>JANZLQ010000037.1:9784522-9819972 GCA_026212715.1 Elanus axillaris | reverse complement strand
GGGGGGGAAGAAATCCATACTTCTTCTAAAGCTGTCATTAAAACTGTTCTTCCACCCTTTAGTGTTTACAAGGCTAACTAAAGCTATTGGGCGCCTTCTACCACATTTTTGTGTTACTACACCAGAAAGCTATCTTGCTGCATGGGGATTATGAATTTCTGGTTTTGAAAACCTGAATTTCATTTTAATAATTAACATGTGAAGTTGGTTGATTATTTAATAAGCTAGCTTGTGCATAAATGTTGAAATATGTGGAATAGAACAGATTTTCTGCTATATAGATGTTGTGTTTCTGTTTTAAATCAGAACTCACTGTTATAAAACGTTTCCTCTGACTTTATTAAACAATCTTTTAGTCTTTGTTTTAAACAAATACAAAATACAGTCTGGAAGATCAAGTACAGTAGTACTTACGTGGGATGTAATTCAGCAAAAATCTTGAGCATATACTGTACTGTTGAAATTGTCCCAAATTTCTGGCTGGAGGTCTCTGGGTAACAAGCTGAAGCTTACTGGCAATAGATTAATTCTTCCTTATTCTGAGGCTTTGCTTGGAGCAGCTGTGGAAAACTAGGGATGTTTTTGTGAACAAGTCAGTGGCACAAAAGAGAACAGAGGTTTTCTACATACAGTTCATTCTTTAAGCCACACCAGCTTCCCTGGCATAAACTCTATAGAGGTAGCACGGTCACAAAACAATGACAAATGAAACGTCCAAAATGTATGTGAACAGTAAAAATCTGGATTCTGAGAAAAGGCTAATGTACCTCTAGTCAAAGTACAATTATCATAGTTCTTTGCAAAAGTGGTTAAAGGGCAACAAAACACTGCAATGCCTGAGGAATCAGTTCATGTAGGAAATTATATAAGGCCTTTACATACATCATTGCATATCCCACATGAAATACTGTAGTACAATTCTAGGTGTAAACAGTACAAAGGTGTTGGGCTCTTTCCAGCTTTGTAATAATTAAAAAATAGAGACAGTTAGTAAAACTTGAAATTTGCTTGCTTTAAGATATAAAAAGCCCCACATCTTTCACAATGATACATAGCATTTTATAATTTCATTGGTTAAAACAACTCCCTTATCACCCCCTCTAAAGGAAACAAAGTGAAGCACAGCCAGAGATTGGGCAGCAGGTAGGAAAGAGCATGCACAGTCACAGATAAGAGATTTAAAGGTCTGAATGTGAACTCAGGGGAAGGAAGACGTGAATTCCTCAGAGTAAGGATGTTCTGTTCTGCTATACAGGACCTAATACAGTGCCTGGGGTTAGGCCCTAAAAACTACACTGGTGGCATAGAATTCCTTTGCATCTCCAGTATGTCTGCTTACATCACTTAGACTGCAGAAATCTTGGAACTAGGCATCAGGGCTGTTCGCAATCTGTCTTTTGTTCTGTCCTGATATCCTCACTGTTTTGACGTGCAGGTTGTCTAGGCTGCCTCGTGCTTAGGACGATGTGTTTAATGATGTGTTTAATAAAATGATGTGTTTAATTCAGCATGGGGAGTGCAGGAAGGCTAACCTGAAGGGTAACCCACAGGCCTCTAGGTCATGGCACATCATTAACATGAGAACCAGGCATGGAGCCAGAGGGAGAAGGGCCAAAAGATTATGAGATAAACGGCGAGTCATGAATTTTCTTTGATCTCCACAAAAGTATGTATTTCATTTTTAATGAAATATTAGCAAGTTGCAGTTTTGGTACATTTCAGGTAAGTTCATGTGTAGCGTAACCACAGTGAGCTAAACGTGGAAACATGTTAAACCCCCTCATGTGGAATTGCTGATCTGTGCTGCTTAACGGCAATTTGGAACAAACAGCTTGCCTTTATTTTTCCATTCAGTAACTTGCTGCGTGGCTTCTGCTTGTTAATGGGCAGCCCAGCTTTGTATCCAGTTTGTTCCAGAATGGAAGAGGTCTTTCTTCAGTAGTCTGTACAAGCAGCTTCTAATGAGAAGAAATTCAGAATTTCATCAACTCTACGTTAGTTGTCTGGGTTTTTCAGCGTTCCCATTACTTGTGTTAATTCACCTCAGTGTGAGGCTTTTCTGATAATTGGCCTTCATTTCCAGACTGCTGGTTGATATATTGATTTCTAGATATTGCAGATGAATGATCAGTCAAGATAGCTGGATGCAACTTGTCCTTATGCTGCTGACACTTCAGTGGTTCTGTCTTGCATATGGCAAATGAAATGTGAGGTCTTAAGGGTGGTGACTAATGATGAGGGCAGCAAGGAGGCAATCTTTGATGAACCCATGATGCAATAGCATGTTGCAAACTTCAGCTGATTTTCTTTGACTGAGAGTACTTCACCACTTCTCTATATGGCTTTCCATTGTACCCTGACTATCTTCAGGTCCTCTTCTTTATAATGCTGTGATTAAAACAGAGTGTCTCTGGATTTTGCTTTATTTGCTTCCTGGTTTTGCGGAGACTGGCAGTGGGGGAATAACAAACCTCTTGCTCCCATCAGAGAGCGCAGGTGGTGGATAGAACGTTATGGTTTTGAAGGGAAGTTGCATGACTGATATACATAATGTATTGAGTGATCAGTTGTCTTTATGTATCAAATTACTTAAATAGCTTAATAAATTCTTCTTGCGATGCTAGCAGTTTTACTAGTGGGATGCCTGTCCCAGGATGAATTTGTGTGGATGGTGACAGTTAGCTTTGTGCAACACTGGACTATACTTGGAACTGCTTTAGTCACCTACTTTGTTTTTCTTGACTATCAGCCTCAGCTCTAAAAGAGTGAATGTTCTAGAATTTCCCCATTGGAATATTTCTAATATACTATGAAGCAAAGGCAAATTCTCTGCTGTTTCAAGTATTTTAAAAAATAGTCTTTATTAGTGCCCATAACAATTGAGAATGTTCTTCTAGTTTTAGATTTACTTCTCTCTGAAGGTGCAAAAAGCCTGAGATGCCTGGCTTAATTTATTTTTAGGTTAAGTCTTTGCCTTATTAAGAGACTCTGTTTTAACATAGGTTGTTTTTTCTATTTTAACCTTTTTTGTTTGTTTTGGTTTTTTATCCTGCTGAAGGTTAAATTCTGATAACATCCTGTGGAACAGAGCTTGAATGTGTTTTTTTATTAAACTCCCAATTTTTGGGGGCATTTATTAGAACTGTTTAATCTTAGGCCAGTTTAACTAGTAGCAGACTAATAAAAATAATAGTGTTGGGCTTCCTGCCATGACAAATGTTGACTTACCCTTATAAAGCTGACTAAAAACTAATAACCTTTAAAGTATAGGAGTATGGAAATTTAGCCAGTTACATGAGATCTGAAACAGAGTCATTCTGTTTTAGTTTGCTGGCACTGCTTGTGAATTAGATTTGAAGTAAAGGTTACTGTACTATTTCAGTTTATAGCGTCTTCCATTTGTTACACTGTTAACTCTTTTGAGATTAATTTAAGTTAAAACATTATACACTAATGAATGCTCCCATAGCACAGAATGAATGCTTTGGTTATCTGTTTGTCTTCGTTCACAAATAGAAAGTATATCAAAAGGCAGAAAAAAAATAACCAGCTTTTTTTTTAAAATAAAATGTCAGGAAAGTTAGCAACTGCAAATCCAGAATTACTACTGTAAATAATTATCTCAGAACTTGCTGAACTCTAATAAGCTGGGATGTTTTTAACAAGCATTGTCAAATTCAGCGGTTTTGTATGTGAATTGAGAGGAAGTTAATTTGGCTTTGAAGGTAAACGCAGTAAATTCTAATATTCTAAAATGCTAAGTTCCTGTATCAGTTTTCACATGGCACTTTCTGGGCTGCCTTAAAAATCCCTCGAAATTCCTTTTGTGGAGTTTGTTTTTAAATAAAATCAGAAAAATCAACACAATGCGGTCTCAGTAGTGCTGCATGTGGGCTGAAGACACAAGTGTAAAGGCCCTTCAGGGAAATATTTTCCCTTGTTTGTCAAATTCAGCACCAGTTCTCCAACATGGAGGCTGTTGTTGAAATTGCTGATAAGAGATGGGAGAGTCGGGTGGAAAAACAATCATGCCAGCAGTGAACATATGTTTGCTTTTACTGTTCACTGGGAGGAAATCGGTGGCTAAGCCGGTCAGGAGCACAGAGTGAAAGAATTTAAAGTGAAGTACTGAAGCAAATGAAGACCTTTTATATGGCACCTAGACTACTATTCAGTGCTCTTCAGTATGTGTTATCCAGGTCATTGGTTCTGCTGGTTTTAGGGCAATATAAAAGGAACCCGGCCTAGTTTTTTTTTGTTTCCTTTCCTTCTGTTTGTTAGTAAATTAAACCCAATTTTTAGTTACAGTAATTTACACATCAAATGGTGATAATTAGCTGTGGGTGGCCTTCTTGAATGACAGAGTATAGAAAACTAATGGATATTATTAAATGGATTTAACTCACATTGACACTCTGCTTTGAATTTTGGGAAAATTCCATTCTTTACATATACTAGTAAAAGAGTTGGTTTATTTTGTGGATGAAGAGTATGAGAAGTGTTATCTTCTTCCCCTAAATAGCCTCCTAGAAGCTTTCATATCTGTGCAGTGTGTTATTGGAGATAGTATATCCAATTATTAGGTGGCTGTTTCACAAATGAAGAAATAAAAATATCAACTTAGCTGTCAGTATGTTAGAACTAATGTAAGTGCCTAATTCCTCAAAGGATCTTTTGCTTTAACATGCTTCTGTGGCTGTTGAATGCTTAGTTTGCCCCAGGAGTGGGTGCTGTATGCTAAGATTCAGGCTTTTAAATGGTAATTGGTGTGTATTGGAGCCAAAAATAACAATACAAAAGATACCTTTTGGCCAAGATGATGTTGTTTTGAAATGACTATATCATAGTTTTAAAAAGCAACACTTCATACAGTTATGTAAGGCTAAAAGACTTAGACTGCTGAAGAGGGAGTTGGCTGAAGTTACGCCGAGGAGTATGGCTTCCTGGTAGTGCTAGAGCTGAAGCTGCTTGCTCTATGTGTTTCCCAGCTGTCCAACAGCAGAAGACTAATTTTTTGAGAGTTATACTTTAAAAAGCTAGCGCTTGCCTTCCTTACCCAGTAGTCTAAACCAGTAGGTTAGAGTTGTAGAAGATGTAGAAGATACTAGAAATATAATTGTATATAGGATTTACAGAATAAATTACAATGAAGAAACAATTGGGAGCACTGTGTCCTTCGTTCCAAATTAGAAGAATGGTGAGGCATGGCATCTTTGAAACTTAACTGATAGCTTCCTGTCCTAAGCCAGCAATAATTGGTGAATATGCCATTGTGATTACTCTAATCTTTCTTCCTGCAAATTCCCCAGAAAAGTGTATGATAACAATATCCTCTCTCAGAAGGACAAAGTAGTTTGTTTGACAGGTCCATTGTCTGGTTTCGAGCACCATCTAGATTTTGAACACATATTGGCTTCTTTTACAAGTTTGTTCAGTTTCAATAGTTCTTTTTGAGGCTGTGTATATACACAGTATTTCCAGCTTTTTTTTCTCTCTGAATTCAAATGTTACCAAAGTCATCTTGAGTTCAGATATACAGCTCCCTCCAAAAGCCATCTGCTCTTTGTTCTAGCCTAGTCAGGTATTAATTTGACTTCACTTGAGTGTTTCAGCCTTTGAAGTTTCTGCATTCATGTTTCCCTCAGCTTTATTTAGCCTTATATCAAATTTAAAGCCTTGTCAGATTAACATCACTTGTTCACATATACCAGCTCCACATTTTGGAAACTCTGCCAAACTGTAGTCTGGATCTTTTGTTTTCTAACTTACTTCCTGTATTGTTTTGGCAAGCATTCATGACTCTGCAAATGCGGTCTAACATTTAGTACTTTCAAAATTCTGGAATTATTTTTTAATACCAATAATAACAACTTTAAAACATCAGGCAAACTTTAACTCCTGAATTTTTAGTGTCATAACTTTGCCCAGTTCGCAGTCTGGACAGGTGATGGTTGTTGGAAGTGGATGCAGCCACTAAATCCTATCTCTCAGTCCTGTCTGCTTCTAACTTCCCTGAACTGAGCAAGGGAGCAGGAGGGAAGGAGGAGTGATGACTTGTGGTAGCTCTGAGTCTTGTGAGCACACTCAGAGGCACAGACCTGGGATCTGATGTTCATTCTGCCTGCAATATATGTACTTACTGGACTGTCTTCATGCTGAACAGATGCTGGAATAACAGTTTTGCGCTCCCATGTGCTTAGATTCATACCCCAAAAGATTTTATGATTGCGCAGCCCCTGGTTAACTGGAAAATCAGAGATTTTTCAGAGAAAAAATTAGTAAAATACTGAACATGTACTAGGAATTCCTAACTGCAAGCAGTTTATTATTTTAAAAATAAATAAATGAAATTGAAGAGGCTTGGGAAGCAGCATCTGGAATGCAGCTCCCTGATCTTATTGGAGTAATGTGCAAGTGTAGATTCTGGTCAGTATTTCTGGGTAAAGTAGAACAGTTCACACACTCTCCTTTTTCCATTTGATCTGTTGGTTGTGAAGAGCAGAGCTCTTGGTGAAAATAACAGCCATCTGTTTAAAACTCACTTTTTTTTATGCACTTGACTGTGGAATTTTTCCCTATCCAGATCATTGGTCTCAGCAGTTTGTTCAGCTTTTCTGTGGTGCTGGTTTGGAGAGGTGACTGACACAGCTGGAGGATGAGGGTGTTGGTGAAAGGGGAGGTAGAGGGGGAATAGATGTAGACCACGTAACTGAGATACTGTGAGCGAGTGTCTAACAGTTTCAGTATTACCATGTTACAGTTTTAGAATTGCTCCAGTAGGGCTATATTTTCACTGGAGGTGGAAGGTCAAAGCCTTACCATACAAACCTACATACAGACCCATCCCCCACAATGGAGGGGATGACTCAGTGCTGATTGCTTTTGTTGTTGGACTTCTCTGAGGGAGATGGCACCTGGAACACTTAAGGTTTGATGAGTTTGCATTTCCAGCTAGGTATCTTAACCTACCAAATAGTCTCTAATGCAGGGTGAAAATCACACTAGAAATATTCAGAAAGCTTTCTCCATAATTAAGAACTTATGATTAACAAGATTTACTTTCAGAACTCTTTGGTAAAGGTGTAAAGTCTCAGTCTTCAGAATTTATCTTAAATAATTATATTGCAGAGAATCCTGTAATAATCCTGATCTCTTTTAATAAAATTGAATTCCTAATTTGAACTAGGTATTTAGCTGTTTTGAATTCTGATCAGATTTTTCAGTATGAGATCAGAATACAATACATTGCATGAGGAATTCAAAATAGGATGCAGACACAGAAAGGAGTAGGACCTTTGCAGGTGTACCTTCACAACCCATTATCTAACTTTAACTTTCCTTTGACTGCTGGGAGAAGTGCTGACCTCTGGTGGCTTACAACAAGAGATAAGCTCTAGAAGAGCGTAATGGTTTTTGATGGTGGCTGAAACTGTTCGGAGTTCCTTGTTTTTTAACATCAATTTCGGTTTTCAGTAAGGTTTTGCACCATGAACATTAGCAAAAAATATACTGCCTTAGCGTTTTTCTCCTTGAAATGGATGGGGGACTTTTAAAGGGCTAGGGGGTGGCTCTGCTGTGTTCCCCCTGGAACTGTAGATAGACATCCTTGGCCAGGAGACAGTGCAGGTTTCAGAGAGCCTTTGGGTTGTCTGACATGAAGAACGGGAAATCATATTTCTTTTTTTCACTTCCTCTCACTCTCCAAGAGAAAGGAGTTGGTTTCCACTCTTTTTACTTGGGATTATTTTCTCCAAGGTTATTTGATGCTGTGCATCAATTTTCACAGCTGTCTGAGGTTTATGTGCCCCACATGGCAGAGCAAATTAGGTCCTGGTTTGAGTGCTTAGCCTGAAGGCTACAGTCTGCAGTCACACACACACAGTATTTGGAAGTATTCAGATAAGGATAGACTGACTTGCAGTTCCTTACTTAGTTTTAAACACTACTCAGGAAGTGTCATTCAAGATTTTTTGCAACGCACTCAAATGAAATGCTGCAGAGATGCAGTGAAATACAGATTTACTACTTTTGTGATTTCATTTGCTGTCAGTAGTCTCCTCAGAAAATTATCCAAGGGCTTCTGGGCTTAGTTCTGTTATAAGTTAAGACTGAAAGTCTGCAAATTTGTGAATAGATCACAATGTGTATGGAAAAGGTCTAAGGCTATGGGGACCATTTAGCTTTCAGAAAGTGAGATATTGCTATGATATTGTATAGATCAAATTTGTGCTTTTTTTGCCGAGTTTTGTCTTTTGACCAAAGAACATACACATAGCAGCAATGTTTTAAGATAATAGACAGGATACAGCAGTAAAGAAGGAGAAATCTTTTCTATTAATCCTAATTTCCCTCTGCCTATCTTTTGGAAAATCCACACAGTCTTGATTTCCTGATTTTGCTTTTGGGGTGTGATATTTATGCCTAAGTAATCTTTGCTGCTGAGGTAGAGCTGCTAGCAAAAGCTTTGCTGCTGGCATAGCACTGCCCAACTCTGGCTGTCACTTCGTGTCCTTTCACTGTGCTGCAGTGCAGCACACTTCATAACAAGCAGGCTCTGCCATGGGATATTATTTGTGCACCAGGACTGGCATTCTGAATAATCATTAAAAAAAACCCAATCAGCTGATGGCAGAGCCGCCAGTTACAGAAGAATTACGGTGGAATCTCAAAGATTTTTCTTCTTTTTTGGGGGGTGGGGGTGGTGATGCTGTAGATGCTAGTGGTGCTGCAATGACGTAAAAAACATACTCCTTCAAAAACCTGTGTCAAAGACACGGTTGCTGAAAAGGGAAGAATATGAATAGCAGTGCAACGGTGAAGATAAGGATGTAACTTTATTTAGGCTGCTAAAATTCTTTAATGGCAGCTTTTATGTGTGGTGGAATATGTTGTTTTTGCTAGAGGGTTAAACACTTTGTCCTTCATCTCAGCCAGCATTTATGGATTTCCAGGTCTGCCTGCTGAGAAGTAAATTAAATACGTAGCTGCTTCTCACCTTTCCTCTGTTGCTGTACTAATGGAAGAGAATTTTTTTGCTACTAATACAGATGATAATCATCACTGCTGAGATTTATTATTTTTTGGTATCAAGAAGGATGACAAATCTGCATTATTTCCAGAAAGATTTCTGAACAAAAGGATAATAGGCACGCTTCATTTTCTTAAAGCTATGTCTAGGAAATTGGAGGCATAGTAAGCCTACACAAACTTTATAAGCATGGCTGAAAAAGAAAGATGAACTTCTTTAGGATGTCCTTGAAATATGATGTTGGATGGGTTTTTAACTTCACGTGGAAGGTTTGGCTCTTTTTCTGTCAAAAGTTGCTTTTTGCATGTGTTGTTCAAGATCCATTAAATGTGAGATGGAGGTTAGGAAGCCAAGGGTAACTGTTCTATTTTTTATGTATTTATAATCACTTTTTTGTTTTCTTAATATTTCTGTTAACAGGGGTTTTTAATATCTCCAGGACAATTGGCATATTATATCGAAGTGGTTATGTAGTACTATAATCACTGTTAATAGTATGTATGAAAAGGAAAACATGTAACTGAATGCTTTATGGTAGATTTTTGTTAAATTTTCCTTTCTATTTTACGCAAAAAATAAATATATGTAAACCTGTTATTAATGTGTTTGCCTGTATATATGTTTCAATAGGAACATGCACTGAAAGGACAATTACAGTTAGAGATTTCTATCTAATTTATATACTCTGGAATAAAACACATTTAACTGAATAGTCACATGGTGACAGTGCCAGAGGCAAAGAAACAGAATTGTTTTTTATTTTAAAATATCCCTTTCAGTGATGAGATTATCGTAACATGCATTAGTTGCAGAGCACTGCTGAAAATTTCTCTTTTATGAATGAGTTAATATAATAAAATGATTTAGTCTTTCATTATCTTCCTCCCTTCCCCTGCTCCCAGCCATGCCAACTTCTCCATCATTATATTTTTCAACTGTTTCCAGGATCTGTATGTACCAGACAAGAATAATCTGTCATTGTCAGCATTTAAAACTGCTATTGTTTTACTACCCTAACTATATACCAGGTTTGCAGACTTGCTTTTTACAAATGCTTTCTTAGGAAAATCAGCAAAAGCGTTAGCTACATTTATCTGATAATGCTCACACTCCTCCCATTTTTTTTTTTTCCTTTTCCTTGCCCTCCTCCCTACTACAGGAGCCCAGCAACAAACGGGTCAAGCCACTTTCCAGAGTTACATCACTAGCAAGTCTCATTCCTCCTGTACGAGCCACTCCATTGAAGCGGTTCAGCCAGACACTTCAGGTAATCACAGTAAATGCATTGCTGCGTTAAACTGCATTGTTAAAAGGGGAATACGTACATATTCACAATTTCTTCTAGGGATAGCATGGGAATGTGAACTGCACTTAGGCGGTGTGCACACACCATTGTTAATGTGCCAAGCAGGTTTAGGCAACTTATGAACACAAAGTCACTCAAAAACTCAGAACTCTCCCCTCAAAAAAACACTTCTCTGTCCAGATAATTGATGGTTTTTAATTACCAGTAAGAAAACTATTGCACCTGTAGTATATAAAAGTTGTTATACTAAAGGATTATGATTGCTTTTTAAATTAGATGAACAGAATTTTCCATGACAATTTCTATTAATTTTAGTTGGTTTCTTTGAAAATGTTACTTTTGGTATAATTAGTCATGTAGGACTGCTAAATTTCCTTCTGTGTGGTAAATTTAACCTTACCTAAACAAAAGAGTTAGTGAGCAATTGGAAAAAAGTCATTTTTGCAAAGCTGATGATGCAAATTAATAAAGGGCAAGGAAATTTTAAATGCAGTTTAGAAATTAAATAATTTTGTAGTTGCAATTTCTATATTATAGATTAGGTGTGTCATGTTTAACATACTTAGAGGCTAATGGAACTTTAGTTTATAAGGTATTTGTGCCTTCAAGACCTAGAGACTGGAAAACATTTGGGTGCTCAACTCCCAATGGTTATCATGAGTGGCAAACAGTTGGGAGCTGCAATGCTGTGGGTCTAGCCTAGAAAGCCAGACTGTTTCCTCTTTAAAATAGTTTATGTAGGAAGGCACGTATAAGATCTAAAGAAAATTATCTAACAAGCCTAATTTCTTTGATGAGAGGAAATATAAAAATATCTTGAATGTATTAAAAATGTTACTTAATAAAAATAAGCTTGATCAGAGCATTACTGAATCTCAAGGAGGAAAGAAATAAAACTTTAGAGCTAGGAGTCTTATGACAAATAAAAAGTCATGGGAAAGAACCCCATTTTTCTGTAGTAGTAGTTACCTAGAAAACAGAATTTTTTGTTAAAAAAATGTTTTATTAAAAAATTGTTTCTTTTTGTTAAAGAAACAGTTTCTTCAACATTGGTTTTCCTATGCTGGGTTTCTACAATTCTGAAAGTGCAAACATCTGCATAGAAAAGGCGCGTGTGTGGGGTTGGAGGAAAGGCAAAATGGCTGAACTCCCCTCAGTCTGGGTTTGATCCAGAAGGTGTATTATAGCGTGACTAGAGCAGAGATGCCTGTATTCCCTGGGGTGTATAAATCTCCTCCAGAGTATGCCTCCAAGAAAAAACTGGCCTGAGTCTGAAAGGACTACATTAGTTCCAGTTGTGAGGAGTGTGGAAAGTGAATTAATTTTTGACTAAACTGCTTCTGAGCATGGCGCTTCCCTTTTCACAGCCTTAGACAGCTGTTGTCCTCATTTAAGTACCTACGCTATCGTTCTGTAGTGAATTCCTTTGAGACTGGCTTGTCCAGTACAATTTGTATTCAATAAAGTTTGATTTAGACTATCCGAAACAAACTATCCTTTCATGCATGTAGTAGTTGCTTCCTGAATTGAGAGTTACAGAAATGTGTTTCAGGGCAAAATTTGACAAAAATAGGAGACAAAACAGTGGCTTTGTTGCAAGTCCTACTGTTACAAGCATTTCTGTCTTGCTCTGTTCATACTGATTACATTTTAATTAACTGTTTCAAAGCAGATTAAACAGTGATGTTAATCATACCATCTCCTCTTAAGTAACTGCACTTGAAGGAGCTGTGATGAGAAATAAACCTGTATGTTCTCCAAATCCTAGGTCTGAATCCATTTCCAAGTGATGAATGCTGGTGATGTCTCTCAAAACTGCCTTCATAGCTGGCTGTAAATTGACTTACCTGATTTTGTCAGCAACTGTAGAACAGGGGGGAAAAAAGACTGACCTCCTTGTGCTTGAGTGTCCCATTTGGAATTATTTAGAAACATTCCGGGAAGCATGTGTAGCTTTTTTGCTTTATTATGTATTGACATAGCTGTCGCTGTGCCTTGTGGAACAGTATAGAGCAGGGGGTGGTTCATGGTGTAATACCTGTAAAAAGAAAATGGTGCTGATTTTTCTGACTGGATGAACTTTTATGTATCTTCAGTGTTAAGTTATTTCAGTCAAAACCCATGTTTCTTGTTCCGTTGCTGCTAGATGTTCTGTACCTGTAAAATGAAGAAAACTACTGTCATCACCACAACATCCAAAACAAACAACTTCTTCCCCTGGAAGAAAACAAAGCAAAGCCAACAGAGTATCAATTCAAAAAGACCACTACAACAGCATCAATAAAAGGGATTAGAAAATTCTGAGTTTCCTTTATGGCATTTCAAACAAACCTTCTTACATATTCTTTCTGAATGGAAGATACATGTAAGAGGAGGAAAAAAAGTTTATTGTGTATATTTTTCCTTACCTCTGTCCATGTAGCTTCCACTTTATATTAATGGACTTTTTGCATGCCAGTTGAGGAGAAACACCTCTGTGTCTGAGATCTGTGTAGTGTCTTTTAAGATATGTTCCTAGCAACTTTTCATGTTTTGCATATTTTATTGATTATAGAGGTATTTGATTTTTTGTGTCTTCCTAACTTTATTACAATTTTCCACATTATTGTCAATACTTTTCCACAAGGACTCCAAGTAACAAAATGCATTAAGTCTTTCCACCTTGCTTTCTGTTTTTTTTGAGTATTTGTAGTCACTCTGTTTCTGTCACGTAGAGCACTGTAGACTGACTAATACAATGCTGTTAGATTCATCTCTGACAGAGTCTGTCTGTATATCTACAGGATACCAAATGCTAAGTGCATCTTCTTGTTTATCCACCTGGAAAACCACTTTATTTCATAGCTGTATTTTTAGTTTGCATCAAGCTAGACTAATGATTATGATGATCTGCTTGTTTCTGCTTGGTCTTATTCACAGCTGTGCTGTTCAACTTAAAAGCTGAAAATAGGATCAGAAAAAGAACTCCAGCTGATGCTGAAAAGAGAAATTAAAGTCTGGCTAGCTTCCTCTGCAACTTCAGTTTTCATCAGTGTCTCTTGAATTTAAGTAGGGAGTCCAAATTATTTTTATCTATCTTACGACACCAGAAACTTCTAAAAATCCTTTAAAAAAATGCTTTTTAACATCAGTTCTGAATGCTAGGACTTTGATCTGTAGTGCCATTTTCCCAGCACATGAAACTGTTTGCTTTACTGCAGCTGAAATTGAGGTTTGTTAATTGCATGAATTAACATCAGTAGCACACAGACCCTTCATAGTCTTGTAACAGCTGGTGAAAGCTATTGCAGTCAGATAAATACAGTAAACAAAATCAGGGATTGAGGCTGGATTCTTCGCCAGCTCCTTTAGTTTTTGGAAGTTTTGATAATCCCAGATGGGGATAATTTTTAACTAGTATGCTGACATGTTTTTTAACTAAGCCACAAACTAGGAAAATATTTTTAAAAGACTGGAGACGTAGAAACACTGTTTTGACATTCCTACAATTCCTTCGTGGGATTTTATCACACGACTGATTTCTCCCCTGCCTTTCATGGCAAGTACCAAGCAAAGATACCATCAGAGTACCTTTAAACTTGTTTTTAAAACTTCTGATAGAACTTCATTTTAGGCCTCTATTCGACTAAACTGAAACAGGTCTGTTCATTTGCAAAAAAATGGGTAAAGTAGTAGAACTGAGATGGTTAAACTGATGTTGTACTTTTATCTTAAACTATCAGAGAGTTTTATTGAAATAATTTCTTGTTTATTTGGGGATTTCTTTAGTTGGGCTTATGTATCAGGTTTACATCTCATTTCTATTCTTGTCTGTTACAGCACTGATAATTCAAGTATGCCTGACTCTCTAGGGACAAAGTATTAATTTTAGCATTAAATAGTATTTCCCTGGTGATGTATTAGTTTGTCTATTTATAGCTTTACAAGCAAATTTCTGCAGTGTTTATGCAAAGGACAAGATAACATGTTAAAATAAGCTTGGATTCCACATTGAAGTATGTGATTTCCAGCCTAACTAGATTTCAGTGTACTAGGATAAGTCAGTCAGTGTTTTTGCCTTTGCTGTGTTAGTGTAAGAGACGGAAACATGCCAGACAGAGAAACCACTTGCTCTTGAAGAGAAATTTGTCCTCATTGTTAAAAAACACCTGAAAACATTTCTGTCCCTTTCCACTAATAAATACCCTCAATCCTATGTTCCTTATTAATAGTAAGCAAGGTGTACTTTCTATGGTTAATTAAAAGGCTAATGTATGAGAAAAATAATTAAATATATAGTTCCTCTGTCCAGGTAGCAAAGATGCTAAGCAAGCAAGCAGGATTTTGGGGAGTTTGGTTTCCTTTTAAGTCTCTCAGCCTTTTTGTGCCCCTTCTGCCCAATGGAGAACAGTATAGGGCTGTACAGAATAGTATCAAGCATTCTCGTGCAGCACAAAGAAACATTACTGTCAGTGGACGTGAAAGCTTACTTTTCTCAAAACACTGTATGTAATTTCAGTTTGCTGTTAATGGGTGCATGCCATTTTGTAACATGATATATGACTTTTTCTTAAAAGTTTTCAAGATCAAGGCATTTACTTTAAAAATCAGTCTGTCTGGTGCCTTTCATGATAAGTACTTTTTTCATTCAACATCAAACATTCCTTTAAGAAACCACCACAAACAAAGGAGCTATATATTGGAGGATGCGTATGGGAATGCATGGAAAGGGGCATTCCACTTTGGGTCATGGAATGACAACTGTTCTGCTTGGCTGCATTCTCGTGGTTGGTGATTTGTGGATGCAACACACCTGCCTCTTTTCCCTAATCTTTCCATTTGCATGTGAAAATAATGGCTTTCATGATTCATCATTATAACAAGTGTAAATTAAGCATGTTGATTTCATGTGTGTTTCTTTATCTTCTTAACTCTTGAAGGAAGACTAGCACCTGACTTGCAAACTCTTGGAAGGTTGGTATATACATATGTGTGTGTGTTTATTTTTAAGGGTTTTGTCAATTCCAAGTAGTGTTCAAAATGGCTTCTGTTAAAAGGCACCATTTTTATTTATATGTCCTCTGATGTTTTCAAAACATACTGTTTTTATAGGCACTATTTGCATTTCATGGGCTTGTATCTTCAGAAGAGAATTTCAAATGTTATACTTTGTATATTCTGCTTTCAACCTGGAAATGAAGAGAATTTATTTTGTTTTAAATATTCTTGCCCAAGGCAATCGAAAGATGATTGTGTTATGTAAGGCAGGTTTTAAATAACAACGAAATGTAGAGTATTTCAACAATGTGAAATACTTGAGGCATTTCAGAGGTAGGACCTCAAAAAGAAGCCTCTAATTTTAATGAAGCAAGAAAGGAATCTTTTCAGAATAGCACAGTGAAAGCATAAGGTATCCATCCTTAGTCTGAACTGTTTCTAAGAGTCTACAGGCAAATAGAACTCTCAAGTCTCACTTAAAATTGGACTTGTTTTTATCGAAGTTTTAAGACCAGACCAAATAATAGATACAGAGATGCTGATACACATCATCAGGGTTTAGAGGCTCCAGAAATATTAATAAAGATTCTACAATAATAGAACACAAGACTGGTATTGCACAGTTTGCTCTCTGCTAGCACTAATTAACACATTTCTTCAAATGCTGAGAAATAAGTAGGAAAAAGTGGTATGAGAAGCCTCTGGCTTGTTGATTGTCATAAACATTAAAATATGAATATTGACATACCTTTTCCTTAAAGATAATGTGATTGCCCTTCTCTTTTCAGTCAGATATCCATTTCACACCTTTCTATGTGAATTAGTTTCTTGATCTCATAAATCTGAAGAGGCAGACTGTTACTGGTTGAAAGGGTTTCTCCGTGTATCAAAACCAGTTTGGTCAGAGTATTATAGCACTAATTATTTAATCCTGCTTAAGGATATAGCTGGAATGATTATAACAATCAAATCTTTCATGATTCTGACAGTTTACCAAAAAAACCAAAGTATTGCCACCATCAGGTAGCAAGTCACTTAAGGTAAGAGGAAAGGTTTTGAAGGGCAGTGTCACTTTATGAACTCTGTTTCTGCCCAACTGAGAAAACATTTTTTTTGTTCTTAAACCATTGATACGGGTTTCAGGTAATGCGCCTTTTCATCTGATATCCTCAAGGTAGGACCTATTGTTTCTCAGAACAGACATCTTTGAACAATCCCCACCCCCAAATAAAGAAAACTCAACAGTTCTGTTGACTTTCAGTTAATACACAAGATGAGTTCATCTACCACATTTTGCTGTCTTAACTTTCCAGAGTTTTCTGTGTACCAATTGAATCTTTCTTTCAAAATGAACAAAAAAAGTTCATATTAGTTTTGTCTCTAAAATTTGCATTAATTCTAACTTTTGAAATATTAGGGATCTAATGAGGCAGATACATGTAATGCATGAGTAATTCTTGTCTGTTTATTGAATTGAAGCTTTGTATTTGATCAGTTATGTTAGTGTGTTGGACCATTCTGCCATTATTCCTGTAGTTCATTCTTGTTGTGTGGTATATGAATGCATTGTATAGTTTTAAACATGTTGAGAACGGGACATGGACATAGTTCACTGCAGGAATGGAAGTACTGGCCTTCCATAAAGATGTATTAAAATAATTTCTCTTACATTCCCAGTACTAAACATTGCTGTTAAGTTCACAGACAAAAATTATCGGATAACGTTTGTTGTACTGAACTATTTATATAAATTCCTTAGAAGAAAAATGTGTAATGTGAAACTGTTCTGACAATAAAAACTATTCTTCTATATACTTCTAGCGTTCTATCAGTTTCCGTAGTGACAGTCGCCCAGATCTGTTCAGTCCACGTCCATGGTCTCGAAATATGCCCCCTGCTAACACAAAGCGGAGAGACAGCAAACTATGGAGTGAGACCTTTGATGTTTGTGTTAATCACATGCTTACATCTAAAGAAATCAAGCGTCAAGAGGTATAATTTTTCTTTAACCATACATTTCATGTTCAAAAGTAATCTTTAAAGCATGGAGTTGAGGAATGCTAGTAGGCATTAGGATAGCACCTGAAGCTTTCCTGAAATTAAACAGAATGTCACCACCTCCACTAGAAGCAGTATTCCATCCCTAGTCTTTATAGTTTGAGCTATATTAGATGAATATATTATTTTTTAAAATCAGCTCATTGTAGTTCCTTAATAAATGTGAAGTTCCTACGATATATTGTACTATGAATGGCTGCGTTTGTGTACGTGTTCTGTATGACAGTTTCTGTAGTGATGGTTGATATTCTGATGTTGCATTTTGTTATTCGAGTAATGATAGATGAGCATGCTATTTCAGGAACAGGTATTTACCAAGTGATATATATGCACAGAAACGGATAATCATTTCACTTGTTGGAAAAAAGTGTCTTTGAGGATGTTTTCAGTGCCAGAAATGAAATATTAATAAAAAAGATGTATCTTCCAAAGAAAAAAAAAAAAAAGAGTACATTAGTGGTTTTAATGTGTTGTACATGACAAATTCTAAATAGTTCATGTTATAGCCAATGACAGAGCTCCTGCATTTCTAGCAGTATCAACAAAGTTTATAAGAATCTCTCTGAGAATACTACAGGGACTGAGTCGTAAATCGAACAACAGTAACATCAAGCATTTCTTGTGCAGATTTTAACATTGTACAGGAATTAATAGGAAATAGCTTTTAAAATTGAGAACTTCAAAGGCAGCTTATTGAAAAATGAACTTTATTGGTTCTTAATGCTGCATGCCTCAACAGAATATCTGAACCACTTCTATGTGTGCGCTGTCAGTTAACTCCCACTATGGCAAGCCTTCCATGTGTGCATATTATCAAGCTAGGAGAATCTGTAATAGCTGAAGATGTTCTCCATGGTTTATGTAGGTTGAAAGCCTTGAGTGTAAAGTTAGTAATTATAACTGACAAAAATGTTGTCAACTTTTATGGTACCCCAGTTCAGAAAAAAGCAGTGGTATTTTGAAAAGCCGATGTATTAGGGTGGTGGTTATTTTTAGTCTGAAATAAAAAAAAAATAAATGAACTGATACCAAAATAAATGTCCTCACTACCAAATAAATGTTTTAAAGAAGATGTCTTTTACTTAGACCTGGAACTTTTACTACTGCATGTGTTGAAACGGAGCACAACAAATGCCTATGCAAATAGTTGTATAAATGGTTATATAGTTGAGTCAAAATAGCACGCTGAAGATAGCCCCCCCATCTGGAAACACATCTGTTTGAAAAAAAAATAATTCTGTGGCTATTTCAGATAAGCATTTTATGAACAATCTGATACAACTCTGCTTTAAAAAACACTGCCATGATTCCATACCTATGGAATAAAGCCTGACTTTATTTCGGCAATTTGATTTAGCCGAGAAATTTTGCTACATGGTATTAAGACAGCTGTTCAGAATATAACATCAATTCAAAGGGGTATAGATTAAATAAAGACATTTTATAATATTTTTGTGTCTTTTTACAGGCTATCTTTGAACTTTCTCAGGGAGAAGAAGACTTGATAGAAGATCTAAAGTTAGCAAAAAAGGTATTTCTTTTTAAAAACAAATCATAACAAACAGTATTCATTGGTTCATATGACTTCTAAAATAATCCTTGCTTTTTATAATTGCTAAGACAGTAAGAGGGGGGAAAAAACCCCAAAATATTAGAAACCCCAAACATATTTCTATTTTCCCATTCTTTCTGAAACACTTAAATGTACTGCTTTTTAGTTTGTTTGGTTGGGTTTTTTTTAATATGAAATTGATATTTTAAGGTATGGTTATGAAACTTGAAAATATTCTCAGCTATTGGTGTGGACTTACTTTCAGGGAGTTTTAAATGCTACCACTAATTTGTCAATTACCAATGATATATTAATTACAGAGCTCCCCCCCCTTTTTTTGTTTTTCAGGCTTATCATGACCCAATGCTTAAACTTTCCATAATGACAGAGGAAGAGTTGAACCAGATTTTTGGAACATTGGACTCTCTAATTCCTCTACATGAAGGTAGAACTCAAATAGTCTTTGCTTGTGCTACTATTGCACATAGATTTATAGTCAACTGGTTCATTAAGTGGAGTTTCTCTTCTTTTTTCTAATCATGATCAGATCTTCTTAGGCGACTTCAAGAAGTCAGGAAACCTGATGGATCAACAGAACGTGTTGGCCATATCCTTGTGGGTTGGGTAAGGCAGAGTTTTTAATCGATTTGTGGACTTCAGTTTGGAGCTGCAACATGATTTTTATCAGGCAGTTTCCTTCCCATATCTAGCATAAAATGTCAAAAATACACTGTCAAAGTATTTCTAAAAGGTAGGGCAACTATTTAGAGACATACTGGAATATTTTCTCTTTTCAGGGATTTCCCATGAAAAGATTTAGACTAGGGTGTTGGTTTTATAGCTTTTGCTATTCAGGAGATGAGCAGTATTTAATATGCTTTAAATAAAAACCAACAGTCAGACTAGAGTTTGTCTGATGTAGATCATTTAAGAACCTGCCCCCATTTGTATTCTGGTTTCCTAGGGAAATGAAGCTTGAACAGTCACATTGTGTAAGGGTACCCTACCGTTATTTTTAAATGTCATTCAGTTCCAATCAAGGTAACAGGTAGTTGTTAGTGCTGTCAAAGATAATAATTTTCTAGAAGCCTGTTAAAATAAGGCAGGCAGGGATACAAGAGAGATACTATTGCTGCCCCACAAAAGAAAACGTTGGTAAGTTCACTTTCACTAGCATTGAACAACATAAACACTGAAAATAGCTTTTGTTAGTTTTGTTGATAAAATTGCTCATTATATTAAAAAAGAGGTATTTTTTAAAGGATTCAGATATGTGAAAAGCTTACTTGTAACTATAGGTAAGTATTGAAATTTAGCAGGAAAAAAAGGGCTTGAAATTTTTAAGATACTAGGTAACAACATATTTAGCAGCTGTGTGTGAACAATGACTATGAACAGTTGTAAACCAGACAAACATGATCACTACTAGTACTTAATGCAAATAGTTAATGATAAACTTCTGTCAAAAATTATCTCTGGTTTTCTTTGCATAATTTTAAATATCTTTATTTTCTGGTGTGTTTGAACACCAGCAAACTTCTCTTGGTCTGAGTATGTCTGAGTTTGGTTTCCTTTGTTGAAGATTTTACATATAATTGTGTGTTAATATAGCACTTTCTGTAAATGAATATATTGTTTTAATCAGGATACAAGCTACTTTATTTCAGATTTAAAGCACTGGTCTGTCATCTTAGTTTGGTCAAGATTCTTGAGGGCAATATAGAAGTTTGACTGTAGAAGTTTGCTTATCTAAAAAAGGCCAGGTTTGGGACTACTCATTCCTAGGCTTTTATTTCCATTCATAATTCAAATCAGACTTCTGTGTTCTGCACTAGGTAGTGTTCAATCTTAAGTCATGGATATTTTTAATGCTTTGGAATAATACTGGAGATCTGTAGGAACTGAGAGATGAGCTTGTGTTTCTATGTGATTTAAGTGATGAACAAGGTGGTCAGAGGACCCTTGTAAACCTTATATATGTTGGAAATATTATCATCAATAAATTGTGGATAAATCTCCAGCTAAAAGATTCTGATAATGAGTTCTGACATCCTGAGTCACTTGAAACTTTTGATGTAGCAAACTGCTTTGTTTCAGCTGCAGAATATTTTATTCCTTTCCTCAGCTTCCATGCTTAAACTCCTATGATAGCTACTGCAGCAATCAAGTAGCAGCCAAAGCTTTATTGGATCACAAGAAACAAGATCACAGAGTGCAAGATTTCCTACAGCGCTGCTTAGAGTCTCCTTTTAGTCGCAAACTGGACCTTTGGAATTTCCTTGACATCCCAAGAAGCCGTTTGGTTAAATACCCATTACTACTCAGAGAAATTTTGAGACATACACCAAATGATCATCCAGATCAGCAGCACCTTGAAGAAGCTGTGAGTTACTTTGGGGTTTGGGTTTTTTTTTAGGAGATTATAGCACTTTTAGCTCATTAATGAATTAAGGGAAACTACATAAAATATGGAAATGCTAATACTTGTATGAACAGAATTTCTAGCCCCACTCCCCCAATTAAATCCTATTTCAGTAGTGAAGTGATACAAAAAAAAGAAAGGGGGTTCATGGGAGGTGTTTTCCACAGTCTTGTCTGACCGCTTTCTGGAGTAAAACCAGAGGGATAAAACTAAGGCTTTAGAAGTTCCTTATTAATAGAAAGGAACCCGATTCAGATATTCTGAAAGGTTTCTAAGATTTCCTTTTTTTCCCACATACACACACACACACACACATATATAATATCCAATAACACATGCACACATGCAAACATACATCTTGGAGTAAATGAGTTTACTGTAGCGGATTTGTTTGAAAAACTTATAAATTAATGAATTAATAAATACCATCAGTATCCTACTGCTTTTGAATAGTATTTAAATATAACTAAGTTTTATTAATATTTTGAGGACAAAATTCAGGATTTGCCTAGACTTGAATATTTTGTACATTTCAGTATTTCTTTGCTGAAAAATGAAAGCCCTGCTTTTTCTGGAAAGTGCATGTTTCAAAACACATGCACCTGACCACTATTGTTCTGCTATTACTTCCCCAAATCCCTTGCCTAGCTCAACTTCTCTGTTGTAAAATTCGACAACTGTGGTTTATATTCAAAGCTTGGATACTTTCATTTAGATGTAATCTATAAGGTACCTTTTCCCCTTGTGCATATTCTTTTAAACCCAAACAAGAATCGTAAATATCTCAAAGAATTCTTCTGCTTATTTCTAAGGTTTGCTTTTCTACATAATGTCTGGTAATATCTTCTAAAAACGTTTTAAATGCTTTCTTCCAGTACTTATATTTGGTAATTGTTTAATAAAATACCATCAGGATTTTTTTCTTGATATTTCAGTAGCCTTTTATAGCTTTGTGGTATTCTGCTTCAGCATAACACTGTTTATCTTTGAAATGATGTATTTCATAAATTGTATATTTGCCAAGCTAAATTGGGAAACAGAAATTACTCTCTGTGGTTGCCTCTTAACACTGTTTTAGGCTTATGAAGTACATTTGTCTTCCCGTCTGGCAATCTGCTATAAGCACATTGAGGCAAGCTGATCCTTGATAAATCTCTTGGGATCAGTAGATTCTTGAATTATCTGTTTGGGCTTGTATGTATGTCTCAACCCATTCTCAAGCTCCACCTCCAGTTACTTAACAGAGGAATCTGATCGGTCTAAGCAACCTATGATGGCTATTAGAGTGGACTAAAATTAACAGAACTTCACATCCACATGCCCAGTTAAGGACCTGTATTTTAAGTTTCAGATAAATTGATATCAAGATCCTTAAAGACTGCATAGTATAAGGAAGTTCAAGACAGAGAGCTTATTTTTATAGAAAAAGCAAGGCTTTTTTCTTAATGTTTTTTTAAAGTACAAAAGCAAGATAATTCTTACTTTTAACTGTAAAGCTGTAGATATATGCAAGTAGTGCAATTGTAAAATAAAATTAATTTACCTTATCTCCAGAAGGTAACTTTCATGATGAACAAAAGTTGAGAATTTAGTGTTTTGGGCTAGTTGCAAGTTTTGCAGGATAAGGATCATGATAGTTCTTCTGTTTCTTGTTCTCTGATTCGATGCAGCAGTTTTCAGAGAATTATAATCTATTTTAAATAAATATTTTTAAGACAGATTATTTGTCCTGTGTTATTTATTGGCACATTTCAGCTGACAAAAATACATCTCTGATTATATTTCTTACATCTGCTTATCTTAATTCTGCCTATTTCAGTTTGATATAAAGAGATAAATATCAGATTTTTAAGCCATTGTTAGAAACAACGATAAAGCCAAACTAAAGTGTCTTTGTACACTGTAGTCTGCTTAATTCTGTTGCTAATATTAATACTCTTGTAAACTGGTCTTCAAAATATTCATTAAAAATATACTGTAAATTAATATGTATTTTCTTGTAGCTACAGTTCAGATTATTAGGAGATAGCTCTGAATATTGGAGCGTCTAATTAAAGTTTGTGTGTTTTCATTGTTTTTCTGTAGATAAATATAATTCAGGGCATAGTGGCTGAAATCAACATAAAGACTGGTGAATCTGAATGCCAGTATTACAAAGAGAGACTTATTTATCTTGAAGAAGGCCAAAGGGATTCATTGATTGACAATTCACGTGTTGTATGTTGTCATGGTGAACTGAAGAACAACAGGGGAGTGGTAAGGAATAAATATTTTGTCATAAATAGCTTTTAAAAATATCTTCATTTTGCATGACAGTTAAGAGCTGTGAGTATACATATGGAAGCATCACCCTCTCATATACAGGAAGTTGATCAATATGAACTATTATATATAACACTCATCTTTTTTGTTAGCAGTCAGATATCTGTATATGGAGATAATAAGCTTATATGTGCTTCTGTCTCTTAAGAGGTCCTAAAAGTATCCTGGCTAAGTGGTAAATCTGATAAATTTGAGTAAAACTTGCAGGAAAAAAAGCAAATAAAAACCATGTTTCTGGACCCAGAGACATGATAGTAATGCCTATAATGACACACAAAATGTACTAACAAATTTTAAATCTGTCAAAGCCTGTGGTTATTTTTTTTTCCCCCAAGGTTAAGTAGAAACAGCTTGAAATTTTGCATGGACAAAGGAAAACGATCTTTCTCATTAACTGAGGTTATGAAAGTTTTATTAAAAAACCTGATAAACAAAGTAAGCAGGGTTCTAAATGGATTTTTCAGCGTTGGAAGTGCTTCTATGTAGCATGTTTATGCATACAATAGAAGGATCATGTTTTACTGTACGGCTGAGATGGAAAGATGAAATGGATGCTGTTTTCTGGTTCACCTGATGATAAAGATCAGGCAGGCAGTTAACATACAGCAAACCAGCAGGAAGAAACTGGCAATTTTCATCTTTCTGGAGATCTTTATTCCATCCACACTACCCCTGCCTTTCTTTGGTAGCATAACGTTAAGTATATAATTAATTATTTTCAATTTATGAACAGTATTTAAAATTCCCCAGCATTTTTGGGAGGTTTCCACACTGATGTATTCCTTGAATACAGTTGACTGTGGGATATTTTTATATTTCTGTTTCTCTGATTTTGGGTGAAAACCAGATCATTTTTATCTTAATGTTATCAGTCTCCTTTTCACACCTGCTATTACAGAGTATTAGCTTTTGCAGAAAATAAGTTATCGCACCATTGAAAGGAGTTTCATATGACTTCCACTAAAATCAGTATAACAAAGATTTACATTATGAAGAATCTGCAACGTTTTGTGGATGATGGTTTGAAAACTGAGTTTCAAATTAAACAAGGTATTTTTGCTGCACATTTAGAATATTTAAAAAAAAAAAAAAAAAACAAAAAAAAATCCCAGCCCTAAACAATCAAACTTCCATACCTATACATACCTCAAATATTTTATCTCACATTTTTGCTTTCTTTCTTATTTCATTCACATGAGAAGGTAGCCATTTGCTGAAAATAGAAACTGAAACACACGGTGGATAGATTCTTTCCCAGACTCTGCATAGAGTCGCTGTTAATACAAAAGGTGACAGCACTGCATAATAAGGAGCAAACACAAAGTTTAGGTGTGTGTCCTGCAAAGACTTAGAGAGGCACAAGTGGAAGAAAATTTGACTATTCGTGGATACAGAATGAGGCATCTGTTGTGGAAAAATAGAATGAACAAGGCCTTTTTCAGTGTCAGAAGACTGCCAAGGCATCTTGGGAAATGTTTCTGTTATAATTACCTCTTTCATTATAGTTTTCTGAAAACATGAGCTACTGGAAGATGGGACAGTGAGTTAAATGGATCTGAAGCTCTGTCTTGTGTTAAAACTGCAAATAATGGACCTATTTAGATTTAGAGTCAGGTCAACTTAAGAACCAACGAACAGTTACTCATGATTGGGAAGAAAATTTTGGCAGTGAAAAGCAAAAAACCTAATTTCAGTGCATGATATCAAGTTAAATTAATTTAAACTTTCAGTTTGTTTATTATTGGAAGCCACTGGAAATTGCAAAATGTGAGGAGGAACATAATTTAAAGGTGATAACAGGTGACTTGTGCCACCTAGGAGCAAAAGTAATTTTCTGAGTTTCAAAGAGCTGTGGTGAAGCTGATTGTGAGCAGCATGTGAATTGTAAAAAGACTGCTTGTAATTCTTCACTGAAAATATTTGGATGAATAAGATGGCCTGTTTCTTAGTAACACAGGCAGTAGAGAAAAGTGAAAGTGGGTGTCAAAGAAGAATGTGTATAAGCATGCTGCTGTAGAGAGAGCTTTTTAAATGTCATGCACATTTCAAGGCCTCAACATTAAAAGATTGATTGTGATCATGACATAAGAAATGGAGAAGAGGACCAAAAAAATAATTTTAGAAGTTTTAAAACTGGTGTATTTAAGTACTTCTATGCTGTTGCACCGTAAGACTTTTAAATAGTGGGAGGAGAGGAATCCTTATTTTAACTGTTGAAAACAGAAGGTTGTAACGTACTACAGCTTAAAAATATTTGGTTTAATGATGTTTTAAAAAAGAGTAAAAGGAGTAATGCTTTATTATTTATTAATTTTTAACAGAAACTGCACGTCTTTCTCTTTGAAGAAGTGTTGGTGATTACTCGAGCTATCACCCATAATGAACAGCTCTGCTACCAGCTGTATCGGCAGCCAATTCCAGTGAGGGAGCTTGTGCTAGAAGACTTGCAAGATGGAGAGGTGCGATTGGGTGGATCCATACGTGGTGCATTCAGCAACAATGAGAGAAGTATGACTGTACCTTTTTTTATTTGCTCATATAGGATCGTCATAACCTTAAGATACCTGCCAGTGAGGCATCAGAATGTTTTCTCTAAAATTCACGTTATCTATATCCAACAGTTTGATTTTTATTTCAGACTGGCTTATTATGTTGTAACTTGCTTCTTTTAGATTGTTTCTCAAAGTTCACTATATTGGTAATGGGATTTCTCCATATACCTGCTTCTGTACTGAATTGAGAAGGGGAGAATATGTAGAATGTAGTGACAAAGCCACAAAACTATAAGCAAGTGTATTTTGAAATTTTAAGCTTTAGCTGTTATGACTTCCCTTGTGTTATGGAGACAGAGACATTGATTGCTATTCTATAATCAAGTCTTTCAGCTGACAGACAATTAATGTAGTGCTTGGTGTTAAGACTGCAGCTATTCATTTTAATGTCAGGAGGTAAGAGTTGATGTCCTTCTAATTAAGCATATTATAATATGCTTGTTTCTATTACAAGGGTCCCTTGAATCTCACTTGTGAAAGCTTTGAGGGTTTTTTGTATGTATTCACTTTATTGGTGAAGTGAGTGGAAGAGGTGGGGCAATCTCTGGCTGACACAGGACACAGCATTCAGTGAAGGTTCTGGAAGTCTGCTTTGCAGAGAAGTAGGAGGAGAGCTGTTGAAGTGTGGGGGAAGTCTTAGTCCTGCTGATTCACTTAAGGCTTTATGGGTAGCTCATGCGTGGCAGAACCAAAATTGTTTAATCCAGCAATATGAAATTATTAGAAGTGCTTATGGTGTTCTGTGTTCTTGCCTCCCAAAACAAGGAGGTAACTAGACTCTTTTCTCTGGTCTGATACGGTGTTTGTAGGAAAGCACCTTAAGTCAAAAGTTTTGCAGATTCTGTTATTTAAATATACTCTTCAATTATAAAATCCATTAGGCCAAAGGATTCAGTGTTTTGATGTGTATTGTTTCTTTCAGTCAAAAATTTCTTCAGAGTCAGCTTCAAAAATGGATCTCAAAGCCAGACTCACTCATTCCAAGCCAATGACTCCTTCAACAAACAGCAGTGGCTTAACTGTATCCGCCAGGCCAAAGAAAAAGTTACATGTGCAGGAAAAGCTGGTGTGCTAAACTCGGAAGCACGTTTTCTTTTGTCACCAAATGGAAGCAGAGTACCCCAGGGAGAAACCACACTTGAGCAAATGGACCAATCAGACTGTGAGTCAGACTGTAGTATGGACACCAGTGAGATCAGCATCGACTGTGAACGTATGGAACAGACAAACTCTTGTGAAAATGAAAAGCACATAGAAACGAATGTTTGACAAAAACTTACAGTTCATGGAAGAAAAACTGTCTCTTACCTGTACAGTATTTGCATTCCATACATGGAACCATTTGGAGAAGCACTTTTAAAATATTTTTTGTGACAATGTCAATGCAGTCCTTCTTGTATTCGTACCTATGAGTGTAGTACTGTAACTGCCGATGTGTATAAGCTGGAATCTCTTGCAACTCGTGTCCTGTGATTATATTCCATAAACATCTAAGGTGGATGAAAGAGGTACTTGACCAGTTATTCTCAATGTCCTGCTGTAAACAGAATCTCTAAACTACTGTTTATATATGCATTACATAAAGAATCTTTTCATAATTTTTAAAGTATTTTATTTGCCCTTTATTGGGCAGCTGAAGATGTGGACTTAATATGGAGTTTCAGGATGGGTATCAAATAATAAGTTTTCACAAAGGCATGGAAGGAAAAAAGTTTCTTGGAAAAAAAGAAAAACATCTTGCAATGACCTGTCTGAACTCTTGTGGTATTAAATCAACAAGAAATACAAACAGCGGGCCATGTAACCAGTGACCCTTTGGGGATTAATTTTTCAAAATGAAGCACTGTCCTAAGATCCAGCAACCAAACTTACTAAAATTAAAGTGGTCAGCATAGTGCTATAGTTTATTTATCAAAGCATGTAATGCTAAAAATAATCAACTGAAAAAAAAACCCAACCAAAACTCTACAGCCAGCACAGAATTAAATGAAATGCTGAGATAACTGGGTATTTGTAAAATAAGCTGGTAGTTTGCTTTCAGTGCCATATATATGTATATTTTTTTATCCCAAACAGGATAAGAATGGAAAAAAGCTTTTGCTTGTGAATAGGCCCTCTTCAGCATTTTGCACTCCACTGACCTCCACTGTTGGTTTTAAACACAACTAAACTAATGTTAAAACATTTAATTTTCTGTAAATGTCTGTTTACAATTACATGTAGTTGGTTTTTAAACTAAGTGACAATTTTATATAAATGGTGCTCTACAAATACCCTATGGGATTATGTAGAGAAAGTTTAAACAAAAAGGGAATTGCTTTTCCTTTAGGATGTATTACATCCTTTATATTTTTCTCAAGTTTTATTTTAAAAGTTTTTGTTGCATTTAATCTCATGCTGTAATTGGAAACGTTACTGTGTTTTCTGGTGGCTGATTTAATCTACTCATTATGATGAGAAGCAGATGAGTCACCTAAATGCAGTCTAAACCATGCAGTTCAACATTCTGTTACTTTTCAGGAATCCCTAGGTAATATTTTATTTCTTAGTTTAAGAAATAATGCCAGTCCTGTATGGCAAACTATGAAGATGATATATTAATAATGATCCTTGATATTACACAAGATAACGTGCAAACTACTTGTACCAACAAAGGTAGAAAAACTGCTAAGTTATTGCCAAAAACATTTTTCTTGTGTTTTACAAGTTTACAAAAAATTTACTATGTCAAGTATCTTACACATATATCTGCTGATATGCATTACAGAAATCAGTGTGACAAGATGATAAACAATATAAAACAAGGTATTTTTATTTTTAAAAAAAAGTCATTTTTACCCTATAGAACTTATTTCTGTATTTATAGTTTTTCAAAAAAGTAAATTTTCTTTTCTGTTTCAGGCGTTGTAATTTATTTCAACTGCTTCATTTTTAGAGCTGAATGAGTATGCCAGTGAAGATGAGAGAAAGGAAAAAATTGCAAAAGAAAAGGCATAGGAAAGCATATTAGATGATGAACCATTTTCATAAAACCAGCTAAGCGAAATGTTTAAAAAGGGTGAAAAGCATGTAAAGTGTTCATATAGAGAAGAAAGAATGAATGTGTGTATTGACTTTTCTTTTTTAATAATAGCCTTAAAATTTTCTGGAAGCATTTAAAATAAATTACATTAAACCATTTGGATTTTTGATTTGGTTGTTTGTGCAAGAAGACTACAAAAAGATTACAGTGGTGCACGCAGTGAGGCTTAACATATGTGACCAATGCTCATATTTTGGCTTTTGTGGAAATGTTAAATATTTGGCTCTAATTTGCTAGATACAAATAGTAGCAAAGAAACAAGTCACTGCACTCAGTTTAGCACATTCCCTGAAGTTTTGTATTACATAATCAATTTAGTAAGTAGGTGGAGCAAAAAATTAACATCCTGCCATCAGTTTCTCTGTCCTGGTTCCTTGTGGGTCACGTTTACTAAATATGTGTTATTCCAAAACGCTGAGATGATGAATTTTGGGGCATGTAAAAAGCCACCAACCAACCAGTGAATCTCAGAAGATTAATTTACATTTGTTTACTATCATTTAGCAACCCACTTAGCATCATGTTCAACATGCTGCAGTACCAGTGTTTTAGTTTTGCTTTGTAGTTGACATGGACTTAGCTACTGATTTGCTCTAATAAAGCTTAATAATAACCTGGGTTGTTTTTTTTTTTTTCCAAATCATCTTAAGGAATAAGCCTTCCAGTTTAAGAATGCTAATATCATTATGGATTTGGTTAGCTTGTTTTGGTTCTAACACTAGCAACTGCTTTTGAAAGAGTGAGTTTTGGGGGTAGAGGGGTGGGCATGGACAATAAAATGTACCAAAAAGGATGGGTAAAATGATGAATGCAAAGAGGAAAAGTAATATAAGTAAGTATGTCAAAGTGATCATCACGATTAGTAATCCTGGTGTCAGCAGAATGGAGTCTGAGAAGTTGCAGCAGTGAACTGGCATGCATACTGCAGCTGTGCAGTACACGTAGGCCTCTGCAATGTTCTCATGCAGAAAATTGCTTCTGATTTCTCAGGTCACCCACCTTTGCATGTATAGTGCTTCCACTAATGAGACAGTTCAAAGCTGTGTAATTTATATATTGGGTCTCTAAGGGATCTTAGATCACTCCTGCCTCAGATGGAAGAGTAGTGCCATGGCAAGAAGGTGAATAAGAACAGGTAGAGTGTGTAAAAAAGGCATAGTGGTAAAGAATCTGAAGTGTCAAGGGCTTCCAAGATCACCATGAGGGGATGGCAGAATAAGGAGAGGACTGCAGATGCTGGATGAGTTCCAGCTCGTCTAAATCTGAGGTATGAGTACTCTGGATCTCACAGTCTGGGAGAAGAGTGATGAGGCATCGTGCTCTCAAGAGCAGGAAGTCAGTAGTCTGACGTGGCAGTTTTGTCTCTTTTTGACAAATCTTAGCAACATGTTCACTCTTCTATTCCTGGTGAGAAGAGTCAGTGTAGTCTTGGCTTGTGGAATGATCTGATGAACCAGAAATAACAAAGGTAAAAGCATAGATTGTCTCGACTGAGAATGGTAAGCAAAGAGAATGCCCTTGGAAGTCTTTGAACTATATGGGTCCTCTGAGACTACAAAAGAAAATGTAACTCTCTGGTCTTTTGTTCCCTAGGTTTGGTCTGCAGCACTGAAAAGAACAATGCATGGATGGAGACATACCAATCTCCTGGAGCACAAAGGTCCTCTATGAGACACCAGGAGCACTTAGTTTATTAAACTAAGCCTGTGGAGCTCAGTACCTGGGAGTCAGCTGCCAGAATCTGGGTAAAGGATAGGCCCAGAGTGGAACTCTAAGGTAGAGAAAGTATTTCTCAGTGGTGACTCCTATTCAGCATGACCCACCTGGACCACGGATTCTGCCTTAGGAATGCCTCTGCAATATTGGGAACCAGGTTTCTTGAGGTTTCACAAAAATTTCCAGGATTTGAAAGATAGGTCACAACTTTTAGGTATCAGTTTAATGGACTGCTCTTTTTGAAAAAGTTGATGTTTTATGGTGACACTGTCTGGCACTTCACAGTCTTGATTCTCAGGTTCTAATAGAGCCAGAAACGGAGTTCTACATATATGGAAGAAGATTTGTTTCCTTTGAATGGAGGGTTCCAGATCCAGAATGGACAGTTCTTCCATATTTAATGCTTAACTCATGAATACTTATTTTAAAATACTGTAATCTTGTTCTACAGGTTGATGCTGCCATCTACTGGAAATAATTGCATATTTTTAAAGCTTGATTTGATTACACTAAATTTAAAATATTTTATGATATTAAACCTATTAATAATCATACAATGAAAGTATTTTTTTAAAATAGAAGTAGATATTTTCAGACTTTCACCTGAGGATCACAAATTTGTTAGAAAAAAGTACTTGGTGAATTTCTGCTACTAATCCCTGGCTTTATAGAGCCAAGTTGAGACTACTTCCCCAGTTTATGTCACTTTTTACTATCATAGGCTTGTTTTCACCATGGCTGGTAAATGATACTAAAGCTCTTTCCAAGTGTGTAAGTTAGGTTTTGTCTCTGAATTTTCTCAAAGAGCCTCTCTCTTCGTGGTCTATGAAGAAAGTTTAGTGATACAGTTAGCTTCTATCTTTGATCTCCTGGCACCTAAAATACAGTCAGCACAAAATTAGCACTTGAAGACATGTGATGTGTTTTGCGTCACTAGAGTAATTTCTGGATAGTAAAATAGTTATTTCTAGTTATATAAATTAAAGTGTAACAATATCCTGAAGACTAAATAATACTTTGCGTTTCTAGATTTGTTTTTGTAAAAGAATACTGAGGTAATGTCTGAAGCAAGCAGCCAAATTTGCTCCTTGAGCATGGAGCCCTATGCAACCCTCTCTTATAAATTACTTTTATTTTCTGGCTATTAATCTGATCTAAGTCTGCATTACTAATGTATTATGTATCATCTGATTTCAGAATCAAAGGGATCTGCAGCTGCTTTGTACTTGGGTGGGAAACCACTTGGTGCAAGCCAGGGAGTTGTGGTTGAATGCCTGGCAAATATCAGAAACCACAGGAACCAAAAACTAGAAAGACAATACGGTGACAGATTCTATAACCTTTTTTTACTTCAGAGTATGCAGCTAATCTCTTCTTATGGTGATTTTTCAGTGAACCTTTGTTTTGTAAACTGGGATTCTTGCTACCTATTTTACATCTATCAGGATTTGAGATTCATAGTGGTACAGTGATCCAGAATTGTTACATCATTTATCAAGTAGCAGTCAGCAATTTTTGTGATAATCTCTCCCCGGCTTATCTTAACACATAAAATAATTTTGTATAACTGCAAAGAAGTATCTTTTTAAACCAAGTGGTAAAGGAAAACTTGTTTGTATGTTGTTTGGTAAATAAGCAAGACTTCATACATTGTTTGGATATGTTACGATACAGGCTTATGATGTTTATATTTCTTGTTATTGAACACATTTATATACATTGTAAACATATGCTTTAACATATTTTCCAGTATGCTTTGTGAGTGAAAGTGGTAATAAGCATACTTTTCACAGTTACAGGGTGATTTTAGTAGACAGTAGTTTCCCACCCTGTTGCCTTTTTTGGTAGTTGTTTCTTCAGTGCTTGTTGAATTTATTGGAACAGCTCTATAGTTGATCCGTATAGAATTATTGAATTATTCCAGAATTACTGGAATACAGTGAAGATAGGCAATTTAGACTTAATGTTTCTTCTGAAGTCTTTGAAATCGTACTGTCATATGGTTATTCACTGTCAGTGTATAGGTCTTCATCTAATGTGAACAGTATGTCAATAGAACTAAGATAAACAAGCAAGGAAATAAATGTTGTGTGTATATTTATATATATACATACATGCTAAAAGTATGTTTTCCTAAGGAAGAAAGAAGTCGTGTATACTTACTACATCTATACCTATTAACTTGGTGGCTACTGGAAGACCTGATTTTCTTTTGAAAATTCTTTCACCCTGCCCCAAGGCATAGATACATTTTTCAGCAATTCTTTTGGAATGAGAATAGACGATAAGGTTGGAAGGACATACATTAAATAAATGTGAACCCATTCCTGGAAGAAATTTGTCTTGCCTATCTTTAAAACATCTGTTAAAGAAATCCCAGTGTCCCCAAAGAATTTCTTCCTGTACTTAACTTCTTTGGCTAGACAGTGTTTCCTAACATTTAACCTAAATCTCCTTTCATACACCTTAAACCTCATCCCAGTTACTAAGGACATAGAGATTATTTCTCCTTTTGCAACAGCATCTTCCATATTTGGTAAGTGCTGTTATTTATTCTCTCCCTTCTAGACAAAACACCACCATTCTTCCAGTCTTTCATACAGTGGTTTAGACTGATGCAGCACAAAAGAATCATTATATATGTTTCCAGAATTTACAAAAAACGAAGAGTATATGTAAAATGAGAGGACACCAACTTAACTCTGTAGTATCATTTTTGTATTGCTCCTTTGTGAATGCAGGCAAGCCAGAGGTAATCAAATCCAAACACTGATCAACTCAACTAGTTGTATATTGAAGATGTACACAGCCTGGAAGTACAAGATTTTAACAGCTTTGCCAATTCAAACTTAATAATATCAGGTTGACATGTTTGGAGTTGTATAATGGATCAACACAGGCTTAAATAACACTAGATTGGTATTTCCATTTTTTTTTCTTGTGTATGGAAATTCTATTTGAGTGATGTAAAGCACAGCAAAATTATTCTGCTAATATATCAACTCATCTGTAATACTCTCTTTACCACCACTGAATCCTCACAGGGGCAGGACATCAAATTCTCAGGGAGACAGTCTTAATTTATCCATAGGTTGAACACTGCATTTGTGGGTTTTATTACCTTTGGATAATTGAACACCATGTTTCTGCAATTAGATAAATGTTTGGTGTTATGTTACTGTAATTTATGTAAATTATAGTTATAGATACTAATTATCCTATTTAAACTTGGCTGGCTCCCCAAGGACTTCTAAGAAGAAACTAATAATTATTAGTTTATCTTCTTTTAACACCCTGGAGGCTACCATTTGCACCAGACCATTTGTGAGTTAGTAGGTTACCTGTATTTTCTGACTGACAGGTAGCATAAAAAGAGATCAATAAAAGAAAAGGGCTAGGTTAAAATATTTGTTCCTTGTATAGGAAAAACTTTGCACTTAAACTCGGTAGCTGCTTTCAAGATGACAATAGCCACAGTTATCAGGATTTGAGATAACTGGTGTAACTAATGAGTATCTGCCTTTGTTCAACAACAACAGCACTAGTATACTTTTAACAACGGAAACAGATTGTAGGCTTTTAATATTTAGTTACTTACTGTAAAACTAAATGTCTGGTATTCGTACTTCCTAGGCACTGCAAGAATAGGTTGTTTTCAGCGGGCACTTTTCAATTTAGTGCATTCCTCAGAGCTGCCAAAGAAAGGTTTTGTTTTGGCTTTCACATATTCACAACCTTCTGTTACCAGAAGTTACAAGCCTTGCAGCAGGGGGGCAGAGGTGAATAAATGTTAATCTTCTGATTTGATACTGGCCTCCAATATAGGTATAGGACAGACACCATGAGGTAGCAATGCCTTGAAGTACTGCAGAGGAATCCAACAAAGCTTGTCTGTGAATACCTAACAATGTAGGTGTGATGAAATGTCATTATTGCTTTGAAATACCAGTTATTGGCATGTATTTGAAGCACTGATTTTTCCTTAAAAGCTGATTCAGCATCCATGATCACAAAGATTAAATGCACTCATTATTCTTTTAATTACAGAATATAGAACAGACTGAACAGATCTTGTGACAGAGAAGTAATTTAAGTTAGTGCCTTTCCATGTTTTACTGTGTCCTGTTATAAATTTTGACAAGTCACAACTTAAAGTACCAATCACGATTTTATTAATTGAGTAAGCAAAGCATGAGCAAAGTCAGCGCTGGGCGCCAGGGGAGTCCCAGCTCCACCACCTGCCGCAGAAGTCCAGGTCCCTGTCCTTCCTTTTTATAGTGTTTCAGTACCGGGTCTCGTGGCGAACTTAGGTGTACTCTGCGCATGTACTATGGGTTGCTATGGGTCTTCTTCTGCCTCCGGTGGTCGTTGGAGGAAGGCTGTCAGTCTTCCTCAGGCATCTCTCTCATACCCTTTCCTTATATGGTGCGCCTTT
>JANZLQ010000037.1:9763500-9784422 GCA_026212715.1 Elanus axillaris | reverse complement strand
CTTGTTAGTCATTAAGCAATTTTCCATTTTTATTTCTTCCCTTGGTCAGTGAACAAACTAGAGGGGTATCTATCACATGTCCCACTTAGGTCTGTAAATACACTGTTATGTTTTTTTTGTAGGTAAACAAAATATGTAACAGTTTTACATTATTATTTAGCTCTGGCACTGAAAGAAAAAACATGTGCATAACTATCCCAGCATACTACCTCATTAGTTTCCTTAGCAAATCTGCTGAAAAAACAAGTTTCTGACTTAGCTTCAATAGCACCGAAATTATTCATACCATTTGGTTTCACTGCATTTGAAAAATGGTACTCTTTAGTATGTGAATAATGGATTATGTTGCCTTCAGTTGATCTGTAATTCTTTATCCTATTGATGAGACATTATAGTTGTGTTATTTTTGACAAAGGTCAAATAGTTCACTACTTGCATTTTTTTCTTGTGTAAGCTTGCTTGCAGTCTGTAGTTTTACAACACAAATAGCTATTGCCACTTAAGTACCCTTACTATAGAATCTGTCTTTTGTCATGATCCTACATGCAGTTGATTAAATACATGAAAGAGGATTAAATTCAATGAAGTTACAGAAACACATAGAAGTCTTTGGGATAGCACACATTTCCTTTGCAGTTTAAGATTGTCCCAAAAAAGCGTTAACAAACCATGTTCATATTTTTGACTGATTCAGTAAGATCTGTATCTTTTATACTGTCTCTGTACAGAGCTGTCGTTACTGTTTTAACTGGAATTACTCCTTACACGGAAAACACGTTAGTCCAAAGACAGAAAAAGTTTGTCGGTGTTTGTACCCGCCCCCCCAAAGAGGGGAAGATGTTAAGGGGAGGGGGGGATGGGGAAGGTTATTTGGTGCTGTTCTAATTCATCATGAGACTGTTGAAATCTGCTTAAGTATATTAAGATTTTTGCCTGTCCTTCATGGTTAACAATTTATTGTTCAGAGGGGAAGTTTTGTCATTTTGTCCAGTGTTTTGAAAACAACTTTAAATTTCGGAGGAAGAAGTAAGAGCTGGCACTCTCGGCGCCCTGCGCCTTTTTTGCTCCTGCGACTTTGTGGCGGTAACTTGGGCTGTGCCTTGGGCGGCTGCGGCCGGACGGGAGGGCGCGGGCCCGGCGCAGCTGGATGGCGACGCGCTGCTTGACCGGAACGCCGCCGTGGGGGCCGTGCCTGGACAGGGGTAGGTTTGCGACGGAGACCCCTGGAACCCTGGGTGCCCGTTACCGGATCGCACGCGTGGGCTGCCGCCTGCTCGCTGTGGCGTTGCCTGTAAGGGAGACGCCCTGTGCCCCTTCCCCGGTGGCTCTGCGCACGTACCGGACCCGCTCTTGCCCCGTGCCGGCGGAACGGGGAGGCGGGCCCAGCGGCGGCCCCGCTCCCCGCCAGAAGCGGCGACAGCCACGGGGACCTGCCGCCCCCAGCGCTCCCTCGCTTCGGGCCTCTCCCCAGAGCCGGCCTGCAGGAGCTGCCGGTTCTCCTCGCCCACGCCGCTGGTAGGAGGGAAGCGGGAAACGAGCAAGCTGCCTCTTCCGCCCCATCCTGGCAGACGGCGGGTGGAAGGCCGCGGAGCGGAGGGACCCTCCTCGGGTGCTGCTCATGGCCCGGGGCCTCGCCCCACCGGCGGCGGCTGCTGCCGCCACCATTTTAAACACGGCTCCGCAGCCGGAGCTTCCGCCGCTCGCTCGCGGCCGCGCCCGCGGAAAGCTGTGGGTGCTTGCGGCGCGGGCCGCCGCCCGCCTGCCCCTCTGCTTATTAACGTGTGCCGCGAGCGGATTGGCTGAGGCGGGCGGCTCCAGCCCCGCCCCCTTTTTCTGTGTGCTTTGCCGCCATGTTAGAGACCCGGGAGGGGTTGGCGGGGCTGCCATAAAGCGAGCGGACGGAGGGGGAGCAATAGCGGCGGCGGGCGGTGCGCGGCGCTGGGGAAGGGGTAGTTTGGTGGGGGAGCAAGAGAAGGAGCGGGCTGTCGCGCTCGCTTCTCGGCGATAGGACTGAATGGCGGATGCCCCGATCCCCAGTGGTGGCGAGATGGAGCCGGAGCGGCATCAGCGGACGGAGAAGACCAGCGCGGGCCTCCTCGGAGTGGAGAGTGATAGAGCAGGAGCCGCTGAGGACACCACACAAAATGGCGGACGCTCTGAAAGCAGTAGCACTGGGGAGGCGCTGCTGGTGGCTGCTCTTGCTGCAGAGGACAAGGTCCCCCCAAACCTCAGCATCACTAGCAGCAGCCAGCGCAGGAGCAGCATCTCAACGGCAAATGAACAACAACAGCAGCAGCAGCCGCCCAGCGGTGTGTTGGGGGGGCCTCCCCCTCTCCCTAAGCCCCCAGAAGACCTGCCTGTTAGGAGGAACTTTCAGATCCCCAGGAAGAGCAGAGAAAAGAAAGGTTGTTCCTTCCCTTTCCCTCCCTTCTCTCCCTCACTCCCCTCTTCATCTTATTCATTAGGCAGGCTCTTTATGCACCTCACACAACTGCATGCAAAATCCTGCGGGTGTGGAGGAGGCTGTGGCATGGCTCGGACTAGTGAGGCTGCTGGGGATAAGATATTTAGTGGCAGAGAGGCTTTTACATTCTTTCCTCTCCCTACCCCTCTTTTTCTTTTTCGTTTTAATTTTGTCACAAGGAGGAGAAAAAAAAAACCCAAACCAAAACTCGGCTTGAATTTCAGACCGTTGCTTTAAAAGGACGGAAAAGCTGGAAGCAGTCAGGGTGGGCTTGAGTGTTGATCCTGGCTCTGCTTCTGGAGATGCAGTCGCCTGCAGAGAAGATGGTTCTATGGGACACGGACATTCAGAGAAGATGGTTCGCTTTTCTCTTCCCCCTGACCTCCTCTCTGCAGGAGAGGGGTGTAATCCTGTTTAGGGTAGACTAGCAGATACTGAGCAGAGTCGTCTTTCGTTGATGATACACAGAAGACTGCTCTTACCTAGTGAAAGTTCCTTACTTTGCAGGGAGGAAGCCAGCATCCCATGTTCACATGCCTCACCTTGGAAGCATTCCTCTTCCAAGCGTCCAGGGTTTGTTTTTTGGTTTTCGAGTAACTCTTCCTCTAAAAGCCTGTGGTATTTCTTGCTTTTCGTAAGACTCCATTGGCTTCTGCTTATCTTTGATTTTGTTAAGTGGCGTTGAAGACGTCTTATTTCCTCCCTGAAACTTAGCTCAGTTCTTGACCTTTTGCAACATGAGGTCATTAACTTAGTACATATCACAAAAATACCTGTTCGCATAGGCTTCTAGTTCTTCAGAGAAGAGTCTAACATCTAACTTCTTGAAATGCTTTCTTCTGTAAGGAAGAGATGAAGGTAGGTTTATTTCATTATCCAGTCTTTCCCTTTCCCTCCTTCCATTTTTGGCAGTAATTTCCCCTTTTTCCTTTTCTTCCTTTTCCATTGCCACCCCCCGAGGGGGGGATACAAGTCTGGCAGAGATACATTATAAAAGGACTGGGTTGATTTGGAGGAAAAAAAAAAGTCTCATTCATCTGACAGAAAAATTTATGGATAAAACATGGTGCCTCTTGCACTTCCCGTATGTCAGACCCAAGTATGGTTACATTTGAATACCTTTAAATATATATCAGAAATGTTTAGTACTTAACCACAGACATTTGAAGTTCCTTTCTAGCATTTCGTTCCAAGGTGAATGAAAACTTGCATAAAACCTTTCTGGGTCATCTGATTCATCATTTGCCTATGCAGAACCATCTCCTACAGGGTGTAAAAAGCTTTAGAAAACGTAGTTCAAACATCAGGCTTCTGTGTCTTCTAGGGTAGAACGGGAAGCCATTCTTACTCTACTTATAAAATTCACCTGCTAATGTCAGGGTCATTTGACCCATTCTTAAGGGCTTACTTTTTAGTGTACTTGTATTTTTTTCTTTCCCCTTCAGCTTACAGAAAGCTCCTTGGGCATTTTAATCATACTGGCAACTTACGGTTTCCAAAATTTTCAAAACAGACGTCCATTCTGCTTGTGGTGCTTGCGGTTGCTGATTGTTGGTCTTGCACTGTGTGATACCATGATGCAAAGTGCTGTGAGAGAGCGTATCTTAGGCAAGGCTAGCAAAAGTGGGCCAGTATAAAAGTTGCCAACATGATCTTTGAGGACAGCCAAATTGCTGTTGGAATTAGTATTGGCATTTGAGAAATGCAATTAAATCAGTTCTGGAGCTAAACTAGAAGATAAGCAGTGCATTGATCGTCTGACATGGTAGTGGTATATGCTTACAACATGCGTAGTACCAGTGTTCAGATGCATCTTGTTAAATTACAAAATAATCAAAATACCATCTATTCATCTCAAAAGAGCTCTCTTGGATGGATTCTAAATTCTAGCATGAAACAATGTATGTGGAAGCTTCCTCCATCCTTCATTGTATTGGAATTGTCCTTCTTTTGCTTTTTAAACCTCCATTTTATTCCTGGACATGCCATCCTGACAGATAGGTACCTGCTTTCTTGATTGTGAAGACTAATCTATTACGTACAAACTTTAAAATCAGTACAGGATGACTTTGTTATTTGGGTGGGGTTATTTTTTTTTGTCATTTGTTTTTCTTCTTTTTAAGCAGCAAAATGTGTTTGCAGAACAACTTTTGATTGTGAAGCAATTAAAAATCGAATCTGCAAAGCAAAAATGTAAGGGAAAAATCCTAGAAAACTTAAGATTTAGCTGCTCATTTAGCCTTTGTGGAATTTATCTCCACCTCTATTGGAGACGAACAAGTGGCTGAAAGTCGTCAACAGAAAGAACCTTGTTAATGCGGAGAAATGCATCTGGAGGAAACTGACTTGTTAAAACTAACTGTGGTTAGTTGTCACAAAGAATCTTTCTTCTGATTTCCTTATCTTTTTTTTCCTAGCGGAAGAATTCAAGAAACCAAACTAAGAAAGGTTGGCTGTGAGATTTTTTTTTTTTTAAGGTGTGCGTGCATTTGTGTTCCTACTTTGAGCTGTCTTGAAAGTTTCTGTTTTATTATTAATGATGTTAAAATTTCTTGAGTTGCTTATTTATTTTTTTTTTTTTTTTTTTTTTTCCTTGGTACTACAGGCTGTTGTCATTGCCTTTTTGAGGTCAATTTGATTGTCAGATTTTCTCAGGTTTTCAAGTCTGCCTGAAACTTCAAAGATCCTTGTTTAATAAGATGAGGAAAACAAATTTTCAAGATAAAGCACTCAAAGAGCATTTTTTAACTTGCTGAACTAACTCTATGAATGGTCATCATACCAAAAGAGAATTCCAAAAAAATGCTCAAGTAGCAACCAGTGACTTCAGGGGTTACTTGTTGATTAAGGTTGGACATTTGTTTCCATAGTGTACCAAGTTACCAAATGACTGCTGTTTATCAGGCTGAGGGGGTGAAAAGGTCTCACTTTTATCCATGAAAGTCTTAGCAATACTTGGCTTGGAGGTCTAGGTTGACCCTCTTCTACTTAATAGTATTTGATGGTTCATTTTGACTTGTCTTTTGTCTGCTAATTTTCCGTATCTTTGGTAGAGATGCGTATCTGCTATTTACTGCTTAGTATTTCTACATGGGAATTTCATTAAGCAATCCTTGAACTTGATAACTGTTTGGACCTTTTGAGAGCAAAAGATATTTGAGGCTGAAAAAATCGTTAAAGTAAAAACATTATGGTCCATTAACACCACAGATTTTCGGTCGTAGTCTTAAAAAATGAACTTAAAGAAAATCTTGCTTCTCAATGGAGATTTTGTAGCAGGAGCATTTGTTTGTGAAGAGTGCTAGCATTCGGCCAACTTCCAGTAGAATAATTTATTTATCTTCACTTAAAAGTTAGTTCAGGATTCCTTAAAGAGAATGCCTCTGTCATCTTTTTCACATTTTGACTTAAGAAAAAAAGCCCAAACGGCCAAACTCGCTAACCCCAAACTTGGTTTTCTCAAGTTGAAGCATCAGACAGCTGTGAAAGAGAAACTTAAAGCCTCTAGGGAATTACATGTAGCCAAACATCCAGTCTAATGTCTGTCCCTAGACTACATACTATATTAACTAAACCAAGTTTCCACCTAAAAATACATGTATATGTTCCAGTACACTGGGTAGAAACTGAACAAAACCAGTATTTATTCACTTATTTTTACTTACGCAGAACAAGCCAGCAAAACCCACAATAATGGACTTGTATGTGTTATACTGCAAGTTAGTCCTTAACATAAACTACTGTTTAATTTACACGGGTCAATAAAGGTGCAGCATACCCACAGCAGGTTTGTATAGTGAGTCTGAAAAACACATGTACACACTACTGGTCTTTGAAGTGATGATGTAGGACTGGAGATAAACTTAATAATCTTATCCTTTGCCTGTGAACATAGGATTTGGTGACTGCTACAGGTCTAGTTGTTTTTTTGTTTTTTTTTTTTTCCCTTACTTCTAAACTCCTTTAAGTGAGGTACGGGCTTTTCTATAGTGACCTTTAAGAAAACAGCTGCCATTTAGCAGCAATGCTTAGATGACAAATTGAAAAGTATTGCCTTGCTACTTACCTCATTACCTAATGTTTCAGGTTTTTAATAAGAACCTGAAGCCTGCAGTGCCTCAAGTTCTGGACAAACTGGGAAGTAGATTTGAGCCTGTCATGAAGCATATGATGAGTGTGTTTGAGTCATACTTGGAGAAGGGGGGGTGGGGGGAAGTTTATGCCATGCACTCTAAAAAATTCATTGATTGTTGTATATGATAGTTTACCTGAAATTCAAAGCTAAGTGACATGGGTTTTTTTGCTTTATGCTGTCCTGCAGTCACTTTGCCAGTTACTCCTTGCACCATCCATCATTTGGCAACTCAGAAGTGGAATGCAGTAGATAGAAAACTAGCAGGCTGCCCCAAAGAGGAAATGCTTAGTGGGTACTGTCTAGGTCTCAGACCAAATGTGGATTGTCTGCTACTACTATATGTGAAAAGGTGGCAGGCAGACAGAAGGGTTTAGTGATAAAATTCAGTGTTTAAAAGCAATCTTCAAACCATAAGTAGTGTGTTACTTCTGTAAGGATTATACGTTCAACAAATTTCATTCATGTTCATTTTTTTCTCAATTAATGATATCTGATCATTAAGCCAATCACTCTTAATTTATGCATGAAGTAAATTAAGGAAAGAGTGTATGTTTCGCTGTTCTTGTTCACTTTGTATTGAATAGGCAGTGCATGTCAAAGGAGTAGAAATTCTATTACTGTGAGGTTTTTTTGATAATTAAGCATTTTCTTACTGAAGGCTCTTGTTCTTGGACTGATGTGATCAGTTAGGTGGAATCAGTCTTGTTTTAATGTGTGCGCTCTCAAATTGAAAAACTGGAATCTCAAAAGTGACCTTTGTGCCCAAATACTGTACAAATATTTCAGTTTTGATCTGTCTTTATTTTACAAAGGTAGCAACAGCCCTTCTTCTAGCTTCAGTAGTATCTGATGGACTTAGATGATGTGTTTGGGGTATGAATTTGGTGAAGTACAAAAAAGTATATTATTTAATAAGTAACAATAGTAGTAAAACATACTTTCAGTTCTCTGCTAAGAAACTGAAGAAAAAAATGCAAAGATCTTTACAAAAATCTCTGATTTGCTGTATTCCATAATAATAAATAAATTCCATAAGGCATTAGGTGGAGGTCTTCCATAAATGTGTTGAGATTGGGCAAGTCTGTCTCAGCTCCAGAAAGCAGGAAATGTTTAAACACAAATGGGAACATAGTTGACAGTGTTTGAATGAATGACAGGATCTTAATTGATGTAATAGTATACCTCTTCCTAGATATGCATCGTTGTATATAGTTTGTGGTCACTCTTTCTAGTTAGCCCTGTAGAGTTTTCTACTTGCCTGGACTCAAGATGGAAGAAATAGTCTGGGTTTGACTGAGCATGCATTTTAGGGGGAAGGAGGGAGAAGGGGTGAGGTACAGTAATGACTGTTAAGGAAACAGGAAATTTGGACAAGCAGCTGGCATTGATAACCTTCTGTCTTAACTGGTCCTTTTAGACAGAAGAGGAGCAGGTAATAATGAAACTCGTGCAATGCAACGCAAGGGTTTAGTAACTCCTTGTCAGAAAGATCTAAGAGGTGTATGGAGGTAGGGTGGGACAGGAGGTACTTTTTCAGTGTGTGTAGGCTTGTTTTATATTTTACTAATAAGTGTTTCTCTCTTCAGTACAAGTGCATTCAGTCTTGGTAATACTAAGTTGAGAATTTAATTCACTTCCAGTTATCTTTCCTCCCATATTACTGTCAGCCTTTCAAGAATGAAGGCGTTGTTACTAAAAAGGTTGTTATATAAGAATTATTTCTTAATCACTTTCATAACTCCACTCTTAAAAAAATCACTTATTCATTGTTGCTGGCATTGGAGTTATTGTTTTACTTCAGTTTGCAGATGTGGTATTACATTATAAAAATGTGTGTTTAAATGCAGCTTTCACTAGATAACACAAAACAGTTCAGTTTTCATTTAGCACATTTATGTTGAGGCCAATGTGGTAAATTTTTCCTGCAAATGAGGAAAAAATTACTATGTAAATCTACTACTGTGTTATTTAATGAAGTTGGAGATACACTCCAAAAATGTAATTAAATTTAATTTGCTGTTAGGGTAATGGTAGATTGTCTTTTATGTGAGGCTAGTACTATTGTAGTTCATTCCTAACTATTGTAACTTCTAGCAGTTTCAGGTGGTGGTGGTTTGGGGGTTTATTTTGGTAGAGAAAAATAGGCCATCCTACAAAAAGAGTAAAGGAGAATACTTATTCTCAGAAGTTTGCAAATACCACAAAAATGCTGCACTTTTTGTAAGTATTTTGGAAGTTACCCTGAGGAGAAAAACACTTGCCATACTGAACTAGTTCAGTTCCCCCGTGAGTATTATTTTCCTAGACATTGCTCATAAAATCTGTGCTCAAGATTCTCTGCTGGCCCCCTCTTGGGTTGCTCTTCTGATAAGTTTGTCACTTACAGTGCCCAAATACAAATAAAAAAGCTTGGGAGATGAATACTTTATTGTGGAATCTTAGGCAAATGTTTGCCCAGAAGGTGAATTTCTACAAGTGAAAGGCTTTCCTTTTTAATCAGTTATCATAAGGGATAAGGTCATAAAGCATGAATGAAGGCAGTGTGTTTTTTAGTAATAGGAGCTTACTGGACTTCTTAAGACAGTATTGAATTTATAAATATTTAGTCTAATAAACAAGCATACACCCATAAGCAAACAAACAAAAAAACCTGTAATGGCTCTAAGGAGAGGCTAAGCTATGAAACTGTTGTTGAGGGTTTTATTAGAACAATTTGTTACTGGTTCTTAATTAAGAGCTAATTAGTGTAATTAAAGTTCTAGAAGTTTAATTACAGTGTTCCGCAATACATATCAGATGTTTTCAGAGGGTAAATTCAGACTTGAAGTGCTTCCCTTACAAACTTCTGAGAACTAGCAGTTCAAGTGTAATATTAAAAAACCATAAAGAAACATGGTATTCTTTTAAGATGTTATAATTCTAGGCAACTTGAAGTTAAACTTTCTAGCCCAAATTCCATCTTTTTCAAATATTTTAGCTGTTTTCTAAATTGAATCATGAAACATTTCTCTTTGTGCATAAACTGTCAACTGGAAATTTTTGGATTTTTTCCAGATGTGTATTGGAGCTTGCTAACTTATTTCTTCTCTTTCATAGCACTCTTTCAGCCAGTAGCTGTAGGCTCTCGAGAATTTGAGGATGTTGTGAAGATTCTGCATTCATCTTACTTGGAACCAAGTTCAGTGTCCAATTTTAACTACAAGAGAGCCAGCTTGGTTCATAGTGAACTGTTGGAAAAGGAAGTAAGTATATTTTTGGCTTCTCTTTATGAATAAGGTACAAGTCAAATGAAATTTAATGTGTTTTTCTGAGTCTAGAGGCAAAGTCCTGGAGCTTATTCTCTACTTATGTGCTTGATATTTAATTGCAAACTTGCATCACCAAAAATGTAAGCAGGTTATTTTTCAGGCAAGTTTATTACTGCATAGACATAAAATATTGCCTGCCATATACTCAAAAAAGACTAAAAGAAAAATTTTATTTGGCACCAGTTATCTGTGTGCATTTTTAGTTTTCAAAAGTTTTCTGAATTTTTAATGTATTTTTAATAACCTGGAAAAACGTTACAGTGTCTTATTTGAAAGGCTTGATGCTTCCCATGAAACTCAAGATTAAAATATTTTTCTGATACTAAGTTTACATAGTCTGTCTAATTTTGTTGTTTTCCAAGAAGTACCTCAAAGAGTTGATTACTTGAACTAGTAAGTTGAGCAGCTTACTTAAAGCACTTCTCCTGGACCTTAATCTGGTTTCTCTTAAATCCAGCCTTGGCTTTTTTTCATAACTGTGAAATAAATTTTCAGTCCCAGTGCCAAAAACTTAATGTATGGAGTAATAGAATATATAATTGGTTTGCTACAATTATTATCTTGAAACTACAAGGTAAACTCTGAAGCTTTTTTTTTTTTTAATCTTTTATAACATTTATGTTTCATGGTTACAGCTAAAGAGTATTGCAACTGATGAAAACCACCTTTGTAACAGTGAGGTGCAACTGCAAAAGTACATGTTCAATGTAAGAGATAATGAATCTGTCTCCTAAAAAGAGAAAAAGGCCTATTTCTGCAATTTTAAAGATGGTATGGAAGGCATTGAGCTGGATGCTTGTAGATAGTTATGCTACAAAGATAACATTAAAACATTCCAGCACAGGCTTGTTTGAAGAGTGTCTAAAAAAACCAACCAAACAAATCTTTGGGCAGATTAAGCCAATGATATTTCTCATGGGTATAATGTTTTTGAAATTTAATTTTAGCATACTATAGCCTCATTCAAATTATCTTTTGATTATTTTTGTACATTTGGATCTGCTGACATAGGTGAGGCCTTGAAACATTTATACTTGAATGTGACAGCAGTAATCTGTCTACATGTGTAATTACATGTAACTTTCTGTAATAACAGTTCACAGAAAAACGCAGAGAGCTGAAATTTGATGGTCGCCTAGAAAAAGAGCTTTCTGAAACCTATGCATTTCTGATGGTTGATCGACCTCAGGTAAGAAAACAAAACTGCTGACAAAATGCTTTCTCTTCTTTTTCAATTAAGAGTTTGTTTTTGTTTTTTCTAAACACAGTTGTGTTTTTATTGACACACTTAGTAATCTTTAACTTAATTTTGCAAAATTCTGCAGTGGAACGTGTAGAAGGATGGGAAGGAGGTATGATACTTATGTCACTGTTTAAATCCTTTATTCTCTATTAATTAAGGTGCTCCATTTACATGTCCCTGTAAAATACCTTTTCAGACTTAGGCTCTGCTTTATAAATAAAAAGAGAGATTTTCTGCAAGGCATGTGGGTTTTTATTGGTTTTGTGTGTGTGTGTTTGTTTGTCTGAAAAGGAATGTTGTGTGTTTTCATTGCATTTGGGTTTTGGTGGTGGTTGGTGTTTGGGTTGGGGTTTTTTTGTTGCAATTATTTGCATCAAGAAGGGGCTACCTTTAGGAGAAGGTAAACCTGTGATACTAGAAAATGGGCCTTGTCTTCTGTCTCTCTTCTTTGATCATATGTTTTTAGTGGAAGTGATGGAAAGGGAATTTCTGTGCTTTTTCTGCTATTATAGAGCCAGGATTTCATAAGTATTCAATCATTTGGCAGGTTTACTCCTGCTTTGTATATTAAAAGCAAGTAACATTTGTAAAGTATGTTTAAGGTATAGAGGGCTGTTTTTTTTAAGATAGGGTTAAGTCTATGTAACTGCTTCATACTGAATGTTTGACTTACACAGTTTTAACATTTTATATAGCAATTCAGACTAGTCTTACCTTTGGGGGGTTTTGTTTGTAAGGGTTTTTTAGGGGGTTGTTGGGGGGGGGGTTAGCTCAATCACAATTCTGTAATTGTTGTTTCTCACTGTTCTGTTCATATTCTGGCTTTCCTGATAGACTTGCTTAAAAACTTGTCTGTTTTTCTCAGATCCAAAGCATATGTGAAAAGGGGCTGCAGGTGGGCCACTCCAAAATAACAATTCTCGGAAGCCCTTCCATGGGTAACTATCTTCTGCTTGTATGTGATGGTATTACTCGGTATGAGTTGGCAGATAATGTGATGCAGTTGTGTAAACTTTCAGTCCTTTTTCTATCACTTATTGCAGGAACATCACAGCTAGCTATTATTAGCAAAGTAGATTGTCATCAGAACATTATATCATAACTGGTTTTGACTAGTTCATTGAAATTACTTTCCCAAAGGGAAGACCTAATTCTCATTTTGGCTTAAGTCAAACCAATATATCATGCCTTCCCAGTAAAATTGGGAGGCCAAGGAACTAATGCAATCTATGACTGTGTGCCTCTGTGTTTGTACATATGTATATGCATACAGAAATACCTAACAGAAATAGTAGCTCAGCTTAGTATTGATGTAGGTACAAGAGTCACAGGGTGTTAAGAGATTTGAAAGTGCAAGATGCAAAGTTCCTTTTGCAAAGCTTTTCAAATAGAAAATTAAGAAACAATTTTGTCATCCTCTGTAAGAATAACGTGATACAGAGGTGACAATATGAATGTTGAAAGCAGAACAGATGCGAAAGGGGGGGAGAACAAAGGTACATGAGCATATAATTTTTACTGTTTTAGTCAGTAAAGGTTCTGGAGCAAGCAGTATCAAAGCAGTTAAATACAGCCTTGGAATGAGAAGAACCTATACAAAACAGACACTCTTCTGAGTATCTGAGTTCAGTTACAGTTAATTGATCTGAGGTAGCTGGCTAAACAGATAACATGTGAGGCTTTAAAATCTATGAAATTACGGTTGAAGTGTTGAAAAGCAAGAAGTTATCTTAACTTTCAATTTGAGTGTCAATTCATGATTCCAAAACTGCGTGGTTTTGTCAACAGTGTAAGGATGAAAGATTGCTGCAGTGTTTTCATGCCTTATTTCTCAATCATACCTTCACTGCTTATCTCCATATTGTGCAATCAGGCATTGTACAGAAGGACCTCAGCTGTTTAAAATAAAACCCAGACCACCTGAAAGCAGTATCTGTATAGCCTTTGGGCAGGGCTTGCCCTTTTGGTCACACCATTTTCAGTAATGTGGGTGTGGTCCTTTCAAACTGAGCTAGTGTCCATATTCTGCTGTGGTGTTTCATACTACAGTTGGTACAAGTAAACATTTATTCTTCTGTCTTGAAGTTGCAAGTTGTGAACATGCCCTTACACCTTTCTCTGATCATATTCAAAAAAGATTGTTGTATCTTTATTGTTTGGTATACATTGAGCTTTAATCCCATGTAATGCTTCTTAAACTTCTAATAACATTTTAACATTCAGCATAATGTGGGGTTTTTTCATACTTCTCTCAGGTGTATATATCTCCAGGTATGCTGATTTATTGCAGCCTAATCCTCTAGAAGCTGGAGCAACTGGAGATGTGATTGTTTTTAAAATAATAAAGGTAAATTTATCTTGCTTATTTCTCAAGGATTATATTGCTTATTGATAAAATAAAGGTGATTTTAACCTAACTTACTCAACTTCATTTACACACTTATCTGCTTATAGATGGAATAGATAGAATTCTACTTGGTTTAAAATCTGATGTTGACATTGAACTTAAATAAAGCATAATAAATTTTTATAAAAGGTGAAAATGTCTTTTTTTTCTTTGAAAGTATGAAAATAATGTGCTTCTATAAGTTGCTTTTTTTAATGGCTTCTTTTCATTTCCCTGCTCTTACTTCCTCTGGTGCTTGAAAGAATTTGCTGATTTTCAAGAAAAAGCTTACACTTACAATTCTTCTGCTTTATTACAGGGAAGAATGAAAAGCATATATGACCACATTGGTATGAAAGCAATGGAATCAACAGTAAAGAGTGCGTTAGATCCAACACCAAAGCATGAGTGTCATGTTTCAAAGAATGCAAATAAAGTAACCTCCTTGTTGGCCTATCGAGCCTATGAACTTACTCAGGTAGAGGAAAGTTGAGCATGTGTTAACTTCTTATATAAGAACTTTATAAACAGAAATTTTGAAATGGTGGAGATAAAAATCACTGAAGATATTACAAATACTGAGCATGTCCTGTAAAGCTGCAGTCTGGTGTATGTTTAGCAGTAGCCTACAAATGCCTGTATTAGGAATAACAGAACATGTCAGCCTCTGTTTCCCTTACATACATACCTGGACCTGGTGTAGAGGATCTCCTTCAGAGTAGGATGTAGGTGGAATAAGAAATAGCTAGGGAATGTGCATGGGGACTGGAATGTAGGCCAGGCAGGAGGGGAGATAATACGTGAAGTTTGAAGAGTAAAAGTAGAACTGGCTAGTGGGCATTAAGTGAGACCTGTAAAAGGGAAAGCATTGGCTAGGAAAGAATGGCATTTTTCTTGCCTTTTTTTTTTCTTTTTTCTTTCTTCTCTTGCTTCTCTTACAAAATGCTCAGGTTTGGAGATGGTGAGGGAAGAGAAAATAGAATTGGTTCTATGCATCTCTGTTCCTCCAGCTGTTGCATCTTTGTTACTGCAGTAGTCTGTTGTAGTCAGATAATTCCATCAAGTCCATAGATTTTAGGATATTTACCTGAAAGCATTCTCTTCAGTATTACAACTTCTTTTGACTTCTGTAAATCAGAGCAGGGCACTGAATCAGATGGCTAGAAAATGAATGTATGTTTTCATTTCTCCTTTCAAACTTGCTTTAATTAATATTTTTCTTTAACATTAGAATTTTATGACTTAATTAAGGATAGACTCCAAAACTCATAGCAATACTTCTTTTCCTCAGTGAGTTGTGTTTGTTAATTGTCCTTTACCTCATTACTTTCAAATAAATGTTGCAAAATTATTTTTTCATTCTTGGTTAGGTCCTGAAGTAGTGTCCATCCTGTCAGTGTTTGATAAAGGAGGGAGGACAAGTTGAAAAAATTACCTTGATAGTGTTACAAAGTACATGAGCATGGCATTTAAAGGCTTCCTTATTTTAGGTATCAGCTTTTGAAGAAATAGGCTGTTGGTAAAAGGAACATAAATGTGATTTATTATAGTAACTTACAACTTGTTTTATATACCAGTTAATATTTGGCATAATGGGTTTCAAACAAACTCCCTTTGTTTCTTTAAATAATTAATCATGAGGTATATTTATTAAGTTATTAGGTTATTTCTGTAAAGACAGTACACCTTTCAGTGAAGAAGGGTCATGGATTGTTTGTATATTTGCAAAATACAGTTTACCAGACTTCTAATTTAACATTGTGTTCACATCTTTTTCTAGTACTATTTTTATGAATATGGCTTTGATGAGATAAGGCGAAGACCAAGACATGTTTGTCCTTATGCTGTTGTTTCATTCACTTACAAAGATGAAATGGTGCAAGTACCAAAATTCTTGCCCCCATCAAGGTAAGGTAGGAAATGAGTTTTGGAAAGACTGCATGCAGCATGAAGAATTCATAGCTCTTGGCAGTAGCTTAGAATCAATTTAGATGAACAGTGCTGAAATGAATGGACATGTCACAGGGACTTAGCATAGTTAATACGTCTAATGCAAAGCAAGAGATGACAAAATCATTTTTTTGTAGAAGGCTGGCCCTGTAGGAAGCAGTTCTGCTGCTCTTTTCACCTCCTTGCCTTCTGCCTAAGTGAAATCCATGTATAGTGGTTTTTTGTTGGTTTTTTTTTTCTTATCTAGAGGAAATTCATAGACATCAAAATGTTCACACAGCATTATCTTTCTTGGTATTCTAGAAGAATATTCTGTATATTTTTTCACTGAACTCTTCACTGGTGTAGTCTTATTCCTTGTGGAGAGAATATCTAAATGGGCAGTTGATTACAGATACGATATGATACCTGTGCTGATAGGGAGGCATCCAGATGTGGAGACTGTACTATGTAGTGCTAAAAATAGTTATCAAAGTATCTAAAATAGCACAAGATGCTGCAGCAGTGATAGCTTGAGGTTAGAGAGCGAATTGTCAGTGTTGCTGTTTTGTTAGACCGATAAAGTATCCTTAATGTAAAATTTAGTAGCCAGAAGCTTCTGTCTCAACCTAGTCATTCTGTCTTTTTTCTTTTTGTTAGATCAAACAGCTTCAGCACAGATAGAAGTACAGGTAAGAATGAACTGAAATTCATTGCTTTTATGATATAGACATAGAAGGTTTTGGACTTTTTTTTCCCATGTAGTTTTATTTATCTTTAACCAGCTCAGATAAGCTGACTGTATACCTGAGTTTTATCCTGTACCATACTGATTGCAGGCATCTCTTCCTGATACTGAAAGATCAAGCAAACACCTTAACATGTGTCATCTTTTACCAGAACAAACCGGAACTCAACAAAATCAAGTCTTTTTTCCTTTCCTTTTCTACTTATAGCATAGGAAGAACTTCTGTTCCCGAATCCCCTGTTCAATGGTACTTCAAATAATATGGTCCTCTGTCCTGCCTTTCTTTGAATCTCATTCAAGCACAATCTTAATATGTATGAAAGTTGTTGACAGTTAAGGTAAGGAAAGAGGATATAATTTCACAGATGTTGGCATCAAGGGTGTGTTTATATACAGGTACAGGTAACATACCAGCCTCCTTTACTCTGCTCAGAGCAGGTCAAAACAAGATAGGACTGTAAATACACTTTCTGTTACCTTGTAACTTACTTAACATACTGTTGTCAGGACTGGTATGAGTATGAAATTTTCCTGAAACTGCTTTTGGAGATTCAGCAGCCTCTTTACTGCCATTTTCTTTCAGTCCCACATAGCAAGTGGCTTCACTTTATCTTTCTCCATCTTAATTTAGATAAATCTAACTATACATTATGGAGGGGACAATTTTGGAATAAAGGCAAACTTTTGTGCCACGTTTCCTTGAAATCAACATCACGTCCTTTCCTTCCGTGCAAGCTGTGAGTATAACCATTTAAAGAATAAGTTTAAAATACTGCTGTGTTAAAACTCTTTTCTAGAAAAGACTAGTGAATTTTGGATATATTCAGATGAAAATCTAAAATACACGTTGACTAGATGCTTTTAAATATGTCAAACTAGAGTCTTGAGTCATGTGTGTCCAGGCAGACCTTCTTTGAGTTCATGCGCACAACTCGTGTCAGCATCTCTTTTTTGTTTGGTGTTACATTGTGGGTTTGGGTTGTTTTTGTTCTCTCCTTTGAAGTGACACAGAGTCCTTTGCAAGAATAAACACCGCTGGCTCATAAAAGAATCCAGGGAACTGATTTTTAAGAGCGAGTATTTAACAGTTCTTATTTGGTCAGTGAGGGTAGGACTGATGGGGGGGGAGAGGTCTTTAATTTTTTTTCTTCTTAACCCCACCCTTTATCTCCAGTCCTGAGAAGCTTGAGGTTGAAAAAGTTGTGAGCATTGATCAGTTGAAGAAAAAAATTTCACCAGTGTTACTCTATAAAGAAACTTACGTAGGAGCAAAAGAAGGTAAATAGTTCTAGTTTATTTTTTTAATTCAGAATTTAAAAAAAAATTTGAATTACAATTATGTTTCCTTTTATTTTTCTTACCTTCTCTTTCTACCCTTGTGTCATGTCAGTGTTGAAGAACGGCATGTACTGTAGCCTTTATGAAGTTGTGGAGAAGTCCCGTTCTGGTAGCAACTTGGAGGGTTTACTTCAAAAACTAGAGAAAGAGAAACTTGTGAGTGCAACAGATTTCACTATTTCTGTTTTTAAAGATAATTTTACTAACTAGTAATCGAAGCATACTACAAGATCCATGATCTCAGAAGCATACTACAAGATCCATGATCTCACTGGAATTTCTTAGCTCGCATATTCTTAAGTATTGTTATCAGGGCAGTTTTCTACCCATAATGGAATTTAGCTTACGGGCAGTAAGAGTATTCATACTGAGCAAATGTCTGATTGTTTGAAACAGTATATCTTTTTTGCTTGAAAACAGGTTCTTGTGAAACCACTTCTGGACAGAGGATTTCTTTTTCTTCTTTCTCCTTGGCAAATGATGTCCCCTTATGGTATGCATACTCTGGGTTTTTTTGGTTTTGAATTGGTTTGGGTTTTTTGTTTTTTTGTTTGGTTTTTTTTTTAGGGGTGTGGGTTTTTGAGTACTAGATTGTCTTTCGAAGCATAGTGGTGGTCTTCTCAACTGTTTTCATTTTCTTGTGTTCTAGACCACCAAACTGGACGGCCCCGCATGCTACATGCACTGTTTCTGTTTCCAGAACCTAGAGGTATAATGAACTCAAGTAAGTTTGCTCCCTGTTGAGGGTGTTGTGTACGTGCTTATTTAAATGTAGTTTATATTCTGTTGAAGACTTTGTAGTGTTACAGCCTGTCAGTGTAAACTAGGAGTAACAGATTGCATTGGTTATGGTCATGGTGATACTGTTCAAAAAGTGTTTATTTCCTCACAAAAGTAATTATCACACTACATATTTTGGGTTCATTTGTTCATATTTGAGAAGTAAAACTTTGTTCAGGTTTCTTGATTGTATATTCTAGTAGAACTGAGCATCAGTATTCCAGGAGATCTATGCATTAGTAATAGAGTTGCACTTCAGAGGTTCAAGGGCTTTCTTTAACTGTCAAAACATTAAGGACAAAACATCTGAAAGTCTTCAATGTACCTGTAATTATTTTTTTGGTTTTGGGATGTGCATCAAAAACAGAGTAAATCAGCAAAGAACATATTGATACAACCAGGTAACAAAAGATGTCTGAAAGGACTTGGCTTTAGTAGAATTTTAATGCTTTGGGATGAGACTTTAAAATTAATCTTTTACAGTTGAAATTTGCAATAAGTAGTACTAGCAGTAGAATGCAGTCCGTTTTGGCCTGTTGTGCGTTCAAAGTGATACTGTCAAAACGTAGCTCTCACCAGGCATTTCACTTTTACAAAGAAGTTCTTGTCCTAAGTCTTGGCAGCTTCCTAGATTCTTGTCTCTGTTTCTCATTTTAATAAACTTCTTTACACTTTTCTTATTTAAGTAACAGTTGTGAAAATTCAGTTGGTTATAGATTGGGTAAGAGGAGATACAAGATGACATTTTAAGTGTGTGCATTGCCAGTTTCCTAAAAATACTCCAGTTCTTGCTGTTGTGACATTTCAAAGACTTGTGAGCTCTAATTTCTGTTAAACACAAGGTTAATCACTGGTTTGAGTCTTCAGGGTGCTTAAATGCTTGAATGGAGAAAAGTTTCAGTCTGTCATAGGAAGTGGGGAAAATTGTGAATAAATAAAAAAAGGATATAACTTAGGGCTTCCTTGAGCTGCTGTTGCAAGGATGTGGTAAAAGGATCTAATAGCTTCCCAGGACAGGGAAATCCTACTCTTGGCTGGCACATGGTCCTGTTGCATCTCTTCGATTTAGTGAGTTATATTGCTTTGCAAAGGAATGGAAGAAACTGTATAGGCTTCTGCTGGGTTACTAAGCTGAATCATTTTATAATGGTCCAGTGAGCTTAGAAGCAGCACAGTGAATGCATTGGGACTGCATAGGAAGGAGTAATGCTTCCCCCGTTTCTTGCAGGGAGCGGTTAGGCTGCTTCTTAGTAAATCTTGGTAAGCCTTTGAAGTGGCCACCTTCTGCAAGGCTCAGTAAAGTGGTGTGAATAGGAAATGACGTGTATCTAGGATACAGGTTACCAGAAAATTATGAAAATGAGCAGTTCATCTGTGAGCAGATTGACTTTTAACTAGGCTTTAAAGCTGGTTGCCTCACAAAAAAATTATTTTCCTGGCTTTTGGGTTACTTCTCCACAGTCATTCCTAATTGTGTTTCATTGAGTACATATAATACAGAATATTGCTAACTAGTCATCATTTATTTATAGCTTTATGATTTGATTTTAATTGTGAATTCCCTTTTCTCCTATGGCAGCACAAAAAAGTGTTCCATCTGGAACACAGAAAAATTCAACTACCATGGTTTTGCACGAAAATCAGGAAATCATTCCAGAGTTCACAAAGTTTATTCAGTCTCTGCATTTTGCTTTAATCCAGTCTCGTAAAGACACTACTGCAGATTTCAATGCTGTTGTGGAAAAGTATATAAATGAGTATTTGAAAAGATGCTGTAGTAGCCCTGGAAAATATAGAGAATTTATATTATATCGGTATGAATCACGGCTGGATGACAAAAAATTTCTTTATTCTGCTCCAAAAAATAAATCTCATATTGACAGCTCCTTGCAAAACTATATTTTTGGTTGTGAGGGATATCAACTACCTGTTTCTAGAGCTAAGGAATTGATGGCGGGAAATCGGAGATTTCAACAGTTCAGTCCCATCTCAGATTATGAAGCCACAGAAGAAGACTCCGATTTTGCCAACGCAAAAAGTGGGAAAAGAATCCGTGCCAAATATGAAGCCACTGCTGCCAAGCGAAAACTGCCTCACTCTGGAGATTATGATCCTGATCGACTCAAAGAACTTATTAACTTAATCCAGTGTAGGAAAAAAAATGTAGGTGGAGATTCTGATTCTGAAGACCTTAGAAATAAAAGTGGTCTGAAAAGGAAGCTGGGAAAAGAGTCTGAAAATTTGCGGAAATACTTAAAAATCAATGAATCTTCAGAGAATAGTTGTCATTATGAAGGTAAGAAAGTCTTTGTTTAGAGTTCCTCTTTAAGCATTGTAGTTCAAAGCATACTTAAATATTTAATCTTTGTAGATTTAATATTTTTTTCATACTATGGATATTTTAATGCATGGTGGTTCATTTAAACATTGGCCTGAGATCTATCAATAGATGTTAAGTTCATTTCTATGTAGGTTTCATCAATAGATGTTAAGTTCATTTCTATGTAGGTTTCCTCAATAGATGTTAAGTTCATTTCTATGTAGGTTTCCTCAATAGATGTTAAGTTCATTTCTATGTAGGTTTCCTCAAT
>JANZLQ010000037.1:9746266-9763400 GCA_026212715.1 Elanus axillaris | reverse complement strand
TTTAATGCATGGTGGTTCATTTAAACATTGGCCTGAGATCTATCAATAGATGTTAAGTTCATTTCTATGTAGGTTTCCTCAATAGATGTTAAGTTCATTTCTATGTAGGTTTCCTCTTTCTGGGAGACAAGTTAGTTGTCAGGGAAGATGATTTTGTTCTGCCTCTTTGGAAAGAAGGCAGACTTCCAAAGAGTTTGCTTAGTGGTGGGACTGTCCAAAGACTTTTTAATACAGCGACTAAGCAGACTTGTTATCGTAATGTCTTTTGCAGAGTTTGACCTTAGGCATTGCTGTAATTCTTTATGGCTTCAATACCCTATATAATACCTAATAAATTTAGATTGAAGAGGAGAATTAAATTTATCAGAATGAACACAGTTAAATTTTGAAATAGCCAGTAATGTGTGGAATGGGACAAAGGAAACAACCTAATAGTATTAAGATAGAATTATACTGTACATGAAATCATCTGCCATCCAAACCAAGTCAGATACTGCCTGATGCTTAAGATCTGCCAACCCCTTCCCCTTTGATATGTTTCCCTGACCTTTTTCTCAAGGCAATGATATAGTCCTCCTTCAGAAGGGGAAGAAATGGGGGAGAAGGGTGGCACAAAGAAGAGGGGGATTTACGTCAAATACCCGTCATTCTCATGTGCACAGGAATCACTTTGAAGATAAGGTGGCTGATCTTAGGAGTAAGTTTCCCTTTTGAGAGGGACAAAAGATACTGGCATGTGTGGATGGAGGAGACAGTGTAGGCTACATACTAGATCTTGGGATTCCTGCTTGAAAGTCCGCGAACCTTCAGGGTCTTTTTACATTGATTATTAATGTAAAGTATGTGAATGCATTTCTACCTGCCTGTAATCAGAACAGTATCTGTTTAAAAGTAAATTTTGATTTAACTCTTTCAGGGTTAAACTGGCAACATCTCTCCGTGGTTTGAGTTCCATGTTTTTATATAACCCAAAAAGTAATTTTTGTCCTGCAAAATATATTACCTAATATAATATGAGCTTAAGTATGTAAACATGATTAGATTTTTATTAGTCAAACAGCGCTGAAACAATTCCGTATTTCCATATACAATAAATGAGTTAGGGGTTCATCAGATACATAAAGTAGTTCCTTGGCCTGTCTCTTCCCAAGATGAATAAATACCTATGGTGTTTACTCATTCAGTGGAATTAGTAGAAGAATAATAGCCCTGTTCTAAAGTTACATTTAGTATAAATAGGCATGGTAGAGTTTTAGATTTACACTTAGTCTAAGATAACTTACAAGGTTAAGCATTAAAATACTCGTCAGCTTCTGGAGCAACAGTGATAGGATGGAGAGAAGTAAATATTTTGCTCAAATTACCTTTTTCTCTCAAAAAGTAATGGAGAATTTTATAAGTTTTCCATAAAATACATAGATTATAGTATGTGACTTCTATTAAAACATAAAATAGTGTGGTAAAATATGTAATTATTTACCTGGGGAAGACTTAGCTTTAGAAACTGCTGTTTTATCAACATCTACCTGTTGAAAAATTTTTCTTAAGAAAGTAAATGTATGTGTATTTTACAAATTGATGCTAAAGAGTGAGGCTGTGGGTATGTGGCAGGTGTTTGGGCGGGATCTGGTTTTGCTTTTATTTTAAAATTTAGTAATGGATTACTTTTCCCCTCCTCCCCCTACTCTAAGGGGGCAGAACCTCGGATTCGCCACACTCTGTTTTCTCAATTAATACTGGTCTTGGTGGACATGATACTGACTTGAGGCAGCAAGACGTATCCGACCCTGCTGTTACTGACATACATGGCCTCATTAAACTGCTTTTAGAAACACTAGCTAGTGCAGGACACTTGGATTCATCGTTGGCACGGTCTGTAAGTCAAGCTTTAGGATTAAGCACTGATGAAATTGAAGAGGATATGAGACAAAAATATGAATATGAATCCATTCCAGCACAGGACAAAGATGATCATGAGGTTCCTAATACTGCTCAGGCTGAAAATGTTAACTTTAAGGACCCACAGAGCCCAGGGATACTGGAAACTGATGCAGCATGCTTACCCTATCCTGTTGATGTTGATCTACGGCTTTCAGCTAATGAAGTAGGCCTTGAACACACACTACGTATAAAAGTAAGTGAAACTGCCATGTATGTAGATGCTGAGAATAAACATACTATTTTCATAAATATTATGAGACTGAATGAAAAAAACATTATCTTTTTTTACATAGGTAAACACAGATAAGCACTATCTTGTCTGTGATTAAGCTTTTCTGTTTGGTAGGAGCGTATATGGAAATTTTCTTAACTTGTAAGATTAGTGTTCCTGGTTCTTTGTCTACTCTTTCTGTAGTAAAATTATAATTAAGAATACCTGAAAGATGGAAAGCAACCATGGTCAGTCTTCCTCATTAGCTGTACAGTAAGCTTTACATACACAGCTGTGCCAGCAATAGGCAGCAAAATTTCATCATTCTGTTGCCGAGTGCTGTATACGAGGGTGTTTTTTCATGTTTGCTGAGACCAAAGCTTTGCAGTTGTCTTCTATCTCTTGTAGAAAAATACTCTATTCTGGCTCTCACCATGCTTATGGTGGTGGGTTTTTTAGTGGTCTGTGAAGTTGTTGCATGCAATAAGCGTGTAAGCTACATTCTGTAACAGCCTGCATACTGCTGTCCATCTTCTTTTTCCTTCGGGGGTGATTCTTGGTGTGGCTAGGGTATTGACGTTTGCTGAACCTGAAACACAGTAAGGAGAGATTTGAGAGTTCTTCATCATAATTACTGCCTAGCTATTACTTTTCCCAAAAGTAGGTTATAAGGGAATAGTTGCTGTTCCATATGGACTCTCTCTCAGCAAAGTTGCAGGGCAGGCCATTAATAACTGTGTACTACTTAGTCTTTAACCTTATAGGCCTGATAGGTGGTTTGGATATGACAACTTGTCATGACTATGGAATTCCATCTCAGGCACAGAAAGGAGCCTTTTTTTGACCAGGCTCCTCCCAGATCTAAGTTGAGACATTCTCTTTCAAAGCTTATGCACCCAGAATTCTTCCCTCTTCTCCCCCCAAATGCAAACCAAAAATAAATATATCAGTTGTAGGCTGTATAATTTATAAGACTTTTTTTTTTGGCCTGTCGCTTTCTTGTCATAAACAGGAAGGTAAAAGAAGACAAATTGCAATCTGTGATATTTAGAGTTGGTTGGAGGTATCTTAAACAAGAATGTTTATCCACAGGTGATCAATAGTTACTCTAGAGAAGCAGAATGAGAGCTGTTTCCTTTTAATGATAGCTGTCTGTCTTGTCTTGATAGAACAGATTGGCAAAACTAAGTTGGTTGTCTTTGGAAACTAAATATGCTTCAGAGGTTCTGGAATATTATCTTACAAGCAAGCAAAAAACCCCAATGGCAACAGCTTACCTCAGCTGACTGTTTCTGTGTGTGAGTTAGCGACCTTTTCTAGTGACAATATGTCAGGGTTAATAAAGTGATTCTTACTGCTTTACAGCCATGAAGCATCCTTTTGCTCTAATTGTAGTTACTGCTCCAGTTTTGGGAACTGGTATCGGTCCAGACTCTTCAGAGTATATTGTCTCTCCTACTTAATAGTAGCAGGCTTTTCACAGGGCAGGAAGGTGCCCCTCACTTGCACAAGTGAGGATCCTGCAGTTCTCATCTTTTGGTCTTGTACTGTGGAAAAGATGGTGGGCTTGTTTCTGTCCCTCTAGAAGTGTCTGAGTGAGAAAGCGTTAAGAAATGTGTTTAATGGCAAGTCTTAAATGCTCTGTGGATATTAAAGATGGTTGGGGAGCTGGCTTTACTTAGTTTTGGTGGGAGCAAAGTTGAAAAATTCTGAGCACTTAAACGTATGTCTAGCTTTCTTTGTGTGCCCTCTTGGTGTGGTGGTGTATATATGTTCTGTGCATACTTTTCATGACAGCATATAACTGGCAGAACACCCTTTGGAGAAGGCTCTTGTGCTTAGCATTCAGAGTGCCCCAACAGCTTGCTTGATCACATTACTCTACAGAGTGGTGGTTGTTCTGTGATCTCTGTTATTGATACTTCTACACAAAGCCCAGTTTCCAAGTCATGAAGCAGGAAAGCATTTGTCCTACCTGTAATTTCTGTGCTGTTCTGCTTTGAACCATCTGGAATGTGACATGAAATGGAATTGTTCAAGGGCTTAATACCAGTTGCAGGCAGCTCCTCAGTAATGCCAACATCTCACGGCTTTAGTCAGCTATCAAGCAAACAGCCTGAAAAAGGCTAAGGAGCAGATGGTTTTCCTAACTTTTTTCCCTTCTGCCTGCTTTCCTCCCTGCCTCACCTAGCTTCTGTACTCTAAGGCATGTGCTCAGGAGTGCCTTATTACTTAATGATAGACCATCAGCAAAGACATCTGTCTCAGAAATTATCAAATAGGTAAATTAAATATATAAGTACCTCATGTAAACATTTCCAAGTTTGACTTGACTTGATTGACAGAAAAATTGCCAATATGCTGGTGAACTCAGGAGCATTTTCACTGTCAGCTGTTCAGAATGTAAAAGCTTAATAGCTACCAAAAAAAAAAAAGTCTTGAGCTGAGAATTTGTTACTGTTTTTTAGGAAGCAAGCACTGGATGTATAAGTAGTTTTGAAGACTACGCTCCCTGTCCTAGTACCCCTATAGAACATGTTTATCGCAGGCAACATTCCAACTCAAATAACATAGGAGAACTTGGAATGCACTGGAAACTTATTCCAATCACAGGTAAGGTGGAAATCTTATGTTGCTACAAATAGTGAATGAAAACATGTTCTAAAGGTTTGTATCTTTCATATATGCCATTCTTGGGTCACGTGTTGGTACACAAGCATATATATAGCCTACGCAGTTGTTATATTTGATTTATATTTGATGAATAAAGAAATCTCCTAGATGAAAACAGATACTGGTGGAGCATACTGCTTTTGATACACACTGACATAATTTAGAAATACAAATGCTTGAGTATTTATCTGGCAAGGTATATAACTGTTTTGAATTCAGTGTTTGAACTTGCTAGGTTCTGCTGAAAGCTTGGACAGGCAGATAATTCCAACTAGTAATCCAGAAAAGTAAAGAAAAATGTGTTCTTATAAAAAGTAGTCTATTTCTTACTACATCAAGCTCTTCCACTGGAAGTGCTTCAAAGTCTTTATCTAAACATTTAAATCTTAAGTAATCTTACAGAAGAAGGTTCTTGCTCTGCTACTTGATAAGTCAACAGTGTCAAGTCTTGGGAGAGCATAAAAGCATGGATTTAAAGGATGTGGAAGCTGGGCTGCAGGAATAGTCATCAAGAACTCTAAATTCAAAGCTACAAATCAAGTTATCTTATGTCTCAATCCAGATAGAATTTAACTGCATTCTCTGAGTAAAACCTTAGTGATTTATGATCATGTTCCAGGAATGATGGAATCTGTATCTTGGACACTTCTGATATGCATCCAGTTGTGTGGTGCAACAGCTCTTTTTTGTTTGTTTGGCTGAGAAGGAAGGAGGGGAGGGGAAACAGATTTTCATTACAGTATTCACTGGCCTTTCAGTGAAATGACAGGGTAATTCTGGATAATGTTTTCTGCACTTCAAGGGCCAAACATCAAAAATCTGTTCTGATATTTTGCTAAGTTATGGAGTATGGAGACTGTAAAGTTGTTTGGATAGGACATTATTCCTTTTACTCCTGGAGGAAATGGCCACTACATATAGATGAGGATATGGCTGCTGAGATAACTATTAAGTGGATCATTAAGCATCTAAAAACTGTAATACGTGGTAGACACTGGATGTGGGAGTTCATGGAAGGGTTTGTCAGTTAATGACCTGTTGCACAGTCATATGCGAGACTACAAATCTTAGTAGAAAAAAAATTTCTCTGAAGTCTTCTGAGAGGGAGAAGTGCTGTTCTCGCGAGATGGAAGAGATTGTCTTGAGTGTCACTGGATTTCTTAAGTTCCTATGAGGTCACTTATTCAAATTAGCTCTTGCTGCAATAAGTATTGACTAGGTCTGCAATATGATCATGTGAAAGGTGCAATATAAATACCAAGAAACTAAAAATGCTAACTGCCACTGCCCGTCAGGAGGGGCAGGAAGACTTCAGGAGGATCAGCTGATAAAACATGAAGATAAACAAACAGGTCAGAAGACTGAGTGGGACAGGTTGCATATGTCATTATGCCTGACCTACTGAGCAGCTCATATTCTCACCTTGTATTGAATTTTCATCAGAAAATTATATCAGTAATATGCTATATTCAGCAAGTGGACTCACTTTATTGAAGTACATCAAGAAGGCTGTAGGACAGTCAAAAGAGCTTTTAATGTTTTGGGCTACTGGCACTTGATTTTTACTGGACATATTTTCCTGTATAGTATTGTGCTGGTTATAGTGGGGATAGAGTTAAATTTCTTACAGTATTGTGTGTTTTGGATTTAGTGTGAGAATAATGTTGGCAACACATTCATGTTTTAGTTGTCGCTAAGTAGTGCTTATCCTAAGTCAAATATTTTTTGGTTTCCCCTGCTCTGCCAGCAAGCAGGTGCACAAGAAGCTGGGAGGGTGCATGACCAAGACAGCTGACCCGAACTAGTCAAAGGGATATTCCGTACCATATAAAGTCATGCTCAGTATATAAACAGGGGGAGTTGGCCAGGAGGCACAGATCAATACTTGGGCATCAGTCAGTGGGTGGTGAGCAATTGCACTGTGCATCACTTGTTTGATTTTTTTTAACTTGGGTTTTATTTTTTCTTTCTTCTTTTTTTATTATATTCATTTTCATTACAATTTATTACTATTATATTTTTATTGTTATTATTGTTAGTATTAAATTTTCTTTTACTTTAGTTATTAAATCATTCTTACATCAACCCATGACTTTTCCTTTTGTTCTCGATTCTATTACCTATACCACTGCAAGGGTGGGTGGCAGACTGAGTGAGTGGCTGCATGGTACCTAGTTGCTGGCTGGGCTTAAACCATGACAAGTATCTTCTAGAGGGCTTTGAATTTTTATTCTGGGGAATTAAGATTATTTTAGTAATACAATTTAAAGGAAGCTTTGTTCTTTTCTGAAACTGATTGCTTTCCAAATCTGATGACTTCTCCGTTTCTTTTTTTTTTTTTTTTTTTTTTTTTATATCAAGGTAGCTATAGAAAGGAATTCAGAAAACATCAGTCTTTCTTTTTCATCTTTGCACAGTTGCAGGAAGGCAAATTAGCAATCTCTTATCTTTTCTTTTTGAACAAAAACATGGTTTAATTTTGATAAAGTGTATCCCCCCCAATATAGGGATCATGTTCACCTAAACTCACTTGTAGAAGTTCTCAAGTCACAAACCATGAAGTGTTGAGTGGGGGGTTTGTCTTGCTTCTTTCCCAATGACATCAGAAAGTGCTGGAGGAGATGTTCATAGGTCCTCATCTTGTCTGGACTACTTCTGTATCATGTTATTGTTCATTTCTTCATGACAACATAATCTGAACTTCTGACAATGGTAAGCAAACCTGAGCCTTATTTTTGAAAGCTAACTTGGGCACATGTGTGTTTTAACAAACCCATCCTAACTGAATTTTGCTTTGAATTTGAGACTCTGACTTTAGACATTGAGCACAAAAATGGTGTTTGTTCTTGCTTAATTCTTCCTTCTTGTGTGAGAGAAGATTAATTAATGCATTAATAGACATTCTTAAAAGTGATGGCTTTTGATGACTTTCATCATGTATATGAAGAAACGGAATGTTCTAGGCTTTCTTTGTTAGGTGGTGTTTGAAGTTCTGATATCTAGATCTACCTGAGAATCCTCTTTCTGGACTCACTGTACAAGGACCTTTCTTAAGCAGTGAAAAATTTGACTGTTAATCTGTAAGGATAACTACTTCAACAGCTCTTCTTTCTAAGATTGTTTTCAGGCAGTTCTCTTTTTGGTTTCTTTGACATACTCAGTTGCAAGGTACTACCAGCAAAGAGTCTGAAGTCATAAATCACTTTAATAGCTGTTGAAGTGTGTGTTTATTTGGGTTTTGCTCCTTGCTCATGCATTTGTTTTTTGTGAAGACTTGTGATCCAAAGGTGTAGATCCATGAAGGATGTCACCTTCAGAGAATTCTATTTAAATAAGGGTAACTTTAGTTTAAATAATCCTTTTTTTTAATCTGTTTTTTTACGTGTTAGAAAATATTTTGGATTTTATATTCAGCATTTTATCTTTCTGTTTAAATTCTGCTTAAAATTATTTTTATAAAAAACTTCAGTAAAAACAGACTTTTTTTTTTTTAAACAAAGGTTTTTTCTTTCTGGAAAACTTTAAAAAAGAACCTTGGAAGAATAATGAGTTCTTAATCATATCTTGAAAAATTTTTTTCCTAATATAATTAATTATTACAGAAACTTTCCATCACATCAGGATGAGTGGGTTGTATGTTAATTTTTTCACTAACCTTAGGATTTGAATCTTTACCTGTATTGGGGATGCAGACATAAAAGCCACAGAGCAAAATTTCATTGCTAAAAATTGGTATGCAACTGATTAGCTGTATTAAAATGTAAGAAGTTATACAGATAGTGCCAAATTTAAAGCCGTTAGTGTAGCTTTTAATCTTCTTATTAAGACTTGCCTATAGTACAATATTTTCTGATTACAATAGTGCTGTAGCTTGTAAGTGTTGAGCAGCTCAAGAAGAATGAGATAGGTAACATGTTCTTAACTACCTTGTACCTTAAATGAGCTTAAACAAAGTTTACTCTGTTAATGTTATAATTTTGGTCTTTTAAAATTAATGTATTTGTGTATGCAAAAGCTGTAGATCAACACTGAAGGTATAGGGCAACAGAAAAAATGTTCAAATAAAATAGGATGGAACTAATTGGAATAACCTGATTTATATCTGCATTTAGTGCTTTTAAAGAAAACTAGAAGTTTGGGTTGACTCAAAGGATGTTCTTCGAAGAATGAAGAAAGAACATGTAGTTTAACCGATAAGGGAAATAAAATGGAACCACATTTCTGGTTTCTCTGTATAACTCTGGTGGCAGAAAGTAACTATGAAGTGATACTGTCACCTTGATAAAATTAACCTGTTAGTGGCAGATGTTTTCCTTTTATATCTGGATGGACATGATCAAATTAGGGACTGAATATAACTTTTTTTAACTGCCTATAAAAATGACTGCATTCCAAAAGAACACTAAATTTTAGAAACTGTCTGTACTATCTTGGTTATTGTTTCTGTTCCAGAAATCTGGTTTTCTGCTTACAACTGTATTACCTTTAACAACAACACAACACTTAAAAACCCCCCACAAACCTCAAACAAAACCAACAAAGAGAACCTCCTTTGAAGTTTTTATGGAACAGATATATACTGAAATACTTGTATCTATCTGAAATATCTGTGTGTATATATATTATTAATTGCAATAAAGTGTTAAATTAGGTTTAAAAACAAGCAAAACCATAGTTTTGAATGTGGATGGTGAAGAAACTGTGTGCTGCAGAAGAGATCTGAGGTTTGCATTATTGGAGGCTGCCAGTACTCTTTGGAGTGTAACTGATTCTGTGTATCAGTAATTACTGTAAGACTTATGTACTACCTTTTTAAGCAAAAAACCCTTCTGTTCCTCATTGTGAGATTGGACATACAGCTGGCAATTTGCAGTCTAACTCCACAGAGTAATGTGTGGCTAAAATAAGCCTTTTGAAAGTCTGAGGATTGTAACCTAGTAGCAAATGAAAATATTTGAACAATTTGTCACCCTGCTTGATTTCTAATTTGATTTTTTTTTGTCATTAAGGCAGTTTCTGTTATGCTTAATCAGATGTTATCTCTGGGAAAATTACTTGTGTTCTGCTTTTTTGAGCAAACTTTGACTTAATAGCTCCTAAGATGGTAGAACAACAAAAATTTCTGTGCTTCTGTACCTCAGTGGACAGTAACATCCGAGTCTTTGGATTTAAGTTGATTTGCGGGGGGAGGAACAACAGTAATGCTGTTTTAAAACTGTGTTTTGGAGGTTTTAGTCTATCACTTGTGTATGACTTTCAAACACGAGATGGTGATGATGAACTCTCCCTATATAGGTCTGAAATCACCAGAAGAACCAGTGGTGTATTTACCGCCAAAGGATGCCTTTCCTAATGACCCCCGGGTAATAAATAGAAAGAGAAGTTCTGATTATCAGTTTCCATACTCTCCATTTTCAGACACACAAAAGGGGACAGCAGAAGATGGACTTTATACAAGACAACTGGAGAAACTTGAAGATGAATGTGGGCTAGCAGATCACCCTTTTACAACTAAGCATTCCATTAGTGCAGTAATAGAGACTACACTGTTAGAAGAATATAATCTCTTTGCAAGAAAGATTCAAGAAATTTTGCAGCAAAAGAATATTGCTTATGTTAGTGGTATGTCCACACCAGTCTTCTCTGCCCGAGAGAGGATAATGAGACTTTCTGAATACATATGTTTACAGGCATCAGAGGTGTCTGTCCAAGAATATATAGAGACACTGAGTGAGAAGTTGAATAGTGTTATTTTGTCATCTTCGTGCATTAGGCATACTCCACTAATTCGTGCTAGTCCTGAATCGGCAGAAGTGGTTAGTAACACTGCACTGAATCATCCACCCGACACGTTACCTGTTTGCAGGGACTCTGACACGGTGTTGTTACCTGAGCCACTGTGTATTAACATGGTGGAAGATCTGGATTCTGATGACCAGCGTTTGTCAAGCTTACCCTTAGTGAAGGAGGAAATAGATCATGTGAATGCTAAAACAGAGGATATATTGACATCTGATCAGACCTCTTCCAGTGGTGATCTGATGGAGCCACCAGAAAAGACACAGAAATCCCCAGAGAACTTAAACATTTCAACGCAACCAGCCCTTTCTGATTTTATAAGCCAGTTAAAACCTGAAGTGTTTAACAGTTTGGTCAAAATTATTAAAGATGTACAGAAAAACACTGTGAAATTTTATATTCATGAAGAGGAGGAAAGCATTCTCTGCAAGGAAATCAAGGTATGTTCCAGTTCAACCTCTCTATAGTGTTAGAATAGAGTGCCTATCAAATCAGAATGTATAAAATTGGGCTTGCAAATATGAAGTAGTCTGAAATTTGTTTCAAAAAATGTTGAATTGTGAAAATAGGCTGTCCTGTCCTGTTTCTCGTTTGAGCTTCTGAGGTATACCTGAGGTGCTTATATTTAGCTTTTCTGTAAGTCTTTTTCTTACAGTTGTAAAGTGGAACAGACTGTAATTTGGTTCTTTCTAAAAATACTGCCAAGGGGGTAGTCTTACGGAAAAAAGGTAACGAGGGCAGAAATGTGATAGCTTACCATTTTAGAAAGAATGTATGAAAAGTTGATGTGTCTGGGTTTGGTTTTCTTGTTTTTCATTTCTCTTCCCGTTAATAATACAGGTAACTTTTGGACATTACTGTTCTTCGGTATTTAAATGTGTAAGATGAAAGTTGGAAGTGAAATAATAAAAACTTCTGGCTTTATTTGAAAACTTGATATAATTTTGATAGACTGCCAGTTGGCCATTTATGTACTATTCTCTAAGAATGAGTGACTTGCTGAAACAGCCTGTGTTGCATCCTTCCAATTAATGTATCAGAAAGACAAGGAAACCAGTCTCTGAGATTTAAGTGGGAAACTTACTTGACATGGTCATCATGTGGGGATTGTTTTGGCCAAACTACCTATTCACTTTATCTTCTCTTTCTGTGGTGTTAGGAATACCTTACAAAGTTAGGCAATACAGAGTGCCATCCAGAACAGTTCCTTAAAAGAAGAGCTGCTCTAGATAAACTGTTGATAATTATCCAAAATGAAGACATCGCCAACCTCATCCATAAGGTATTTCACAGAAGTAAATGTGTACTATAGAAAGCTATTGTAAAACAGAGTGCTCATTTTGAGCAAGGCTACTTTCTCATAACAACATAGCATTTAAATGATGTCCTGTCTTCAGTTGCTGTTTGAAGAAACAAAGATGCTTGCGGTAAATACCTAGTCTTGTTCCATCATCTACCTATAACTTCCACCTTCACATATGCACTAATGCATATTTATTCTTAGTAGTTGTAAAGTTGTACAGAGGCCTGAGTAGTTCTGCTTCTAGTTCTGTTATGCTCTAATGGTAAGTGAAGGCAGCTGTCAAGATTACCTTAGGTATTCCTGACAGTTGTGGTTTATGAACCTGTGCTGGACAGAAAGTAAAATTATTCCAAGTGCTCAACTTCCATTGTCTCACTCCTGTAATGTTTTTGAGACAGCACCTCCCAAAGCAAGAGGAAAAAAAAATTATTTGAAAATGTGTTTTGAAGTTTGGTATTTAGTAATAGTAAAGTTCTGTAGGGTTTTTGTTTGGGTTGTTTTTTGGTGTTTTTCTGTATGATTTTTTATATACATCTCTGATTTATAACATTTTTAAACAGATACCTGGCTTAGTAACTTTGAAGAGGCTTTCTTGTGTCAGCTTTGCGGGTGTTGATAGTTTGGATGATGTGAAAAATCACACTTACAATGAACTGTTCGTGTCTGGTGGTTTTGTTGTGTCAGATGAATCTGTCCTTAATTCAGAGTCCATCACTACAGGTAAGTGTGATGCTTTCTGAAGCTTTAAAACACAGACAAAAAAAGCCTAACATTGTAGTATATGAGAGAGATGCCACACTCAACGCAGTGAAGAATCAAGTCTTCTAATTTTCAAGTCTTCTATCTCATTTTTGTCAGTTTTTTTGCAGACCTTCAGCTTAGTCTCTCTCTTACCTCAGTGGACTTTTTGGAGAATGTGTTTCTGGGGAACATGTGAACTTGGAGATCCTGTCTTTCTAAGTTCGTGTTCAATTGTGTAGTTATGTGTATGGAACCTTTCATTCCTTACTACTCAATCCACAAATACGCTAGAAAAAAAATAATGAAAAGTTGAATTTTTTCACTTTTTTTCTTTATTTGAAATTGAATAGTTAATGATGTTACCAGTTTTTTAAATGGGTATTTTAGCATGGCAGACCAGTAATGACTGAATTCAGCTTTTACCTAAGCAGATACCACTGTTGGGCATCTGACCTACAAAAAAGCAGCTCAGTTTTGGAATAGTGTTCGTGGCTAATCTGCTAGGAAGAAAACCTCAAATACTAGGCTAATGTTCATAGTTGTGTAACCATGCCTTGATGAAAGGAAAAAGCAGTTTTATGTGTACACTGAAGCAATATTTTCAGTTTGCATACTAAAAAGTTTAACTTCTATTCAATATCTCCAAAACAGATAAACTAAAACAGTTCTTAAAGTTTCTGGAGGATCTCAATACCCCAGATGGGAAATGGCAGTGGAAAGTCCACTGCAAAATACAAAAAAAACTTAAAGAGCTGGGGAGGTAAGTAGTGTTCTTCAATACCAGTTGTTAAAACACTTCAGCTTTAATTATACTCTCCAAACCCCAATTGAGTACAACTTACTCTAATGTTTGTCTTCTGACTTAAATTTAGACTGACCTTAAATCAAGTATCTTTCCAACAGTGTGCCGTTTTTCCCCACTATAGAATGAATGCTAATGCCCTGAGTCTGCTGACGCTTCTGAATACCTATCAAAAGAAGCATTTGGTTGAGATTTTGTCTTACCATAATTGTGATTCTCAAATTCGAAATGCTCCAGAATTAGAGTGTCTTATCAGGCTTCAGGCTCAAAACATACAACAGAGACATGTTATCTTGTTAACAGGTAAACCCAAAATTTACTAATACTTCTCACCTTCTTTTGATAATAGGTGCTAGATATTAATACAAAATCTCCTTTTATGTATTTAGAAAAGAATCTCAAAACACTTTCAAATTACGTTGATAATGGAATAGTGGTTGCTACTGTTGATGACTTTATGCAAAATTTTAAAAGTCTTGTTGGGTATCACAACTCAGTTACTGAAGAGAACAGCCTTCCTCCCTCTGAGGATCACAAAAGACAATCAGGTAATATTAAACACACTTATACTTTCTTCACCTAATTAGGTGTGTGGGGTGGAGGTTCTTGAGACAGCGTGCCTTTATTCTTGTAAGTGAACACTACAAATGGGAAGGAAAACCCAAGTTTCATGCTATTCTTTTTCTATTTTAAATGATGAGGGGAAAAGCAGCTGGGATGGAGCCCCAAAGGAGACCTGAAATATAGAATTATAGGCCAACATGGTATTCAAGAAAGCAGACATGTGCCAAGTGGGGTAACCGTCTGTTTTCAGAAGTATAAATGTAATGATAGATTTTAGAGACCATAATAAAAGGACTGAGATGTCAGTAATTGTACTCCTTTAATTGTCTGATCAAGTAGTCGCCTACTGTATAACTTTAGATGCTGTTTTAACATTAACCCTTTGGAGTTGGGATTTCCCAATGCTAAACATGAACACAGTGCACAGAAGCTTTTAGCACTGCAATAACTGGATGCTCACAGAGAGGGTTAAGTGTGTGTGTTGATTAAGTGAACAGGAGTAGCAGAAGACCAAGACTTGAGTGATAATTGGACTGGCAGATCTGAAGGGTAACACTGAGTAGTATATAGCTTTTCTAACAAAAGTCTGTATTTCAATAGAATAGCACTTTCTTTTTTTTAATGTAGTTCTTGTAGAAAACGATGAAAAGGATGAGGAGGACATGTCTCTGGATTCAGGGGATGAAACATCACAAATAGAAATCTGCAATGATGCTTCTAACTATGATACTCATTTGGAAGATTTGCAGGCAGAGGCCAAGGGCTCACATGGAGTAGATGCAAAAGAAACCGGCGTATCAGTTACAGAGTTATCTCCTGAAGCACAAATTGGATTGATGGAAAAGACTTCTAAAATTGACTTGGAAGAGAGACAACCAATTACTCCAGTTTCTGCAATGTGCACTGCTGAAGGAGGAAAACACAATTTAGTTGAACAAGCTCCTTTCAATAACTTCCCAGTTTATAGTAGACAACTAAACATGTCCCATCAGTTCAGTCACTTTAATGTACTCACTCATCAGACTTTTCTGGGAACAACATACCCAATTTCTTCTGCAAGTCAAAACCAAGAAGGGGGCAATTATTTTATATCTGCTTACAGTCAGAGCATGGATGCAGAAAAGTCATCATTACCTGGTGGTTGGGATATAAATTGTGATTCTTCCAGGCCATATTCAAAACAGAAATAAACTCCTCAGTCTTTTTTTATAAGTTGCTGTGGACTTTTCTGTTTCTAAAATGGTGGATTAACAATTTCTATTTTATTCCGGAACAAAATGTTTCTTGTTCTTTATCTCAAATGTTTTCTTGTCTTATTTAAATCCTGATGGCCTGTACCTGTTGGAAGCATCTGAAAATTGAAATAAATATATATATTTTTTAACATTTACTGTACTTGAATTATCTTGTTTGTTGGCACTTTTAAGTTACTACATTTGTATTTGACCTGTACCAGGGCTTCAGTTTGAGGTCTGTTTTAATGTAAAACTGAATGTTTGCCTAAAATATGTGAAACAGCAATTTTTTTTTTTAACTGTAAGAGTATCCAAATCACTTTTCTTTACATAAATATCAAAATTTATGTATTTATTTGACATTTGACACAAATTTTGTACAAATGTTTTTACATAGCTATAAGGCAGTGTAGTCATTTTAATGACTATATACTGGATTTTGGCTAAATACCTCAATTAGAGTAACCAATGGTGCAGTTCCATTACAAAAATAAAATAAACTCTTAATGCACAAGGGACTTGCTAACACATTGCATTGTCTGTGTTTTTTATGTTTTTTCGAAGTACATGTGAAACATACCCAAACTTTATTTCATAAATAGCAGTTATCATTGCGTCTGATTTTGATACTCCATGCTTATTACAGCACCATCGGACTGATCTTAACTTTCATCTTGCCATTGTAATTATCATAACGAGAGAAGGACAAACCTAGTTTTTTAATGACTATGGTAGTTCAATTTGCATTACAGAAACCTCAGTCCTCTCCCACTTTGGGATAATGATTACTGATGTTTGTTTTTTTTCTAAAACTAGCCTTGTTGTAAGTACAGAATATTTTCTGTTTCTTAATCTTGTCCTTTTTAATTTCACATCTGCCAAGTTATAAACTTATCTTTCCCCAGTGACTATCTCTTAATTGGCTCATTTTGTACCTCATCTTCTGACTCTGGATTCTGGAAAACAGCAGCTGATAGTAAATAGCTGTGGAGTCTCAAAACTACCCTTGTTACTACATTGATGGTTTTGCATATACTAATATTCCTGACTCATCCATTTACTGCTCTTGTCTTCAAGTTTTCCAGAGTCATCTGTTTGGAGTATTCTTTCCTGTTTGTAATCTGATTTTAGTGCTTTTATGTAGGATGTGCAGTTTAGTACCAGATGAGTGATTGAAACTATATCACCCTAAACTCCCAGAAGTAGTTGGGCCAAATACCATTGGTTAAGAAAGGATAGCTTTTAAAAAACCAACCAACCCATCCCCTAGTCTTTTACCTAAAGTTGAATGCCTTTCTTTCTATTAACAGTTTTTATTTGTTTAAATAGACTTGTGTAGCAGTTCTTACCCTCTCCCCCAAACATGGCAAGTAAATAAATTACTTAAAAAAAAACCAAAACCAACTCCCTTGTATCAATAAACGTTAACGGATTTTGTGAACTGTTCCATGACCTATGACATCAAGTGCAGATTCTCCCCTACTGCCTGAACTTAGCAGGCAGAGAGGACTCTGCTACTGCTGTCAGAGCCCTTCAGGTTACATCTAAGAAGAGTTGCTGCTGGGAGGAGTCCCAGTTTGGATGTTCTGTGACCTTTATCACATTGCATCACAGAATAACTAACATGAATTCAGGTTCTGCATCTTCTGCAGTGATCTAGAGAGAAAATTTTACCCGAGACTATCCTATCTTTTGAAGACTAAAAGCAAATTAAGCTGAAGTAAACATTTAATTCTGACTGGAAGCATTGAATACTGATCTGTTCAGGACCTTGTTTATAAGGAACCATCCTTAAACTGAGTTCTACTGCCTTGGGCCCGGCCCATTGTACTGCTAAGTGGTGCTATCCTGGTTTAGTTGAGGGG
>JANZLQ010000037.1:9735039-9746166 GCA_026212715.1 Elanus axillaris | reverse complement strand
GGCAAAAGTTTGTAGTCAGCACTGCTGTGGTATTAAAACCTGGGATTACTTGAGTTAATATACATTGTCTAAGCCTAAAAGCTATCTGAATAGTTAAGTACAAGTAGTTTCATATAGTTAAAAAAAAAAAGACCAACAAAGTCTACCCAAGCCACTTGGAATACATCTTAATCTTTTTATTTATCAAAAATACATACACTGAGGTCTACAAAGAAACCCATGTAACATTTTTATACTGTGTTTTGGTGGTTTATGTTAAATGGACTTGTGTCTTCAGGTAACATGAAGACTATTCTAAAGATACACCATCATTAGTTTCATGTATCTATCTTCAATATAAAAAGCAACATGACCCTGTAATCTGTCAAAAGTTCACATAATTTAAATCTTCCATTAAAAAAAGATAGATGGTTCTTAATTAGCAAAGTGCTGTGCATTTACATTTTAAGAAGTCAGAATGTTCATGTGTATCTCTCAAAATGGCAAAATAAAGTTCTCTTCTTGTGCTATAGTGGGAATCAGAGCAGTCTCCAACTCCTTCTGCTTCTGCAGGAGGCCCTGAAATAAATGGAATATAAACATCAATGTTCTGTCTTCCTCATGCTGCCTGAACTAAAAGTGTCGCTGTTTCATATTTTAAAACAACTTACTTGTTAGGGCTCCATGGTTTTTAACTATAGGACTGACTGACTGACTTAAAAAAAAAAACAGTACAATGTAAATACATTGAGTAGAGAGGGAACTCAAGATTTCCTGTTGTCTGTATAAAAGACCTGCACTATGACCGAAGTGGAAGCCAGTCTGCTTTCCAGGGATGACTAATGCAGAGGAAAAAGGACTTTTCCCTTGTATTAAATTTAACTTGTTCACTCCTCTGTGCATTGTCACTACATTTGTAGTATTCTAGCATATTCTTGCATGAAGCTGAACCCAAAACCCTGATGATAAATCATATTAATTATATAAACTGATAAATTATAATCAAGGTAAAGGACAGCATTATCATCTGAATTAGAACAGTGTCAGACCTTTTAGGACAGGCATATTTACTCTGAAAAGGTAAAAGGTTCCTACTTCGTTAATGGCTCCTGTAAGTACTAGATAATGGAGAAAGCCTGTAATAAAAAAACCAACTCCTGGAAGTGTATCCTTGTCCATGTGATAAGTAATACATGATATAGCTGTCACGTAAATTAAGAAATTTAAAATAAGTCTTTTTACTGTAATTAATAGGCTCGTATATATCAATACATCTGGCCCCTTCGTCTCCATCCATTTTAGACCTGTCAGAAGTAATTTAGTAGGAAGGAACTTTGTTTAAAAAAAAAAAAAAAAAAAAAAGGAACTGTTACAATGGTATTTTTCCTCAGAGTTACAAGACCTGTCTCAAAGATAAGGGTTATAGGCTGTTGGCACAGCTCAGTACAGATCTAACGCAAGCCAGCAGGTACTACAATTTAGACAAGGCATTCCTGGTGGCACACAAGGGGAGAGAAGTCCTGCAGAACTGGCTTCGGTTAGTTAGCAAAGAAAAGAAAGCAGCCTGTGAAGACTTCAGTTTGCATCCTTCTAAAAGCAGCAGCTGCCTATTTGCAATCACTTGATGAATTGCTTTCTCACTAATCAACAGTATCTGCTACTTCTATTAATGGGTCATTGGACTTGTTCAGTCCCTTTGTCAGTAAATACTTTTATTGTGTTTTCTGCATCTCATAGCATTACAAAACACGCTAATGCAATAAATTGTCCTAAACGAACCCAGAGCCGAGGTGAGAAGTAAGCAACACTGAAAACTAGAACAAAGTCTATCACAGAGTTTGCAAAGGTAATAAAAAAGGGCCTAGAGAAAAGTAATGTGAAATATCTACACAGGGACAAGTAGTGAGCGTTGGGGTTTTTTTCTGTGCCTGTCCAAGGACAGCCTGCTGGTGGCTGGCAAGATCACTTAGCCATTATAGGCTACAACATGTTGGCATGTGGTTTTATTGCCTTAGTAAAAGTAAGATGTTCTGGTATGTACTGACTGTAGCTGGAGTTTTGGTCTTTTTTCTTAAACACTGCCCCTTCTTTTTCACAAATACTTAATTCACTTTGCTGGATGAATACACTTGGGCTTATTCCACTGACTCTTGATTTCTGTGAGCAAAACAGAACTCTGTTGATAGTTCCTATTGCTGTCACCTGAAATATAGGAAGAAGCTTGCTGGGTTATAACAAATGCAATGACAGAATCAGAGGCCCTCCTCTGCCCTGTTTTCACTGGTGCCTTCCATGGGTCAGCCAGTTCAGCCAGACTGTTACTGAAACAGCCTGATTTTATTTATCTATTGCTCTAGTTGGGTGTGTATTTCGAAGGCTAAAGACTGGTCAAAAATACTGTGAATTACCCCAGACAAAAGGCGGCTAATGAATGGCCAAATATGTTGTGAATATATATATTCTGAAACTATCAATCCAATATATATATATATGCATGTATATATAAATTTTAAAAACAAGACTAGATTATCTTCTGAAACAGAACAGTAAACTCTGCTCTTTGTCTAAATTATATTTCATACAAAAATACTTCATTACTCTTCCTCAGTGAAATAACTGATGCAAACCAGGTGTCATCTGTAGGAGTATACAATACTCAGGCATGCAAGATATACCCAAGTTCAACAGTTAATGCCCTAAATGCATTCTGCAGCTAGCAGGATATTTTAAAAAGAAGTCTACATGTTTTAAGTTGACTCTCATCCAGAACCAAGGTTCATAGAAAGACTAAGCTTAACAATAGTTTTTAGCCAATGTTAAGACCTGGATATATACTATGCGTCAAAAATTTCCCTAAGCTCCTGTCTCTTTAAGTTTGCCAACATGGGTATTACCATCTTAAACCTCTTTAAATGCCCATGGCTTTTGTTTACCTCAGCAAGCACAAGGATCAAATTGTGCTTTGAAGCTGGCTTCGCTCTTAACCAAAATACCACTGACAAATGAAGCCTGAATACAAGATACTTAACAGCTGTAGATATTTAACAAAAATGTTAATGAGCATTGGGAAAGACCAGATCCAGTCAAGCCTATTTGGAAGCCATTAGAAACTGGCAACCTTTTGGTGTTTGGTTTTCCTGGTATTCTGACTCCAATCAGGAAAATATGTAACTTCAGTTACCAGATATCATCTTTTGTGCTTCGTTAATTTACTGCAACGTGGATCCTTAAAGACAGTCTCACCATATTCAAAATCCTTCTGGCAATCCTGTACATGTAACCGTTACCAGTAAGTTACTACAAATAGAACAATGTACACAAATATACACAGGCTTTTGTCTCAGGAGCTTGCGTGTGTGTAGTATTAAACTAAATTTCATTTTACATTCACTCCCTAAATCTGACAAATTCTGAACTTTACATGTTAATGAAAAGCTATCTTGGAAGGATTTTGTAAGTGTTCACACTTCAAATTTGCAAATCACAGTATTTTTCCAGGACTGACACGACTACCACCCCAGTAACTCTTCTGCACCAACCACACTGCTGTCATCCATGACTGGCTTACCCATAAAATGCAGAACTGAAATTTCAATAACAAGGGTTCTAGCGTTTTGTTAAAATACTATTCTTTTCCCCCTTGAAATTGAAACATTCTTACTGTAAGTAACCCTCACTAACAAAACCTGGAGACTAAATCAAGCCATTCCTCTTGGTTTCAATTTTTCTCAGGTACTCCACTGTTCCATAGCTAATCTAAGGACTAAGGAGTCCATAGTCTCTCTCTAAGGACAGTCCAAAGGTGGAAGTAATGCATGAAAAACAAAATTAGTAAGAGGGAACAAAAGTAGAGGACAGGGCCCAAAACTTCATCATATACGATGGAAAAATGAATTAAAGACTAATGCCTATAACTATGTAATAAGTCTGCAATGTTCAGTTGACTTTGGTATATATATACACATATACATATTTAGCCAGTAACTTTTGGCTTACCTGGCGTAATTCTGACAATCCTTTGAGAATTGCTTGTTGTCTCTCTCTGATTTTAACTACATCAGGATTTAGAAGAGGATCTCTAACATGATCAGAGCTACAAATCTGTCGTGGTGTTTGGTAAGAATCTAAAAGTAAATGTATATCAAAGCAGTTAACAATACTCTTTAACAATTTTGTTTCATTTGGAAGCAGCAGATTTTCAGCTTGTGAAAATCAGGTTTTGGTTGCTATCAGATTATGATCACTATTTTTAAGTCAAACAAACTTAACACTTAAGATTCCTAAACCCAAATCTATATACAAAATGCCAGAAAAGTGCAATCATACTTCATTAAAGGTAAACAGAGAAAAAAGACAGATAAAAGAGTAAGAAATGTTGCTGCTTTTCTAATTTTTTTCTGTGGTTTTTTTGTTTGTTTTTTTTTATACACTGTATCATTGGTTGCATAGGCTTTCTGTACAGTGCTGTGACACACATGGGTTGCTGCAAAATTCAGTAAAAAAAATACCAAATTGTATAAATTGTAGCACTTTGAACTAAATAACTGTAACATCTCTCCTATGTGCATGTAAGTTCACAATACACTTCAGTACCATTAAACTGTCGATACTGTGGGTCATGTGTTGAAGGTCTAGTCACTGGTGCATCTGGATCAAGATAATATACTTCATTTGTTCGAACATACGGAATAAATTGTGAAGAGGGAGGTCTTCCAGCTTCTGTAACAGGAGGAGGTGAGCTCCTCTGCTGTGCATCTGTCTTGGTATTTTTCTCTCTTCTATTGTTATGCAACAGAAGATTAGAAGCATGTATCTGGTTTTGTTGTACTTGGTGTAATCTGTTCTTAACTGTTGGAACAGGTGGTGATTCAGATCTGTATGAAACAATTTCAAGTTAAAAAAACCCACCCAAACAATACTTAAATAATATGATTAATTTTCTCAAATAGTAAGAGACAAAGAATCCTCACAGGACTAGACTTTTGCTCGTTTACTCTGCTTTTAAACCTGCAGTTTGTCTGGTCTTGTGTATTTTTAATAGTAGACAATTAGATGCATCTAAATTATTTTTTTAAATATTAAACATCAAGAAAGAAAAGCATGTGTATTTCACCATAAATGTATTTATACATTTCATTAATGCAGAATGTTGACATACCTTTCTTCATTCATATGATTCTTATGTAATTGTTCTTCCTAGGAGAAAACCAAAAAAGTCTAAAGTAAAACAAAAAGCTCCATGTTTTTTAATTAAAAGCTTTCATTTTTCAAGAAAAGCTTGTTCTGAAATTCCAAAAGGACTATTTGACCTGGGTTCAGGAGAAAGGTATTTATCAAAGACTTGCAATAAAGAGACTTGTAGCATCTATGAACTAAATTAAACAAATTACCAGAGGATTTACTCCAATTTTCCATGTCTTTGGCAGCTATAAGCACTATCAAAATACTATATATAATTTTCCAATGACCTTGGAAAACTGCAGTTATAAATCTGAAAAGTTCAGCCCAAGATAATGATTATTAAAGGAAAGGTCATGTTTCTAGATACAGTCAGTAGAAGTTTTCTACTTAAATGAAAAATATGAATGTATCTCATACTTCTTATGGTATCAAACAATGCTTACTTATCTTAAAAATCTGCTTAAAATTCCTTACCCCCTTTCTCAGGTACAAAATTCTTGAACATTTACCTTTCAGTAATGTACGCACAAAACTTATGATTTACCATTAACCTCAAATAAACCATCCTCACTTTAACAAATAAATAAATTTTTAAAGATACCTATGTGAACTGTTATGTATTTTCACATAATTTTTTTTAATACCCACTGCTTCTAAAATACGCGTATGCAGCCACAGTAAACAAATGGCTAAACAGAACTGAAATGGCCACCTTCTCTACATCAGATTTTTTCTATTGGAAGATGTGAGAAAGTGAGGTGTTTATGTACACATATGTATATACATACATACAGAGAGTGAGCAAGCAAGAGAGAGAACAGAGAGGGAAGGTAGGAATATATTTTATAGTATTTTCTTTAAATGAAAATTGTTTTATTTCCCCACCACAAGCTATAATGATACATGCTTACTGCACATGGAGAAGAAATTACTCCACTAAGAAGGATGCATTTCTATGACAACAGAGTACATCCTCAATTATCCATATTCTTTGCAGAAATAAAAATTGTCTTCTTGAACAGGTACTCCTATACCTCAACCATCACCAAAACATAATGACTGGACAAAAAAAAGCAAGTCAGTGATGTAATTCTATCCTGCACAATGCTTTCAATCAAGCTCCCTGTTTACATAATGAATCAATGATAATGAATAAATGAAAGAGACATAACAGTAAAAGTTAAGTCACAAAATCTGAATATATTCTTCTTCTGATGATGAATGAAACAATGCTGTAATACCATTCCTTACACAAAGGACCGTAATAGGAAAATTCTCAGTGCCCGAGTTACATAACTGAATTCCCATCCAGGCAAAACATTGTGGAACGAGTCTTAAAAATACACATCATTGTTGTTAAAGACCAAATAGTTACCTTTCTGACTCTATGTCCCTTATTCTTCATATTTGTTTCTTCCTGCGGTGAAGGAGACCTGTCTGAATAACCACCCTTTTTTGAGCAGAGATTCCCAGGTGTGTTTCTTTCTACCAATTGAAGCAGCTCTATCTGTCGTCTGACTTTGTTTTCTTCTCTTTGTTTTTGTAGCTGTTTAGGGTATCTTTCTGAGGCTGGAATGTATCTTTTCCCAGGCTTGTTTATGTTCCAGTCAGGTCTTTTGCTGTATTTTTCTGAAGGTTTAACTTGTCTTTCTTTTCTTGCATATTGTTCATACAGATCACTGTAAATGCCACCAGTCTCTTTTCCTGAAATTTTATCTATATACTGCATTTCTGTCTGGTGTTTTTTGCTGTTAGAGGTTTCTTTATATTCTATGGAAATATCAGGCGAGCCACAACACGCAGTTCCTTCCTCAGCTGACTCAGTGTATGCTGAAGTATTAAAGTAATCTAAAAAAAATAATTATATTTTAACTCCAAGTCTAAGCTATTCAAATTACTTGTTTGACTTTCGTGTGCATTCAATCTATCATTACTGATTTTATTCAAAAATTGGTCGTTAACAGTTTTAAAACGTTTTTCCTTCTTTTTGATGTAGAAGATAGGTAGGACCAGTAGAAGCAAACTCAATAATGAGGGGGAAAAAAAGATTGGAGAATGAAATCAAGTCATTGTAAAGAAAAATCTATGTAGAACGAAACATTATTTTAAAATGTGTAATTCTTCTTCTGTCATCGTACCCAAAGGTAAAGAGCAAAACATAGCTTCTGTTTAGTTTTTCAGCACGCTGATGGTTTGGTCATACAGTGCTACTGGGAATAACTTATTTCCTAATACTTGCCTTCCAATGGAAATATTTTGTTCAACTTTTAAATTACTAACAATTCAGCTTCTTTACTAAGGGGCATACACAAAAACATTATTTGTTACAAATTTGTAAATCTCCAAATTCACAGTACAATTTCTACCAGCACTGTCAAAACCAAAAACATTAATTGCTGCTTAAGCAAAGAGAAATAAAATAAAACTTCCACTTCACAAGTGATAAGCTAATGAATTTCTAAATACAACACATAAAGTGACTGTAAGTTTCCACTGAATCTGCTCATTCACACCTCATCTACAACTTTAATAAATGTAGACTAAGTTTGAGCTGCATTTTTTAACGGTGTGATACAAAAATAAAGAGTGGAAAATATTCTGTCTAGATGGGCCCGCAATTCTGTCTGGGTATTTAGCAAGAATTGTAAAAAGCTTTTCTAAACATTTGAATGTCAGCTCTCATTTTCTAGTGAGTCTATTTTTCTAATTTTGTAATTATTGACAATGTTTCTGCCAGTATTTTCAAGGATTCATTCAGAACCCAGCCCTGCTCAATACCAAACCACATTATGTAAACCTGTGAACATTCACACTGAAGACTACTACAAATACATTTAAATGCCTTAATAAACTGAGTCCTACACGGCTTGTGACCATGAGTCTAAGTCAACACTATATTTCAGACTGCCTGATTTAAATCTCTAACTGGTAAATAACAACTATACAGACACACAATTTATTTAGAAGAATACAGTAATATATTGCAATATACTAACCTGCCTGTGTCTGTCCAAGTGTTTTTTCTAGTTTTATTCCACTGTGAATGACAGTGATTTGGCTCAGTTTCACAAATACGCTGTTCTACTGTCGTTCTTGAAGTACATCACAATAATTAAATGTAAAGGGCTGCGTACCTGTCTGTACGGCAGTGTGTTTCCGAGGAGAAGTCTGCTGATCAGTGTGACTCTTAATGTCATCAGAAAAATTATGACTTTTATGTGAAATGCCAGTATTACGATTTTCAAATTCTGTATCACCTAAAAAGAAGTGAAATTGTTCAACTTAGTAACATATGTTCCATTTAAACCATGCTATCAAGTTATCAGACTATGGTGGTTTAGAACTCAAAGCAAGACTAAGAACTATTGTTCAGATCCTAATACTCTCCCTTTTTCACTGGAAATCTAATCAACAGCACATAGGTCTGAATATTCCCTATGCATTCCTGATACTATCTTTGTATTTCTTCCTTTATTTTAGTAAGCTTCAAATACTATATTACATACAGTATTCGCCATATTAGTTAACACTGCTATTTGTTTTACAGGTAAATAAGCCGAAATGAAATTTGGTTCGTGAAGCAAAGGAACAATTTCTGACCCAAAAGCAGACAGGGTAATAAAAACAAGAACAAAACCCATGAACAGCTTGCATGCATGCACCAATGGAACAGGCAAACTGAGTATGAAAAGACTTGTACTTGCCACCACCAAGATTCTTCTGAAGTTTTGAAATGTCATGTCCCTTCTGAGCCAAGTCTCGAATGCGCTGTTCTTGTTTTAATCTCTGTGCTAATTCTTGAGCTTTCTGCATTGTCTGATAGAGCTCATTTGTTTTAAGAGTCACAAGTTCCTTTTTAAAAAAAAAGTAAATATACGTGATCATTTATTTGAGAATAAAATTAATAGGATTACTTTATCCCCATATAATCCTCAAGGTTTACATATATTCTTATTTTGGGTAAAGCTTTTTTTTTAAAAAAACAAACCCCAAACTAACTGAATAGATGCAGTATGTAACATATAATTTTTATGATTATAAATTCAGAACCTGTGCTGTGCTAATGAAAGATGTTCAATCCTAGCATTAAAAAGCAAGCATCTAGATCCTCAAAGTTATTTGGATATTTATCTCCTTTCTAATAAATTTGTATTTTCCTAAATACTATCTCATTTCAGCCATCTATGAACTCCTATATCATGGTTTAATGAAATAAAAGAAGCCTGAATAAAAGTAATTAAAAAACCCGCCTTCCTCCTACATCCACAGAAAGGAGACAGTAAAAGCCTCCCTAACAAAGGCAGAGCATCCCTAAATATGAGGGTTACAGTTTCCAGACTCAGCAGGTTTAAGGCGCAGGAAGAGACTGGGCCAAGGAAAACCTCCTTCCCAAACTGCTATTACCATCTCATCCCCACTTCCTATTGCATTTGCAGGTGGAAAGAACAACTGATAGTATAACATGTTTTGAAGGAGCTGAGCAATTACAGAGAAAGATGACTTGCCCAATTTTTTACCAGTTTGTTCTGGCATCTACAGGCAGATGCTATACATTTCCATTCAGAAAATGCAGAGAAATCAGGGATCCCTATTTCTGCAGGTTTTAGAGAAGGGCGCATTTTTGGAATCACTCTATCTTATGACATCATGAAATTCTGCCACTGTTCCAAATATGAAGCAAACAGTAATAGCTGCTACTGTGCCAAAAGGAAGAATAAAACATCAGACAATGCTTTTAACCTTCCACAGAGGTAAGAATGTATACAAATGCAAAATTTGTACTTACCAAAGGTCAAAATGTACTTTTGGTTTAACTTTTATAAGAAAGGAGTATGTAAAACTCAGCAATAGTTACAGAAGAAAAGCTCTAGAACATGAATGACTTTTAAAATGCCTTTCCAGACTATAATCTGAGAAATCTTTAATCCAGAGCGAAAACACATCCAGTCAGATAAACTTCATGGTACTGAAGAATCTTAAAAGCATCAAGTTACCAACAACAATAATTGGATCACATACTTTGAGGTTTTTTTTTTAATTTGCATTTAAAAGTGCATGTTTCTGCATTACTTGTAACTACAATTCAGTTTTTGCCAGTTCTTATGACTTCTCTTCCTGAAAAGGCCTTTGTCCAAAAAAAGAAACCTGCCTGAAACTTGTATGGTGTTATAAGTTTATTAATTGAGGAAACAGATTTTGTTTTCAAATGTCTAGATTTCAGATAGTGTTCATCTTCAAAATGATGAGGTGACAAAATTTTGAAAGTGAAGAACAAGAACCATCTTCCTCAAAACCCGCTATTATTACAACTATCTGTACTAAAGAAAATGCAAAACCCCACCTCCTTTTGTTTTTGTCTCAGCATGTCTTCTTCAAACTGTTTCTGCATTTGTTCATTTTCTCGTGCTAGGCGCTGTTCTTCCTCTTGTTCTTCCCATTTTCTCTGCTCTTCCTCCAGCTGTTTCTTCTTCCGTTTTTCTTCTACCTGAGCCATGATTGCTTTCTAGTAGTATTAGAAAAAAAAGAAATTTAAAAGATAGAACATTCAGGTATTGTAAGCTATTTATGCATATATTTCCATATATGTGTATAATAATTGGATTTGGATGAATAAACAAAAAAATCAAGACAATATATGTCAAACACTTCTGTTTCTTTTCATTTCTCACAAGAGAGGTAGCTGCCTGCCCTTTTTTGGTGGGGGTAGGGTGGGCAGAACCACCAGTCCAGTAAAGCTATTTGAAATATTTAAGAGACAAACAGAAGTAGCTTTTTATGTTTTCAAAAATGCTTTTATTCTTCTTGTAAAGAAATGGTGATTTGATTTTTACCTTACGTATTCTAAGATAGTATTTTGATCTAGCAGAGTTTGACCAGAACAGACTCACTACTGTGAACGGGTTGACCATGGCTGGACGCCAGGTGCCCACCAAGTCGTTCTATCACTCCCCCCCCTCTTCGCTAGAC
>JANZLQ010000037.1:9720879-9734939 GCA_026212715.1 Elanus axillaris | reverse complement strand
TATTGGCTCTATCGGACAAAGGGGAAGCTTCCAGCAGCTTCTCACAGAAGCCACCCCTGCAACCAATTGCTACCAAACCTTGCCACAGAAACCCAATACAACTACGTTTATACTAAGACCTCTTTACACTGTGCTAGAGACATCACCATACAGATATATATCCAGTTAAGAGTGCCATGGAAGTTATGCAAACGACAATAAAGTAGATAAAAATTTAAAGATTCATAGTGGGGTATCTGTAAACATCAAGTCCTCCTGATGACAGGGGAGACTGAAGAAAAATGCACACAAAACTACAAGAGCTCTAAAAACTGTACTGTACATTTTTTGAGGCATGAATCCAGTTACAGAAATGCATGTCTGTACATATATTAAAAGAAAACTGTAGAGTCTAGCTGAATGAAATACCATTAAACAACTGTAAACATGGAATCTGAAGCACAGAAGTGCCTCACTGGATTCTGGTATTAAATCTCATGCTTTATTCATGAGACAACACTACCTTTCATCCTTTCATCTCATTAAAATAGCGTTAAGACTTTAAAACCAAAGTCTACCTGATGCTCCAACTGTTTCTGCCGCCGCTTGTCTCTCTCTTCAATCTGTGCAGGGTCCAGGAGAGCTGTCATTGAACGGAGGAAACTATGAACAAAGAAACATGTAAATGTTTTTAATCATTTAATCATTAAAAAAAACATTAAAAAATAATCATAAATCCCTTCTTAGGATCAGTTAGATTTCAAGTAATATTTTCATATTGAGGTTATCCCATTGTATTAATTTACAATTATGAAATTCATTTTATTAAGGAACAAAGTAAGGTTATTTGCAGTAAATCTTATTAATGAACAATGGAAGCACTTGTGTCTTTCAAAAGTGAAACAACAGGTATTTCTGGAAAAAGCAAAAGCCAAATAAATAAGATCCAAAGATCAGATTTAAAGAATCTTATTCAAATTTATTTTTTTAATTTCTGAGGTGGTATCAGAAATATACTGGCTGGGAAGTTGATTACCCTTACAAAGTTCACTCACCTGACTTTCTGACTGTGTTCCAAAGCACTGTTTTTAGCAGCTTTTTCTGCATTTCCCACCTTTAAGGGCATGAGGTTGCCTAAAGCTGCAGGTGAAAAAGGGTGAATAAAAGCAGTCAGCTCCTTCGGGTCAGGTGACAGGCAAAGACTTTCAGGCTCCTTTTTGTACATTCCATTTAAGGGGTGTTGTGCATTAGCATTAAAGTGGTTCTTTAAAGAATCAAAATGCACTGCCCATCTGTCATGCTCTTCAGCCTAAATAAATATGAAGCCACAAAAAAAAAAAAAAAAGGAAACACGCTTAATTACACTTTCTATAAAGCATGGTTAACAAAACAAACAATACACATTTTGTACGAGAGTAGCATTTGAAAAGCTGTTATGGAGCTACAATACAGACAGTAGTTAATTCCCTAAATAGGAAAACAGAAGTGTTTCTTTTGCTTAAAATGCAAGTCAGATCAGAAATTATCCTGCTGATCCATATACTTGGTCAGCAAAACCATATTGCTACTATGTTTTCAGAAAAAAAACCCAAACAAAATTAGAAAGTGAAAAAACCACTTGAAAAATAAAAAACTAAGTCAACATGGAATCAGGCTTTTTGGTACTGTTTTTTCAACTTGAATTATTATTCTATTCCATAATTTTTCTAATAGTACTGGGAACTGCTTGATGGAGAGGTCAGTACCATGTCCAGTCTGCCACGCTCTCCTCCTGTCGTGTACGTATTCGCTCTAGTAACATGAACAAGTGGTACCTTCTACACTGTCCTATATTTACCCACTCCATTTTAAGTCTGGACAGTAGCAGAATTAATGTGCTTTGGGTAGAGATATTAATCTCTTGCTTTCTATTTTCGGCTAGATGGGCCTATTATAAAATAAGCCTTCTTTCAAAATCTCCTCCACCCACAGCAGCCACCGCTGCTATCCTAGCAAAGTACCTAGCGCTTTTGCTGAGTTGACATACTGGGTTTAAGTCTCTCTTCTGTACCACCCAGGCCTGTCTTTTTGGCTCAGTGTTGGCAATTGGGACATTCCACTATATCACTAATAAGTGATTTTTACCTAAGGGGCCTTTTTTTTTGCTACAGGTACCAAGAAGGCTTTCTCTTCTGACTGAAAGAACTGTTTCCCCAGAGGGACTGGAGAATGGCTGCCTCAAAACTTGCATTCTGCAGGACAAAAAATGAACATAATCTAATCTAATAAAACTTCCCAGGAATATTTTCCTTAAACAAAAATTCCCTTGTGTCAGAAAAGTTTCACACCTATTTTAAAAGAAGCAAGAAAATCATAGTCCAAATAATAAGAATCCAAATTATTCTTCCTCCTGTTCCCTGAGTTTTGTTCCCTTTGAACACTGTGATGTAGAAGCAGATCAGAGTAGTTGGAAAATCTACTTTATTCTTATGCAAGTCTGTGGTGCAATATGCAGAAGGGTTGAGAGTATAACACAAGACCTGAAAAAAAAAGACGGTGAAGAAAACGAGATTAAGTGCACGTTAATTTCCTTTCAAAAAGAGTCTGGAAGTGAATTATTGTTAGGTTACTCACTGGTGATTGCAACCATCTTCCCACAGCACATCTATCAAATTAAAAAACAAGGCAGCTAATGAAGAAACCTTTCATATCTGTGTTCCCTTCACAGTTACAAAGGTCAATTTACAAAGGAAATTTGATCACTACAACAACTCAGGCAATGCAGACTTGTGTTGTGTGTAGGTGTGTAACTAACCTTGGCAACAAAGGGGTTTTTTTGGAGGGTGGGTAGGAAAGCTCTCTTCTAGTACTACGAACTGTGGAATTAAAAAGAAGAATTTCTGTCTAGGTATTGTATAATCACTGTAAATACTTCAGTTGAGAAAAACTGTAGCCTTTTAATCCAGAAGGCCACAGGCTATGAATACTCCTATCAATCAAATTTTGGTAAGGAAGATTCTTGTCCACTAGTAATACAGAACATCTCATGATGTGAATACATCTCATGCATGGTGAAAGATATAATCCCAAGGTTAAAGCTGTGAACAGTTAATTCGGAAATCTGGATCCTAGCAATAGTACAATCTCACTTCAAAAGACAAAGAGTCTTTGGAAGAGTGTGTCAGTATTGGGCTGTATAAGAATACAGAGTATTCCAGTGACCTTAAAATTACTACTAGTAGAAATAGTAACATGTAAAGGAAAGGAGTCAGCTTCTATATGAAGAAGATACATCGACCAAATTGGCCAACAGTGACAGTATTAAAAGCATCTTCAGGTATTCCACCTGCAAAGCAATTACACTGGCCACAGTTTCCTTCTAGATCCAGCCTAAGAGACCTACATTCAACAGCCTAGAAAAAACAAAGGTTAAAAAAGGTAAGGCTATTTTTTCACTACTTTTTGGGTAAGTATTTAAAGAAGTTTAATAAGAGTGTACCCATATTAAAATAGCATTTCTAGAAGCAGGATTTGAACACCACTGTGACACACTGTAGTTGTCCACCACTTTCCTTCTCTTTTCTCATCTCCTTCTGTAGTCTACAGAAAATTTCTTTTTACAGTGTCTAGCCAGTGTCTCTACAACATCCTGCAAACCCCACTGCTTTCGCACAATGGTGGGAAAGAAAAAAAAATAGTAGTATCAGTGTCTTCATCTCTGCAGCAAGCACTCTTAACACATCACACCAGACACATGGTGGTAGTTCTCTGCCACCTCAATACTGGAACAGCTACTGGCTGAATGTTCAATTAGACTGTCCCATGGACTCATGGTGAAAACCTGGACATGCTGCAGGCAATTACATGTTTGTCACTACTTCATTAGGTCTACAATTTCATCTTCTATTTCTTAGAACAAAGACATAGAGGAAAACTTCTCTCATTCCAAAAAGTACACAGATATTATCCACAGATACCTTTGATAAATTAAGTTTTTCTTCTATTTTTCGTAGCTTAGCTTCTTCCTTCTGTTTGTCCAACTCTTCATGCCACTTCTGTTGTTCATGCTTCAAACCACTAAAAGGTCGTTCCTGGGGCACAGCTTCCTGAAATAACATAAGTGCTAGTCTCTTCCTTGTACAAAAAAATCAGTACCTTGTCTAGCCACCTAATATAGACTTAGCAGAAAACTTTGTCTTCAGTTGCTAGACTTAATTGGGCTGTTCTCTTCCACAAAAAAATGAATGTAAGTTTGTAGCTGTAGCAAGTGTCTGACTGCTCCATAAAAATGCTTCAGCTGGAAAGATGCTAAATAAGGCAGTCTTTTTGAATATTATTCTGATTGGAACTGTCAGCCTCTCACTCCAAAGAACGTTACTTACATGTATCATGAATAAAAATCCCTTCCTTCTTCCTATGATTCACTGCTCAGTCTGCGTTCCAGGTAGATTCGGCACCATGATCTAATTAGTAGTGATCTGTCTCAAATAAATTCTAAATACCATCTTCATTCTTCTGTTTCTGCTTCTTAATGGGTATCTGTATTATTTAACAAACTCCAGTGGCACTGGGAACTTTCGATGCTATCTGACAAGTACCACACTTCAATCAGTGCCTGCAAGCAGTAACTCAAAACTACTCCTTGAATCTTCTGCCATCAGTGTATTTTTTTTGAAGTCTTGTACTTCTGATAGGTTCCCACTTCTCTTTTGTTTAACACTGCCCTTGTTTCATCTGGGATAGAGTTTTTTTTTTTTCTAGTAGCTGGTATACTGTTATGTTTTGGATTTATTATGAGAATAATGCTGATAACACACTGATGTTTTCAGTTGTTGCTAAGTAGCTTATATACTACGTCCAAGACTTTTCAGCTTCTCATGCCCAGCCAGCCAAGAATGCTGGCGGGACACAAGAAACTGGGAGGGGACACAGCCAGGACAGCTGACCCAAACTGGACAAAGGGATATTCCATACCATGTGATGTCATGTCCAGTATATAAACTGGGGGCAGTTGGCCTGGGGGGTGGATCACTGATCAGGAACTAACTGGGCATCAGTCACTGAGAGGTGAGCAACTGCATTTTGCCTCACTTGTTTTGTATATTCCTATTCTTCTATTATTGTCATTTTATTACTGTTATAATTATTATTTTCTTCCTTTCTATTAAACTGTTCTTATCTCAATCCACGAGTTTTACTTCCCCCCCTCCCTGATTCACCAGTGGGCGGGGGGGGGTAAGTGAGTGAGGGGCTGTGTGGCGCTTAGTTGCTGGCTGGGGTTAAACCATGACAAACACATACTTAAAAGCTAATTAACACTTCATCTCACACCTCTAGTACTGTTCTTCACATCAGCCTTGAAAATGCTCCATCTTCAAAGCATCAATATTCTGATAAACATTCATTCAAACACAGTTCTTTAGATAGATCAGAAAGGTCTACTGAATTCTTCTGGTTTAAAAGAACTGCTAAAGATACATATCTGTTGTCAATAAGTAAGTAAAAAAACCTGCATGCATTTTAAAATCTTACCCCAAAAACAACTGGTGTGCAACTAGCAGCTGAACCAAAATCAGAAGACTGCCCAGCTGGAGCACTCAAAACATTCAGTGGAACTTTATTAGCCTCTGTGGTTAAAGCAGTTGTACAGACAGAGTTTTCTTCAGTAGTAGTAATTGAGTCAGCGGGAAACACTGGCTGCAAAGAAAGTGACCACTTTAAGACTTGATTTATTTAGCTCACCTGTTTTGTTTGTATTAAATAGCCTTCAACATATAATAAACAAGTAAATTACACTTCTAGAAGCTGCTATTCATTAAAACTTCAGTCAAAACTTATAACTAAGCATCTCATATCCAGTATGTCTTCGTTATGCAGACTGAAACAAATTCTTACAAAGCAGAGAGGTAACTTTTCTAGGAATGCTGAATAAGCCACCAAAAAAGCAATTTGCTTTTGCTGTAATGACGGATAGCAGATACAACCCTACCTTCTGTTTAACAGCAAACAACTTCCCTGGAGAAGTGTCATCTGAGTACAATATATTTCTGATGCAGCATTTTCAGGGTGACACCTGACTTTTTAAAAGGCAGGTTAAAGTCAAATTGCTATGCTCATTTTCACGTAAGCAATCAAATATATGTCAGAGCTCAAGAACAATGTAAATTATTATATAACCAGGAATTACATTTGAGACTATTTCTCAAAAGAGCTAGAAAAGATTTATACCTTTTAAGTAGGAACCAACATGGAAGGACAAGAGTGGGTTTTTCACGCTACAAAGATCTTAATTTGTGAAGCTACAAATTGGAGCAATAGGTAAGTGTGAATCAGGGAGTTGCAGCAATTCATGCCATGAAAGAGCTTAAAGTGACCACTGATACTGGATTCTCCTGGATTTGTACAGAAAAGAAATCTTGTATGAATTAAAAGTTGAACTGTTCTGGAACTGTGCTGTGCAAACTGTGCATTCTTCTGTGTTTATTGATAGCCTTACCTTATCTGGGTCAGCTGTTTCCACTTTCTCTTTATGGGTTTTATTATTTCCAGGTTTTGCCCAGAAATAACCCACCTCTCCCTCCAAAGTTTCTTTCAGTTTCTTCTTCAGTGCTATCTGTTCATCTTCAAATAAACAAATTTTAGTAAGAGTTCCTAATACAGACATGTAGCAGTTTAACAACAAAAAAGCAGCAATGTATGTCTACCCTGTAATTTTGATTGTAAAATGGATTACAAGAGTAAGTTGCCATTGTCTGACCAATCAGTCTAAACATGACTTTGCTCTTTAAGAGTATAGTGGCTGAGTCTCTGCCCAGAGATGTGGATGTAATTGGGGAATCTTTCTGAGAAGTCTACAAAACACTGAAAGCTTAACAGAGTCCCAGGGAAAGAGGGAAAACTAACAAATAACCAAGTATATAAATTCTCTCCATTTTGTTATACAAGTCTTGGACTACTATAATATTATTAAAACCAAGGGAGCTATACATGGAAGCTACTGACAATGCAGAATCAAACCCTGAAACCAGATGGTCCACACCCAAGTTGAAAAGAAAACACAACAGTACTGCATGTGAATCATAAAAAGCATCTGTCAAGAGAGATTTTACTACTGTGTTAAACATTTTTATTTTTCAACAGAGATTCCCCTTGGTTCATCATGTGGCAGGACTGCAAACCATTTCTCAAGCTCAAATTGCAATTGGATACATTCAGTAATGCTTGTAGATCAGGGCGACACTTCTCCCATTAAAAAACAAATTAATTTGTTCATGATAATGGCTATCAGCTACTGGCAAAATGTGACAAAATTGGTGGCAAGTACCTCCTAAAATATGAAACACAACTGAATATACTTGTTTGTGATCATATTTATTTAGTTAAGAATAATTTTTGCAAGAATTCATAGATAATCTTTGCATAAAATTTTGAAATTCAAGAATCTTAATCTGTTTTGGAGACTAATAAAACTGTACGTTCCAATTTGTAGTAACTGCATTGATGTAAGTAAATTTAAAGGAGCATAAGGAACAAAAAGTTTCTTGGCATACCAAGTGTAATAAATTGATCAAAAATACATTCTGTATATAGTAAGTACCTAATTCCTTCTTCCATTGGGTCTTTCTAAATTCTAATAAGGCCTTCTCCCCTTCTCTTTCACCCAAGGTACTAAACATGTCAGCAGGTTTCCATGAATTCTTTCTAGAGAAAAGGAGGGGGAAAAAAAAAATTTTTACCTAAAAAGCTAATCTGTTAATTTTGAAGGTAACTATTTAATTAGTATTTATAAAGATTCTTACTGTGATTAAGAGCTACAGTATGAATATTATTGGAAATACAATTTTTGTAGACAACAACACAGATCTACATACGTAACTTTCTGTCCTGGCTGCAGATAGGCTTCTTGTTTCTGGCTTGAATCAGAGTTAGATTCATCTGGAACAGATGAAACTTCACAAGCTTTTTGGAGCAATGCTACAATGTTTTTCTCTGATGCTTCATTAGTAGCTGTGGTAAAGCATAAATATATATATAAAAAATATAAATATATATGATCACTAAACTTTATTCAGCACTGAGTAAATACTTTGAGAACAGCAGAAACTTGCAAATTCCCCACTATTTAACAATTTTCAGCCCTGCTTGTATAGTTAAGGAACATAAGTTACAACTTCACCGGGCTAAGAGCTCAGACTTTGGGACTCTTACTTAAACGCAGTGTGTCTTATTCTTGGTGGCAAAGCTGACAACCTCCACAGGTCCACAAACAGGAGTAAGGATGTAATACAGGAAGATACACAATAGTTCTTATGCTTCTCAGTAGAGTAATTGGGCAAAAAAAACCAACCAAGAAACTATTCAACAGTAATATTACAGTTAGGCAAAAAGATACATGTACATTTTTGGGCCAGAGGAAAATGCGCTACTGTTCTTGAGACACATGGAAAAACCTCACCTCTTCACAAAACCAGAAGGGCCTATCTGAGGTTTGGGTTTTCGGGTTTTTTTTCAAACTCCTAATGGTAATGGTACAGTGCAGTTCTGTGTTTTTCCCCCAGTGTAAAATGGGTCTTTTTTTGCATGAAATATTGACAGAACTGCTGGCTGTTTTGCTCTTCAAAGTACTGGATGACTATCAAGCAATACTTAGTTTTTACTGTTAAAATTGTCAAATGCTTGGTTCCTAAAAGCAACAGGCAATTTCACACCCACAATAGCAAACAGTATTTTATCTGAGACCATTAAACTTAAGAGTAACATCTCTGCAGCCTGCAAATAAACGTAAATTACGAACTCAAAGTTAAGTTTTCACATTTTGCTGTTTCCATGAAACTAACTCATTAAACTGCCGGCATCTTACCCATTTCCTCTTGCTTTTCTTTATGAGTCTCAGAGATGCTTCTCGTTCCTTCTTTTACAGTCATCAAAATCTTTCGAAGCTGTTCTTGTGTTAAACACACCAAACTTAAGTCTTCAGCTGATACAGATGGATTTTGAGCTTTCTGTTTACTTCTTTTAACAACATTAGGATTCTCTGCATCAGGGTATGTGTTTGTGCTATCTCTTTGGAAAATCAAAGAGTCATCTTTAGTTGTGGCTTCATGGGAGGAGTGTTTAGTAACTTGCAGTTTTTCACCTTTTGTCACTGATAAGCTTGATTCACTCCTTGGTTTTGTTAAGTTTTCCTGCTTGATACAAGCATTTTGTGTTGCCCTCGGAACATGCCCAGTATGTTTTATTCTCAATGCCTGTTTAGGTGCTCTGGCTTTATTACCCATCTGTTAAAGCAATAAGATTTCACCATGTATTAAATAAGGGAATAAAACTGCATGAGTAACAAATGAAAACAAGACTGAAGCAACAAGCAAACTAAGCATCATTTTTCTTCTCTGTTACATCAATAGAAACTAACTCAGTATAAACTCATGAAATATCTTCATGAGTACTAGGAATACCTTGGAAGAGAATAGAGCACCTAAATTTGAGTATTTAAAAATGACAGCATGAAAAATTATGTAGCATAACATTTAAAAGAATTAATAAACATTAATTCTGCTTTTCTTTGGTGTTTCTGAACTCCAGCTTCAAAAAGGTACGTTTTCACCATACAGCCAGTATTATTTCAAACTTGATTTTTCCATTCTGAAATTTCATCCTTTTCAGTGTCCTTGGTTATCTCCTATGTATTGATATTTTTCTCTGACTTCTTTCCTTCCTCAACCCACTGCATTCCAGTTTACTTAAACAGAGACAACCTATATAACTAATTGGAACATAAAACACACTTCACATCCCTATTTTACCAGAATTGCTTTAAGGTCTCTGAAAGTTATGATTTAGATGGTTCCCTGTGCTGCTGTGACTTCTTGGCAAAGTGAACTAAAGCATTTTGCAAAGGTAGAAGTAGTCACAGAACTTTTAAGTCATCCTTTTTAACAGTTATTATGAACCTGAGAAATCACAGAATATCTCAAGTTGGAAGGGACCCATAAGTACATATTTATTTTTCACAAATATAATTGATTACAAGTATTTAGACAGTTCAAATGTGTTCTCAAATTTCTGTGTTAACAAACTGACTAGGTAATTTGTGTGCTCTACCCAAAAAAGTCATTTTTCCACTCACCTTCATTGCAGGCTTTGATTTATCTTTTGGGAAACAAACATATGAAAGAAGTATTTAACAACAACTTCCTCCTGAAAAACAATCTTGAGAAATTAGTAAACTGTTATATTAATCTGGTTTGTGTAAGGCAGGGGAAAGTACTTTTCCACCGTATTTGCCTCAATTATATATTTATTTTTTTTAATTTCAGTACACACTTCAAGAGTATATTGGAAAAAAGATCAGATATATTCAGTAACTATTTCCAGTTTTATATAGATCTAATAAAATTACTGTGCCAGTCTGATCCTCCCCTGCTATTCATTCTGTTTCTCAAAGAGCCCCGTGGTAATGGCTTATTTTTAATTGTTTGTTTATTGCGATTTTTCAGTTTGCTTTCTGTGTCACATCCTTCCAGGACAGTTCCTGCATCCAACCCCATCTCACTACATGATGTTACCTGTCTTCATCACTGATAGCCTAAAGAAACAATACTTGTATAATCATGCCATCCATTGTTCCCCTTACCTACGCCCTGACATACTCTTCAGTCTTTTAACCCAAATCCTACAGGATGTAAAGAGGCGTAGTGGTCTTTATTAAGTACTATGTTTAATATAATAATTTATTAATAAAGAATATTATAATATAGATTAATAGTGAGAATGTGGTACTCAAGATGGCCAATGGAAAATAGCACATATGGCTAAGGGAAAACAGTAGGATGATATTTTAGTGGAACACATCTGTTGGAAACAAGGCTTCTTCAGCTGCACTATGCAATTATTGCTCTAGCAGTGGTTGCTGCACATTTTGCACTGGTACCAACTATATCTTTTTTTTTGCATTACCAGTTAAAGATACTGGAGAACAGTGACTGTTCTTAAAGCCTGCAAAACCACACTATTAATAATAGTTTCCACCCTAGATGAACATTTTAAAATTTTGGAGTATGCTGAATTGTTGTCCTGCCGAGACAGGCGTTAAATCCTGAACCACCTTGATAATGGTTCAGTAGTAAAGGTGTTCTGCAGCCATGTTTATCACTGGGTTCTCAAGCATTTGACCCTCATCTGAGTACATAAAAGTAACTTTTTGACTTCTTTCTGGCAATTTAGAAATTAAACAAAGTGGGATTCTACATGCTATGCAAACACCACCTCTCTGTGGAAAGGATAAATAAACATAAGTAGGGTCTTTGCCATCACAGTGGGGAGACATAATGTGGAACACCAAAGTGCTGCTTACGGGTTACTTTCTTTGTGCTTTTTCTGTGTAAGAGAGAAACAACTATCTCGAGTAGCAGCTTAAGCTACTACACAATCCTACTTTAGCCCCTGTGAGCAGTATTTGACAGTGCAGAAAACTGAAATTCGGAAGTAATACCATTTGATGCATTTTTTGACACAATTCAATTTAAGGAAGTGCTGTTTGTATCAGTTGTATAACATGTTAATTCTTGGAGAAGACTACTTGTTCAAAGCTAGTTCAAAGTCAAAGGTAGTGCTTTATCTTGGAGCACTCTGGAATGTACACTGGCCCTATCCAGCCAACAATGCTAACTATGGTTGTAAAAAGTTAAAACTGAAGCATTGCTGTTTCAGAGGTGTCGCTGGGTTTTGCTTCCAGTAGACTGGTATTCCTCACTGACTCAATATACCCCAAAAGGCCTCATCACACAGTTATCTAGGGAATACAAAAAATGAAATATAATTTAGAGGCCATTAAACAGAATTTCTGTATCCTGACTGCTATGTAGAAATTAGGGAAAGTGGACTTGTGCTTGTATAGAAACATTATGTCTGACAAATCACAAAAATAGAATTTATTAATGCTTAGTTATGAACATATACTGGAAAAGTCTATCTCAGGTGGTAGTAATGAGATCTGGCCTAAATAAACTGCTTATTGAAAATTATAAATGTCAACTGCCAAATACTAAAGCTGCTTTAAAGTCAGAAATGTGACTGCAATTATGTAATTCTGTGTAAATTAAGCAGGCCTCTTTTTCCTTGGCAAGTAAGGTGTTATAAAGTTACAGAAATTACCAAGTCATGCCAGTCAATATATAATAGTGCCTTCTGAATGAGAATGGAGAAAAAATGGAAAAAGAAATTCTTTTCTTATGAATGGAGAAACAAGCTGTAAAGAGTCAAGACTATTTGCTTGCTGTTCACCACTGGACAGACTATTCAGAAGTTCATTATCAGCCTACTGTTCAGTGTCAAGCTTGTAACTAAGAGGAGTTTTAAATAACAATGCACAAATATTCTTCCTAACCTGAAGAATGTTTCAATAAAGCTGTGTTTCACGTTGCTTGGATCTTAGGTTTACTTCAAGAAGCTTTAAAGATTACTTGAGATAAATGATTAAAAAAAATACCAGAAGCCGCCAAAATTAGCCTAGGTCTTCCATCCAGCACTTCCGTTTCAAGCTTCAGTCCGTCACTGCAAAATGAGAGACAGGGGAGTAGAATCTGAAATATTAAGTAATCTGATGATGGTAAGATTTTTACATTAATAACTGTACTTAATTACAGCACTGTATTTACTGTTGATCCAGATGATCTTTCATACCCCAAGCTTTCTACATTTGTGATGTTACTTAATATGAAGAAATCAACAGGTCTTGAAGAAGGTGTACTTTTATTACTGATACTGGAAAATTTGGATTTGCATGTTACAAAGTAAATCTTCACACTGAAGGTACCGCTCTGTATTGTTATATACAGCAATACGCTGGCCTCAAGAATTTAATAATCCAACAACATAAACTGTGTGCTACAAAAAATGCTAAACAAGTCTCCCTGAATGCCAGCGCTGATCACGAAGAGGGACTGTATTCTTAAAACAGTCTTTTAATTGTGCTTCCACGTTTTAAAGCGGAACAAACGTTGTTACAAGCGGTTTTTTACAACCAAAAAGTTGGCAGTGTTTAGGTATACGGGTGTGAAGTACCCAAACGCTAATTCTTCCGTGCATTAATTTAAGAAAATGTAATATTAAGATTAATGTTCAAAATAGCGCTTATCTTCAAGCTGTCTCTCATTAAAAAAAAAAGGATCTAACACATCTAAAGCTCGCAAGAAACTTTCTAATTAACGCAGCAGCAGAAAAGTGCCTGAAGCTGTAACTCTAGACGTTCAAATAGCATATGGCAGTAAAACTGAGGCCAGCACCTATTCTTCTCAGCGAAGGCGGTGAGGCAGGACGCGACGAACGGCGGGGCCGCGGGAGGGGTTCGGGTTCTGGCGCTGTCCCCCGCCCCCGCTCCTCCTGCCGGCGCCCTGCGGGACGCGACCGGCCGGGTCCGAAAGCGGTCCTCTCGCACCGCCGAAACGCGGTGTTCTGAGTATCTCCTCCGCCTAAACCGATTTCCAGACACCTTCCCGAGGCCCTCGCCCGAGAGAAGGCTGGCTCTCTTAGACCCTCAGCTTTGTCACGCAGATCGCTCCCGTTACCGCTGCCTCGAGGCACTAAGCGCCTTAACGCTGGCGGGCCGCGGGATTCCCCTCAGAGCGGCAGCACCGGCCCGCTGCGCAGGTCAGGCCAGGCAGGTTCCCGGGCCGTGAGGGGCCGGGGCCGCCCCTCCCCGGACAGGGCCGCGTCCCATCCGGCGGGAGTGGCTCTCGCCGCCAGCCCAGCGAGTCCCTTCCACCCGTCCCTTCTTACCCCAGGTTCATGGCTCTGCCCGGCTGCGAGCGCGGCGGCGGAGGCTGAGGAGACGCACGGCAGCAACACGCGACCCCGCTTGGCTCTCTGTGTACAGCGCCTACCAAACCCGTACAAGGAGCCGGGAGGCGATAGGCTTCCTCGGAGCGGCAGCTTTTCCAATGGGCTCCTCACACACTGCGGCGTGCGCCGCAGCAAGGCGTTGTGGGGGATGGAGTCCCGCTCCCAGGAGATTTCGCACAAATCCCGCCGCTGCCGCCGACGGCCTCGTCGAGGGTGCAAAGCACTTACGGGGGGATTATCCCCAGCGCTCTAGCGGCTGCGGG
>JANZLQ010000037.1:9676831-9713207 GCA_026212715.1 Elanus axillaris | reverse complement strand
CTTCTCACAGAAGCCACCCCTGTAACCCCCCCCCGCACTACCAAAACCTTGCCACAGAAACCAAATACAGATGGTTATGCTTGAGATTGTGTTAATAGGAATTGCCTTTGCATAACTTGTTACATTGCAATGAATATTATGTGGAAGATTGGTACTTGTATGTTCTGAAATATAGACAGTTTAGACCACCAAGAAGCACATAAAGAAAGTGAAGAAAATTTGTTCTTATTGCATATGCATTACTGAACAATGTTAAAGCAGGAAGACACACTCAGGAGTAAACTACCCAAATTTATGTAAATTGAAGCCTTCAGTAGTCTTCCTTTTGTAACCTTCAACTCCATCAGTTTGAGTGGGTTGCAGCCAAATTAATGGGTGGCAAAAATGCATGTTGCTCCAACAGAGTTGCACTGTATCAGAACAATAGTGAATCTTACTTTCCTATTGAGATAGATGCTTTAATTAGTTTCTTGGGCTTTATAGTATCTGCCATAAGTATTTGTGAAGTATTTCCTGTATTCAGGTATCTCATGTGCACCTATGAATATTAACCTTTGCATGCAGCATTGTTTGTAGGAATTGTTCAGAGATTACATACTTAACTGAATATTCCAGTAGCCTCTTTTGGAATAAACATTTTTTGAAGTGAGCTTTGCTTGAAAAAGACAAGTGTATTTGCTGCATGTCTGTTGTCTGTACATGGCATGTGGTATTTTGAAATTGCACGTAGCTATACAATGTTCTCGTCACAGTCATTTCCTGTCCCGTTTCTTCACATGGCAGTCTTAAATGAAAAAAAATCTCAAATCCATCACAAAACTTACTTCAAAGTTTATGTGACTAAAAAAGGATTTATGTGTGGTGTTACAGAATTGGTACAAAGTGTAGAAATCGAACATACTGCACAGTAAGGCAAAAGGTTATCAAGCAAAGAATGAATTGTGATCCAAGTTAAGTACCTGAGTGGCTGCAGATTTTTACCAAGTTTTCTTTCTACATTCTTCAAAGAAGCAAAACCTCATGGTACTGTACTGTAATACAGTAATTGTCAAAACACAAAATAGCCAAGTCATATTTCTTACAAATATATTCTCCATCAGATGTGGGGAGGAATAAGGCTTGCATCAAAATAACAGTATTTTCTGGTAATGAGATTAGTATGTTAATTAGATAACACTAATATGTAGCATCAAGTTCGGATTTTTTTAAAAATTAAATTACTAATGATCAGCCCTGTATGGACCAGTGTTTCTTCTGAAGGATGTATCATCTTTTTTTCCTGAAAGTATGTTTTGATATAGTTTATAATAAAACACTATAAAAGCAAAGGTTACCACTTAACATTTCTTTCTTGTCAGGAAAGCATCTCCTGCAAAATACTTACAAATGAGCCTCTTACTTCTCAAGTCTTGACTGAAATGCATTATGCAGAAATCTGACAACTGTTCAGTACAATTTGCAAGCTGCAGAGAATTCAAAATAGTCTTCGATGTCTAGGCAGAAATTCACAGTACAGCAGGGAATTTAGGTAGGTTTTCTGCATTTTATCAGCCCATGTTGTGTTTAATTAAGACATAGCAAGCATCTTAGGATTATCCTTTGACAGCTAAGAGGTTTTGCTCCAGGTTAATAAGCCTGATTTTTCCCCTATTTCTTCCATTTTTTCCCTTCATAAAAATGCAGTAGGCTGTCAGATCTTTTATTGCTTTTCTTGAAGGAGTCTTCTTTTGGATAGAGATACCATATTGGCTCTGATACATTCTTCAACTTCAGTAGACGAGGTACTACTACATAGCAGAAGTATTTAATGTAATAAAATTAATATCTCACAGCAGATATAAAATAATCTGATGTGAGGACCACAGAAGCTGTCTTTGCAAGAAATCAGTCTGTATGGATTTGAACATACAGTAATGAAAGCTAAATTAAAACAACCAAAACCTTAGCAAGAAATAACAGAAAATAATAACCAAATAATTGAAATAGTAATGACGTTTATTTGTACTTGCTGTCAAAGATGAATGATTATCATAAAGCAAGGAAAATCTGTAGTAAATCAAACACTAATAAAGTAAAACTATATTCTACTTTAAAAATTAAAAGTGTCATCTTAAACTCGAAACAAAGAGGCCAAAAGAGTGGAGAAAAAGGGGAGAAAGTTAAGTCCTCTGCATACCAGAAATGGATCAAGCCACTGAATTTTTCTGAGCAAGCACTTGATCAGGTGTTACGCAGATACATTCTCCACTTCTTTATTATTCTTCTACATACATATACTTACAAAGTGCAACTTATCTTAAGAAGAAAATGCCCATAATTTGTTAAAAAACCCTAAGGTAAAACCAGCTATATCAATTAAATAGGGAGTGTTTGTGAGAGCTTGGACAAATCATCATGCAGAGGATATACTAGGAGAAAGCACTGAAACAAAGTTAAACCAGCTGCAGAAATAAAACGGAAATTACAGCTTTAGTAAATGAATGCTAGTAATTATATTTCCATCACTTTGTATTACATTGTTTGTTTTGGGATAAGATTTAACTTAGAATCTGAACCGTTCTGATTCCTAGAACTTGGGCAAAGGGACTATTCAGAAGAACCCCTGAGGGGAAGAAAAAGCCTATGTTCATACTGTAATGGATCATATCAGAAAAGTGAAAACTACGTTCTAAGCTTCTGGGGCTTCTTGTGTTCAATTTTTAAAGCCAAATTTTTAGGGATTTTAGAGTAAACAATACTGAGTTGCATAGTTGCCTCAACTTGGGAAGTGAGGGAAGGTATGAAGGTGCTTATTACTTCACATGAAAGAAATGGAGCTCTGTAGTATCAGAAAAATAATAGATATAACAATAATAAACAAACACTGTGAATAGCAGCATTAGTTAGAAATTGTGTGGCTTTGAGAAATCAGCTATGAGTTGATTTTTACCTTCAAATGAAATAATGGAGGTATAAACAGGAGAGGAGATGATTGTCATTTATCTTGCTTTAAGATAAACATATTCATTTATATAAATAGATATCCTATGTATCCATTTATTGTAAACTGGGAAGTGTTACTAAAGGAGACCACACCTTTTATGGTATGCATTATCACAGGATCACAGCATGTTAAAAAATCCTTTTTTCTTGAAAACTTTTATTGTTTTGTATACTTTTTCCAATTGTTTTGTAGGGGGACAACTATAGAAATGTTACATATGTTAATATAGTCAGTGAGGGCATAGTAAATACAAATATTACACTTCATTGCAACATCACTTAGGAAAAAACAGTTAATATACCATTGTGTTATTTAGGGAATATGTGATTATTTTGTGTATTTAGAAGTTTTGTTAAGGTGATCAATCAAGATCACAGCACTTTCATGTGATAATGGAAGAGAAGCACATCCATGGGCCAGAGACAGATACAAACAAGCGGACATCTCTACAACCATTTTCAAGATGCTTTTGTATTTTTGCTAATCTGATTAGGAGAAATCTGAGCATAGTATCACCAGGCTGAATAAAAAGGTATTTGTGCTGAGAGATAAATAGTAGGATTTTCTACAAAATTCCCTCATCTGCCCTTTTCTTTCTACACTGTAAGCAATTCCATTTTCATAGGCATTTCCATATTTTCTTGTTCTTCCCTTATCAGTATCTGGTTTCTTCCCCAAATTTCAGCACATTGTCTTTTCCTTCACCCTTGAGCTGTACATGTAATTGGATTCATGCTTATGTTTAGGGGGAAATGATAAATTGTTGCAAACATCACCTTCTGTATTATCTAGAGTAAGAAGAATATGAAGGAAAAACTTACATGTCTAGTTAGCACAATTTTCTATTTGGTCCCAGAGGTTTTTGTTTGGTTGATCATTTATTTCTTTATGGTTCTTGATGACAGTATTTAACCCTAAATGTAAAAAAAAAAATTAAAAAATTGTCCTTTTCCTTGCCATTTTTGATAGTCGCTGTAACTGTATGAAGAATTCCATTGGGCTATTAGAATTCTATATACATTTTCCAAAGATACTGTTAATGTACAGATTATATATGGTGGTGAATCAGTCCTTCAGTTAGTATAATGTCCTAAATGCTCCTATATGGAAAGTTTTATTATAGTTTTGCCTTCCCTCCTTCAAAATATCACAGTTGTAATTACAGTTGGCAATAGGTGAAACTTCATAGATTTCTGCAGATTTATACTCTGCCCTAACAGTTCCATTTCCAGAAATTCCTTGGATTTCTTTCATATTTTGTGCAGTACTTCATCAATCTTTGGCTAAATGGTGCATTAAAATGTTAACCAAAGCAGTAATAGCAGATGCAGCTCTGACTAAAATAAATAATTGCAGAAATTTATGTGGCTTAAAACCCATCAACTACACGGAATTCTAACACCACCCCCCCCGAAATTTAACAATATAAAGGCTTTTAGAATTGGAAATGTTTTGCTTTTATCCTTATGTATTGTTTTTAACCTGTCCAGCCCTTGAGTATAGCTGAAACAAAAAATGCAGCATAATAGATGAGGATTTAACAAAAAAGAAAAGGATGACCTATGCTGATGTAATACTTTCTCTCATCTTTTGTATGAGTCTCCCCTTTTGTCAAGTTTTCTGAGCAAAGCTCTTTAATCATACCTTGCTTCTTAAACCAAGTTGGGCTTGAACATGGTTATATTTCAAAAGAATTTTAATAAATCTCAGGAAATGCTATTTGCTGAATATTTTTTCATATATGCTTTAGAATTTCTGAAGATGTAAATTCATTTAGATGTGATTCTTATCAGTCTTTGAAGAGTGTTCATTATATCTGGCAATAATTGTTTTGCAGAAAATTGGCAAAACAGCCTAGATCTCTTGAATGGTTTATGATTCAATCCCACTTCATGAGTAAGCTTTGCCAACTGTTTTGTTTTTACCGTGAAAGCTTTATGTGTACGGGGGTGTGTATACACACACATATATTAAATATATATATATATATGGGGTTGTTCTTGTAAGTTATACATACACAAAAATGTATATAAGTATATACTGTATTTCCTTCTGTTCAGTCTGAAAGCTTTGTACTGTTGAACTGGATAAGCTTGAATGGAAACATATTGGGACACTAGTAATTCAGAATATTCCTTTTGAACAGGCAAAGGGGCTTTATTAAGAAAAGGAGATAAAAATGCTGTGCCATAGCTTTCAAAAATGTTCTGCACTTCAAAAAAAATACACTTATTTAGCTACTACAAGATGAGACTGAGCTTGTGATGACAAGCGTGACAACAAATCATCACATTGCTTACTGTAGCTCAAGTCAGTCTAGTCTTCCTTGTGTAGTAATTTTTCTATACTACTGCAATGCAAATGTACATCTGATAGTGTTACTGTATTATATTCTGGAACAAATTAAAACTGCCAGCAATTATTCTAGTAGTTAGAAGAAATTGTTTCATACTGGCGCAAATCGTTACAGGTTATAGAAAATTGTCAGTTTCTGAAAGGGTGTTCTATAATATTATGTCATACCTAATGTTTTTAATTGAGTATGCTTTTACAGTGCGGTAATTCAGAAGCTTACATTATTGGATCATAGTGGTAAGAATCAGCCAAATTGACACTTTTATGCACACTAAATAGAAAATAACTTGGTTTTAATGGGATTATTGCCAAACCAATGGAAGTTTCTAAGGAGTATCAGTAAAGCTGCAAAGGAAGAGCCTGCAACACTGACATAGTAATGACTGTTGCTGTTTCTAACAGTGATTAAAAATATTTTCCCTGAAATTTTGTATGATTATTCTTAGCCGAGTGTATGTGTGTGTCTGCTTTTTGATTTGTATTTAGAGAGTTAAAATACAGAGCTAGATGGATTGTGTGCTACTACTGTACTGTTAGAAATACCCAAATAGAATGTCCAAAGTTAGTCTGTGAAACAGCCATATGGACAGGAGCTGAAACATGTTAATTGCTATTCCAGAATAATTGGGGTGTAACCTTTTCCCTGTCTGCTTTTCCATTTGCAAAATAGGGCAGTATTATTAAACTATTTGGTAGGGTTTTTCTTCAAGTATGTTAGATTATGTTCTAAGTGGCATCTCGCTTTCATAGCATGTACATTGCTCTTGTTTCCAGTAACACAGGAAAATGCAGTTTCATCTCATTTCTATGGCTACATGACATTACGCAACATGACCTTTGGAAAACTGTAAGAGGTGGGCTTTTTTCCCCCCTCCATTTTATCAAGGTGAATAAATCCTTTTGTTCAGTCTCAGGGGACGCAAAATACTGAAAATAATAGTATCAGAAAGGCTTCATGGGGTTTTGTGTGTATATTTAATAAATGATTTAACTAAGTGGCAACTTGAAGTACTGAAGCTTTGCACAAAAGCTATTTGGAAAAGGATTCCTTACCCAGGCCTTGCTATACACACATCACCCCAGATAGCTAGGGGTGATAGCTGTAAAGAAGGGGTTAACACCTGTTGTTGACATGTCTTTTTTCGCTTCTGTTTCTTTCCTAAAACAAGGAGTTACTGTGTTTTCTTATTTCATGCTATGGAAATGAGTATTGTAGAGCACCTAAGATATTATTGAATGACCTTTGTATACTTGTGAAGTTTGAAAAAGCCAAATAACATCACCATGGAATTAAACTAAACTTTTAAACCACTTGAAAGGTTATGGACATCATGAAATGCTTACACATTTGAATCTTGATTTGGTGAATGAGAAGATGATGTCTGTGACAGAACTGATCATAATGGGTGAAAAATAAAAACAAAAGGACAAAAATAGGAACAGTGGGAGTGTTGAGTGCCTAAAGGTCAGAAGTTGCTGAGCAATTAATCAGCAACTGATTTATGAGAGTTTCAAGCTCAAAAAATATTTTATGGCTGTTTCAGAAACAGAGTTATTTTTTTCTTTGTAATAAGTATGATATGGATTGTGGCAATGAAGACTTTCTATTCCCTCCTTCCATCTGTGTTCTACATCCATCTGTCCTACTTTATCCCTGTTTAGATGGAAAATGTTCTGGATTTGTGGCAGTGTTTGTATTTACAAACCAACCAAACAATAGGCTGAATGTGACAGAAGCTGTGAGACCTACTGATACAATCACTTGGCAGTAGGACCCCTGCTACGTAAGAGGCCATTTTTGTTATTGGAGTTGATAAATTCTGGCACCTAATGCTTATCACATTACAGCTAAGAAAAAAACATGGTTGCACCTTACTGTCCTTGGGACACACCACTTCTGAATAATAACAGATCATCCAAAGGATGGCTGGAAACAACTGGCATCTGAGTGAATGGAATGATAATACTTTACTAGACTTGGGCTAATCAATGAATAGCTTTTTTTTTCCCTCAGATGACAAAGCCAAATGTCTAATTGTTACTGTATATACAAGCTCTATAGTCTTTGCTGTGTCTTTAATTTGTTACAAACTGGATATGTACAGAAGGTAAAAAAAATTATTTATCAACTCTCAATTTAATTTTTTTATTCAATACCATCTTGAATATTATTACAGAAGTCAGTTAAGAACAATGGTATTTACTTCTCTGAGAGGCTCTTTTCCCCACATGCTTAAGGATTTTTTCTAGAATTACACAGTTATTTTAGATTGAAAAAAGCCATTCCAGTATACTGTTAATTTATCCAGTTTACCATATGACAGCACTTTCTAGATAAGAATTGTTCCTTTTACCTAGAGAGATATGTAATCAATATAAACATATGTAATTAATATAAACAGTAGTTTAGATACATGCTTATTCAAATTATAACTCAAAAACAGGTTGGAAATATAAATAAATAAATTAGGAAATTTAAAAATAGCTCAAGTACTGTTTTTGTAAAAAGAGTACGATTATATCAGTAGAGCAGCAGAGGGCAACATGATTATTACATGAATCTGCACTCTGAAATCACACTTTTTTTCTTTTTTTTTTAAGTTCTAGTATCTGAACTTTCAACTAGAAAGACTGTAGCCTGATACTGTTAGACATGACAAGCTTTCTCATACAACTAAGCCAGCATTTTTCACCATGGTGAAAGAAAGAAGCTCCTTGGCTATGTTAAAAGATTTAATGGGGATCTTACCCCTTCATTCACTGCTATTCTTTTCTGTGTGCCAGTACAAGTGTTTCATGCTGTCACGTGGAGCTGGACTGAGAACTGATCTGACTAAAAATTTTGTGTAGGGGAAAAAAGGGAAGAGAATTGGGGGGTTAATTTTCAGTGGATCACTGTCTTGATTTTCACTGTGTAACCATACAAATAGCTGTGCTGTCATAATGGAAAAAATCGTGGTGTACCACCATACATGAATTGGCAGATGATTGAGTAGATGGATAGCAAGGAATGCTAAACCTGGCATTGCTCCTAAAGTAATACATATCAGATTATGCCCTCATTTCTGTCATTGTGGTAGAGATTTTTTTTTTCCTGATAACTGTGATAAGAACAACTCTGGAGATGTCCCATAAAGCGAGAGTTAAATATAGACCAGGCAGAGCAAAGACCAGCTAATGCTAGTGCTGAGAGACCAAGAAGAGACTGCCTCAAAACTTGATCTGCAGCATCCCTGCACCTTATATGAAGAAGCAGTTCCTCAAAAGTAGCTACTTCCCTGCTGATCCTGTTGTCAGATGACAGAATACTATGGTATGAATATTTAAAATAAAATTCAACTGGAAAAGAGACTATAACTTCAGGAAAAAGCTACATACTTATAATCTGTTTATTTAGGAATAAATGAAATTGTTCCTGTTTGCTGGCATGATGAAGCTTATTATTTTCTTAAAAGAGTTTCCTTTATAAAAAGAATGAAATTTTTGCATAGTAAATGAGGCCTCAATGTGTTTCTCACTTCATTTGAGCAGTCATAAACTGTCTTATTAATTCCAGAGCATAACCTTTTAAAATTTATTTTAAAATCTGTATTGATTTTATCATGACAAAATAAGCAATCTCCAGCCATGCTATTCATCTAATTTGAATGGCATGTGAAGTTAATTTCCAGTGGGTTCTATGTGAAGCACATTTATTCCCTCTTAACAATCTGCATTCAGCACAGCACTTAATGGTTGAGATTCACTTAGTCTGTTTTTTATAACAAAAATGTACAACAGCATATAAAAATGGAAATAATGTTCCAGACAATTTGATTTTTTTGATAGCTTCCCTTCAAAATCAGAGCATAAAAAGAATTTCTCTTATGAAAAGAGGGGAGAAAATGTTAGGAGATTCAGTATTTTAAATGAATGAATCTTTGGTTTATGTTTCTGTAATAAATGGCACTGATAGTGCTACAATAGCTAGAAAGAGTTAATCTAGTTTTTACCACAGGAAATGTGCAGCCTTGGGATACTTGTCCATCTTGGGTTCTACTATAAATAAATAGCAATCTTGGGGATAATACTGTACCCTAAATTCATTAAATACTGACTGCTAGAGGTGATCAGTATAGGGATCATCTCTGTACTTAAAGTGCTGACCATTGCTGGAGTTGGACTAATAAAAAGTACTTCATCAGTAACTTGGTAGCTTTCACTTGTTCTTCCAGTATCTATTTCATAACCACAACCATAATTCCATTGCAATACAGGTTTTTTTCTTCTACAAATAAAAATTCTAATTATTGCAGTACTTTATTCTGGTCTTTCTCCCACCTCTCTCCTTCATTTCTTCCTTAGTTTATTTTGTTCTACTTGCATGCGTCATAGTCATTTCTGTGCCTCTGAAAGTGTTCTACTTTCCAGCTGATCTGCAAAAAAGCCTCTCTAAGATGGATGCTAGTTAATATGAACGCGTTTGGTGACCACAGCTTAAATTTCAAAGAGCAACATGCAGTTCTTAACTATTTTCTGTTCTATATAACAACTATGTGATTTTGGAACACCTCAGTTTGAGCTTCAGTAGCATACAGGATTTGTCTTTTAATAACTTAGTGTAGGAGAGCTACAGTACCCCAACCGTCTGCTTTATGCTGAACTCTCTGAAGCAGCCAATTTTGTCTTCTAAAACGTGGCTGCTGCACATGCTGGGTGCTGATTGCAAGTATTATCTTAAGAGAATCACTTCTCAATATTTAAGAAAATTACTCTTCTTTTAAAGGCATTCTTTTGTGCTTTTACACTCCTGTTGTCTTCATCACACAGGGAGGTAACTGACAAATAGCATCATTCAATTCCATGGCTGCCTTTGCTGCTGCATTGTGTTTATCAAACACATTGGGAAGAAGAAGAGGACTATGAAAAATCAACAACCTGCAGCTTCTCAAGAAGCAAAGAATGTAGCTTGGCAACAAAATGAAAACCTGTACTATAGTGCAACCAGAGAAGTCTGTCTGTGTAACAAAATGGGAGCAGTGTTTGGGAAGGACCTGAAACAAAGATTCATAGCCTTTGGACACCCTAACATCCCGCTTTACAGAGAACTCATAAAAAATTGAACGGAGGTAGGAGTCCTGCAAGAAAAAGTGTAACCAGAATATCTGCTATTGGGCATTTTTCCTTACCTTTTTGTATTAGTTAGGTATATGATAGGAAAGTTCAATAATGAGTGTGCTAAATAGCCAGTATTAGAGGTCTTGAAGATCTAGTGGTTTTATGTGCAAACAACCTGAACTCACCTTACATTCCTGAGTACCTGCTGCTATGCCAGACTAAATCCTTTTTAAGCCTGATCTTCTTTCTTCACTTCTATTCCTTATAATACATTGTGGATCACCATAATCTCTGCTCTGTAACAAGAACACGGAAGTGAAGAGCTATTTCACTCAACTAATATAGTGGTAAACTATTATAAATGACATAATTGTCAACTTCCAAAATATTTTGTTTGTCTAGTTATGCTCCTGTGTTCCCAGCATTTTTCTCATTAAAGACAACACAGTAGTTTTACTCAGATTCCCTTTTATTTCTAAAGTAACCTTTCTATCTGTCAAGCACACGCCATAGTGCTGTTTAGGATCCTAAAACTGCAACTGTAAATACCAAAACCATGAATCCCATTAGCTGCATGAAAGAAGCAGGCAAAATATTTCCAGTGAGATAAGGTTCGTGCAGAGAGGTAATATGTTTTCTTGTACCAATTGCTGTAGCTGCAAAATATTTCTACTCATTTTCAAATGTACTCCTCTTCACAGTTGCCCGGTCAAGAAAAAAATTAGTGCAGGAAATAAAAATATATTTTGGAAAATCCAAAGTACATTTAAATAAGGAGCAGAGAGATGTGATTACATATAAGTAAGAAGCAGAGAAATGTTATTAAAAATACTGCTGTTGTAACTACTGCCTCCTGTTTTAATCCCAGTATCTCTGTGGTTCCTCCATTCATATTACAGATGGTCACATACAGTTCTCATACAACACTAGTAGCACAGTCTGCTCAGGGATCAAGAAATCATGCTCCATATCGTAGTCAGATCTTTCATGGTTTATAAAAATCTTTTTAATTAAGCTATATTTCCGTGATTAATGCATTTATCCTCCCCTTCAAAGTGGCTGCTGCTGCTGTAACATACAGTTTGCCTGTCTGCCTTTTGCTATACATATTTGCTTTCTGATTGCCCTGAAGATTTCAGAATAAATTCAGTACTGCATGGTAAAATACTCCTTTATCCCAACATGAAAAATCTTGCAATTTATAGTTTATAGTTGTATATAGGTGTTTTACTTCCTGAAGGAGGAAGAAACGGTTTGAGTACAATGGAAATAAGCTATATTTGTGAGGCTTTCCATTGCTTTTCTTTTATCTTCTCTATGGCTGATAAATGTATAGAAATTTTGCATAGATATTTCTTAATCTAGCTAGTAATTTAACTAAATAATTTTACCAATACTTCTATTTGTTTCTATTGCCTGATTTTTCTATGAGTTCTGAATCTGCTCCTCAACATTTCTATACGGCTTCAGCATAGATGATGGTTTTCTGCTTTATTTCACATCAGCCAAAAGAATACTGTGCTACTCAATGCTAATGGACTGACAGGAGTATACATGTTTCTTCATCCTTAAAGGTGAGGGAAGGATAGAGCAACAGCTGTTTATGGGCTTCATTTTTGCTTCCTATGTTTTGAGGTTTCTGTCATTTTTCAGCAGCTTCAATTAAGTTTTCTTCATAAGATTACGTCTAAATGATAAAGAAGAAGTATGTGAAAATTAAAAGTTATTATGGTATATTTAATCCATAACCAGCACTGGCTGAAAACAAAATTATTAGTTATCTCCACTAAGCTTTAAAGTTTGATGTTTTGGTGGTTTGTTTTTTTTTTTTTTTTTTTTAATTTGACTGCTTCAATAAGGTCAATTAAACATGAGAAAGCCCACAGAAATGGACAAAGGACATTAGGCATAGTCACACACATGTATTTTTTCCCCTCTAAACAATACTTCATCAAGTGATAACAGAAACAAAAGTTCCTTGAATTTGCAAGAACTATGTTATGAGAGCCACCTTCTCCCTCATTGCACAGTCACACCTCAGGCATATTCGTGATCGCAAACTGCATACGCTGAGATTTGCAGTCCACTAGAAATAGATGTGCCAGACTGACAAGGAGGAATTCCTGTACATTAGCAGCCATTTTGTACCTATTTGTAGGGAAATGTTATACAATGTCAAGCTGACAATTAGAAAACATTCCTTCCTCTCTATTTTAACTTGTGAGCTCTCTCTTTTTTTCTTTTTCTTTTTTTTTTTCTATACAGCTTAATAAAGAAATAAAAAGTCATCAGTTCAATTTAACGTAGACCTCAATTACTGTTATATACCTAAGTTCTCCTGTTACAATATGTGGCTGTGTTTCTATTACTGAAGTCACAAATTGCTCTTAGTCAGAAAGATAATCAACAAACTATACTAGTGGAATAGGATGTAAAAGTAGGACTGGAGCAATAAAGAAAGCAGAAACTCTTAGGGGAGGAACGCAAAAAAAGACAATACCGAGTTGATCTGGATCTAAATGCCCCTAAGGAAGGTACTTCATCTGCAGTCATTAATACTGAAGTGGGCTTTTTTTTAAGGCACATTTCAGGTTCTGAGGAGAACTTGTTTATTAGATGCTTCTATAGAGAGAGGAAAAGAATATCTTCAGAATAAATTAGATAGAAAGAATTTCACCTACAATTACATTTATGCTAGTAAATTAAACAGGTTCAGGAAGCACTTCTTGGCACTGGAACTTCACTGTTAAATTGTTAGAACAGTACCTATCATGTTTTGAACTAGACAAACTCCATCTCTCCCAGTTCTCAGGCATGTTTTGGAAGTTGGCATAAGTTTGATTATGTTCCCAATAGGAAATATATATGGGAATAATCTATTTTGGGAGCTGAGTCTAGAGCCACAAATCCAGATAATGCTAAGCCATTTCCTCTTTACGCCAGAGAGTGGTTCTGGATAAATTTAAATGTGCTAGCATACATGTTAGTTACAGGGCTGGTTGTAAGTGGTAAAACTGAGGAAAAATAAATAAGAAAAAGACCATTATCTGGTTTTAGTTCTAGAGTTGGTATGATAAGTGGACATACCTACTTGAAGTTAGATTCTCAAATAGTGACCAAGTTTTACTGAAATGTGGGAGACATCCTGATATTTCATAAAGTCAGTGATGTAGATGATTGTTATAGAAATACTGATAGATATTTAATTATAGCAACATAAAAGGATACTTTCAAGCCTACATTCAACCTTTCTTCAATTTTAAAGTCCAGAACATAAATGAAGTATTCAGAATGGCATGTGCCATCAGTTTTTCTGTGTTACAGCACTGACAAGAATCTTGATGACAAGTGAAGTACAATTGTTAAGAGATCTTTTTGTAAGTTACCACCACAGTACTAAGAAAATGGGACAGTGAAGTTAAGACTACTTCAATGAAGATTATAGAGTATATGACAACTGTCCAGTTACTGACATGTAGGGTTCCTTAATATCTGGCCTTAAGTTCTATATAAAGCAAAAAGTATATTGGTACAGATAGCTATCTAACATTCTTTTGTTCTCTACATGTTTTTTTATGCCGTATACCTTTGTGTATAACAAATAAATTTAAAATTAATTTTAAAAGAATGCTGGGATGGCATAAAATATTCCCTAACTACAGTCATGAACCATGAAAGCAGGAGAAGTAATGTTTTAGCTATAGAGTCAAGCATAGCTCATAGCGTTCAAATTTTTTTCCTAGCTTCACTTTGTAGTGAAGTTGAAGATTGAGAGAACCTGAGCCTCTGTATCATAGCTTTTCACTCAGGACCTTGTGCAGGGGTTTATGTGTTTTCATGCAAGAATAGCAAGGAGTACTAGTATATGTGTAAAGGCACCTATAAAAACACTTTATAAATTGTCTAAAGTAATATATAAAATAAATAAAAAATAATTCCCCATAAATTTATACTTTGCATAATCCCATGGAGTATTATGAAGTGGATATAAAGTGCTACCCTCTCGAAACAGTAGTTCTATAAATCCTCTTCAGCATGTCTATATAGAGTAACAGATGGAAGACTATGAAGTCTTCTTGTTATAAACATAATAGTGGTGTGAACCTCATGCATTCTATGTAATGCCAGTTATTAGCTGATAACTATCATTAGCGTGAGCTGGATTGGCCATCCATGGTCAGGCATATTATAGTTCTCGCTATTCTGCTGGACACACAGTTCCTCAACAGAATCCACAACTAGGACAAAAGCAGGGAAGCATCTGCATGTTCGTTGTCAGTTTTTAAGCAATCATACAAGACTACTGTTTTTCACTATTTTCACTTTGATCCTTAATTTATTTGATCTAGTGGGGAGCTATTCACTGTAGAAATTTGATTCCATTTTGGGACTACTCTTGTGGATCAAGTTTCTAGCTCCACCAAGCCTAGGTAGTTTGGTTCTGGCTGAAGTCCTTCCACATGTGAATGTGATAAAGTTAGTAACTTAGGCTTCAGAACCCAGCTGTTTACAACTGAAGGAGACTGTCTTACCAATAAAGGTTCCCTTACTGAACAAATGCTCTGTAGGTTGGTTGAGAGAAGGTGATGTATTAGGTGATGTACCTGCCAACTTCACTGTAGTGATTGAGAGCATAAGTAGGGAAAGAGATCTCGGTTTCCTGCAACTGGAGAACTGAGAGGGGAACCTCAATTGCCTTGAGATTAAATGCCTTGTGCTGATGTTTGTAAGTAAATTTTTAGTATCTAGATTTACTTTTCAGGAATAAGGTAGGTATTTAAAAGCTTAAACCTTACTGAAAAGTTAGTTGGACTTTAGCTCTGAAGTGTCTAAGCTGATCTAAAAAATTAACCAGCACTGAAGAGTTTATTAGTCAGTGCTGATTTAGCAGCAGCTTTAGTATAGTCACTGAGTATAGTCACATGTACAACAGCAGTAGTGGTAATACTGTGTTGCAGAGAACCAATTCCAAGCAGGTAAATAAAGGACTATTGGTAAAATTTTAGGTCTTAAAATATTAAACCAAATTCAAGATGTTTTAAGCTAGACTTACTAGATACTGTTAGGGGCCACTGGAGTTTAATTTTTCTAAGAAATATTTTTAGGTCTCTGAAATATATTGTACAGTTGATGTAAAAGCCTATTAATAGCCATATTTTCAGATGTGGCAGCTGAAGAACTTCTGTGAGATGGGTATTTTTGTTATTAAATAATTTTGCTATTTTTGCTCTGCACCAATGAAATTAACAGCACATGCCACAGTAGCTTTATTTCTATCCTGAATCAATTAGCAGTGCAGTAAATAATAAATTGCTTCAATTATGCATTTACAAAAAAGAACATTCTTTCCTTGTTTGTTTTTGTATAATAATACATTATAATGAATTCCACAATAGTATATTGTGCATTCACATATATCCAAGTAACATTTTTCCATCCTCTGTAAAGCATGTGTCACTGTTAGATTAAAAATAAATAAATACTAATGATTTTGAAAACTAAGACAGCAGATTTTGGTGATCTGTCACGAGGAGAGTAAAGAAGGAAACTACCATTTGGTGGAAGCTATTTTATGATTGAATTTGACAGATATCTGTAGGTGGATATCTGAACTGATAAAGGGGAAAGAGAGCAGTCCTGTAAATTATTGACTGACAGGTGCAACTCCTCCATGGAGTACACTAATAGGACCTCATTCTGAAATGAACAGAAAAACTTAATTTTGTTTCAGTTATTTTGTTTGTTTGAAGTTTTTTGCTTGTTTGGGATAAAGTGCTTACCCCAAGTCTGATCACCACTTCTTCTTAGTAAATGCAACTTTTTTTTCCCTGTAACATTCAGTGCAAATCATGCAAAATTCGGGGATTTTTTTTCTTTTCCTCCAGAGATACTGGTGTAGTCCATGTGAAAGTACTTTTTATTCTTTCTGGAACTTACCAGTTTGGAAAGAACTTGCACTATCAAAGTAACTTCCTGATTTGATCCTTGCTGGGAATCGCGTATTAATATGAATAAAGAGGACCAACATCCATCATGACTTGCTTTCTTTTCCAAAAAATAAATATATCCCTTAAACCTTTTCTTAAATATTGTTTAAACAATGTATCTTGGTAATATCTTGTAATAGTGAGTTCTACTGAACAATTACAACTAACTTTAAAAGTGCTTGTGAATGCAATAACCAGCTAAATTTTATCAAGGAGATTACTGTCACATTTATTTGCTTTGTACTGCAAAATAGGGTAAACAGAATTACTGATTCCATATCTTGATAATAGTCTAGTCTAACATTATCTTATGGATTTCTGGTTTTTACCATCAAAACACAGGGACCGACGTGCCTGATCATCTCTTATTGCTGCTTCAGAAGCTCCCATGCTTCTAATAATTTTCATGTCTTTGTGTTGTTTCTATTCATGCTGTATTTTTGTGAGAAAGTGATTAAGTTTTTCATACATTAATATACCAGAATTATTTTTTACATTTAATTTTTAACTTTTAATTTTTAGTTAAAAAGTAGACTTAAATCATGTTCTTGGCTTTTGTAATAGAAAATGAAAGCTGAAAGCAGCTCTGCCACTAGGGAAGCACAGATGAGTATATCAGGGCCAGGTTAAATAGAATAAAGCTAAAATGCTTTTTCCTGTGTTTTTAAAGCACACACCAGCAATTCCTTGCTCTCAACTATGCAGCAGTGGTGACTGAGCTCCATTTCTATCTGTATTTCTGATTAAAAAAAAAATGAAGCTCTAAACAGCTTACATCGTTGCCAAAATATGAAAGGGAGCTAGCAGCTGCTGAAGAGTTATTACCACAGGTAAGAAGAGAAGAGAGAGCTGGGAAGGATAAAGGGAGGCATGGGAACTGAAGACAATCAGTAACATTATATGTTTTCTAATGTTATTTTGAATTATTTATACTTAGAATAACTAAACAGAAAAATTACAATAAGAGTATGTTTTATACTTTCTTTTTTCCAAAATCAGTATAGCATAGGCTGAGGAAAATGGCAGACTTTAAAATCTGAATTTCATACGTACTTTAATTGTTTAGGGCCTAACTTAACTGTCATTTAAACAAAAAAATAATTTTGTCATTAATTTCAGTGGTGTTTTGATAGCTCCTGATGTATGATATAAGCAGAAAGAACTATGAATATGCTGCATTTTTAAGGTAGAAAGCATTTCAGAAAGCAAACAAACAAAAGTATGCTAGTATACAAAAATATATCTGAAGGCAGAAACTGTTGAGAAATGCAAACCTAGATGTGATGCTAGATATAGCATCACATGACACTTAGAATAAAAGTACTGGTTTAAGTTTTACAACAGACTGCTTTCCTCTAACAGTTGACTGAAAGATACGTCTAGTAGTTAATACATTGGAACCTCTTGCAACAACAGCAACAACAACAAACAAAAGGTGCTAGTTTACTCACATGATCTGGCTTTCTTGGTTTTGTGCTTAATGGCACCCACCTGCATCATGACACCAAGGACAACACAGACGTTCCTGTGATTAGACTGAAATGAGAACTTTCATCAGTTGTAAAGGCAGTCTTAAGTACATACTGTTTTAATTACCTTACCCTTTGGATTTGGATTCCAGCATTGTCTTGAATGTAAGGAATGAATATTATTGAAGCGTGTGGATTATGTGACCCTGAGGTTGTTTGCCTGGATGTTGTTTCTACTAATAGAGTAGATTAGCTATAAAATTCTGATTATTTTTTTCCTTTACTTGAACTGCACATTTTTCTAACAACTCTTTTGAATACAATTTGGCTAAATATTGTTTCTTCACAAAGCTCTACACCAAATGGTCTTGTCCGTAGTGGGTGTATTCTGTTCTTTGGCACTAGTAATACTGACAGTCCCCTGGCAGATGGTCTGCTGCTCCAAGATGGTCTATGATTAATTCTGCTACAAACTATTGAAAGATAGCAAGCTAAATTCATTGCAATATTGTTGCAACCTTATGGTAACTCTGTGGTGTCTTCCCACAATGATTATGCATTGGAAAGATGATTCTTAGGCTACTGGTTTTCTGTTGGAGTGATCCTGGCTTTTGCAGGCTATCACAAGGTCAATTACCTTTGCCAGTGAATGAGTCACAAAAAAGTTAAAGCAGAACCTGGTGTTCCTGCCTTTTCATATAGACAGGGGTGGTGTGATATGTGGTTTAGAAAACTGTCAGCAGCTGACACCACTTAAAAAAAAGTCCTGTCATCATTAACAATACTGAGACAGGTCTGCAAGATATTCTTATTGCACACTGAATGCAAATTAAGCACTAGACTTTTGCAAATGGACACTTCTTGTGCTTTGAAGCATTCGGTGTAGTGACCCACATTTTATAGTGTTTATCCATTTTCTTACAGATGAGAATTGCTAACTCTTCAAGAGTGCTTTCTGTTTGCTTTTTCAATCAAGTGAAATTATTTGTACACAAAACCATGTCCCTTATTGTCAGTTTCTCCAGGATCAGATTTTCTCTGTCCATAATTTCCATGGTTTTGTAACTATTTTAACGAAGTGTCTTCAAGTAAATATGCAGTTTTGAAAAGCAACTGAAGCTTGCATTTTAATCATGGTTTTCCCATTACTTTGAACTTGAAAAATATTTGCCCCATATTGTAATTATAGCTGAGTTAGACAGATACTGTCTTAAAACCTAAAAAACTGGTATACTTTCACTGTGAATGGCATTCTAGCATTGTTTTGAGTATTTGCATCTCTGAATAAGTATTCATGACAGCAAGCTATTTCAACTGGCTTTGTATAATTCAAATACAGCAATGAAGGGATTATGTTAGTTTTAAACATGATTGGTTGAAAACAATTTCATTTGATGTAGTTTCTAATAGTAATTCCATAAAAGCTGTTCTTATTGATAATGTTTAATAGTGGCATGTATAGGTGCATATGTGGGCAAGAGAAATAAAATTCAGATTACAGTAATACAACTACAGAGCTGAAGTGCTTCTTAAAAATGTCACAGCAATGAGGTTAAGAAGAGGCAGATAAAATACATTTGTGAAATTCTGTGTAGGGTAAGTTATGAAGTTGCATTGAAGCTAAGGACTGAGGGTGATCACTTATAATTGCATCAAGAGCAATTAAACCCCCTAAAATAAAATTTGAGAAGAGGGAAAAATAGAGGAAAACCCCCTCATTTCTTAGGATGAAAAGTCAGTGATCTTTACAGAAGTTTCCCTCACTCCCCTTAATACAAAACTAAATAAATAAAATCTCAGGAGTAATTTTTAATGCAGTTTGCAGTTTTCTGGTGCAAAAGGCTTTCAGGCTTCACATAGCAGCTGATCTGCTTTTTTTTTCTGCATACCATTTTTTTTTTAAAACAAAAAAATATGGATGTCTTCTTAATTACTTTTACACTTAAGCCAAAACACAGATTTTTTTTTTTTTCTCCTGTGTGTGTACGTACATAAGGTAATGGATTTAGATACCATGTTCTTAAGCACCTAGCTTTGAACATTTTTGGCCTTTGGTGAACAGGGACATGAAAGCAATTTTGCCCCTACAGTTTTACACAGACGTAGGTGTATTTTTAGGCTACTTCACAATGAGTAACACACTTTCCTTTCAGACGTTTACTGGGTGGGGACTGGAACCCATGGGTTTGCAATGAATGGACAGAGACAAATGCTCTGAGAAATCCATGGGCTTGCAGTACGTGTGCTGCTGCTGCCAGTGCTCTCTGCCTGCTGCCAAGAGAGCTTGCTGCTGCCCCCGGCGGCAGGCCGCTCAGCACTGATGAAGCCCCAGCTCCTCGGGAATGCTGGGAATGTTGAGTCAGGGACTGGCAACCCAGACAGCCAGGCTCGCAGCTGACTGAGGGCGACTCGCTGAGGGACAGAAAGACGAGGGACAGGAGCACACCAGCCTCCCCCGACTGCAGCAGGTTCCCTCTTTTCCTCCCCTCGTAGGTGTTCGGTTGCTCCAGCTCTCCCTGCTGCCTCCTTCCTCCGCGCAAATGAGATGTCAGCTAAACGTGATGTTGTAAAATCCATGTGAGGACGAAAGACAGATGCAATGATTTGAAAGGTGAGCAGCTTAAATAAGAATATGGCTGTAATACATTACTGTAAATTTACTGCGATTAAGGCAATTGCTATATATTGCTTTCTATAACTGTCTGGTAGCTGAAACTGGAAATGAATTTGCAAAACAGGTTTTTTGTATTGCTTTAGAAATACATTGTAATAAATGGGACCAAGTGCACATCTTATTCTGGGAGCAGAGTGCCTCTCCCTACAGAACCATCAACCAGAAACCTTTCTTGCAATTTCTATTAAAAGCAGCCATAGGAGTCTCATTTTTTTTGTGCTCAGTGTTTAAAAATATTTTTGTTGCTGTAAAGTTTTCTAGAATAGAATTGATGACCTTTGGAAATTCCTAGCTTTATACCTAAATACTGGCTAACGTTTGGTGTTTTAAAAATCATGTCAGGAAAAAGGTGAGTGATTTCTGTTCCCTTCTAGTGGCTGGCAAATGGAAACCAGAAACTAACAGGATATTATTTTGCAGCTATATAATTAATGAATACTTACTGGGGTCCCTCATTTATGATGCTGTGATTTTTTTTCTAAGGATAATTTTAGGTTGGAGAAGAGTAATGCATATGATAAAGACGATGCATATATTCATCAAGGATACATACATATTTTGCTGAGAGTACTAGAGTAGTAATGTGATGGAGAAGGAATATATTTTTTATTAGTGATTGATTTCTAGGCGGCTACCTGCTAAGCCTTGTGATGGATGGATGGGAATCTACTCCCTTAGCGGCGAATTAATATTTCCCTTTTGATGGACACACCAACCGACCACTTGCATCGGCAGATACAAGCTCGTTGCAAATAAGCACGGCCAATAAATGCAGTCAAGAGGAGGGCAAATCCTACTTGTCAGGGTTAGTTTTCTGGTTGGCTTTTTAAATCAGTGGTTTCACTTAACTATTTGTTTGTTTGGGATTTGTTTTTATTTCCGATTCCTGTGCCCCCACCCCCCACCCGCATGTCCAGGGCGGCTACCTCGTACGCAAGCTCTTCCCGGCAGCTCCACCGAGAGCAGGCCCTTCTCCGGCTCCCCCCTCCTTCGAGGGGCGGGGAAGGGGGAGAAGGGTGTCCCGTCCCCCCCCCCCATCAAGTCGCTCCTCCGCTGGCACTTCATTTCCCTGTGGCGAAGTCGAGGATGTTAAAAATCCTCCGTCTGATGCCTGCTCCCACCCCCGCCAGCCTCCTCGCCGCCCTCTTCTGAGGGAAGAATGCTGTAGAGATCCATTACCGCCCTCCTCCCACCTCAGGAAATCGTAAAACTCCACAGCGTTGATTCAGCTGCGCTTTCCAGGGCGCGGGGAGAGACCTCCTGCGGCCCTACGGTCGGTCGTCTTCCAGCCCTCCCGGTCTCGCTTCTCGTCAGCGAGGAGCGAGGAAGGAAGCTTCCCCCACCTGCGTCTCTTCAGGGAACCCTAAAGCAAGCCCTACGGCCAGGGGGATTTCCTTGAATTCTCCTACGAGAAATGACACCCCCCTCGCCCCACCACTGCTGCCGCTGCTCGGGCGAACGGCACCCTCTATCTACCTCGGTGTGGGCCGACCCTGCCGGCCGTAGCAGCCGCCCGCGAAGGGGAGGAAGGCAGGCAGGCGGGCGGGCTCCCTTCGCTCCGGCCGCCGGTGCGGGCGGGATGGCAGCGCCGCCCCGTCCCCTCCCTCCTTGGCGGGCGGGGCGGCAACGCCTCAGCTGGCTTAGCTGCGAGAGGGCGGAGGCTGGCGCGTTCCTGCTGGCGCTCGCGGAGCCCGGCGGCCGCTGTCCTCCTCCTCACAGGAGCCCGCGCGCGCGCGCTCCGGGAATGAGGTTCCTTCACCACCCGCTTCTCCTCAGTGCCCCGCGGTGGCTTCGTGGGGTCAGGCAGTTTGCCGTCTTCCGTTGCCGCTAGTGCTGGCGGGTGTTATTCTTTACCTGTTCTGTGGAAGAGCGAAGGCTCTGGTAGCCCCTATCCGCTTCACGGTCTCATCTGCTTGAGCAGTGCATTTCACGATTTCTTCCTTTCCCTGGACATGAAGAGGAAAAGGTCCCTTTTTAGGGTCTTTTTTTGCATGCAGGGGTATGTACTGGTAAGTTTCTCCAGTTCCCTTAAGGAATATGTATCTCTGGGAAAAGCTTTAATAGAGTTTCTTGATGCAGGAAACTGGCAGTCCAAGTCTTGGCATCATGAGTGAATTAAGGGGTGTGTGTGAAAATAACTCTTTCCATATCTCTTCAGTGCCTTCAAACAAACCTTTCAGTTACTGTTATTTTTGCTTGAAAGCTGTGTGTAAAACAGTTTTCAAAGGCATCAAGGTGAGTTAGCAATTTCATGTTTCTTAGAAGAAACAGGGGTGATGGGGTAGGGAAGGAGTAACTTTCTGTCTGGTAAGTGAAGGGAACATAACTTCTTATTCCAAAGTATTAATGAGATTGAGGGCAGTCCCTGAGATTTATGGCTTCACAGCTCAGGTTAAAACTAGATGTTTTACACTATGGAGAAACTCTGTACTGTATCTCTTACAAGTGCACCCAGGGTAGGGTAGATAAGAAGTTAAGAACCGAGAGATTTCTTTTTTTTTTTTTTTTTTTTTTGTAATGCTAATTCATTTGTACTATGTCTTCAAATAGACATTTTCTTTTATGACCACTAAAATTTCAAATGCAAAGGGAAGGAGACAATGTAGTGAGTATGTAGACTGTCCTCTGGGTTATTATCTCAGAAATGCCATTTGTTTACTTGAGAGAGTAGATGGTAAAAATACTAACTCTGGAAAACAGCTGGAGTAAATAATTTTGAAGGGTAGTGCTGACGATTGAAAGGTTGCTTCTGTGTTGGAGAAAGTGTATTTAGACAGGTTTGGAGGAGACTTGGTTGCCGTTATCTTTTAATTAGCTCCTATTTTAATCCTGCTCAGTTGGTGGGGTACCTAGGCTGTTATTCCTGAATGTGGAAGATGATAATGTCTTATTTTCTTTCCCCACTCTAGCATTGAGATCACATGCTTTGACTTTCTAATTGTGTGGGGTTTTTTTTCCTATACCTTGAAGATGGGTTTATGAATAGAAAGTGTCTTCTGCCTTGAACTAAGATGGATCCCTTTTCCGAGAAGGTAGAGGATTCAGTTACTGAAATGGTTTCCCTCCTTTGCAAGCATGAAGGAGAAAGTCGGCATGCAGAGGCATCTTTTGTTCTTTCCCACCCTACTGTGCAAAATGGAGTTCCTTGCCTTAGAAATTGTGTGTTTATGGTCAATGTCTCTTCCTGAGCATTGACCTTCTTTCACCTTCTGTTCCTGTTTGAATGCCTCATTATACTTATGATACTCTCTCTTGTGGCTAAGCTGCACGTGAAGGAGACCCATCTCATCATCTCATGTGTTCTATGGGTGGTTCTTCAACTCCCCTAACCTACTGGTAGTCGAATTCTGGGTCAAATTCTGATGAATGGTAGTGTAAGATACCATTATGCATGCCTGTTGCCTCTCCTGTTTCCTGCCTGCTCTGAAGGCTGTAGAAAGTGGCAAGGGAAGGGGTGGCCTATATTCTTAGCAGCCAGATAGGAAGTGAGCACATTCAGCCATCATAGAATGTCAAATATACCTGATATTTAGGGAATTAGCTATTCAGTGGTTTTGAAAAGAATGCTCAAGGTGATCTTGCTTTAGAAAGATGATTCTTGCAGACCTTTGAAGGATGACTAACAGAAAAGAGTAGGTTCACACCTCAAAGAGGGTGAGGCAACCAGCCTTTATATTACTTTCAAAGACAACATATGTTCTCCCACCTGTATCTCTTATGGTGTTTATTATATTTTTATCCATTATGATGCATTTGTTATCTTCTCTGTTTAATTTAGTTTGTAAGATGCCTGGAATATATATGGAGATGGTTAGTCAGATCCACCTAGGAAATACTACTGTGATACTAAATATTTTTGTAATGTGACTGCTCTTGTATTTTAGAGATTATATTTGTTTTTTTATCAGTTCTGGGATTGCTTAAAAAAATTTATGACGTAAATTTTAGCTTTTGAGTGGTCTTGTATGTACTTAGCAAGGACGAGGTTGCCTCAACTTGTTTATTTTGCAACACTAATACTAGCTTGTATGTTCTACAAAGTCCTGGTAAAAGGGCAAGAGTTACTTTAAAGCAAAATGAAATTATAATTTCTTTTTGAGGATTGTAGTTGATCAAGAGAAAGCTCAGAAACAAAATTCTCTAAATGAACTGGATAGTGCTGCTTCTCCTGGGTGATAGTCAGAAGAAAATGAAAAGGCAAATCAGCAGAAATGTCAGTTAAATCTTTTTCTGGAGCACTTAATTTTTAATTGGTCACTTTTGGTCACATAATGTATTTTATAAAGAAACAATCTTTTTGAAATAAAGTGAGATGGTTTTATGTTGGTTTGTTACTGCTTATATGTAAATTGTGACAAAAAAAAAAGTATTTCCCTAGTTCATTGGAGAACAGTTGGAGTCTATTTGTGGGGTCCAAGAAAACTTATAAGCATAGATACCCTATGTTTATGAAAAAATGTAAATGTCTTTGAATTAACACTGGTAGTGTAGTATTTAAGTTGTTGCTTTCTTGTCTATTGATCTCAGGGAGTTCTTGTGATTCATTTAGTGATAGTAGCTTTTGCAATGCCCAGCTTTGGAATATCTTAAATAGCCAGATTTTGTTTTGGAGTAGTTGCCACAATTAGGAGCACCAACCTCAACTCCTTTCAGAGACTGTTGGATGCTGAGCCCTGACAAAGGAGAGAACAGTAGCAAAGACGTTTTATCACTTCTCTGGATAAGGCTGTTGTTACTGTTGGACCATTTTTGTTCACAGAAACCTGGAATTCCTTCATGATATTAGAAGTATATGGACAGTTTACATGTTCAGAAAGTTGCGTATCGCTGTAATATCTTTAATTTGTAATGAGAGTAACGAGGGAGAACTATAGTGTCAGAATTTCTGTTCTTTTAGGATGGCAGATGGAATGAGTCTAAGAATTGGAGGTATACCTCAGTTTCAAGTTGTGATTGGATGTGTGGGAGCTTTTGTTTGAGATGTTTAGCAAAGCCTAAGCTTCTGGGTTTTTGAAGGAGATAACGGCTTTCTAGTTAGACTATCTTAGAAAATCATTCTTGCAGACTGGCATCCACTGGAAAGGCTTCAGACTAGTAAACACCTGGCATCCTTAATGGCCAATGTACTTTTTATTTGGTTAAAGTATCCCACTTTCAAGAAATACTGTCCTTTTTTTTTTTTTTAAGCTTTTCACTGCTTGTCGTGCTTATTATCCTGTCCCTCTAGCTGAAGTCATAGTGCAGATGTAAATCTAGCAGCTAAATTCTACAGAAATGGAAAATTCGGAGAGATTTATTTTAAAGTTAAATCACTTTAAAAAAACAAACTCAAGTTGTGTGGGAAACAGCATGGAACAGTGAAAGGAGTAAAAAGATCAGTGAAAGATAAATGGTATGGCTACATGTGAAAATGATGTGCTGTAGTTACTGGGGTAACTGTGGAGTTGAGGTGGGAAGTCATTAAAGAAAGCAACGTCTATAATGATTGCCTGGCTGGATATAACATGCAATTTATTTCCAAGGAAGTGAAAGAAATGTAACAGAAGTCTCTGCCAGTCCTGAATTTAGTCCAACAGATCACATGTTACACAGAGCATTGGTAATATGTGGGATAGTTTCCTTCTAAGTAAATAGCTCAGATCACTTGAGATGACTGCAGATTTACTGGCCATCCGTACTATTCTACTGACTTTGAGAGGCTAACAAAACATACTTTGGTGACTTCATTCCAATTCCTAATGGAGGTTTACTGTGTCTGTGCTCTTGGCTACACTACTTGGCATCTGTTTGGATTGTCTTATTGCAAAAATAACAAGTTGAATGGACTTGGAGACCACAGTACTTGTTCTCAGGAATTGATTGCTCTTTGTCAAATATGAGTTGAATCCTGTCAGAGATCATGCTGGTGCTTCTTCAGTTTTCAGTATTGTTAACTAAGCACTCTTCATGGTTGGTAAAATTAATTTACAGGTAATCTGCTAAGATACATATTTCATTATGTCTGTGGTATGTGCAGTCAATTTCCTTTTACACTATTTTCAGTTCTTAAGTTTTATTCCTAACAGAAATAACTGCAGTCTTTAATATATGTTTAATATATGTATGTGTTATTAGGTAAACAGCCTTATGTTTCAAAGACTGTTGGTATGAATGTTGACAGTATAGATGTTTGCTGTTGCATGAACATATGTAACAAGTTTTTTTGGTATTCTACCTCTGTGGCCTTATTTGAAAAACATTGTTTGATTTGGCATTATCAAAACATTCCTGATGCATTGGAAGTGTGACTTCCTATTATAGACATAATTTGTAAGGAAATACTTGTTTAATATCATCATGTCCTGGTTTCAGATTGGATAGACTTAATTTTCTTTCTAGTAGCTGCTATAGTGTTGTTATTTGGATTTAGTATGAGAAGAATGTTGATACACACTGATGTTTTCAGTTCTTGCTAAGTAATGTTTATTCTAAACTCAAGGATTTTTCAGCTTTTAGTGTCCAGAGAGCAAGAAAGCTGGAGGGGCACAAGAAGTTGGGAGGGGACAGAGCCAGGGCAGCTGACCCAAAGTGGCCAAAGGAATATTCCATACCGTGTGATATGCCCATGGTGATATAAACTGGGGGGAGTGGGGTTGGGGGTGCGAATCACTGCTTGGGAATTAAATTGGCATTGGTTGTCAAGTTCATGAGTAAGTGCATTGTGTGTCACCTGTTTTGTATATTCCAATTATTTTATTATTATTGCCATTATTACTATTTTCTTCCTTTCTGTCCTATGAAACTGTCTTTATCTCAACCTACGAGTTCTGCTTTTTTTTTATTTTTTAGTTTTTTTTTTTATTCTCTCCCCCATTCCACTGGGGAGGGGGTTGGTGAGTGAGCAGTTGCGTGGTGCTTTCTTGCCAGCTGGGGTTAAAACATGATGCAAGGGTTCAGTTCGTCTTATAAACAAGGCAGAAGAGATGTGGACTAGATGATAAATTAGGAATGTGAAGTTGCAAATGTGAATCAATCTATTTGCTTCACTTTTTATTGTGTACACCTTGGGTGTTCTATGAGCAAGGCAAATGAGATTTGCAGCTAGAAAAAGAAGGTTGGCTATTTAAGAAATTGTAATATAGATATATTATTTTTTACTTAAGTTTTGTTAGGTTTTTACTGTTTTCTTTAGCTTTTAAAAGTAATTATAAAAATGGAAATGCAAGCTGAATTATGGCCTCATTTGATTCTTTACATATGTTTATAATGAAATAAATGTGTATTATTGCTCAAATAAATCTTTTTTTAATATCTCTGGAACTTTCTCTTGTGTCCCTCTTGAAATTACAAGTGCTCTGTAAAGAAGCTTTAAAAATTAGGCTTTTGTCATTATTAAGTATAAATAAGAAGTAACACTGCTTAAAAGGGGAAAACAAGTACCATTTGTTGCCATTTTAGATTTAGAAATAATACAAAGAACAAGTCTGGCCTTACAGTTTTTGCTAAAGAACTTTCAGGTTTTCTTAGGTCATGCTTATTTTTAAGCTCTAACTTCTCAATTGAAATAGAAAGCTAATTCAATCTATAACAAAGACAGTGTTTCTGTAAACGGTTAGTCATTCAAGTTAGGTAAATTTTGGCATAAGGAAAGCAAAATTGTCCTACTCATTAGGTATAATTTTAAGTAATCCTGAAGAATGGTATATACTTTTAAATTTTTACTAAAATAGTCTCCATAAGGCAAAAATATGTAAATGTAAGACATTAAATTTTTTATTGTTATTTAGTTGTCTTTAAACTAAAAATACTGTTTGTCTGGCTAACCAGGTGCCTTAGAATAATCCTCCACAAAAGACTGGAGTTTGTAAATGCAGTCTTATATTGATAAATGAGATTTTTGTGCTGAGAAAGAAATAAGAGGCAAGTGATTAACAATTGCAGGATGGAAGGCACAACAGATACAGACTAGGATACAGAATTTAGCACACAAAAACCTGCATACCTGCAAAGACTGAAGTGCTAGTAATTCTTTCTCTGGAAAGACAAAAGCTTGTAAAGCCTTTAGAAATATTTGTGTATCCTGAGAAGATCATTTTGGTACAGGGAAGTTAAGACTAAAAAAAACCAAAAAGGTTCTGACAGTCTTTTGGAATATATGTGTTTCTATCCCTTATTACTTGTGATTCATGCCACCTGCATCCCCCTCCCCCAACAAAAAACCAGGATATTAATGTTAAAAGTTGCAGAGGGAGCAGTTGGCTAGCAAAACAATGACGCAATGAGCTCAGGACTGTGAACTTTGAGTTAAAACTGAGGTATTTTACCCTGCATCTTTGAGACTCTTAACACGGTTAACACTGGTGCTAAATATTTTCAAGAAAGGGTAATGCTAAACACCCCTGCTTCTGTTGATAGACCATTAAATTGGAATAAACTTGGATAGTGATATATAGTCTGCATTGGAAGATAATTTGTTGTGCAGGCTATACTTGGTGTGCTTGCCCAGAATTGGCAGATAGTGCCCTATAGCTTTTTATAAATATATAGTGTGTTCTGTGGCAAAACCAATGAAAATTAGATCTGATGATTCTGCCACTGCTTGGCTATAGAAGCCTTTTTTTTTTTTTTTTAAATGATCTATTTTCAGGTCTTTAATATTTGACACAACATAAGAAACAAAACAAATATTAAATTTCTCATCTTCTTTAAGCATCTTTGGAACCCCAGGGAGACTTTCTTTTGTCACATGCAGGAGTGCAGGAAAGAATTTTTTTAGTGGAAGTGTTAGAGATAAAATGTTAAGAATTAGTGTTTCAACAACAAAGAGAGACTAAACTTAAAAGTTACAAAGTAATGGAGGTGTCAGTTGGTGAAGTCTAAATAGTACTTTTTTTTAAAGCCCATTTTTAATTAATATTACACTTGAAAAGTATTTTAAAACAATTATGATGTCTCTAACATTGCAATAGAGACGGAAAGTTAGTACACTGAAAAAATGTACCTCTGCTGAATGCTAGCATTCTTTTCAAACATGAAACTTGTATGGAAGGGAGTTAAAAAGGTATTGTTGACTCTACTTAAATATGCTTGGGAGTCACATAATTGACAGTCCTGATAATTCAGTCAGAACTGCTTGTTTTTCAAGATTTTAAATACTGCATTTTGAGCAAATAATTCCATTGCTGCTGTTTTCTGATCTCATGATAAGTATTGATCGCTGTCACTGTACCTGACAACATTAGAATGCCTGACAACTTTATTTTCCATGTATGTCACTAGATGTGTATTCAGCAGCCATTCCTGCTTTCTCCCTCATATACAATTTCTTTTGTATGAAATAGAAATGAAAGGCAGGTGTGATTAACTATTACTGTGAGGTGATAAATGCCAATTCTTTCACTTAGCATTGATGGGAGTTCAGGGACACACCAACTTGCAAGATCAAAACAGCCTTTGAAACTAACTTTATACACAATTACATATGTACTTGTTTTATAATTAACTACAAAAGAAAGCAGATAAATTAATTTTTATTGACAAGTAAAAATAAATTTATTGTGCAGACTGTAATAAAACTTAAATTTAGATTAGAAATGCAGATTCAGGACATAAGGAACTTAAATGAAGATGATGTTACTTTTAATGTTGTCATGTGTATTTTGTTCTTCAAACTTATAAGGAACAGTAGCATAGTAGGAAGAAATCAGTGATTTTCTTATGATTAAAAAATAGGGGGGAGGGGAATAAGTAATTTCATCTAAATTTGGTAAGTAGGAAAAAAGAATACTTTGCCCTTTTAATAAAAACAGTGCAGGTCTTGTACTAACCCCACTGAACCAGCATTTTGTTCATTATCTTTTTGTTACTTTTTTAAAATAAGACATGGTGTGCTGCTCAGATTAATGACGAAAGGAAGCATACTGTACAATAGATTTTGGTTCTCTGTATCTAGTTTGCATCAGCTTGCTGGTTTTGTGTGTTTTGTTTGTTTGTTTTCTAAATCAGCACAGATAATTACAAACATGCAAAGAAAAGACTATCTTCTTTTGTGAGGACATGCTGAGCCACTGTTAAAGCATGCAAAAACCAAGGTAAAGCAAAAGAATGTGCCAGAAATATTTCTGGCTCTTGGTCACTACTTTACATATGCATCCCTGGACTTCTGCGTACAGAGATAGTGTTTGTTGTGATAACAGTATTTAAATGTTTCCTTTATTTTGATAAAATCCTTATTGCTTGCCAGGACATGTGTTTATGGAACAGAACTTTTTCTGTGAATCTCCTTCCTTTTGTGGTGTCTAAAAATACAGTCCTGCTGTAGAATATAGGAGCATTATCTTCTGCATCATCTCTTATTTATTCTATTTAGTTGCTTTTGTTTTATATCTGGGGTGCTGTATAGTACTAAACAGTTTTAGACAATTTGGAAGCTATTGAGTATTTTAAAAACCAGATTGATAATTTCTGTGCTCAGCTGTCACTATATGTTATTTGGGGAGGATAGCTGTAAGGAAGGGGTTCCCTTCAGTAATATTACAAATGTCTGAGCTCTTGGCTGAATGTTAATATTGGCAAGTAGTTGTGCAAAGCTATTAACTATTTGGCTAATATCCAAACTTACTGCTGACTAGGTGATTCTGGCCAGAGGAGGAAACACAAACTGTAAATTGGCCCTGAGCTTTCTAAGCATAATTGTCAGGGTTCTATGCTCCCGCCCCGCCCCCGTATTCTGGTGGCTGTTCTTGTCCCACGATGTCTGCCTATGAAGATGGTGTAAACAGGCAGCATGTGAGATGCATTGACATAAAGTTAGAAAGTATCTCCATGTTCGAATACTGGTTATCAGTTGATAAGGAAACAGTAGTGCTGATCATTATGAAACTAGTAGTGTGCCCTGGTCTAAGCAAAAAAAAAACCCAAACCAAAACAAAAACCAAAAAAACCAACAAGATCCAAAAACAGGAGAAAGAAGGAATCAAGTGTCTCTCTCTCTCTCTCACTAAAAATGTTTGGCTGCTGTTAGTAATATGAGAAATGATTTCTGTATGGTTAAGATGATACTTTAGATTTAGTAGTCGATGCACTTCCTGAGCATAGTCTGAATATTTGCTCATATTATATTTTCAGTCATGGGAATATCTCATGAGGAAAGGTTTGCTACATTTTGTTGTCTTCGGCCCCATATCTAGTTACTGAAATTGTTCTACACTTGGTGTTTTCCACAGTCTCATTTGATAACAGCTTTATTGGAAAAAAGTTAAATCTGCTATGGAATTAGCTACACTGCATGCTGTCTAGTGTCTGATTGTTAGTGAAATCTCTAATGTGAAACTGGTAAGAACTCTGTAAACACTGTGGCTACATGCAGAGTTGGTAGCAAAGTTCAAACTGTTACCTGTTTTTAATGGTTTGGCATATCTGATCTGAGACTACTGGGCTGCTTGGGCCCAAACATTTTACAGGAGACGTGGAATGTAACAACATATTATGATTTTTCTGAACTAAATGGAGGAGGAATTTAATCATTAATTTATTCAGATACCAAAAGGCTTTTGTCTGGCAAGATCTAGTTTCCATTTTTTTCTGAATCATCATGATTCATAGAGCTCAGGAAACAGGCAAAATAGCCCCCAGTCTGTTTTAAGGCTGAGCTACAATGCCTCTACACAATTCTTTTGGACTTGTTATGAAAAGATTGACAAATATGATACAGAAAATTCTCACTTGCTTTGAACTTAGTGACACTGATTTGTTTAAATAGTCTAATGAAATTAATTGGGTTTTTTTGGGCAGGGGAGGTGAGAATATGTAGATGGTGAAAACCAGAAATTATGGGGTTCTGTGAAGAGTGCTTCAAGGAAACGGTATAATAGTGTAAAATGTAGAAGTAAAGCATTTGTAGAGTAAATTGAGACACCTTTCATTAGCATCATATTAGAAACCTATATTTTAAGTGCTTATAAAATTAGTTAAAAGGCAAATAAAATGACCTATGATGATGATGTCTGTACAGTGCAGGTGGTGAGATGAAGCAGAAATGTGGAAAATAAGCTAAGCCTAAGTTAGAACAGTGACCGGGAAGTATTTTAGCATGAAATAGAGTATTTCTTATTTGCTGGGATTTTCAAGGTGGATGAGAACAGGGTGGGATGGTGAGGGTGGTGTAGTGTCTGGTTATTGCCCCCCTCCCCCACCCTGCTGAGAAGGCTTAATTTTCTGGAGCCTTTTATGTAGTTTTGTTTGCAATGCAAACTATTAAGGTCACAATTGTAATGGTTCTCTTTTAAGTCATACATTATGTACATCAAAAAGTATTTTTTGAAGTAAGAAAAATATTGAGACAAGTAGATGAGTGTTTTTTGTTTTGTTGTGTTTTTTTTTTTTTTCTAGTACTATTAAGCTTATTTGGATTTTAAAACTCAGGCTTTTATGGTAAAATGCATGCAGTGGGTCTACAGTCTGTCCCAGACCAGACTGAATGAATCTGGGTGACTTTGTCTCGGAAGTTTTTAGGGGGATACAACCTTCATGAGTTGTATCGGAGCTCCTTTGTGCTTGCTGCTGCAACATCTACAGCTTCTGGGCTTCTATCAAGAGGGAGGGTTGGTCTCTTTAGTTGTGGGTATACTGATCTTGTCTGTACAGCTTTCCCATCCTCCCCATAATATATGAGGTTCTTATGTTTCTGCTTGATTCCATTTATCTTTGCACCCCTTGCACTATGGTGCATAAGGGTTATACTTTAGTTCAGCAAAACCATCCTTGAAATACTGGGTGAAAAATGGTTGCTTTAGAGTAAAAATTCCTCCCTTCCCCCCCACCCCAATAGTAATATAAAAACATCAATTTAGTTTTCAAGCTAGAATCATCTATATCTCACCTGCCCACTCCAAGTTCAACTAGAACCGCCCTGTGTCAGCAGGTTCCATGGGAAGATGAGAAAAGGGATCTCCTCGTTCTCTTTTTCTCCAGGCAGTAGATAATGATCTGTGTGGCAATTGTTGAGGCCCTGAGGCTGATATTACTTCTTCATGCCTCCAATTCCTGATGTGCAGAGACACACAGTAAATCTTCCTGAAGCTAGGAAGGCTCCATGTATAAGCAGTAGAGACTAGAAAATGATGTAGGTGCCTTTCTTTCCTCTTCTGTAAAGAAATGGTATATGTTTTCTACTGTGTCTGAGACTTTTCACAGCCATGAAGGAAGGCTCAAGGTTTATCCTTACGATGTACACACTTCCAGAAAGCACACTTTCATGTGCTTTCCTTTTTCCAAGGTGTTTGCAAGAAATCCAGTCTCTATAATTGAGGTGGTAGAAGGCAATGAGTTGCAAATGAAAATAGAGATAAACTAAAATAGAGATAAACTAAGAATTTCTTTAAATTGGGATTATAGTTTTTGGTCTGCCAGCTATCCTTAGTAGCCTGTGAAAGTAAGAAAACCAAGCATATTGTCAATGTGCTTGTACTTTCTACATAGTTGTCTCCATCTTGATTAGAATATTTTTAGGGGGAAATAATAATTAAATGCTGTGGAAGTAATAATGTTTCTTTGGTGGTGTTTTACTTCACTTTTCCTGTTGTTTACAGAATTTTCACAGGCATATAAAAGTTACAGTGTTAAATCAGTATGTGAACATTATTATTAAAGGAGAAATCTAGAGAGGAGTTAGCCTCCCTTTGGATGAGGGATGATGATTCCCTTTTTCAGTGGGGCTCAATGGTAAGCATTGGAGTGCTAAGGAAGATAAGTGTTCTCTGCTTTGAGATGGGAACTTCTCAAAACCTCACACAAGTGAAGAAAAGACAGACAACAACTAAAGCTCTAAAAGGCAAAACAAGTACTTAAAAATACATATCAAAGACATAAACAAAAGGCTAAGTAGTATACCAAGTGACTCAAAGGAAGAAGCATAATTTACTTATTTATCACTGTGGCAATGGAAAGGAAAACAGTATTGATAGGATGTAAGGGTATCCTATACCTATATGTTTGAGGATCAATAAAGCTGCACCAAGACCCATCACCTGGTCATGTATCAGGTCTGCTGTATGCAAAAATATTTTATTGTATCCATTTAAATTGCTAGTGTAAACTGTCAATGTCAATCTTAGATTTTCACCAGGCTAGATTTTTTCAGGGGGGGAGAGGAGAATTGTATCAGTCTAGAAGGCAGTTGCTTCTGCTCAGGATCTTCCATGAGCCTGTGAAAGGAAAATAATCTTCAGTTCTGATCTCATGTGAGATCCTCTTTGAAGGAGCTACAGAACTTTTTCAGGAAACTAGAAGTATACAAGGATGGATTTCTCAGAGTGCATTATGAGTGGTGTTTGGCCAGAGGACAGCTGGCACTTCAGAATTGGGATAAGCAATTGCACTGTCCCCAGTCACTGTGGGATATGGATTTTATTGATCAATGCATTGAAGTTGAGATGGCAGAAAAGCTGCACCAATTTTTTATGGAACAAGCTGTGGGTCATCTTTTGAATGATGGATGACCACTGAAAAGAGGTACAGATTTGGATACTAATGATGAACTGTCAAAATTTGAAAATGCAAATCAGCGAGTTACATCTGGTTCCTTTAAATCTGTGTGCCTTGGGCCTGAATTCTGGAAGCTTTAATAGGTTTTCATGGCTCAGGAAGTTGGATCAGGATTTTGCCTCTGGAATTAAAAATATTCATGTTATTTTTAGTTATGTGATCCTGAAGTATAAAAGAACTGCTAGAATGTAATTTTGTATCTATGTTTTCCTAAATAGTTAAAAACTGAATTTTCTCATTGAAGTAGGTACCCTTGCTTCACTTAATGCACAGCCAAATTGTTTGTACATGGCAAAAAGTGGTAATGTTTTATGACAGAATTACTGGTCTTGTTGATATAGTTTGTATGGAACAATGTTATGTTAGCTTGTTTGATCCATTTTGCCACAGGCAATGTTTGCATTGAAATGAATCACTTTTAATGGAGCAGCCTGGGTGCAGTACAAAGAGTTCAGTGTTTCCAAATTATCGATGTTGAATAAATACCACACTCATATTTTTGCCCAGCACCCATAGTGGCATTGTCATCAACATTTTAGTGTAGCACTGTGCGAATCTACTTCTGATTCTTGTGATTCTTGACACGAGTCTTGTGACCTCTTGGGAAAGAGGTGAAAATTCACAAGGCTGGCCACTGTTGTATAATAGTAGTTGAAACAAGTTGAAACATCTCAGCTGATTCAGATGCATACTGGTAATTCAAATGAAACAAAAATGCTTTAGACTATGTTGGCCGTTAAACTTGATGAAAACATAGTGTATACCAAGCAGTTCTTAGAGTTTATATAAACCATGTGGTATATGACTGTGGGATAATGAGGGTTCAGTGGAGAATTCCGCATGCTGCTTGTTTACTGACATAATTGGCATCCATGATGTTTTATACTAATATTGTTGGTGAGGATTTAATATACTAAAGCGCATTAATAAATATGACATCAAATTATCCTTCTGCTTGCCCCTACATCAACACTTTTTCACAGCAAATGTAGAACATATGTTTTAAAAACACCTGGAAATAATGTATCTATAGATACTAAGGATGCCTTTGAGGGTATGGCTAAAGATTACTGGATTTGACTGAATCCAACTTCTGTGCTTCCTCTAGTTAGCTCTGAAATAATATCACAAATGTATTGAAACAGTTAAATTTGTTTAAAAAAAAATAATCAGTGGGCCTACCTAATCCCAAAGTCCTATTTTATGTTTCTATTTATACTAAGTCAAGGATTTTTCAGCTTCTCATGCCCAGCCAGCAAGAAGGCTGGAGGGGCACAAGAAGTTGGGA
>JANZLQ010000037.1:9626842-9661511 GCA_026212715.1 Elanus axillaris | reverse complement strand
CTTTTTTCCCCATTGGCAAGCTGTTTATTCAAAATGGGTTTACACTGCCTTCTTTAAAATTCATGGAAAAGGAACATCCCTTCCCTGATAACCTGGAGCAAGTCTTCCTTCTGTGTCTGAGTGAATTTATCTTCTCTAATAAATTAATATGAGAAAATAGATGATGTCTGTTCAAGTTGTTTAACTTGCTGCTTATAGCATGATTTTTTAGATATAGACAGATTATTTAAATATTGAAATCAGGCTTCACTTTTTTGGCAGGAAGAACTTAAAATCTGCAGGTTATAAGCTGTAGATGGGGGAAAGAAGATTTTGATGCAATTTCTGGAAAAGTGAAAACAGTATTAAAGACAATTAAAAAAGTGATACTTCTTACCCCCCCCCCCAGTCCAAAAGATAACTGGTATATAAAATAACCATGGCTTGAGATGTTCCTTTCTTTGTTTTGAATACTAAGAAGTGTAACTGTTTAAGGCTGTAGATAATATGCAGCAGGTTAACATTTCTATTATAACATTATTCTGAAATTATGAAACTTTAGGCTTTAGATGTAAAGCAAGAAAACCCAAACAAAATAAGTAAAGAAGCAATTTCATTTTGAGATTAAGTGGTTCTGTCTTTGCATGTGAATCTTGTGTTTCCTACAGTTATTGTAGGAGAAGAGGAAATGTGGATATTCTCATGTCACCTGCAGAGGCAAGCAATGAACTTTAGATCAATAAATTTGTAACTGTTAGATAACTAAAAGCAGTGCAGGCTATCCCATAGAACTTCATAATTCAGGGCGGTTAACTAATAGATTGTTTTATAAACCCCTTTCTCTTGCTTTTTTGTTAAATTTTAGCTAGAAGTTGATTGATTTTATACTAGTGTGTATCACAACTCTGCTACTTTTTAGGTAAAACACTGGGTAAATTACAAATTCAGGTTGTTTCAGAAAGGAGAGGATTTCCTGTAATACCGTATGTGGAGGAAGCTTTATTTCAAATAATCTATTAATTTCTTCTGCATTTCAAGAAATTATACTGAAAAACTTACTTATGGTTCTATGAACTCTTGTAAAACAAATGAAAGAAGAAAAAAGGTGGGAATTCTGGAGAACCCCGCAGTGGATTTGGCAGATTACATAGTAATGCTCAATAATTCTATTATCACTTAAAATAGTGTGCAAAGGCAGGTAACTGTACATGGTTCTGCAGTTCACAATCGCATTTACCAAACTGCCAGATAAGAATCTTAAGGAAAGTAGAGCAGTTTGTGATAAATGCTATAAAGAACAAGTATACAACTGCACATTTGCAGTAGTTGTGCATAGGCAGAATTTTAAAATACAACTACATTGTTGAACTCTGCATTTCAGATTGATAATTCTTGTATATGAAGCAGTTTTCCTGATCTGCCTACATGTTATTGAAATTATGTTTTTTCTTTTAATATCTTTCATTTTTCTGCTCTTTTTCTTGCGGCTTCATTTGCTTCAGTCTACTTTTGAATAGTAGCCGAGCAATAAGTGATTCTGAACACAGTCTTACAGGTTTCTGTAGTGCTATTCTATTTTAGTTTACATTTTCTTTTAAGCTGGACAAAACCTGAATGATGCAGGAAACTAAAAGTCTTTAGTCATGTTTCCTATTGGAAGTCGATTGTTTCAGTTCTCTGCACAGGAATCTTTAAAATAATTTAGCTGTGCTCTACTAAGTATTTAAGAAACAGATATTTTAGATGATGTCTGTATTCCTGAGAATTGTGGTGGCTTAATTCCAGAAACAAAAAACCCTGTTCAGCAGCTGAAGAAGTTCATGCTCTGTTGTGTATTGGAAGCTGGAAATACTCACTGAATAAACACGCTCTTTTTTTGGTTTTAGCCTGTTGGATTTAGTGTAAATCTTGAAGTTCAGAAGCTCTATTGTCAAAGGTTTCGTAGCTTCAAAGCATATGAATTACAGTCCTGCATTGCTTTTTAATATGGATCTCTTCCATCAAATCATTTGCCTTCATCAATCACAGAAAAGTATTTTTATACTTTAGTGACCAAGGCTTTGATTTTTTCTAGTGTGAAATACCACATTAGCTTTACATCAGCTCAGACTGTGATTCTCACTATTTCAGTTGCATGGATTCTTGCTGCGCTATAAGGGATTTCATGATTAAATACCAGCAAAACTGAACCCAAATCTGACCTTTAAGACTACTATAAATTTTACTAAATAAATATTCCCATTAATCTTTTACAAATATTATCCAGTATTTAAAAGTTCAAAATTTAACTCTTTGTTGATTACCAAATATAAATCGGGAAGTTTCATATTGGTAGAACATAAGAACAGTGATTGTGCCTAAAGGAATACAAAAAATGCTTTTATTGGTGTATCTGATTCCTTACTGTTAATTTAATTTCCACTTTTTTCAGTTGTAGCTGATGATCTGGAATCATTCTGTAGAGTAATTCAGTGCCTTCAGTATGAAACTTTGAAAAGATGCACTTTCAGGTGCGCCTTCTACAGTGTCTGACAGTTCTAGTTCCTAACTCTGTGCAGTTGGTAGTGAACCCAATCCTTTTTTTATTTTCTTTTTTTTTTAAATGATCTTTGCTGGCAATTCTGAACCAGTAGTAAAATTAAGGAAAGGTGGTGGCCACTGATGCCATCAGGAAGGGGAAAAACAGAGATTGAGACGAACAGCCCAACCATTTATCTCACAGGGAGTGGGATGCCTGTGGGAGAGAAGATTCTGTTGAGTATTTGCACTAATCAGAATCACAGGATCAGCTTTGAATAGGCAAGGAAGTCTCACTATTATGTAAATATCTGTACTTCATAGATAATATGCCCTATTTGGTGTCAGAGGTACAGTCTGAATAGTAATTTCAACCTAGATATCATTTGACCTTCTTTTAGTCTTCTGGCTAGACTATAGACATATTGATGGATATTGTGCTTGATAAGGTGTGTCTGCCAGTTTTCCAAGTTATTGTTTTAAATCTAACCAGGTTGACTTAAAACACTTTTGGATTTGCTCTGAGTTGTGGGCTGTCCCTTTCCTTCTGTGCAAGGAGCACAGAACAGAAGAATAGGTTAATTTTGCTGCAACCTCAAAAGCTTATTTAGATTTTAGTTAATTTTTAATTTTAATAAAAACTGTCTTAATGTTGAATGAATAGATTGTTCTCCCTTCAGAGCTTTAGGTCAGTAATTTTCTCTGAACTGAGGATGAGAAACAAAGACCTAAAATTGAAATTGCAGTAAGAAGATTAAGTAAACTACCTTGCAAAAAAGTAATGCAACAGAATGATATTTATTAAAATGTCTATTAACAGAAGCCCTAAGGAGACTTGCATTTAAGAGTGCCTAATGCGTAGCTGGAAAAGTAACTAGCAACTGGAAAATGCAATATTGATCACGAATTTGATTTTTAATGTTTTTGATCATTATCACACCTGCCTGTTCATAGAATAGCTAAAGAAGCTATGAAAAAAGTATTTAACACTCTTAAAGTACATATTACTGTTTAGGCTGCTGTTCAGACAAAGAGTTCCATGCCGTCCCTACTGTTTAGCTATATCAAATCAAAATGCATGCATTTGAGGAAATGTTTCATTTTCTTTGATTCTTTGCTTTTATGAGACTGTTTATAGTCCCCTATTTTAGTTTAGCATTGCCTGTGTTAAAAAGCAGAGTTTATTTATGTTTTTAGTTACTTAAGACTCCAAATGTTCAATACCACAGATAGTGTACTATAATTCCTTGGCAACTATTAATATTTGATCTATAGTTGCATCTTGGTACAAGTTATAATCTGAGCTACATTCAAGGTATGCTGGCTTTCTGACTTAGACCTTGTAACCTGATTTTTACATGGATCAAGAATAAAGTATACTTAAAAGTAATACTGCCTCCCCACTCTGAGCTCACTTCATATTTGTTTTTAAACAATTTATAAAGAACCTTGTCCGTATCTTCTCTTTTAAGTGGAATATGTTATGGAAAATATGAATACAGGTTATCTGTAGGGTACATGCTAGAAGCCAAAATTTACAAAGGAATTTTAGTTAGCACAATAATTCATATGCCTACTCTAATTTTTAGGCACTCAACACTTTTCTATGTATTTTTGCTTTATTCTTGTGTGTAGAATCCATAATCAATAGCTGTTAAGGGACCAGGAATTCCCTTCCTATTGTCAGCAGAATACCTCTGCAATGGATTAGTCATAGTTCCTTTTATTAATGTCTTTCTGGTCCTATAAAATTTGCATACTTGGTTGTACAGTGGCAAAGGTTTACTGTATTTTCTCTAATGACTTTTAGATATCCTCCATTTCCCTTTAACAGCTTTATTAATGAATAACTCAATAAAATAATTGGATTTTTCCTGATATCTTAATGGAATTGAGGTTTTACCAGCAACATAAAAAGTATACCTGTTCTTAATAATTAATATGGAATATCCTATTACACTAGATAATCTCTGACAGATGCAGGTCATATTTGCCTGGCTAGTAGGGGGGAATTTTTTAACCATATGGCTGTGATTATAAACTGTGACAAAGAATGTCTTGCACTATTTTCCTCTTTACATATATGCACTTATAGGGCCCTTAGGACCACAATGCTCAAAGCTAACAAAAAAAAAGAAGGGAGAGAGGACCCTCAGCACATTTCTCTTTTAGGATAAAAGCTGCAGTGCACCTTTTTATCACCAAAGGTTTTCTTATGAGCTTTTGTAGCTCAGCAGTGCCCAGCTACAAAATATGCACAATTCCTCTCCTTCCAATCAGGTTAATGACCCAGCTATTACAAACCTATGTGTATTGAGTTTTCATGGCTGCAGGAAGTCATTGCTCTCTAGGATTCTGACCAGTATATTTAGCAAGCAGTGTCAACACATGAATGGATATAATTTAAAATACATAGCTGAAATATCATCATCTTGTCGCTACTTATTTCTAATGGAAATTCATGAAGGAATTAAAGTTGCAAACTTTTCTCATAAATGTGCTACCGTTACCCTTAATGGCTTTCTTTTTAGACACTGAAACATAACAATTTAAAAATGGTAGCAAGAAAAGACCATCTGTTGACCTTTTCAATATGCTGATAGGAAAAGAATATTTTCAATTTTTTTCCAATCTTAATCAGATAAAGGCTATTTTTGTTTGACCAACTTTTTAGTTATGCCTGAGGATAACTAACTTTCCCCTTCATTATAGAACTCCATCAGTATCAATAAATAAATACAGAAAAGGTCTGGAATAGTTGCTGGTTTAGCACATTGGATGCCTTTTCACATCCCTTACAGCATATCTGTTTCTCCTCATGGTGAGCCACTGTTTTTGTAAGCTGAAACATGAATAAGTTAATAAAGTATGAGTGACATACCATTTTTTGCAACGAAATGGTCCAAAATAATAAGATACGTCTTCTGACACTTCTCAGAATATCATAGAAGTACAGAAGCACTTTTCAGACGTCTGTTCATTGAAATCCAGTTTTACATTGGCTATTTTGACTCTTAGGTATGTATAATCCTCTTTGCTTCCATTAGATGGCTGGCAGCCTTTGGCAATTACAGGATCCTTCTTTGTGAGACTAAAAATATCTTGTCAAACAAAAGTAGTTTGAAAACTGACTACTGCTTCCTTTATTGAGGAAATGAGCATCTGTATGGTTTGGTTTTTTTATTTGGTGTCCCCACCCGCCCTGTCTTGTGTAACATGCCTCTTCTATTCTCTAAACTGTCATGAGATCGAAGGTCTTGTTTTGTTGAAACTTTTAAAGATTTTTCAAATTCTGTGTAAGAATGCTAAATAGTGATTTGTGCTTGGGTGGCTGCTGTATCAAACAGCTGCAGAAAGTGAAGATAGGAGTCTCTCCATTCTTGTAAGAAAATACAGATATATTCTCTTTGGAACTGAGCAAGTATACAAAGCAGTATCCACATTATGAAATGTGCAGATCTAAAATAATCTCCCTTAGGAGAGACCAGTGAACACTTGGGGACAGCAGTGACACAGAATACGTAGTCAGGCTCATGCCATCTTCTAAAGGAGCCTGTAAAATGAACAGTTTGTCTGCAGTTAAACTTGTCAGTAATAGCAGCATCTGCGAAAGTTATGCATGGATCTAAATAGGCAAACATGTTTAAAGCTACATTAAACCTGATGTCATAGAAAAATATCTGAACTACATATAATCTGAAGTAATTCCTAAAAAAGCATAACTTGAGGTTAGGAAATAACTTCATCCAAAGTTACCCTGTTTCTTCTTTGCAGGTTTACATTTAGAAGTATCTGGCCTATGTTAAAAATGACCCCATCTGTGATTTAGGAAAAAAAAAGGAAGTTACAGATAAGCACTCTTTATAAAGAAAAATCAAATTTCTACTCACAACCCTGTTACTGTAGTTTTATTTTTTTAAACAAAAATTTAAAGGATTTTACTTAAATTTTTCTCCATTTTAAAATTTGCATGATTTTTCTGAGAACTTCTGAGTTAATGAACTAAAGTAAAATCTTACAGACTTAAAATTTATAACACTTCAGTATCTTCTGGTTGTTAGTTTAACAGTGAAAACAGAAAAGGATTTAAAACTATTTCTTTGTTAGTACAACTTTCTACCTGTGTGTACAGGTATAGAGTTTTATGCACACTAAGAATAAACTAACACAGCAACTTAAAAACAGTGTGAGGAAAAAAAAATTGTCTAGTTTATTTATACTATATTCATCAGTAGCATAACTGGAAAGCATAAAACTATTTCTGAAGCCCAGTTGAAGTGTTTATGAAAAAAAACCCCAAAATAAAAAAACCCAACCCACCAAAAACTCGTGGGGAGAGTAAATTTTATTCCCCAGTGTTTGAAATAGAGGAATTTCTTGGCCTACCTCATGGCAGAGGCGAAATAGTAAAATATTAAAACAAGCCATATTTTTAAAAAAATCTACTGTCAGTGTTTTGTCAGTGAAGCAATGGGATAATAAGGGATTTGAAGGGAGGAAAAATGTAGCTGGGATACAGAAACAGCCAGAACTACTTTTCCAGGATTTGGTACAAACTCAAAGAGTTTTTCCTTAGGTCTTAGTTGTTTTCTTAAGTGCCGTATGTATAAGTCTTTTATTTCTTGTATTATCAGATTTTATCAAATCTGTCTTTTGGCAAATCAGTTGTCAAATTCCTGAAGAGATTATTAACTCAATTTGCTAAAATCATGTTGTTAATGACTTTTTAATGTTGTAGATTAGATGGGAAGCGCTGCAGTTAGTTAGATAAAATGCTGGTTACAAGTAAATCTAGCACCACATCTGACCTCAGTACTAGTGCAGGGAAAGCTGGTGAGGGCACAAACTGATGAAAAGAAACTTGATCCGAAATACCTAGTTTGTACTTTCAGAGAGATGTCAAGAAAGCATAGTTATCTTGATTAATGCCAGCCTCAGGTGTACTGGAGACACAAGCAAACCCTAGCTTCACCTGAGGGGAATGTTAATTAGCACTAGCACACCTACTGTTCTGTCTTGAGTGCTTAATTGCTTTAGTCCAGATGAGAACAGTAGTTCATAAAACAATGTAATGACTGTATTAGAAGAATGGTTGTGAATATGAACATCAGTTAATCCTTACAGTAGCTTCCTCTATAACATGAAATAGGGAATGTTTCTGCAAATTTAACTTTATATCTCACATACTAATGTAACTTTCTTTTTACAAAATATTAATGCAGTTTGATTCATATTTTTAAATATGTAACTGACTACTTCTAACACACTAGAGTGATATTGGAATGTTCATTCAGACATTTTATCAAGTGGAGAAAGAGGAGTGCATTTGAGGGGTCAAATCCCATAGTCCCAACTAGTTTCTATGGAGTGATGTCATGTCTACCACTAAGAAATTTTATCACCCAAACTTTTGTCACCTCTCAGCTGCCAGCTTTGCTGTGCTACTGAAGCACATGCATGCTTGGCTGCTTTGCTGGTGTCTCTCCTCACTGAGAGACTGCATTGGCAAAGGCACTGTGCGTGGTGGATAAGAGTCCAGAGCTTACTGCTGCTGATGTTGCTGTATTACTGGAGTGTGTCCAGGCTGGCATGTTGCCAGCAGCTGAATGACAGCTGAGAGTCTGTGTCATTTGTGAAGGTGGTTTCAGTGGAAGGACTGGATTTTGCCAGCCTTATTTTGAGATATTCTGGATATTGTGGAGGCATGGCAAAAAGGAGGCAATATGTTACCACAAAAATTGACAGTATATGACCCATCCAAAATCCAAAAAAATATTAGAGTGATAATTTTTAACAGTTACCTTACTATAAAAATGTTCATAACCTGATTACAGAAACATTTCTTTTTAAAAACTTAATTAAGTAATGATTTTTTTTCATTAGGAATACTGTGTTATGTTTTAGTAAATTTGGTTATAGGCATGCATCTATGCCCTGAGACTATTCATATCATTCTTACTGTGCACTGAAGTTGGTGACATAAATGCATATATAGTTGAGGAAAAACATGTTTGTCATTACTGACTGAACGTATGTTGAAAGATGAGGGCTATGGCTCAAAATATTAATGAAACTATAAATGTATTGTAAAAAAAAGACAGTGAGTTGGAAAATTGTAAACATGATTTTTTTGTAATTTCTAAATATCCTTTGTAACTGCTGCTTGTACCTTGGTAAAGGAAAACACAAATCTAATAGCAGCTAGTAGGGTAACTTCTGAGTACATCTGGAATGTGACCATAGTCTTCATACTAAATAAGGTAAGAAAGCAGGAGTGTGTGAAGGCCCTGGCTTTTTATTCCTTGAACTGGAGTGAATACTATTTGTATAAAGCCACTGTTGGCATAAGCAATGTATTTTGATGTATCTTTTCTTGAGCTAGAGAAGAATGTTCATTTTAAAATTAGTCTGTGCAAGCTTGTAGTCAGTGCTTCAAAGGGACATTGTGAAAAATGCCTAGGAAAATCTGGAGCTCATCTCACTATCTTTAGCTGTTGAACTTGTGCTGTGAAATTCTTTTAAGGTCTTATAAAATCCCATCCTAAAGTAAAACATACGTTTTGAAAAAGTGATGCAATATATACTCTATAGCACTTAACCTATGACAGTCATGAAAATGTAGCAGTGTAGTAACCAGAAGAAAGTTGCTAATTCTTTGCAGGTTTAGATTGGATATTTGGAAAAATTTCTTTACTGAGAGGGTTGTCAGGCATTGGAACAGGCTGCCCAGGGAAATGGTGGTGCCCCCATCCCTGGAGGTATTCAAAAAGTGCATAGACAAGGCACTTCAGGGCACAGTTTAGTGGGCACGGTGGTGTTGGTTTGGCAGTTGGACTTGATTACCTTAAAGGTCTTTTCCAACCTAAACGAGTCTATGATTCTATTTTTGTAGTACCTTGTTCACTTGCTGTTTAAAATAATACTCAGAAAGTATGACCCAACTCTCCTTTTATCAACAAAAATTAAAACCTTCTGGCAAATTACCTGTACAAGATCTCAATATTTATTGGAGTTTTTGTTTATAGATCTCTCTTTAAAAGCTTTTCTACTGGTATTCTTTCTATTGGTATTCTGAATCATCCTATAGAAACAGTCTTTTAGGACTTTGTATTTTATGTTTAAAGATATATAAACACATACTCTGTTTCTTTATATATACAAGACTTTCCATACAGTAAGGAAGCATATTGATATTTTTATGTTTTAATATATGCGAAACTTAAAATATTTCAGTCAATGGCATATTTGGAAAGCTTATTCTTTGTCAACAGTACAGTTCATAAAAATGTCTACTGAAAACCATATGTTTTAGTTCTACCAAAATATGAAGTATCATATGTAATATCACATCAGTGTTATATCAGTTGAATCAGTGAATATCTAAAACCCCTTTTCCTCCTGTAAATAATACTGTATTCCCTCAAAAGGTACCTAAAAGCCCTTTCCCGATGAGAATATTTTTTTCTTTTTTTTTTGAATATACACGTGTGTTAACTTTGTATTACAATGCAGTTATTTTGGTGGTTATGCAGCAAGAACAGGGAAGAAACAGTAAGAGTGCCTCAGAAGTTAGAAATGGAGTTGTTTATTAATTTATGGTGTTTACAGCATCCTGTAAAATATGTTTAATAATATATTGGCCAGAGAGGAAACTATTCAGACTCTATGAAGTTCACCATTGGAGAGTAAAATGTTCCTTTAGCTTTGACTTCATAGATTATGGTCTAATTCATAGATTCATCTTCTTCTGTGACAAAATTGAAATGGAACACTTTCAACTTCTGGTGCCAATTTTCAACATGCCAAATCTAACTACCTTCAGTCCTTTGCTTTCCAGCAAAACTACCATCTGCTTCACAAAGAAATGAAAAAGGTTGAAGTCTTGTAATTAAAATTGTCATTTCAACAATAGTACTGTATTATTTTTACTGAATGTTTGTTTAACAAAGTGGTAGTCAGATTTGCCAATCAGTGCCCCATTGTGTAATGTGATATAAAGCCCATAGAGAAAGACAGCTGGTAAGAAGTATTTAGATTTTCTTGGACAGATTGGAGAAAAAATATTTTTGGCAAATTAAGAGGGTTTTTTTTGGTTACATTTATTGCTGTTTTTGATGTGATCACATCATCAACTTCTGGTATCAGATTCACAAAAGATTATTAGTTGGTTGCTCTCCGTATCTTCTCTTTTGCCTAGGATGTTCTGTATGTATGCAGTTGTAAAAAAAAAAAATTGGGTGTCCATTATGTTTGTGCTCAAACTTGTTATCTTCTATCTTGACTATTTGCATGTTCACTGTTCTGACTCTGCTCCCATCTTGCTTCCCCAGTTGTGTCTTTCTATGCCTCATTCTACATCAAACTCTTCTCCACACCTGCCATATTATTTCCCCCTAGGTTTATTATTTCTCAGTGAGCTCTTTTTATATGCATTTCTGTATATCCTTTCAGTGTTGCTTCTATCTGTAAGTCCACCCTATGGGGAATATACCTTCTTATTATCTATTTATTTTTCCCACCTCATGTGCCTTTTGCCAGCTAGTAACATTTTTCTGGTTTCAGTTCCTTACTGTTCTTTTCTCAGTGCTTTCTTCCAGCTCTCTTGTCATGCTTCTTGCCTCACAGACATTTTAGCATGGTTTTTGTGCCTGAGGTTGCCTATAGAGTTGGAGAAATACATCTTTGTACAGACCTGAACAAGTATTAGCATTTGCTTAAATGAGTTGTAACTATTGTTTCTGTTGGTGTAATCTTCTTTCTGTTGTCATCACTTTCCCTGTGAATTACAGTGTAGGAGTGTTTGCAAAAACAATATTCTGGAAGCGAAGGAATGTAAAGTATTTGACAATACGACTTCTGGTCTCTCTTGCCTTAAGTTTGGTTTTGCTAACTTAATATTTTACCTTACATTTGTATGAGGAGGGAGGGAAGAATATCATGTTCTTTGAATGACAGTAGAGGTAGGCTGTGTTTCATATGCAGCCTAAAAATAATTATTATGAGCCAGCAGAAGAGTGTTACTGAATGTTGAGAGAAATAGTATGACAGCAGAAAGGGAAAATATGAAACAGATGTACCATATGTTACTGTGCATTTTTTTTCTGTAACAAAACCATGGAGCATGTGAGAAATGTATTATAGAAAAAATAAATTTTATTTCTTTTAGCAAGGGTTGGGGAAACCCCCAAATTTATACTTGAGATTCATTCAGAGGAACTATCTTTATGCTTGAATATGGTGTTTACTGTATTATAATCACTGTTGATAATTTTCTTTTGGACTTGTTTTCTGTGTGCTTTTTGGCAGTTGGGAAGGGCCTAAAATGGGCCTCAAATGCCCTGAAAAGCTGTAATAAGTATTACACGAACAAGAAGGGAGATGCTTCTAGATGCAAAATCTGTGTCCAAATGTACGTATATCCCAGACCATATAGGTGTTGCTGGGAAAATAATGGGTTTTAGAAGGTCTGTGTGGCTATTACGCACTGGAGAGTGGATACATTTGTTAAGATTTCCTTGCTGTTTCTGGCAGTGTCCACTTATTTTGCTATAGCATAGGGTAGATTATGGGTATGAACGTTACCCTTCAGTTTTACTTGTGGGAATTACCTGAATTACAGATTACATTTATTTAAAAAATATTTTTTTACCTCCTACCTGGAATTTAAAAAAAATAAATTTTTTTAGTACTTCATGGAAACTGACCCACTAGTGAGAACTAACGTATTTTTTTGGCTTTGAAGGGAAAGATGATGTTTTGTTGGACACTCAATTTAAGAGTGATTACATAAGTGTCTCTGTTTTCTCTATCCAAATAATACAAAAGTTTCACTGACTCACAGTGTGTACGTGAAGTTCAGCTGTATAATCTGTTTAATTAAAACTCACTTGGTTTTCCTTTGTGTGGAGCCTTGGGGGATTGAAAGTCTTAGGTTTGTAAAGGAAATAATGAATTTTATGTAAGGATCTGATCCTTTTCTCTCTTGTTTTTCTTCGTGGTGTCATTCTGTGGGCTTCAATGAATCTACTGCAGATTTGCAGAATAATGAGTAGGAGAAGAGCTAGGATCCAGTATGGGGTTATTTATTTATTTATTTAACCTACAAATGTCCCTGTTTCAGTCGGTTTTGATGGGATTGTAGTTGTAAATTAATCCTGTTTAATTACTCAGTTATCTGCTAGAACAAGTTTTGAATTAACAAGGCAGACCACCTGAAACTTCCACATTTAGGCAGAAATAATTAACTTGTGTTTCACATCCCTTTTTATTTTAAAAAGGTTGATGAACAAACTGAAAGATCAGAAACTTATTCTGTCTTGATTTTAAACTGTAATTACTGCTTTAAATCTTACATTAAATATCTTTTAATCATTACAGCACAATTACATTTCTTTAACCAAGTTAAAATGAAACTTGGCAGAATAACTTAGATTTTTTTCAAGCACTGAGGCAAAGTACATCCTTTTAAAAACCGTATTCAGACAAGCCAAAATAGATGGCTAGGAAATAAACCAGCCTTTTCACTTTTGCTGAGAGCCAAAACTGACAATTCTAACTCAAAAGTTTGTCATTTGGAGTTTCTCTTAAGTAGAAAATTGAGGGCTACATGTCTTTTTGGTTTCCCTCACAGAAAATGGAGAGAAAAAAACCCAACATCTGGATTCTTGCAAACAGGGAGTGATTAATTTTTTAAAAAAAGAGACATGGGGTTGGCTGATTACCTCCCCATCTCTTGACTCCACAGAAATCCTTCTTTACATTCCCATGGATTTTGGATTCCAGTATGTAAAAAACCTGGGATATCAGCAATAGGATTGTGCTATATCTTCATAGCATTTGAATATTATAGATTGAGACTGAAGCTATTCTCAGTTATGCTATTGGGGTACCTGGACTAGACAGTGTTAGGTCTGATTACTGTTCCCATCACTGCTTTATAAGATGGCCTCTTGAAAAGGATGTTTGTGATATCACCTTTTTAGCTAATTTGCTAGTGCTATAGAAATGTTGTTCTGCTTTAAAATGAAGGCTCTACGATTTCTGTGGAAATTGCTAGGGTCTCTGAGTGTATCTGAAAATAATCTCCTCTGAAATCTTCAGGACACTTTCCACCTGGAAAAGAAAGGAAAACAAAATTTTCTCTACAGCACTACAGTTCCTGGAAAGCTCCATGGAAAAGACTTTAGTCTTGAATTATTTCTATAGAGTTTAGCCTTCTGTGTTTTAGAAATTACACTTGTTGAAATAGCAGATCAGAAACATGTTAAGTGGTGTCACCATAATAATATAATTTTTTCTTCTGTCTTAATTTTATGCTGTGTCACTTAAGGTAATTTGTTAAACATCCACATGACTCCTTTTATGTATGAGTAAAATAACTTGTTCAATATGTGCCTTCCAGTTTCATATATGCAAGAGGTCCCACTTCTGTTGTAATTGTTGAAATATTAGAAGAGCCTCACTTATTTAATGCTTATGTTGTAATTGCACGTGAGTATCCCAGTGTGCAAAGTGATCTTGAAGGTCATTTATTGTTTAGCTTGATAGCCAAGAGAACTTCACTCTGAAATAAAATAAAAATAATCTCCGAAACATGTTACAAAGTACCTGTAATATGGGCTCTCAGAATTTCCTTTATAGATAAGTTAAATTCAGTGGCTAGATTATTTGATGAAGTAAGTCTATTCTAGAAAATGTAATCAAGTTTTCACTGATTGTAGTAGAAAATAAGGGGTAGTGGAATACAGTCAAGGTGATTCAAAGCAGGAAGAGGAAATTAAATTTTTCACTAAGTATGAACAAACCTTGCTTTCAGATTATGAACCTTGTGATTATTATTTTTTGGGTGTTTTCTTTTTGTAAATGAATTCATATTGGCAGGACTGTACATTTAATCAGAACTAAGGCACGGATTGATCTGTTATCTGTTGATGCTGCTCTGTAGCTACTTTATGTAGTACTGTAGAAGCAACAGAAACTACTTCACAGGCTTTTTTGAGATCATGGAATTCAGTTAAAGAATTACTTTTCCCAACCTTTTTTCTTGTTATATGGAATCTTATTTTTGAATAAGGGCATAAAACCTTATTCAAATTGGCAAAACTTGATAATAAACTGACCAGTCATGTATGTTCTTTGTGTTGTTATCACTACAATTTATTTCTATAAAATGTCTAATTTCTGGCTAAAAGCAATGAGATTAGAATAAAATTCAACTTTGAATTTTTGAACATAGGCAGTTTGAATGATAGTCTTACTGTAGGTGTTGTGCAGTACCTATATAGGTCAGAGATAATTTTTACAAAAAGTGAGCATTTACTGAAATTGGAGTCAAAGCTTCTGTATTGAATAGATAAAAATGTCAGCCTTTGATACATATGTTCTGATGGGTAAAAAATGACACCATTATAGCAACTCCCTTAGGAGTTACAAGAGGGCCTTCATTTGTTATCTAACAAGATCTGAATCTTGATGTGCTTAGAAGATTTTCATTATGCTTATTTCTTATTTATACATGTTATAGTGTCTAGTTGCTGTGCTGATTGGCACAGTAAAATAAATAGAAAAGAAAACCTCCTAGTTTTATAATTTCATTTCCTATATTGCTTCTAGTCCACTTTTTAAGATAGCTGAGATTTCTGCTCTGAACCTTGCTTTTTGTTGGGTTTGTGTGCTTTTTGATCTGCAATATGAGACCTAATGACTTTTGTAGCCAAGTATAAAGCTTGTGATGTCTTTTCTTGCCTACTAGTTCCTATTATTACCTAACAAGGAGTTGAGAGCCTATGGTTTTGCGTTTTCATCAAAAGTGACTGATATACCAGTTACTTAAACTGTTCTTTGCTAGGTAAAAGAATCCTGTTTTGGGGATTACCTTTGCCAGGGGGTTCTTGAGAATTCACAGGCCTCCTATCAATCTCCATAGCTCACTTCTGAGAAAGTTAGATAATGAACTCCATTTACAGACAGAAATGCTCTTGATATTTTTACTTGAGAACCATTCTTTCATATTTGTAATGACAAGTTGAGATTTTGTTTTTACTGGTGATGAAGTGGCCAGGAGCAGTATAAAGGAAAGATACAGTTTCTGTATGCAGACAGTATGCCTGAAAGACCTATGGCACATCCTTACTTTTTCAGTTAAAATTAATATTTCCCTACTGTTCAACTATTTTCCCTCTGGGTGTAGTATCTTATGAATAGGTGCTTCCTCCATGGACAGTGTGATTGAAAGGTTTGTGGTATCATCTGTTCTTTACTCTCTTTTCTCTGTGTACTTGGTATGAGACAGCTGTCATCTAACACAAGAGGTAGGTGAATGCAAAAAAAATCAAATTGCATTCAGACTTCCAGTTCTTATTCACTGTGAAAAAAGTTATGCATGGGCTCACATAAGAATTTTTCATTGTTACCATATTGCTGTAGTCTTCAATAAGAAATATGTGAAAAAACTTTAGTTGATATTTTGGAGAAGTAGGATTAAATTTCCAGGTGTCTGCTAAGAGTTTTTTCCTAACTTATTAAAAAACCCACAACCCAAACCCTTCCATTTGTATTTCATTATTAAGATGTCATACATTCCTATTGTTTACCACCTGTGGAAATACATGACTAGCATATACTGTTGACATATTCTATATGTGCAATTATAATGTTCAAATAAATTCACCTGTAACTCGTGCCATTTTAGTATTGAGTTAGGAAATCTGGATGCAGTATTAGCCTAAAAATTACACACAAATAACTTAATTAATTTAGAAATTTGTACATTATTCCAAAGTGTCAGTGTATTTCAACTAAGATGTAATAATAGATTTAGTGTATTTTGATAAATATAGAAGATAGCTACGTTATGACATTTAAACAATTGTAGTATGTTACATTTTAGTAACAGACTTGCAAGAAGAGAATTATTTATTTGCATTCCAGTATTACTGAGAGATTCCAATTAAACCTGAAGTTTGCTTGTGAGAGTAGTTAGGCAAGATAGTTTAGGCTTTTGGTTGAAATAAAGGATAAAAACATACAAATGGTGAATGATAACATGGAAAGATAGACAGAAGAACTAGTTTTGTATTCAGACTTGTCCAGCCTCACATAGTTACAGGTAACCGTCTATTAGAGATTTGGTATGGAATGATCCCAAGAGGATACTCTATCATGTGCTGTTTCTTATATGTGTTATTTTGTAATTCGGAGTGCTCTGTGTCATCCCCACAGTCTTTTAGTCATTTAAGGCCATAACAGAGTACCTCGGATCTTCTATGCAGGAGGGTAGCAAAGAAGGAACTGTATGAGATTTGCTCATCCACTTTAGTGGAGAATTCTGCTCTGCACGCTGTTGTCTGCTAAGTAACAATGGAGCAATCTGAGATGCTAAAAGAAGCAAAAGATAAACCTGGATCTGTTGATTATAGATTCACAGGTCTAGTTCTCACCTAAGTGACACACAGGAAAATGGGCTGCTATTGTACTCATTAACTGTAGCTGGCAGGAGGGTTGACAAAAATACCTACATACCCTTGTAGACAATTGTTCTTATTCTTCTAGCAGGCAATTCACTAGTTCTGTATCAACCTGATCATAGCAAATTATTTTTTATATATATGTTCTTTATTGTAGAAAAGAAACTGGCTCATTTTAGCTGGAGATATGGAAAAGAATTATACCTTATGGCCAGTTAACATACTGTAAATTCTTGGCCTATTCTTCATGGTTCACTGGTATACTAAGTTTTGAAAACAGTGGTTTAAGGAGATTTAAAAATACTTATTTTTATTAGTTTTCATATTAGGACATAAGCAATGTTCCTTGGCAAAAATTCCACAAAATATGGAAAACTTTGATTAAATCCATAAGCTTACAGTTATTTTTTGATCAGGTCAAATGTAGGAGTAACTATATTCCCCATGACATTAGAGTCCAAACCTGATAGAATCTACTTTGTTCATGCTTATTTGTATTGCTACTCAATCATCCTTGTGTTTTGTGTATGCCAAGGAGTCACTGATTACCTAGGTAATGATGACATAGTTGATGTAGTCATATAGGATTTTGAAAAGCTTTTTCAAAGTCACCTGTCAGAAGTTCTTAAAAGAACTATTTTGATATGAAATGAAAATTCCTTCACATGCATTATCACTTGTAGAATAACTGTCATGAAATAATAGGTTGAAATGAATCAGGGAGATTGCTTATGGAGTCCAAAAGGGATCTCCTCTCTTCAATAAACTAATTAAATAAAAAAGGGGACAAAGGGTGTTGGTGGCATCTTTTGTTGATGTTCTTAATCAGGATAGTTACAGTGAATACTGTCTAGAAAGAGTTGCAGGAGTGTACTGAATGAAGGTATGATAAAACTGTAAATGAAATTCAGTGCTTCTAAGTGAAAAGTGGTGCACCTGAGGGAAAAACAATCCTAAATTTACATGAACAGTGATGCTCAGTAGGCTATTAATAAGCAGAAAATAGATTTTGGGATTATAACAGGTTTTTCTACTGAAATGTAAGCTTGCATGCTCAGTATAGTCAAAAAAGCTGATTGAAAAATAGAAAACAATTAGGAAAAAGGAATGACATGCAACTAGAGAACATTACAGTGACAGTTTATATTTTGTAGCTCATCTATGTCCTGAATTCTCTGCAAGTTCAGATCTCCATCTCAGAAAGGGTATGGCAGAACTAGAGAAATTCCTACTGAGAAAGGAAGGAAGTGTAAACAAAATTATGGAAGGTCTACTAATGGAAAAGAGATGGCAGAAGTGGGATGTAATAGAAATCTGCAAGAGTTTGAGCAGCGTGAAGAAAGAGTGAAAAATAGCTGATAATTCTCATAAAATGAAAATTGGGAAAGACCAGATGAAGGGAGCATGGTCAGAATTAGCAAAGACATTTATACAAAAAATGTGGAGTTAAGCTGGTAGCTCATTGCTGCTGGACTTTGGCTTCCACAAATTCAGAGTCATTAGATAGATTTATACAAGTCTTTCAAGGACTCTTAAGCACATAGATACACAATCTGGACCTATAACTCCTTGAGCTGAAGACTACTGGAAACTGCGTCCCCCTCTGCTTATGCCTGTTGTACTCTTCCCTAGGCATCCAATATAGGCTGGTCTTTAGATCCAGTACAAAAACATGCTATAGTGTCTGACTTAGGAGCTCCACTCTTTCTTGCCCTTGTTCAAAAGATGCTTCAAAGTTTCTTTCTTTTCTTTCTTTTTTTTTTGTTGTTGTATATGTAAGATTTTTTTTTCACTAGATCATGCAATCACAATCTTTTCTATAAAAGAACAGAAAAAGAAAGCAGTTGGGTTGTATTTGAACTACATTTAAACTGTGGTTACCCTTTGCTGTCTGTAAGCTTAGAAGATGAATCACCTGTGTGGCCTGTGTTCCAAACCTCTCACTGATCTTAATAAGAACAAAATGATCATAGTCATAAATAACATAAGGTCATCAATGAATGGTGACATCTTCTGGGCATATACATCAGTCTGTGTTCCAGACACTCTTTCATCGTGGTTCTCTCAGCCAGGGATTCTGTCTCCAAATCAAGAGAACAAGTGCTAGAAGGACATCTCTATCTGGAACCATGCTCACAATGAAACTAAATTAATAGTCAGCAAACTTAAAGCAGATACTCTTGTTCACAGGCAGATTGTGTTAACTCATTTCATAAAAGCTGTTCAAATGCTAAAAAATTTCAATCTCCAAACAAGAGTTATCACTATTGAATATATCTTTAACAACAAAACTGGCAAGTAGATCACTCTACAGGATATTTTGGGAGACATTTGGGTTTAATAAAGGTTACATTTTGTTAGGGAAAAATAAAAATGTGGAGGTATACCATCTGGTCAGGATTATTCTGACCTTTATAGACAAAACTTCTTTAAGTGGGTACCAGTTATCTTAGAAAGTACTTACAATCCAACGCACTAGCTATAAAGTACCAGAAATGTTCAGATTTAAAATAGGAGTTTGAATTAAGAAAGTAATATCCTGTTCAGAGGAAGGAAGACTGTCAAAAGGGTTGCTGAGTTTAAAATCAAAAGACCAAAAATGCTTCCTTTTTTCTGTAACTCTTAAATAAGCACATTTTGATGTGTGTCTCATATCATGTAAATTTAGACTTTTCTGCTTCCCAGTGAGGAGTAAGAGCTAGCAAAAAATCAATGTTCAGAACAGTCTAATTAGCCTAAGTTATTGCAACTATTCACATTATTTCAGCTGGAAAAAAATATTAATACTTGCTGGTGAAATTGTGCTATATTTGGATAATATTTATGACTAGCTACAGTGCATTGAATTATTTATTGAATAGTTTTATCAGGTGCTTGCAATGAATCGGGCTTCAGGACCAGAAAAAATGTATCTGTGCATCAATAACATAGCCTTCTAGTATTTTGTCTCATACAATTGAGTTTTAACAGAATAAAAACTACAAGCATACTTTCTTTTGTAGGTAGATATGTAGTTCTAAAACTTCTGTCATTGGGATAACTTTCAGCACAGTTCCATTTTGAACAAACTTTTAAAAATGGATTTAGTATAGAAGAATGCACAAATGAAGTTGCACAATAATTCTAAGTAGAGCTGCTTGATTATTAGGGCTTATTCTTAAGCTCTTGGTTACACTTAACAAATTTAGCTGAACAGAGCTCTAACACCAGGTTCCCAAGATGTCTTGTCAGACTACCCAAGTGAGAAATTATCAACTTGTTGCCTGAACTTATAAAGACTGTTGCATTTTCATTCTAGATATTATGAGGAAAAAAGGTGATAAAATATTCTACAGAACAAAATATTAATGTGATGTCTGTTTGGTTACAAAAGTAATTAAATGTGTGATTATTCTTTGTTTTCTGAAATGTCTGGAGCTATTTCCTCATTTATTCTATTTAGTGATAGTTTCAAAACAAATGATCCAGCTGGCTGAAGGCTTTTCACTTGGCAGGTAAATAGCTGGTATTACTCTCCAGGAAGGTCAGGATATTTTGCATTTCATCATTCCTGGAATTTATCTTCTATGGTCCAGCTTGATTAAACTTCCTGTGGCACTGGAGGAATAAGAAGCAAAGGTCTTAAAGCAAGAAAAATGTTATTGACTAATTAGAATTTAGAACTATGCAAATTTAACTTTTTTTTTTCCGCTTTCAAATACTTCTTGTGCAAAACAGAGTAGAGAGTAATCATAGAAGAATAGTTCCTTGGAAATATAAATAAATTATTTAATTATTTTATTTGGCAGTTATACTTGCTATAAAGAGGAGAAAGGTCTAAAGAATTAAAGAGCTTTAAGCTCATAGACAGTAAAGCATTGTGAACTTGTGGGTGTAGAAAGCCATGAAAAATATTTTTTAAGAGTGTTATTTTTCTTTCTCTTTGCAACTGAAGAGAACCATCAGAGCCCTACAGTGATGATAGCATCTCCTGTTACCCTTTATAAAGGAATTTTTTAACCAGTGGATTATGTGGATATCCTACTGTTTTGTCTCAGAAATAATTTTCAGTTTCTCCCCATGCAAGTACAAGTAATCTGAATAGATTACACTGTAATGTATAGACAGCTTCTAGGTTTTGAGTGAACAGTGAAATGAAAAAGAATGAGGCTAAAGCAGATACATATTTACATTTTATTGCAACTAACAAGATTTTCATCTATAAATGTGCATACAAGAAAAAAGGAGTGGTCTTTGGAATGGACAGCCTTTATCTTTTAAAGTAATCAGTAATAAAAAAGGTGCTTGAGATGTTTTCTAGAATTTGCTTTGTCAATAAGTATTCATTGTGATGAACAGTTTTGGAACACGGAGGAAAATGGAATGGTTATTCACATCATACCCCGATATTTGATTCATATTGAATATGGATAGCACTTATTCAGGATTTCTATAGGCTCCATTTATCAAAGGAAAAAAAAATCCTCTCTAAAAAGGATAATATATTTTACTAAGGTTTTTGGCAGTAGAAATGGCAGAGTGCTATTTTAAGGTATGCTTTTCTATAAAGGCTTTTTTCATGTTCTCAAAGCTTCAAAGTGGTGTAGGCTTTTTTTCTCTTAGTAGACAAAATTCAATATCTAGGACTGAACTTGTTTTCCCAGTACAACTGGGAATATTAAAGAGAGGATCTGTGCAACAGATGAATCATGGTAGCTGCTCAAGGTATTTCAGTAAGAAGTCAGTTTGGAGAGGAAAAAAACCCTAAAGAGTACCTTTGACATGGCTTGAATTGAATAGATTGAATGTGCTGTGGCTTTTTTTTTTTTGTTAGAAGTGATGTCAACTGCTTCATTACTCATAATTGAAAATTCAGTGGAGTAAAGTTATAAAAAAAAAGTATGAAATAGGCCTTTGAGCTGCAGCTCTGTGGTTCAATGCTGCAGACATCAATGAGGTCAGTACATCATGTTTGTGAGTTACATTACAGTTTTAAAACTGTAATCTTTTCTGTCTTGGGGTTGGGTTTTTTCATAGAATAAGGTAAATTAATGATAAGACAGAGGAATTGAAGCAGGAAGAGAAGGGAAAGCATTGTAGAATTATTTTGTCTTGAGATAATGGTTTAAGACCTGACAAAAGGACAGTGTTCCATTGACCACCTATGTTCTTTTCTGTGATCATTTAACATCTCTGTATTGGATACAGAAATTGATCATGCAAAAAAAAATAAAGCCTGTAATACAGTTTTCACTGCCATCATCCTGGCAAGTGTTCCTATTAGAGATAAAAGGTAGTGTATCACCTTTTAAGCTCTGTTTTATTCTTACTTCTTAGGACTTCTAATCTCTCTTTCCTGACCTGATCATGCTTTTTGATGTCTAGTCCTTTTCTCCTCTATGTCTTTGGGCATGGTGTCTGGCTGTTCTGGTTTTTTTGCACGTCTACCTCATTAGCTGACAGTTCCATACCACTAAGTGGCATCATTCCCGAAGAAAAGGTCTTAATTTTTTCTTGTGTAGAAATGACTTCTAACAAATGTGCATAGGATGGCAACTTTACTAGCAACTTTATCTTTCCCCTGTAGAGTAAATGGGAAATACGTAAATTAGCCTGTGATCATCAATCCATTTGTTGATTTCAGCAGCAACTTGATCTACAGGTTGCAATTAGGAATGTCTACTCTGAAGCACAAAAGATCAGTGTTATGTTTAATGTTGGTTTCTCTGTGCATCTCTAAGAAAATATGTCAGTTGATTTGGAATAATATTGGTTAAGCAACTTCTGTTGTCTCACACGTTCTAACTGTAGGGCTAAATACAAGCTTGCTTTCTTGGTCTAATAGAATTCTGACTGTAAAGAGACTTAGACAGCACTTACATAATTAAACCTGCCTTTTTTTTCCTTTTTCAGTTGAAAAAAAATGCAATTTTCTTCAGAAGTATTAATTGTAAAATGTCAAATGATGCAGGCTTTTTTATTTTTTATTCATAGTTTCTGATACAATTTCCCACGGTAGATTGTGTCCTCTAGAAGAACTTCCTTTGGATGGGGCTTTCTGGTCACCTGAGTATCATAAAAGTTTAATTCAGAGAATTCTGGTGCAGTTTTTACATCTCAAGGAGCATTTGCATTACTGTATGGCTCCTAAAAGGTGACATAAATGCACTTCTTTATAGATTAAGAAGTCATACTGGAAATTGTAGGAGACGTAGCATGTGACATAGTGGAGAGCAATTCCCCTGTGATTAATTCTTTGCTGCTACTAATGATCTCATCTGTACAGTATCAGAATGTATCAGAGCAGGACCTCTTCCAATTCTTAGTGTGGTTAGATGGCCCTAAATTAGAGAACTGTAATTCAACATTATTACTTCCAGCAGTAGTGCAGTTGTTTCAAATATTAGAAATATTAAATTGTCTGTGCAATCAGTGCATATAAAACTGTTCAAGAATAGTTGAATATACTATGTCTATTACTAGGAATGTGGTGTGAAAATATCACCTTGTAGAGCAGTGATTTTCTTGTTTATTAGAGAAGGAATTTCAAATAGAGGGCTTAGAATCAGCTTTTTTGGATTTGATGCAAGCACAGTAAGGACTGCTGATAGTGATAGCTGTGCTGAGAGAAGACGTTATAAAGACTAGTTTGGAATATGGGTGTGGTGGGTTGACCTTGGCTGAATGCCAGGTGTCCACCAAAGCCATTCTATCACTCCCCCCTCCTTCTCTGAGCAGGGGAGAGAAAAAATATAACAAAGGGCTTGTGGGTTGAGATAAGGACAGGAGATATCATTCACTAATCACTGTCACGGGCAAAACAGACTCAGCTTGGGGAAAATTAACTCAATTTATTACAAATCAGAACAGAGTAGGGTAGTAAGAAATAAAACCAGATCTCACAACACCTTCCCTCCAGCCCTCCCTTCTTCCCGGGCACAACTTCACTGCCGGCTTCTCCACCTACCCCTCCCAGCGGCACAGGGGGATGGGGAATGGAGTCTGAGGTCAGTTCATCACAGGTTGCCTCTGCCACTCCATCCTCCTCAGGGGCAGGACTCATCACACTCTTCCTCTGCTCCAGCGTGGGGTCCCTCCCACAGGAGACAGTCCTCCACAAACTTCTCCAACGTGGGTCCTTCCCACGGGCTACAGTTCTTCACGAACTGCTCCAGCATGGGTCCCTTCCATGGCGTGCAGTCCTTCAGGAGCACACTGCTCCAGCGTGGGTCCCCCACGGGATCACAAGTCCTGCCAGAAAACCTGCTCCGTGGGCTCCTCTCTCCACAGATGCGCAGGTCCTGCCAGGAACCTGCTCCGGCGCGGGCTTCCCATGGGGTCACAGCCTCCTTCGAGGACCCACCTGCTCCGGCGTGGGGTCCTCCCCAGGCTGCAAGTGGGGATGTGCTCCACCGTGGACCTCCATGGACTGCAGGGGGACAACCTGCCTCACCATGGTCTTCCCCACGGTCTGCAGGGGAACCTCTGCTCTGGCGCCTGGAGCATGTCCTCCCCCTCCCTCTTCACTGACCTTGGTGTCTGCGGAGTTGTTTCTCTTACATGTTCTCACTCCCTGGCTGCCATTTCTCCCCCTGTTCCCCAACTTCTCCCTACTTAAAAAAGTTATCACAGAGGCATTACCACTATCGCTGATTGGCTCAGCCTTGCTAGTCGTGGGTCCATCTTAGAGCTGGCTGGTATTGGCTGTGTTGGACATGGGGGAAGCTTCCAGCAGCTTCTCACTGAAGCCACCCCTGTAACACCCCCCGCTACCAAAACCTTGCCACAGAAACCCAATACAATGGGGGAAAAAACGTAATGCATCATATTGTTTGTCACTCTTTCTTCAGTGGTAATGCTCTTTTTTTATTACCATATAGGCTATGGGGTGAGGGAGTGGGGAGGGGAGCAGTCATGACTTCAGCAGATATCCAACTGCTTTGCCCTTAAGGGTCAACAAATAGCAGCCAGAACAAGAACAGAATGAAGCTTTGTCCCTGTTAGTCTTTATGTAGAGATTTATATCCCATAATCTTTATATAGAAATTAATTTACCTTTGATATTTTTATTTATATTTCCCATAGTGTCTTCAGTTTACCAGGTTATTGTGTAAGTAATCTGTGCCGGAAAAAACTATGTTTTTCCCCAGAATTTTCCTGGAACTCTCGTGTGGAGTTTGATGTCTGACATCAGAATAATTTATCTTACGATAATTAAATGATATAAGAACATGAATGAAGTGCAGTACTGAACCTAAGTAGCCTGGTTTCTGAGAGATTAACTGCAGCAATGTGTTATTTTCAGTCTTCTATGAAAGTCAGGATAGAAATTATAATTAGTGTTGTGAAATAGAACCCAGAAAACACTGTATTCCTTCAATAGAAAAATATTTGTTTTCTTTGAGAAACATTTTGTATGGGCACACCTGTCTCACTAAATAATGATTGACAGTGCAGTCTCTGAACACATGTATAGCAGAAACATTAGAACTTGAAAATCTTTGCATCACCACAAAGGAAACATAATAAAGGATCATGAAGCTTTCTGTTTAAATAAAATGTTCTTCTAATGAAAGTTGGTAGATAAGCTGCATGCAGTCATAAAGTTTAGTTCACTTTTATATAGTTATTTTTATCTTAGAAGTGAAGTTAAAAGTATGTCTAGCACAGCAAAGAAGATTGTGTTTTTCTGGTGTTTATAATTGTTACTTGATGTTTGCATTTAACCTGATGGTCTCAGTGGAGTTTCTCTCTCTAAAAGTTGTAGTCTAAAAAAGTCATGGTTTTAATTCTCCATAAAGGGATATTGTTACATGTCTACTGTGGTTCACTGCAAAGCAATGGCAATGCGTGCCATCGCTTTGGGCTTTTGTGAAGTGGATGTAGTGGTATTTCTTTAAATACTGAATAATATGTTGCTTTGTCCATCAGACTGTGGAAGACCTAGGCACGCTGGAGCGCGTTATGCAGTATGTTTTGCCTATCATAGCTGACATTTATTGTACATTTAAATTGTTTCAGATATTGCTATAAGGGGTTTTAAAATCATTCCATCATATTGGAAAATAGTTTATTCTGTTCTTTTTTGTTTTATTTTCTATTTATTTTTACTAATTATCATATGTGTGTGTGTACTTGGGGAAGTAACAGCCCCCCTACCCACAGTAACACAGATGTTCTTGATAAAGACTTTGCTACTGCAGGAGTTCCGCTGAAAATACAACATTGTCTGGGAAACTTTAAAGGAAAGCTGCAATTGGAAATTACATGTTGAGCAAAGTAAACCAGATATAAGAGTGAACACTTGTTGCAAATGTGTAGGAAAATCTAAAGAAAATGTGGGCTACAGAAGAGAAGGGAGGAGGAATCAGAGGTAGATTCAAGCAAAATAGAAAGTTGTAAAGTCAGTTCATATGGTTAATATGCTCCATCTCGTGTGCTGTTCAAAAGTAAGATAAAATGATCTTATTCTAAAGATGCATCTAAGCATGAATTAAAAAGTAGAAAGATGTACGGTTGCATAATTTCTTAAAGTTGAAAGAGCCCATACATTTTATTAAATTATTGACAGAAGCTGATACTAGCTGAGCAGGATACATGGAGTGTTTTTGATGACAACATGAGCATTGATTCTGTACTCTCACCTCCTTTTATACAGCATAGAACAAATCCTCTCAAATAATGCAGTGAAAAAACTGGGGATTAAGGGAGGACGTGTTGAAGGGGATATTCATTCTGATCACAAATCTGTACTTAAACTGCAATGAGTTTGCATTATATAGCCAACAGATGTGTAAGCATGTGATTTCAGAAAAAAAACCCCAAACCTCTAGCAGTTTGTGCTGATTTTGGCTGGGATAGAGTTAATCTTCTTCACAGAAGCTAGTAGAAGGCTATGTTTTGGATCTGTGCTGAAGACAGTGTTGATGATACAGGGATGTTTTAGTTATTGCTGAGCAGTGCTTAACAGTCAAGGCCTTTTCTGCTTCTCACCTGACCTCCCCAGGGAGTAGGCTGGGGGTGCACTAGAAGTTGGGAGGGGACGCAGCTGGGACAGCTGTCCCCAACTGACCCAAGGGATATTCCAGACCATATGATGTCATGCCCAGTATATAAAGCTAGGAGAAGAAGAAGGAATGGGGGGAGTTACGGTGTTTGTCTTCCCAAGTAACTGTTATGCATGATGGAACCCTGCCTTCCTGGAGATGGCTGAACACGTGCCTGCTGATGGGAAGTAGTGAATGAACTCCTTGTTTTGCTTTGCTTGCATGCACGGCTTTTGCTTTACTTATTAAACTGTCTTTATATACATGAATTTTCTCATTTCTACTCTTCCGATTATCTTGCCTGTCCCAGCCTGGGAGGAGTGAGCAAGTGGCTGTGTGGTTCTTAGTTGCTGGCTGGGGTTAAACCACAACACTGTTAGAACTAAATAAGTCTTTTGCACTTCAAGGTGGCTCTAAAATACCTTACCCACCCCACAGATCTTGTGGTGTTCTTATCTGCGATGTGGGGTGGTTGAAAGGAAATCAATAGTGGTGGTATGCTTGTGGAGCTTGCGTTGCTTTTTTGTGAATATAAGGCTTAGAGCACAGACCAAGTCCTGAAATTGTTTTACATTTTCTTGCCTTAATCATTGTTTTGTTTTGTGTCCAGTGGTTGAAAAGTGGTTGCAGAGCTTTAATAACTCCTTTCTTAATAGCTGTATAAATGGAATAGTCTTACGGCATGGTTACTTAAAAGCAGTTTGAGAAATAAGGAAAAAGTATGGTACAGTAGACTGTTGGACTGTTGGCAGAAAAGAAGAAAGTGCTAACAATTTAAAATTCAGCACTGTGGAATGCAGTTGGCCCCAAATGACCCTTAGTACCTGTTTGTTTAATTGGAGTTGGCAACGAAAAGCTCCCTGGAGGCTTCTGGGCACTTCATGAGTTTGAACAACTACTAAACAGTAGACCAGCATATGGATATACTGCTATTTCAGCACTGTAGTGATTAAGATTATGCTATGTGCTTGGGAGAAAAAGAATCTACCAACATACAAGGGAAGAAAAGGGTGTGGGGGGGAAATATAGCTGTAAGGAATCTTCAAGTAATTTAAAATAGAATATTTACTGCATTCAATTTCTCCCCTGTGGTGGTTTAATAGTGGATCTGTGGTTTTAGCTGAGGAACTTCTTGCTGTTTGTGGATTAGTTTCAGAATCATACCATTAGTTTGATGTATTTTTTTCCTACAGAAATATACCACAGGTTTTATAGTCATGTTTAAAGAGTATAAGCCAGTAGTACTTAAAATCTGAAATACTTAACTGTTTAATTAAAAGCCAATTAAGTATTTTGTGCAGTACTGAGTGTTGAATGGTGATTAGGAAGATATACAGATTTAACCATTCTTTGATGTACTGTATTTGTAATTGCTTCTTAGGAATGAAGGCTGTCCCATATTTAAATATGCAAGTATAAAACATTGCATCTGACCGTTGGTTGGTGTTTGCAGTGCAAACAATGTGATTGTATTTGGCATTGTCTGACCAGTGTTAGTGTAACCAGGGGAATGAAGTAATTTCCAGCTTAGAAATATTGTGGTTCTATATCAGAACTTTGAACAAAGAGTCAAGGTTAACTTGTTCTGTTGTTAAGTGCTAACTGTAAATCAGGGATTAGTAAGTTTTTCAAAACTTCTATGGGGAGGAAAAAACTCAACATACTTTTTTTCCACTGTAGCCTTATACATAGTTTTTTGGAAAATATAACACCTATTTTTAATTAGTGATGATAAGTCAGCCTGTGAGTTAAAGTTTTAAACTTAAGAATTAAAGCAAAGTTCCAGACTAGTAATGCTTTGATTTAAATTTAAACAGTATCGTAGTTTATGGATCCCCTGGTGTTTATTTAATTCTGGAGAGGATACTTAGCTGTGCACTTGAGGCGCTCCAAGTTAGAGAGCATTTTGCTATTGGATTTTGAGTTCAGTTGTGTCTTGTGTTTGCTTTTTAATAGATTATCTTTTGCAAGGCAATCCAGTTTCAGACTTGGGTGGATTTTCGGTTTCTACAGATACTTTTGCATATTATACATTGAGGAACAAATGTTGGGATTTTATTTATATATGTATATGTACAGACACATATATTTACATATGTATTAAGTACATGTAAGTATATATAAGCATATATTGAGTGTGTGTATATGTAAGTGTGTTTGTTCTTGTCCGCATCTGTGTGTGTGCCCAGTTGTTGAATTATGAGACAAAAATTGCTATCTTTTTTCTTAAAAGACCCGACTTATGGTTTCAATTTTATTTTTCCATACTTATAACTTCTAATTCTTACATAAAGTTAGTTTGGTTGTTTATTTTAGATGTGTGACCATAGTTTTCCTTTGCTTTTGTGTTCGTTAATAATTTTCTGCAGGCTATGGATTTAGTGCCATCTTGTGGGAAAACATAATAACTGCAGATTTTTTATGACCATGTACTGGATTCATTTAGGCCATAAACAAGAAGATACTCTTATTAAATCTGATGAGAATATAGATTTAACAAAGTTATTGTGAAACCAAAATCTTCCAACTTATGAAAGCATAATTTTGTGAACTGCGCAGACCTTTTGAGACCAAAATGTTGCCTCCTTAATGATTTCTCTCTCCTGCTGATCCGTGCTTCAGTAACTCAGGATGAAATGTCTTTCCAGATGGTCATCTTGCTTTGTGATGTATCATTTTTTCCTGGATCTAGCTGAACACTGCTTTGATTAGAGTTACTGAAATCTCTATATTGGTGTGGGGTTTTTTTTCCTTAACTGTGTCAGAACACATAGTTCTAAAGCTCCTTTTCAAATTGTTTCAATGGGAAATGATTATGTATTATGGTTAATCAACTCACAGTACTATTCCTAGTAGAGAAAAAAAATTGGAAGCTGACGAATGCTCTTTTATGTATTGTGCCTGATTAAAATATAGCAGGGAGAGGTTGAAATTGGAACTTGATTTATCATTTTTTTTTATTTCTGGCTTAATAAAAGCTGTGCTTGAAATTGTCCTGTGAATAACTTATATTCACATAGTTTTTCTAGTGATTGCATTAAAAGAATATAGTTAGAAGGTTTCAAAATCAAAAGGTGGAGGGGTTAAGAAGGTCATGCAAAATGTTAAGATAACTCGCTCCCACAGCTTTCACTAATGCTGTGCATTTGTCTCATGTCAATGAAGATTTCCTGTATAGAAACTTCAAGCACCCATTTCACATGTAAATTAAACATGTATGTTTGCAGTGCAGTGCTGAGGTTTTGTCTAGTCTTCTATCTTTCCTATTCTGTGTCTTTCAATACAATGTAAAATAATCACTGGAATCTCTTTTTGAGAAATTGACAAGCTACATCAGGCTGTTACATTTCCCATATTGTTTCTTAGATATAATATGCAAAATGTTAATTTTTACAGTATGTGGCATTTAAGGTCACTTGAGAAACAAACACATGCTGTATATTATGGAAATAATTGTTTTAATATTTCTAATGTAGTTCACATCATTCAGTGTTTTGCCCATTACTACTTACTGACAATGGCAACCATCTCTATTTCAGTCTCTTATGATCTTATTGTTGGCAACACTATTTGGACACCTGTATAGTTTTCCTTTATGTACATTTTTCTTTGATAGCTTTAGCAGAACCTGTACTATGTCCACAGAAATTCCTGTCCTCTGTTTTTTTTAAATTTTTTTTTTAAATGAAAGAAGTGGGATGTTTCTTTCTGTGGAGGCTGACTGCAAAACAGGAAAAGGGAGCCCAGTTCACACGTTTCTCTAGGAAAAGGAGTATTTATATTTTTATTTTTTTCAAGGTAATAGTGAGCCTTCTGCCAAAAGCCTGTAAACTTTGTAACAAAAGATCAAGCAGATAAAGGGAGGAACTGAAGATCAAATACCACAGATTTTTCAGTGTTTGAAATGTAACCTTGTTTACTCTCAATGCTCTCCTTTTATAAGTAATTTCTTGACTCAATGCCTGAAAAAAAATTCTGTTAATGTAGTTAGACCTCAGTTTTTGAGAAATAAGAAAGTAATAGGCTTTTTTTTAACATCCAAGATTTTTGCTGTGCTATTATTTTGACTGAATCAGCAAGCTGGACAGTATATTCTACTGTCCAATAAGAGAAAGGAAATTACTTGCCAAATATTTTTTTGGCTTATCAAGCTTTTTTTTTAAAAGCTAGCAATCAGAAACTATGATTTTTTAACTTCCTGTTCTTTGTTAACTGAAACTTGCCCAATGGTTCATGCTGAACTGGTGTTACCAAATATAGTCTCATGGATATACCAGGAAGAAGACAAATAAAATTTCCCAGATTTTCAAACAGGTGCATTTCAGTTGTACATGACTGCAGAAGCAGGAATACAGCTCAGCTCCCTATGACAAATGCAATGCACATACAATCTTGCTTTTAAAATAGATATTCCCAGGCTTTTGGTCCTCATTTCTGGCCCCACTGTGATCATTGCTAAATCTAATTTCTTCGCAAGCCCCAAAACAGCATTGAAGAATGTTGATGTTATGGCATTCTACTACTGTTCAAAAAAAACCAATTATGGAGTCCCTAGAGCTTTTCTGAGAAAGAAAATTGCACTCCAGTAGATCAGTAATCTATGCTGGAATCTGACAGGATGGTGTTCAATCTGCTGCTGGTCCACTGAGGACATAGTATGTGATTTCACTGTGATGGTAGTTCTGCTTTTTTTTTCTTTAAAAAAAACCCACAAACCGCCACAAAACCAAAACACAGCTCTCCCAACATTTGATTAATCAATTTCTGTATTATAACAAAAATTTGTAACTTACTATATGGAATTAAAAAAATTTTATACTTGTAGTTATGGTGGGACTGAGACAAATAATTTAATCATCTTTCAGACACTTTAGTTACATGTTGGCAGGTTTGAAGATTGGGGAGTGGTCAGTAGCCTTTCTTATTGAAAGTTCAATTTGTACCTTTGCTCATTGGTTTGACGAGTGACATTGGGTAGGAATCTCTTCATATCCCCTTCTTACACAGTATATTTTCCAGTGCCTGGAGGAGTGCATCTTTTTACTGCTAATCTTTTCTGAGTAAGAAGCAGTAAAATTATATAGTACAGTTAATAGCATTTCGTGGAAGTTATCCTGTACTGACAGCATACAGAATTACTATAATTTCAGTATGTGCAATATTTAGTATAGGAAATGCTCATGGAAACTCTATGAAGTATTGCGTTTTATGGCTTTTCTTAAATGTTAGTCAGTCAGAAGTAGTTTTTGCAGTAGCACTGTCATCCATAGGTGAAGGCCAGTGATCTTCCTACTCTTTATTGGAGGGTACAGTTGAAACAGTGCAGAATGTTCCCTGTTCTGAGCTATTGCAGGGGTATTCAAAATCCCAGTATGTTCAGGACCTAGTAGTCCTTAGAACTTGAGCCCTAGCATCAGGGACAACTGCAGCACTAGAAAAGTGCTACTAAAAGGAAGGAAAGAAACCTTGGGCTTAAGGCTCTGAGGAATTAAAATTTTTTAATAACCACCATGAAAGATGTTAGATCATTCCATGTAAATAATTTTTGGTTTTGCTTATAGAAAGGACAGCCAGAAATATTTGAAACAAAAAATATCCTTTAAAATTCTGTGAACGTTTCCTCACTTGATCTCAGTTATTTGGCTGTTAGCATTTCAGAAGCCTTAAATAGGAATTCTATTGTAGAGCTGCATCTGTTATTTCCCATTGATGTGCTCAATTGTACATGATCTTAATTCAACAACATTCTGGATTGTCATTCATGTTCTAAACATTTTCCTTTGGCATTTTTGTGGTGGTATAGCAATGTAGTATTGTCTTTTTGCATCTTTAATGTACAGTTTATATATTGCAAAAAAGTTGTTTTCTAATTTTGCTCAAATAATTTGTTGGAAATTACTCAACGGTTTCCTGTAGGGAATGATTTAATGGAAGCTGTTGTAATTGTTGGCAATCTAAAATACTTGGTTTTGAGCCATGCAAATAAGTGATCAACCTAAAAGAAATTTTCTAGTTAAGCAACAGATTGAAGGCCTTTCTGAGAGAGACCGCATGCATTGGGCTTATTCAAAGGCATGCAGGTGAGAGCTGATTAATGCCTAACACTGCAAAGTGGTAAAATACCGCAAAAGTATACTGCTTGTTTTCTTAAGTGAAAATATTAGAATGGAAACACTAGAAATAACTTACTTTAAAGGATAATAAGAATAATTTTAGTAGTGACTTTGATGAATGAGACATGTGGAATAGACCAGACATAATTAAAAGCATTGAGGCCACACTTGTTTGAACTTTCTGGTAGAAAAAAATAGGTTTCTTTTGACTCTTAACAAGATGTAAAGCAGAGGTGCTGACCACTTATAATCATTAATGAACCCATATGCACTTTTCATAATAAGTGTGTTAAAATTTAGTATGTTGGCTAATTTCCATGTGATTTACTAACTTATTCTGGGTGTAGCACTTCTGCTATTCTGGGCATTAAATACCCACTAATTATAACCATAACAAAAAAAGGAAGATAATGCTATTTGATAAAAAGCTTGACATTAAACATCACTGTGCTGGGAAAAAAATATAATCTGCTTTTTTTCAAGGAAACTTGCTAGAAATCAGGGAGGAAATTATTTTTTCTGAACTTCCTCAATTTTTTGGTTAAAATAGAATGAAAACAAAATGTCAATGTTCTAAATACAGTGCAACATTTTGTTAATAAACAACACTTTGCTCATTGAGTTTTAAGAAAGATTTTATTCCTCAAAGTTTTAAAAGCTTTGTGTGTGTCTGCAAATATCTTTTCCAAATAGAACATATGGAAAATACTTGATAATTTACTGCAAATTATCTTCTAAAAGCAAGAGATTATTACTTCAGAGGTATATTTGTGATGTTGAGTTAAATTTTTTTTGATAGGAAAGTTTTAACAGCAGAGAAGGCAATCCCCAAAAACAAGGGCTTCCAGAAGTACCAGACAGTGCATCAGCAGAATTGCAAACTTACTGTTCCCTTTAGATAAAAGGCTGAGGACATAACTAGGTATGTACTGGTTTATGAGCAAAAGAGAACTAGGAATGTTGTGTTATTTTTCTTTTTGTTTTTCTTTCCATCTTGTATCTCTTCATTAACAGTGGGGTTTGGGGGTGGGCTTGTTAGGGGGGGTGGAATTTTCTTTATTCTTTTGAAAAAGTCTTGAGTGCTGTTGCACTTTCCTAGACTTGTGCTGTGATGATGTGAAGCTCTGGGGATTCTGTTTTGTGACTGCAGTTACTCCTGGGGTTAGCTGTAGGACTAAGATTCTGCTCATCTTTGGTAAACCATTGGCAGTCAGAATACAAATTGAAAGGATTGGTTATGTAGAGTCTAGGCCATGTGAGAAATCTTGTGTAGGGAGGGTAAAGGTTTCTGGTCCCAAGTGGTCTCAAAGATTCCTTAGAGAACCTTAACTGCTTCAGTCTCCCCTCAAAGTGGAAATTATTTATCCTGGCAAGAAAAGAGTATAAGAGAAACTGCAGTGCATAAGAGGATGGAGGATTTCTCACAGTATATAGCTACTTTATCCGATGATAATAGTTTTTAAACATGAATACCTAAGATTTATCTTTGAGTGTCCAGGACTTCCAAAACCTGCATTGTTCTTACCTGTGTGACTAATGTTAGAGTTTTTTTTTTTTGGGGGTGGGGGGG
>JANZLQ010000037.1:9591742-9618468 GCA_026212715.1 Elanus axillaris | reverse complement strand
TCTCTCAGCCTTTCCTCACAGGAGAGGTGTTCCAGCCCTCTGATCGTTTTTGTGGCCCTTTTCTGGACCTGCTCCAAGAGGCCCATGTCTTTCCTGTGCTGAGGGCTCTAGAGCTGGATGCAGTACTCCAGATAGTGCCTCATAAGAATGGAGTAGAGGGGCAAGAATCACCACCCTTGACCTGCTGGTCACACTTCTTTTGATGCAGCCTGGTTGGCTTTCTGGGCTGCGAGCGCACGTCAGCTCGTGTCCAGCTTTTCATCCACCAGAAAAACAAGTAAATATGCGTCAGATAGGTCAGTTATATAACTCCAGGTGCAAAATCATAAAAAATGAAGCTGTTTCCCTAAATGATAAGATTGAATGAAAACTTTTATATAAATTTTATTCTTTATTTGATTGTAGTTGTTTTAATTTTTGTCACATTTGCAATACACTCATGGTTTCCTTTGAAGCCTTTGAATAAAAATATATTTTTGTAAATGGAAGCTGTAAGTCTCACGCGTAATTGCTTTCTGTCAGAAGCTGGGATTTAAGTGCCAGCCCCCCTCCACCCCCCTAGTAACAACAACAAAATCTGAACAGAAAAAAAAAACATTCCTTGAGCTTCAAGATAGAAACTTGTATTATGAGTACTTAAATACTTTTTTAAAAAGTCCCTTACCAGTTATGCCACTGAAACAAACTATTGAGTGTAATTTTAAAGTACCTTGCAACATCAACTAAGCTAAAATATTCTCAAAGATGAGAATGGAGATATTCCAATGTATTCTTTGAAGCATCTGTCACATTTTTTTCTGAGAATTTACTTTTTAAAGAAGTGAAATGTCACTTTCATCTGCTGCCTTACCTTTTCCATCTGAATAATCATATATTGAAGAATGTAATGTAATACGAAGGTGGTTTCTGGTTTCCTTTTCTTTTTAATACTCTTAAACCAGAATTTCATCCATATTTATGCTCAAATGCAGGTTGAAGAAAAATAATATTTTCTTGTATAAAGGAAACCTGCAATCTATTTAGTAAAACCCAAATTATTTTTAATTCAGTATTTTCAAGCATCTATTCTCTAACTTTCAGTGTTACAAAGCTAAAAAGGATTAGAGAATACTGTTAGTCTGTACTCTGTAATGCAAGATGTCATTTATTTTGAAATCATTGCAAAACTACTGCATTGGCTGGTTAAGGTAATCTACAAAAGTTATGTTCCTATGGCTTAACACAGTGGGAAAGCATTTAAAAAGAAATGGTTTTGATTCAGTTTACTTTGCAGCATCTGCCCCTCTTTGGTGTTGCCTTCCTAGATCTTTACTTCACTCATTCATGATAATCATTGAATATAACTTCTGTACTACTTGAAAATGTGGTTTGGATTTATGCACTGAATTTCTGTGCTAAAACTGTCAGTCTTGGGGTCATAAACACTCAGTATATTAGTAGATTTAAGTGGCAAAATTGCTACATCTAAAGGAGTTTTAAGTTTATTGGGAGCTTTTAAGTTTATATAAATAATTAAAAAGATAATGAAATAAAGAAAAGATAAGAATTAACATTAAATAAAAGCAGCACTGTAAATGAGTAGCCTACATTTGTATGCTCTTAACTGAGTGTGTGCGTAATAAGATGCAAATATTAAGAAAATTAAGAACTGGACATTTATTAAAACAGTGCTAATTAATGATAGAACAGATTCAAGGAGTCTAACTACAGAATTCTACCACTGGCAATACTTTTTTTCCATTTGAAATGACTGATAAAAGATATGATTTCAAAAGTTATTTTCTTAAGGTTTTGCATTTTTCATTTAGTTTAAATTATTGTTACAAACCGACAGCTTTAGATGCAATTGTGCTAAACATGATGGTAGTATCAAATGAAATAATGTTTGTTGTTTGGCTGTTTCTTGGTGTCTTTGGTTTTTGTTTTGTTTTTAGAATGTGGAGTTGCAGAATATCCATTAATGCAAAATCCTCTGGTGCCATGCATTTAAGTCCCCTAATTTCTGCAATCAAATGTCTTCTGGTACAGACTGTGTGACTATTCAGGAATTTGTGTTTCTATAAATACAGTATGCTGTGTAGGCAGCGAAAAGAAGGGAAAAATAAGAAGAAAAACAAATAGATAAAAATACAAACTGAAACGAACATCTTAAACCATAGTATTTTAGGATAATTATCTATGTTCCATCCTTAACATGGGCAAAAGCCATTTTGATTTGTATTGAATAAGGAGCGCAAGATTTACTTCTTGAACAGAGAAAGGTCCCTGTACTCAGATGTAGTACAATTATTTTAGGACAAGTTACTGTGTTCTGAAAAACCTTAAAGTGTGAAAGAACAGTAAGATAGAATAGGAATGTTATTATTCATTATGGGACTGATTATTTCTAATATATTTTTCTTTGTCACATCTATTGAGTAAAGTCTGTCTATAGTTTAGGTTTATATATCTGAGTACTGTGAAGTTGTTGGTGACTTTCTGTATAACTCAAATTATTTTTTTCAGTTGAAGGTACTTTTTGTTGAACTCAGTTCTTTCTGTTGAATCTCCTTTGCTTGCATCTGACCTTTATTTATGTTGATTTTGCTTCATTTTTTCATTTACCATGCTGTTCAGTTTTTGGATGCCAGGAGAACAAAGGTTTGTCCTCTATTTGCAGTCAATTTATTTTTCAAAATTCGCTATTGCTTATTGTGTTTTTTTTTTTTGTTTGCTTGTTAGAGATACAGTAATCCTGTTTACTAAACATGTTCATAGCTTTAGTTACGAAAAGAAAAAACCAACCAGCCCCAACTCAGCCCCTCCCCAAAGCCCCCTTCAATTGTAGTGAGTGCTTTGATGGACTTCATAAACAACAGTACTGTTGAGCATCATGAAGGACAGAATTACCTTTAGTCTATGAAGTAATTTAGAAAACATGGAATACTGAGTCTTTCAGCTTTGTAGGTACATATTGACTGTACTAACGGATGTGTCACTGCATAGTGTTTGGGTTTGTTGGTTTGCCTTTCTTTGCTATTTATTTTATCTGTAGCTGACACTATTTTGTGTGTGTCTATTGTCTTTTTTTTCTAGAAGCACTTGAAAGTTATCATTACAAATAGTCACATGCATTTGCTATTTTATAAGGTCATTTGATATACTTTCATCATTGACTCTAATGATTTTTTGTGACAGCATACAAAAGTTTAATCCAAGAGTAATCCTACATTCAGATTCTAAATTGTGGATTTTTTGCCTTTTTTTTTCTTTTTTTAAAAAAAAAATTTCTTTTCTGTATTGCAGCATCTGCAAATGACAATCCAGGCACTTCAAGATGAGCTTAGAACCCAGAGAGACCTTAACCATCTTCTCCAGCAAGAAAGTGGTAACCGAGGGGCTGAGCATTTTACCATTGAGCTCACAGAGGAGAATTTTCGAAGACTTCAAGCAGAACATGATAGACAAGCTAAAGAGCTCTTCCTGTTGAGAAAAACACTAGAAGAAATGGAGCTTAGGATTGAAACACAAAAGCAAACACTAAATGCCAGAGATGAATCAATAAAAAAGCTTCTGGAAATGTTGCAAAGTAAAGGTTTGCCATCTAAAGGAATGGAAGATGACAATGAGCGAACCCGAAGGATGGCAGAGGCTGAATCTCAGGTTAATCATTTAGAAGTGATTTTAGATCAGAAGGAGAAGGAAAACATGCATCTTAGAGAGGTAACAAAAAACTCATTTATTTGTTTAAAAGATATTGTCAAAGTACTCACGTTTTAGAAATATACTTGAGAGTATCTAAGTGTTTTCTTTTTCTGCTCTCATTTTTTCATAAAAAAGATAACATGCATTTGTTTCACATCTGTAATAAATACATTACAGGACTATATGACATTTGAAAGCAAGTATAAGAAATTATGGAAGAAAAGTAATTGTATTTGGGGCTTATTATCTCTGACATTGTTGCTTTGTGTAGTTTCTGTATTCCTTGTATTTTGATAAACTGGTGTTTGGCAAATGAAGACCAGAACTACTGAAGAGGGAAGTAATAACTTCTGCTGTTATGAACTAGTCATGAGTGCATGCTACTGTTGTCTTTGACTTTATACCTCTTGGGTTTGAAATGAGTGTTTTAAAATGTTATGCCTTCCATTTAAACAAAGGCTTCTGCCTATGCACATTTCTAATGCATTTTCACATGGGGTACCCCCAACTATTTAGGTAAATATACCACATAAAGTTGTCACATTAAAACACTGGGGTGCTGGCTGCACTGTACTTTGAGAGATCCTTAATTTGATCCCAAGCCCACCAGCACCAGCTGTCCACATTACTTGTTAATGCATTTTGGGGACTGGATTGGAGATGACTGAATTAGTACAGTTGAAAGAAAATCTGGCCTGGTGTCAAGCCCATCTGCCCCTCTACATCCCAGCAGCCCATCAGCATTATCATGTGACTACTGTCAGGCAAACAAGACAGTGTGAGTTGTGTTGATTAGAAAGACCCTGTTGCTTCCTGTTAAGAAGGGTGAAAATTGCAGGGAGATTGTATACAAGCTACCCACATTAAGGGAAATTGTTATAAATGGGTCTCTTTCCTTAGAAACTCAGCAACAGTGTCATCTGATTGAACTTCCAGTTCAGTAGAAACACCAATTTGCCTGACAGATCAAAGCATGAATAAAATTAGTATAAGAGCATAGAAAACTGTTATTGGCTCTTGCATATCACTAAACATATGAATGCTAGAGATTAAGAACAGCTTTTTACATCTACAGAATGTTGTTAAAATATTTTCTTTGCTATGGGGAAATTATTTTGTATTTAGCTTATGGCTACTTTGTGGGGGTCTTCCTTTTTTTCTTTTCTTTTTTTTTTTTTTTTTTTCCTTCTCTAACCTAGAATATGTTTTGAGAACTTGGTGGTATCTGGGGCCCATCTGAAGCTTTGAAAGTGGAAAATTTGCAAGGCACAATGATAAATTTCAGTAAAGTTTTCTTGTGAAGGTGTGGATCCTGAATCTTTTCACAGGCAGAATTTTAATTAAAGAGTGATGCCACCCATTAATGAAATCTGAAAGTCAGTGGATCCTGAAAGGAGTTGCATAAGGAATTATTGATACTGAGTTTATGATGAGGGAGGATTGTGGAAGAAGTTCTATAAGCTAGCAGACAAGTTTCTGGATTTAGATCTGCTATTCTCAGAGTAGTATATACAGCCTGTTTCAAGGATGGATTATTTGCTATTTAATATTTGTTTTATTATGTGACTGTATTTGACCTGTTGCACCAGTATCACTTAAGTTTGTGAATCCTAATTTGGATATGTATTGGACATGAATAAATATACAGCAGAAATTTGAAGAAGGTTTCTAATTAGCATAGTAGTCAAGAGTAGTGAGAGAAATAGAATTAAATAGAGCTTGAAAAGTAGATAAAATGTAAGCTTCCAGGTGAAGTCCTTGGGCATGCACTTTACTGATTAGTCCAAGGAATGCTAAAAGGAGAACATATTGCTGCTTACAGACTGTGCATGTTTCTGCTATATTTACAGTGAATTAGTTTTATGTTGCAGAGTTCCCCTGGGTTACACTCTGGGGCTAGGAAAAAAAATTATTTCTCCCTCAATTTATATGAGGATATAGAGGTTGTCTTTTATCTGGAGTACTGTAAGTATAGAATGGGTTTTACTGGAATTTCTGCTTATGACATGCTGACATGCCTTGATAACTGGTCAAGGTTTAAAAACTTAATAGGTTTGCTGTTTGGAATATGTCCCTTTCAGATTGGCAGGATCTATCTAGTGATTCGGAGATTTTGGCTAACAATTTCCTTGCTATTACAAGAATTCAAAGCTTTGGGTGAAGTCTCTCTCTCCAGCTTTCTTCGTGTTGCACATGATATTTATGGGTTTTGATTTTTCTGTTGTTGTTGCAGGGAGCTCTTGAAGTACGATGTGTAGGGTGTATGAACTCTTTAGAAACTATATGTTTAGTAGATGCCTGTTTGTTTTTCTAGGTATTTGGATTTGATTGTTCAAGTGGGCTCTTAAAATTCGTTGTAAGGTTCAAATTTTTTCTTTTGCTGTCTTATTATGGGAAGTTGTCTGCATGCTTTGAGGGAATATCAGATATTCTGTATAGTTTTATCTATTTGTTAAAAGTCTGAATGGATCAACAGTTGATCTTCATTTGTAGCTTGGTAACTGCTTGTTACTCTGCAGTGCTCATTTGAATTCCTGTCGCTGCGTGTAGTCTTCCTCCTGCACCATACAGTTTTCCAGTGTGATAAAACAGGAATGACTGTGTAGAATTTCCTGGAGTGGTCTCGTCAGTGGATTGATATTTTTGTTTTTTTAACTAGTGTTTGTAAGTTTTTATCCTAACTGTGTAAATGACCTTGCAGAGTTACTGGATTTTTTTTCCCTGAGAACGTTTTAAAAGTAAACTGGAACTTAGATACATTTTTAATTAATTCCATTCATGAATTATTTAGTATTCACTCAAATTGTGTTAATCTTTCTGTATCTTTAACAAAATATTTGTCACTTTAGAACTTCACCTAAAATATTCTGCTTTCTGTATTTTTACAGGTTGGAGTATATAGCTCATGTCGAGCGTCTTTCTGAGAAACTAGTACATTGTCATGTGTAACATACTGTTTGATCAAATCCTGAACACTTGTTTCTGTTTAATTAGTTTTTCTATTTGACTTTCTGTCACTGCACTTGAAACAGGTTAAGGAAGATAAACTTCTTTGTAGCAGCAAATCAAGTTATTCAATGAACACAGTTTTCTAGTGTGTCAATTTACCCTTACAGTGATAGATTCTGCTGTAGTCTCTGTCAGAAAGAGTGCTGTCTATGGGAAAAAAAAAGCTGATCATGGTGGAAATGAGCTTGAATGTGAAAAAAATAACTGAAGACTACTGTTTTTCTACAGCCACAACACCACATTAAAAAGCATATATAGATGAACTTCTCATAAGCTATGGTATTGGTATTTAGTTTAAAAATACTTCCTATCTGAAGTTTTTCAGTTCTTGAAATCTAATTGTGTACCATCCTGTTACCTTTTAAATCCTAGCTGGAGAAAGGCCAAGTCTTACATGTATTTTGCTGAGCTTTTGAACATATTTTCCCCTAATGCAACCATATCTTTCTCCCTTATGCTGTTCATTTCTTAGTTCTTTAAAATAGTGCCAAAGCTGGAACCTGTCTTCTCTGTTTGTTCATTCACAGTCTTTTAGATCTCTCAACATGGTGGAATAGAAAGCTAATGGATGAGAAGCAGAAGAATTTGTTATTAATAAACACTGGTGGGTGGAATTTGACCAAACCAGAGAATTAAAATAACATGCTGTGAGAGAAACTGAAGCAAATGGTTGTGAAACATTGGCAATTAGGGACATCCTCTTCTACACACTCATGTCTCCAACGGCTGTCAATTCTATCTCCTTGACCTGTACCCCCTGAACACTGAACATACTAGAAACTGAATAGTAAGGGATATATATGTTTGTTATTCCAGAGCTGCTTTTGTCTAGCTAGTAATTTTTCAAAGTTTACTTAACTAGGTAGAGAGAAATAACTTTTCTTGTTGTCCTTCAGTCTCTACCACTTTGTCAATTATGAAATGTTTTTCATATTCATTTTCTGCCCATTTCACGTTAAGCATGCATGTTACCAGAAACCAATATCCTGCTGTTCTGATTCAAAATAATTTCCCAAATATCCAAGAATCATGTAAAAATTTCTTTCTTAAGTCATTGATTGTTTCTTTTTTTTTTTTTTTTTCCTGTGAATAGCCATAGCAGAATTTCATAGAATTTCATGCCTTCAAAGATCTGGAATTTCTCCAGACCTTAGATTATATTTCCTAGAGAAGGTACATGGGAGGGACATACAAATAGCTAGTGTACCAGAAGCATAGGAATAACTCCAGAAAATAGAACAACCTCTTTTTTTTTTTCCCCTCTTTGTTTTAGTATTAGCAGATTCAGACTGACTTTGGTATGTTAACTGCCTGGCCCTCAAAGACTGTACTTTTCTGCAGTGTGCAGTCTACTGCATCTTTAAACTTTGTCTCACAGAGGCAAACTTGTGATGATAAGTTTACTCAAGTTTTGTGTTTGAAGGTCTTAGGAATGGCAAATTTGAGCCTTATTATATAGGAGGAGGAGGAGGAGACTTCAGCTGAAGTTGGAATCCTGCTCTTTTATAGGAATAGCAAAGAATGTCAGTGTCGGTAAGGTTCATTAAAATGTTGGGAAATAAGCTATGCAAAAAATGGGATGAGATTTCTTTCCATGTATTAGGGAATTTAAAATCTAGGCAGTAAGCTTTCACACGGATAGCTACATTCCCAGCTTTGCGATAGTTATAACAAAAGTTTCCTTAGTTGCTGATTCACAAAGCAAGAAAGAACAAATAAAACTCTGACTGAATAACAGAAAGTGTGAGCATGTGTTTCTGCTTCAGTTTTGGAGATGCAGCCTACTGAGGAGAGAATGTTGAGTTCTTTTCCATGGTTTCTGAGAACTTCTGCCCAGTTTGCACTGAGTTTTCCATCACTGAGCTAGACTGAATCCGGTGTGACTAACCTCACTCAAATATTTTTGTTAATGTTTTTCAAAGGTACCTGAATTTTATTGATATTTTCTGAGACAAAATGATACGGTGTTTGCTTTGATAAGGAAATGTATCCTGTATGGAACAAAGTGGTCTTTGCAAATACACTCATGTAAGAAAAATGACATACTTGGGCCAGGTAGTCTCCCTGTAAGTATCTTAATGGTTGAAAATCTGTCTTGCAGCCATAATGTCATACCATGGCATTCTTCATATTCAGAATTAAATATCATGAAGATTACTAAGTATACATTCCTGTCAGAAAACACAAGATGCTTGCTTGCCTTAAAGTTCTTAAATTGGTTATCACATGTCTCTTCTAGAATTTTAAATAAACATTTTTTTCTATATAACTTTGGGAGAACTGTAGGTAATATGGAGATTTTTATCATGTGGAAATCTAGCACAGATGTTTGGTATTACTTTTTTTAAACATAGTGACCACACATTATTTACCCTAAGTACCATTAAGTATTTTTTTATTATTGCTATTAAAAAGTTGCCTTAGGCAAAGTCCCACTAAATCTCTAGTAAAGACAAATGTTAAAATTCCAGCAAGTATTTTATTATATATACATACATATATATTACACATGCCCTCTTTATATAACATGCAATTTCACTAAAGCACAATCTGAGATCATGTAGGATTTTATATGTACATTTTAACTCTTATCTCGCATGTATTTTAAAAATAACGTTGTTGCACATGGCTTAAAGCTACAGCTTTTTTATATTTAGTAGAAAGAAGAACAACACAGCTTCTTTATTATAATTTAAAGTGTACTTTTAAACTTTCAAGCGTTTTTTCAAACTTGCTCTATCTTTGAACTCAGCTTGGTCAAATAATGAAGGCTGCTGATAGGATTTGAACTGCCATCATGAATTAGTTATTGCATGTTTTTAAAGTTATTAATGGAGCAAAGTTCCTTCTTCCACTGTGAATAGAACAGATGCCTTGCAGACTTTTGGTGTTTACTGTAAATGTCTTACACTGGAGCCAGTAGTAATTTACTAAGGAAATGCTTTATCGACACCAAACATTTCTTCCCTGAAGTTAGTTATACAGATTAACAACCATTCTAGACTGAACCTCTTTATTAGGTTCATTAGTGCCTCTTTCTTTTTATTTCTCTTCCCTCAGCTCAAAATATTAATCTAATCAGTTGCTATAAAGCAATTACTTTGTATCAAAACATCAATGGTAAAACATGTTTTTAAGGTAACCCCTTAAGCATACAGAAGGACTTTGCAGTGTTGGTAATCACTCCAGACATGAGAAAGTAGACAGAACCTGATTGTGCTCTATAGAGAACAGTTACTTCTTCTAATATAGCCCATTCAGATTTTGTTATGCCCCATGATGTTCAGGATTAAAGGGAGGGCAGGGACAGGTCATGTTACAGTGGAGTTCTGCTGCCTGGTACCTGACCAGGAAGACCGAGTAGATGAAATCCTCTATAGGCAGATAGGAGCAGCCTCATGTTTACAAGCTCTGGTCTTCATGGGGGACTTCACCCTGATATCTGTTGGAGGGACAACACAGCAGAGCATAAGCAGTCCAGGAGGTTCTGGGAATGCACTGATGATAACTTCCTTCTCCAAGTGATAGAGGAGCCAAAGAGGAGAGGTGCTATGCTGGACTTTATTCTTAGCAACAAGGAGGGGCTTATAGGGAATGTGAAGTTCAAGGGCAGCCTTAGCTGCAGTGACTGTGAAATGGTGGAGGTCAAGATCCTTAGGGCAGCAAGGAGGGTGCACCACAAGCTCACTACTGTGGACTTCAGGAGAGCAGACTTTGACCTCTTCAGGGATCTGCTTGGTAGAGTACCATGGGATAAAGACCTGGAGGGAAGAGAAGCACAAGGAAGCTGGTTAATATTCAAGGATCACCTCTTTGAAGCTCAGGAGCAATGCATCCTAGTGAAGAAGAAATCAGGTAAAAAGGCCATGATGCCTGCATGGATGAACAAGGAGCTCCTGGAGAAACTTAAACAGAAAAAGGAAGCCTATAGACAGTGGAAGCAAGGATAGGTAGCCTGGGAGGAATACAGAGAAATTGTCCAAGCTGCCAGGAATCTGGTTAGGGAAGCTAAAGCTCTGATAGAATTAAATCTGGCCAGGGATGTCAAGGGCAAGAAGAAAAGCTTCTACAGGTATGTCGGTGATAAAAGGAGGACTAGGGAAAACATGGGCCCTTTCCAGAAGGAAATGGGAGACGTGGTTACCCAGGATATGGAGAAGGCTGAGGTACTCAATGACTTTTTTGCTTCAGTCTTCACCAGCAAGCGCTCCAGTCGCACCACCCAAGTCACAGAAGGCAAAGGCAGGGACTGGGAAAATGAAGAACCATCCACAGTAAGAGATCAGGTTTGAGACCATCTAAGGAACCTGAAGGTGCACAAATCCATGGGGCTTGATGAGATGCACCTGCAAGGCCTGAGGGAACTGGTGGATGAAGTAGCCAAGCCACTCTCCATCATATTTGAGAAGTCATGGCAGTCTGGAAAATGGGAAACATAACCCTATTTTTAAAAAGAGAAAAAAGAAGGACCCAGGGAACTACAGGCTAGTCAGTCTCACCTCTGTGCCCAGCAAGGTAATGGAGCAGATCCTCCTGAAACTATGCTAAAGCATGTGGAAAATGAGGTGACTGGTGACAGCCAACATGGCTTCACTAAGGGCAAATCGTGCCTGACAAATTTGGTGGCCTTCTACGACAGGGTTAAAGCATTGGTGGGCAAGGGAAGAACAATGGATGTCATCTGCCTGGACTGGTGCAAAGCATTTGACACTGTCCCATGTGATACCCTTTTTTCTAAATTGGAGAGACATGGATTTGACAGATGGACCACTCGGTGGATAAGGAATTGGCAGGATGATAGCACTCAAAGAGTTGTGGTCAATGGCTCGTTGTCCGAATGGAGACCAGTGACAAGTGGAGTTCCTCAGGGCTTAGTAGTGGAACTGGTGCTGTTGGACATCTTTGTCAGTGACATGGATCATGGGATTGAGTGTACCCTCACCAAGTTTACTGATGACATCAAGCTGTGTCGTGTGGTAGACACACTGGAGGAAAGGGATGCCATCCAGGGGGACCCTGACAGACTTGAGAGGTGGGCCCATGTGAACCTCATGAAGTTCAACAAAGCCAAGTGCTGAGGTCCTGCACATACGTCAGGGGAATCCTAAGCACAAATACAGATTGGATGGAGAATGGATTGAGAGCCGGCCTGAGGAGAAGGACTTGGGGGTGTTGGTTGATGAGAAGCTCAACATGACCTGGCAGTGTGCTCTTGTAGCTCAGAAAGCCACCCACATCCTAGGCTGCATCAAAAGAAGCATGACCAGCAGGATGAGGGAGGTGATTCTCCCCCTCTGGTCTTGTGAGACCCCACCTGGAGAACTGCATTCAGCTCTAGGGCCCCCAACATAAGAAGGACATGGACCTGCTTGAGTGAGTCCAGAGTTGGGCCACAAAGATGATCTGAGCACTTCCCTATGAAGGCAGGCTTAGATGGCTGAGGTTGTTTAGCCTGGAGAAGAGAAGGCTCCAAGCAGACCTTATAGAGGCCTTCCAGTACCTACAGCCGCCTTCCAGTACCTAAAGGGGGCCTACAGGAAAGCCGGAGAGGGACTTTTTACAAGGGCATGTAGCGATTAGGAGAAGGGGTAATGGCTTTAAACTGGAAGAGGGTAGATTTAGCTGAGATGTGAGGAGGAGTTCTTCACTGTGAGGGTGGTGAGGCACTGGAACAGGTTGCCTGAAGAGGTTGTGGATGCCCCATCCCAGGGCAGGGGGATTGGAACTAGATCTTTATGGTCCCTTCCAACCCAAACCATTCTATGATATTCTTGCCAGGGTGCTTGGTTGCAAAGATTTACATAAGTCTACATGGAGGATTGGAAAGCTTCATTCATTTAGAAATCGGTTTCTTTAAAGACAGAATTGCTCTCCATGATACCATCACCAGTAGATTGGAATCTAGAATATGAGAAAACAGTCAGTTTCTAACTGACATGTCTTAGAGTAGCAACTAAAGAAGTTATTTAGGGAAAAGAGAAAAATCAGAGATATATGAATAAGCTGGGGTTTTCTATATCTTTCAATATGAGGGGGTGACAAGTGTTGATCCTGCCAGCATTTCTGGAAAGTGCATCCTTTAGAAGGTAGTAATCTGGGGACTGTCTTGAATTGCTGTAAAACAAGTATTGTCCCCAGATGTGCAAATAGTATCTTAGCGGGGCTGTTCGCTCAGTTCACACTTTTACAATTTTCAAGCTGCGTGTAGATGTTTTAGACACTAGCCAATAATGAAACAGAAAAATGAACAATTTTGGTTTCTCTCATAGGTTTTGTTTCCATTCATCATCTCTTTATTAAAGTCTTGGTTCTGTAAACATCCTGCTACTCACCTCTGTGGCAATAACTTCATTACTCTATGAATGTTATTAATTTTCTCTAGCTTCATCTTCTTGTCCTTGTTCATATGAATGACAACAGATTACGTATGTGACTCATAGCTCTGACATGTTGATGTATTTTCACAGAAAGAATCAGAGCTGAATTTGCAGGAAAGAGGGGAGCTGGTTACCCTTGAATTCCTATGTGTATGTTTCTGCTTTAGACTCTCTCCTAAGTGCAAGAATAGAGTGTACCCAGAGAATAGTTAAGCCATGGAATAGATTGCCCAGAGTTGTTGAGGAACCGTATTGAGCTGAGGAGATACAGTTCATAAATCCCACAGAATTTTTGCACATAGCACAGTTTATTATGCTTGGAAGTGCATTTGAAAGTCGTTTGGCCATACTATATGCTATTTTCAACATTTATTTTAGAGTTATATTCATTTAGTAAATCTGTTTCCACTAGATAATCCATGGCTAAGACTTTTCTTAGAACAGTCATTAGAAAAAGTAAAAACTTGTCAGAGAGAATGTGGAAATTTGCCGCTTCTACTGAAATGGAACTAGACTGAGAGTGGTTGTGCATCTTCGTAGTTGCTCTGCACAATGTAATACCTAGATGGTGCTCTTTGATAGAAGCAGTGTTTCCTAATCACATGATCCATTCAGGGAGAAATCATATTTCTACTACTTAGAGCCTCTAAAAAGAAAAAAAAGAAAAAAAGGTAAAATGAGTGGTGCTATGTTGTTCATATAAAATATAATGAAAATAAAGGGAGAAAAAGAAACATCACTGAAGATTAAAAAACAAATACAGAAACCAAAACAAAGCACCAAATTATTTAAGATGTAGTTTTATTGTATACATGCTTATCATACATAATGAATACCTGTTGCATCTCACTGGGATCAGTCAACTCAAAATTAAGGAAGTAATCACAGAAGAGCATGAACATGTCTTCCAGAACTTCAGCACTCTAAATATAGCAAAACCACTGATCTGTCCACTGATCTGTGTTGCTGATAACATTTGCATGCCTCACAGTTTATTTCTAACAAATTATTTCTCAATGTCTGTCTCAGTGTTGTACTCCTCTTCTATAGCTGAGGAAAATGAAGCAAAAGGAAAGTCAGCAAACTGCCCAGGTCTTGTCAGAAAATCAGTAATGAAGCAGGGGGAAGGATCTGCATGAATTCCATGTATATTCCCTGACCACTGTTACTAATTTCATTCCACTATGCAAATAGAACTGCAACAGTTGAAAAAAGAGTATCTTTATTCAAAAATTTGAATTTAAAATAGAAGAATGTATTTTAACATGCTAATGTGTTAAACAGGTTTTGTTTAAAACATGAGCTACTAGAAACTGCTGTAAGCAACTATAGTCAAAACACCTTAAGGAGGAGAAAGCTGGAAATGAAAAGGCTTAGCTAAAGGGTAGTGCTAATAGTTGTGTGAAGAGCAGGCCCAGGGTAAGAGGGTTTTCAGTTCTTAATTTAAGATCAGCTGGATGCTTGAGGTGGAAGAATTGCCATTACATGTGAGATTTCTAGTATGAGCGCTGCTCCTTGCAAGCACCCTGTTTCAAGCCAGCCAGACCTGGAGAATTTATCAGACTTCCAGTTCTGCCTACTGCAAGTCAGTCAGTATTTTGTGTATTTTGAAAGTTCAGGGCCATCATTCCAGGTGTGGGCAAGAGTGTACATCCTTAACGTTTGATAACTTTCAGTTGCATTACAAGCTATCTCTTGAGGGGAAGATCTAATATTCTAAAACGCTATTGCTTTATATTTTCCTTCTATTATTTACTATCTTTCATAGTCTTGTAAGGTCATGCTGGCCTGTTTCTAGTAAAAGAAGGGTAGACCTGATTACATAGTATTAATGTAGGTTCTAGGCTTTTTTTTATATCTTAAAAAAGGTTTTTCAGGATGAGGTCAAAGAATTAAAGTTTCAGTCAAGTGGGTTCTTACTCATGTGTTGGAGTATTGTTCATACTTCTCAATAAACTTAACTAAACCACATCCCCTCTCGTCTTCTGCTTACACTGGATGCATGCAAATAATGTTTCCCACTTTTGCTGACTTATACCTGCATTTCATACTGAGATACAGCTTGCTGAATCTACTGGGTTTTTTCAGCTTTCTTTGGGGCAATAGCCATTGGACAATGTTAAGTCAGCATATAAGATATCATTAGTTAATGATATGATCTCTTATGGCAAATGCTGTCTTCCTACTTAAAAAGATTACAAAGAATTTAAGACCATACTACTAAGCAAGTGTTAAGAGTAACAGTCATGTTGGGTGCATTTACTGCAGTTTAAAGTTACTGACCTTCAGCCAGCAGGCATAAGGAATTGGAAACATGTTTGAGGTGGACCTCAAACCTGAACCAACTTTTTTATTATAGATATATTGGCTTATAACACCCCAGAAGGAAAATCAGTCTGAAAAATTATTGTCATCCATTTTAAATGAAAGCTGCTGTTGAATATTTGCTTACAGTGCTTTCCCACTGTATGAATGTTTCCAGAAGAATATTAGGAGAGACTGAGAACCTGAATAATTTCAGTTATTGTTAAAAGTTGCTGTAAACTGTCGTCTCTTTTACTTATCACCTCCTGCATCTTGTCACAAGAAAACCTTAGAATTCTAGAAGAAAATGAAGCTTTTGTAAAATAATAGGTCGAAGAACACTCACTGTTCTTCTAAATGCTTTATACCTGTACAGCTCCATGAGCAAACCAAGATCAGCAAGCCCCGTTTTGTCATTTTCAGGGCTAGTGCTCTAAAACAAACCTGCTATTTCCATCACATCGCATGCTTTAGCTAAGTTGAAACTCTGTTGTCTTAGGATCATACAGCCTTTTACCTGGACTAAAACCCCAGGTATTGTAGTCATATGAGCTTGACTTTCAGATAATTGCAACAGGCTAGCCTCCTGCCAGAGACTATATACACATGTGTATTTATGTGTACGTACACATTTTTTCCGTTGTGTGCATGTAAAGAACTGAAAGAAGAAACTGTATTTTGTCATCTATAAAAAAAAAAAGCACCACCACCCACCCCCCAGTCCCCTAAAAAGGAAAAACAGCTTTTCATTTGCTAAACTTTTTCCTTGTATAACTTTTAAACTCTGTGTAGCAACATGAGTTTTGCCTTTGTATATGCATGGCTTGTCTCAGTAATAAAAGTGGAAGTGTATTACAGGCAGCAGAATATGGTTAATAATGTAAACTCTTGCTGAAGTTTCACCTGAAACTCAGTATGATGAAGGAAAAGTATAATGTTAGATTAAACCATTTAACAAAACAGGATTTCTGATTTAGTGAACAGATGTAAACTTCTTGTTGAAACAGTCTGACTCCTTTCTCCAGAACATAAAGCTTTTGATCTAGTGGAACTGGCATTTAGCTAGTCACTGGTTAGCTGATCATATCCTAATTTTATAGATTTATTCATAGCTTGTGAGATAATCTTGATTATAGGTAATTTTTTTTTTCCGTTTACAGCTTAAGCTTGATAGTCCAACATGATTATAGAGCTCTCAATATATTTATTTGCAAATATAAAATTTGATAATGATTATAAATATATCCTGTCTCAGTATAAAGATTTTTTTGAAGTATTGGTGAATAACCCCAGTGTGCTCTGAAAGACATAGCCACAAAAAATATAGATATGTTTGAAAGTACTAAGGACCAAATCTTGTTTGTGATTTTTTTGTGAGTCAAATGAGGTCAATGGGATTGAGTGATTTAAGGTGAATAAGATTAGATTTGAAAGAAGAAATTAATCCAGACTTGGTTATTGCTTGGTAGCTGCTTGGTTACGCTGGTTGGAAGGAATTAGTTTGCTGTAGCTTTTTTGTAGATGGAGCTGACTTCTTCACCTGCTTGGCTTATCTCTGTTTAGCAACATGTATGTCATCACACTCATATATGTAAAAGTACTTTGTTTGCTCTTCAGAATATGTAAAAGTACTTTGTTTGCTCCTCAGATTATTCTCCCTGAAACAAAGCTTTACAAAACAAACAAACAAAACCACCCAGACTTTTTAGAGCCATTTATGTATAAAGAATATATTAGAGTAGTTACTGGTTCTGTGTCTTCTTGCGACCATCATTTCCAAGATTAAAGACAGTAATGACATAGGCAGTTATATGAACTTAGTGGACTACTTACTATTATGTGTATCTGTAGGGTTTGGGCCCTTGCCTGTTCCTTCCACACAAAAGACTTGAGCAATATTCCTGCTGGTCTTTTAATAACACTTCATAGTTTTTGTTGAAGGAAATGAAGTGATAATTAGAAATGGTATGTGATCCAGGGAAGGGTGAATCAGACATTTTTCTCTAATTACTGAAAGAGGAGTGCATATGTAATACCCTATTATAGACTGTAATGAATTATCAATTTTTTTGGGGTGTAGAAAGACAAAACTGTAGTGTTTCCTACCCTGTAGACTCAGGAGGTATAAGAGGCATGTCTAGTATGTTATTTATTGTTATACATTTTACACAATTTACTTGAATTTATTCTTTTGAAATACACAGTTTGTATTCTTTCCTAGACACTTATGGTACTAAAAGATTTTGTATATAGTCCAAGTTCCACTGATATAATTCAGAAGAAGAAAAAAAAAATCTAATTGACATAGAGAAAAGTGCTTACTCAACTTAGTGCTATACTTAGTAATTGCTAACAGGTGGTTCTTAGTGGTGTATCACTGAGCTCTGGCTACTGTTTTCCTCTATTAACAAAGTTCTTATGCTGCCATTGTTCTGCTATGCGGGCAATTTGATTCCTAATTCACTTCAAACGAGCATTTCTTGTGAAAGCGCTCCAAATGGGGTTAGTAAATGGACATCTAACTAAAGTGAATGTGCCTCACGCACTGTTCTTAAAATCTGTATTTGCAGACTGCATTATTTTCATCTGTTAATACATAATTAACACCTAGATATTTTTCTTTAATCATGCTGCTTTAATTGCATTTAGCTCTTGACATCTTTTATTTCCTTGAATATAAATTTATTTACAAAGTATGTGGATCTTAGGTTTTAGATTTGTAACAATGAATATAAGCTAAATAATGTTTTTTTTTCTTTTCTTTGGTTCATTATTTGACTAAAAAATAAGAGAATACTTTTTCCAATGTTTAACACGTGATCTTTAGAAGTAGAACTTGAATAATTTCTAAGTTCATGATATCTTTTCAGCAAGTTGCTGCAAATAGTGAGTTAATTAAATTTCTACTCTTTCATTATCAGCTGAATTTTTACAAGGTTTATTAACTAAAACAGTGGTCTTCAGATGCTGAACAAGAAATAGTATATTGTTTACTAGACATCTGAAAGTATTGGGGGAAAAAAATGTGTTATGAACTTGTGCTCTTATTTGCCACATAACTTTTCGTGACTATTGATAATAGATGATATTTAAGATTAAAGCTTAACTGAGTTTAGGTTTCTCTTCTTCAAGTGAAATTGCTTAATTGCAAATGCATATAACTGACAAGAATTAGTCTGTTCTGCAAGATTACTTTTGACAAGAAACAATTGTTGGTGATGAAGTAATGCATTTTCTTTGGTAGTTATATGCTGAGTAAGTAAAATTATGGTTCAGATGGTTTGGCTGTGGCTGTCTTTAAAGTGTGGTACGTGGTGCTTCTTCACCAGTTGTTGACAACGCATCCCACTTATGGGGAAGCTGAAGTGCCATACTTCAAAAAAAGAAGTAAGTTTGTGTCAACAAAAAAGAGAAGATACATTGTTTCCTCTTCCAAAGCATGATTCAGTTTTGTAAGTTCATGGATCTGGCTAATGTAGAAAAGGTTTTAGTAATTTTTACTGTATTAATGAAAAAATAACCAATGGCATGTAATGTAAGCAGTACATATTAAAATTTGTATTAGAAATTACTATACAGCTATTATGATTATGCTATTATTTTGCAGCATTGTTCAGTTAAAAGAAAGCTTGCATGGATCTTCTTATGTTTTCCTAGAGGAACTATGCTGTGAAAACTGGAGGCATGCAGAAATTTAGCATATTCTGTTTTCATATATGCTCTTGTCAAGGACTGGAGATTAAAAAAAAAAAGCCACATGATCGTCCAAGAGTAGAGCATACTTTTGTCTGATTTGCTTGCTTTTTCAAAGTAGGCCATTGGTTTATATTCTACTGTCATATAATTTTTTTAACTACAGAGTACTTTATGGCTCACTTTTTCTGTTAGTTTCCGATTCTGCAATCATACCTTTCTTTTAAGATGCTTGTGTAAACTGTTGATCAGAATCTAATTGTATAGTTTGTTTCAAAACAAAGATGTGAAAAATTATCTCCTGAACAGTTTTAATGTTGGCATTTTGAATTACAATGCAAACATGATAGGCCTTATCTCATTAAAACCTCAGTAAAACTGTGCACATGTTTGTATGAATAGTCCCAGTGAACATTGTATGAAATAAAATTGCATAGCATACGGAACGATATTAATTGAAGATCTAATCTCTCCTCTTTTTATATCACAGACCAATCCCCATACATGGAAATTTGTAATGAGAACTGAGAAAAGTTAGTAGTGTATTTTGTTATAAATGCTGCATGTTTCCTTAATATCCAGTACCGTTCCCAAACGCCACTTCTCCGTTTACATACACCTTGCTTTGTTTCCTCTGGAATAGTTAGACTTCTGCAGACATGTTTTTTCATGGATATACACTCTGAGGTTTATGAAGATAGATTTCCAGGTGTATAAAATTCATTCAGCATTTGAGGTCATAGACATTCAAAATATGCTTGTCGCTTAAGAATGTCCTATGAGTAGTTGTGGCCTTCCAAGTGAGATACAATAATCTGCAGCAGGAGTAGCCTGTTAGAGATGAGAAACTTTGTCATTCTACAGTTTCAAATGTAATATCTCCTCTTTAAAAAAAAGGGGGGGGGGAGGAGGGTGCCTAAATAATTCCTAAAAATCAGCCAGTATGTAACTTGATTGGTTCACATCCTTCATGTAAAGATTGTACGGTTCTTTTGGTCACTAGATGGCAATCTTGAATGAAGATTGGTTTTCATTCTGGTTTTCACAGATGATCGCACCCTATTTATTTTTTGTTGTTCATTTTATAATGATAGAATTAAGAGGAGAACTACCCTCATTTAAAGTTGATGGAAAGACAACTTCACAGAGATTTTGTAGTAGTGTGTAAACTGAATGCAGGTGAGAATAGCTGCATCTCAGAATTAAAGAAAGGAGACTAAAAATTATAGTGCAGCTCTATACAGAAAAAGTGAAATCAGGAATTCAGTCTGAAGGTATTAGTGGAATTTGATCCTGATGTGTTAGTCAAGGTTTGTAATTTGCTTTAATTTACGAAGTAAAAGAGCCAACTAAGATGTCTTCCTTTTGAATGGATTGGAGTTTCACCATAATATGTGCTCTCATACCCCAACTGCCAAAACATACCTCTACACTGAAACTATGTAATTGGGACCTGGAAGGTGGATAGTGGAGAATATCTCAAGTCATGCTGACACGCCCTGCTGCATTTCAAGATAGGCTTGCAAAACCTAGCTTAGTCAGAATATTTTCTTGCTTTTTTAATGGCGTGGTAATTGATAACCATATTGAAGAAGCAAAAGGCAGCGCATATATAGCTGCCTTCACATCACATTTTTTTGGATTTTCTGACATGAAAGCCAGTATATAGATAGAGCCTTCAGGAATGTATGAAATACTTCCTATAATTATTATATAAAATACAATACCTGACATTAGATGAGCAGGCTATATAAATATAGCAAAATTAAATAATAAGATGCAACAAGATTTTTAAAAAGTGAATTTCTTATTAACTCTGGTAGGAATTGCAAATCTAAATTTTCCATTCAAAATGTAGTCTCTCATCTGCATGAGAGAGTCATTGTTCCTTTATTATCTTTGTGTAGTAGTTAATACTTAAATTATTGTGTTCCTTGAGAAGAAATAGCTGGCACTTAAAACAGCAAAAAAGATGCATTGTTTCTATTAAAAATGTCAAAAAAGTTCAGAGAAAGGCTGTCTTATAGATCACACAATGGGCCTTTGTATTTTTTTTTTTGTTTTAAAATTTGTAATCTAGTCAAAATATGTAAGACTTTTAAGCCACATGAAACTAATAGCACAGAATGTATGCAAGACATTAAAAGAATTTCAGAACCAGATTCTGTAACAAGAGAGATGGAACATGTTGAGCAACTAGTGACCATTGAGAGGGGAGGAAAAAAGACAACAGATGAATCAGAATTTTGCTTGTACTCTTGCACCATCCAGATTTTGTGGCCTAACTGCACATCAAGAAAACTCTGGTGTTTCTGAACACCTCTTTACTCTTTAACATTTTCAGTGCTTTACTCTGTATTTAGTACAGGGAGCCTCTATTCTCTAATGTGGATAAAACTAGACCTCATCTAAAACCCAGGAAAGTAAATAAACTAGTTTCAAATTATGAGACAAAATTTTGTTTGATGTATATACATCTTTGTTTCTTATGTCAGTATCCATAGAACACTGGAACAATAGGAATAGGGATTGCCTCAAACTTTTTTCTTTTTTGTTGTTTTGGTTTTTCTTTTCTCCTTTTTTTCTTTTAAATCTGTGGTGAGCGAGGTAATAAAGCAACAGTTTACAGCAGTATTGAAAAGATGACTAAGGGGTGTAGTTGCATCTTTTTGAAAGAAAAGTTTACTATTAAATGCCTGACAATCATAATTTAATCCTCTCCTATAGTAAAATGCAATTTAATTATTATAAGCTGGTCAAGTGTACAGGCAAACTATGATAGCACATTAGGGAACCACTTACGTTATTTTAAACGTTAGCAAGTTTTTAGCAAGATCTTGAATTCAAGCAGCACTGAACAGAGCCACTGCATCTCACAGCTTAAGGTACCTGTGAGACACAGAGCACTCTCATGGCTCTAGCATTTCTTGTTTCAAAATTATGGTGAAGAAGATACCATCCAAAAGAACTGTGTTCAGTGAGAAAATGGATTATTCTTCTACATCTTAAGACTTATAGGCTATGTCATTCCTGATGAATTTATCTGTCCTAAATATGGGTAATTGAACTTTCTACTATTTAATTTTTTACAAGTGATTGTGAAAGTGTCAGATGGATGAGAACACCCAATATACTGCCTGCTCAATTGTTGCCTTTGCTGTCATCTATTAAACATCTGTTTTGATGAAGAATTATGGTATCCTAGGGAATTACCATACTGATAATTCCCTAAGGTGTAGCTCTCATTCTTCATGTTTTTTGCCTCACATAGATGCCTGTGGAGGTTTTTGTAACTTGAACAAATAACATAATGGTGAGCAAAATTGCGTTGGAGATTTCTGATTTTGTAGTGCAGTTACGCATACCTCCCACAAACAACTTTTTCCTCAGTGCTCTCAGGAGGGCTTTCTCACAAAGGAAGTAGAATCTATATTCTGTTTAAAAGTGTACCATCATAGCACAGGAGGAAGGATATTTATTGCAGATGCATTGTCATTACCAACAAAAAAGTTGGTTTGTTTCAGAGTATTGATGGACTGAACACGTGCATGTTTCAGAGTCAGAACAATCAGTTTGTTCTCAATTATTCCTGACTTGCTTGGAGAGACTCTTTTTCAACTCTCAACATGAAAAAGGCATATTTTCACATAGGAGTACATCTGGCAGATAAAGGATTTTCTGCTGATAACAAATCTCAGAAACCATTATCAATATAATGTTATCCTTCAGCCTCTTAGCAGTATTGTGAGTATATACAGGGGTCTTGGCAGTGCTTACATGCTATCTGCATGATTAAGGCACAGGATGGTTGACTAGAAAAAAGAAAATCTTACCAAGAGATTGGGAACAGATGAAAATACTACCTCTTGTGTGTTTTCCTTAACTGGAAAAAAACAACAACAAAAAGTTCATTTTAACACCAACTCAGATGGTAGAATTCATCAAAACAATAGTGGACTTCAGGATGGTAAGACAGAGCTTCTGGAAAGATTCCAAATCAGGGCTACTTTGATCATTGTTTTTCACTGAGCCCTTCAGCAGGAGGGGTTTCTTGTCTCGCTCACATGTTGTTGGAAGCCTGGTGTCACATCCAAACTTGTTCTCTAATGTATTAGCCATTTTTTCTGAACAGTTTGCATTCTAGCAAAATCTAAAAATACTGGTTTAAATCTCCAGAAAAGCTGAGTGTGTTTTGTGTCTGATGGAAAAAATACAGTTAGGAACTTGTATAAAAACTTTCTCTCCTTTTATTCCTTTGGAAAAAGATTATGAATACATTATTCGTAAGCTGAGTATTCCTGGTGTATAAATGTATGGTGGTTGAGCTTCACAGGAATCTTTGATTCAATTTAACATTGTGGAGCTTTAATTAATATAAAGTGTATTTGAGTATTTCCTACAATCTCTCCTGCTAGAATCATTGTGCAGTATGACAGTGATAAACTGCATAAATAAGGGAAAGTGTAGGGTGTGTAATTACAAATGCTAGTGAGCAGGGTTTGGAACTGGTGTGTACATCATCAAGTTGTGATATTTGTGAAATGCTTACCAGTTACTTAAAAAACACTGATCATCTTAGCAGAAACTCTCCAGGGAAGAGAAGCAAAAGAACTAACTTGATACATTTAGTTTGCCATTTGTGGGGGTTATCCATCTGTGGATTCATTGCAAACAAGAATGTCAAAGAGTTCTTGGGTCTATGGCTGGTCAGAGATCTCTAGGTATGGTTTTCTGAATCAGTGGTCAGGTTAACTAATACCTGCATTCCTATCATTGCAATTATTGTGGCCAGAGCAGCAGTTCAGCTAGCATCTCCTGCATTGACATGTCCTTTGGATTTCCACAACTGTTTCAGCTGGCTATACAGGCCATGTTCAGTAATCACTTAAATTAGATCTTGTCTCTGCAGGGGAGATCTATTTGACACCTGTCTTCTATCCACATGTTTAGTAGCATGCTTTTTGGATAGATATTTACTATAGGAAAGTCAAATTTTGACAACTGTGAGAGAATGAAAGAATTTACAAAGAAAGCTTGTTATGTCAGATTGGAAAAGTGTTTATATATGATTTACATAATTACGTTTGCCATTGTGACAGCTAAATTTATTTGACTGTATTCCCTCCAGGTAAAAAATATTTATCGTAAACTTGGCAGTTATTAGTGTTTCTAGTCCTTCAATAGACGGCTGCACCATAAGGTTGCAGTGACTCACAGTTCGATTTATGAAAGAGCTGCAAGAATTCTTTGTCCACAAGAACACCCTCCCCTCCTTTTGCAGATCTGAGTTTAATATTCCAGCTCTAATGTATTGAAGTCTTTTTTCTCCCATGCCCTCTCCATTTCACTTCAAAAATGTAATTACTTTAGCAGTATCAGCCAGTATCAGGGTGAAACAACTGAGACTTCTGTGAGACTCTTTTGTCCCATGTTGGTACTCTACTGTATTTCATCATGAGATGATCTTGATGAAGTCATACTCAAAACTTTTGCCCAAGATAGTTTCAGAATTCCACATTTAATCAGGTTATATGCTAACCTGTATTTCTTTTGAGACAAATCCAAATCATGAAGAAATTGTATGGCACTTCTTAGATATCAAAAGAACATTGTTATTTGAAGGTTGAAGCCCTCCTTCCTTAAACTGTTAGTCTTGTTGAGGGACTAAAAAGTTTGACTCTTTGAATAAAGTTTTGCTATGAATTATCTGGCTCTGAACACATTCAGAACTTTTTTTTCGAAAAGTGTTACATGCTGCTTGGGATTCACTTACAGGGAAATGCTCACAAGAACAAGCAACTGAAATGAGGAAAGTTTACCAGCTTGTCTGTCCTCTGGATTTCTTTGATATGCTTTGACCCTTTATGTATTCTACTTCCTGATCCGCCCCCCCCCCGCCCCCATCACTTCCACTCTCATCTATACTTGGAGCATAGAAAGAATGGCAATAGGTCATGCCTTGTTCTTGCATGTTTTATACAGACAGTGTAGCTAGGGTACATGTGCAGAGTAAGGAGCAGCTGTTACAATTCTCTCGCAGGTGTATAAAGCACGTGAGTAACCTTGTGTGTCTGGCTGTCACACCTGTCTGGCTACGCAGCTCAGACTTGTTATTTCCCAAATTCCAATCCAAAAAGCAATCACTTGAGAATGATGGTTGCATAATTGTACAAATAAAAACAGCACCAACAAAATCAATGTAACGTACAGAACAGGGACTTGAATCTGTCTTTTCCAGTTTCCTGACTATAGGACTATAATAATTCCTTTTTCTTTTCTTTTTTTCCTCTAGACCTGAAATGTTCTACCTTAAGTTTCAGAAATGTGCCCAGATATTTTTGGGGTTGACAATTCCCATCTTCCAGCAAAGAAAGTTAATTTGTTTCTTTATCAGTGTTCAGCTCATGAAAATATAAAGCTTCCCTTTCCTACTGTCGCTTAATATTTCTGTACTTTCATGTTTCTCTCACTGTAGTTTTAAATAAACACCATCAAATTAACTGCAAAATCTCTTACATATTAACATCATGTATTTGTTGTGTGTGATACTTTGCATAATGTTTGCTTTTCTGGACACTTCACAATTGCAAAGGTTTGTGTTATCCTGAAGCTGAAACTCAGCAACAGCTAATAGGATAAAGACTGTGATAGATACTAGGTTGTGAGAAACATTTTCACTCATGATTTTAAACACCAACAGAGACAAGTTATGGCACAAGTCTATGTTAAAGAAACCTTTTCTAATGTAAGACTGCTTTTTGTGGGGTCCTTGATGTTTTTGGCTTATTTCATACTCTTCATCCATAGAGGAAGAATCTTGATTCAAGCTTCAGAAATGTCCTTCAGAAGTGCAGTGGAAAGTCTAGTAATACACTTGTTGTGGTGATCGTGTGCATTAACTGGAGATTTTTAACAAACCTGTTATATTGAAGGTAGACATAGAGGTCTGGATATTTTCATTTTATGTTCATTTGCATTTAGTTTCAGAACTACAAATAAAAAATTGTGCATATGTATCTATTTTAAGTTTTGGGGTTTGTAAGAAGTAGATTTGTGTGGGTCTTAAAGTAATGTGGTTTAAGGCAGCATCACGATTCCCTCACATTTCTTCTCTACAGTAGGATGTGAGTAGATTTTATTAGTGAAGTGCTATTATATTAGTATGTATAACTGTTTCAATTTTATGACAATTAGTGATTCGATTTTTGAGTCGGTATAATAGTTTGGAGGTGCTTTGCAATGTAGGTATTTTTAGAATAGTAGCAAAAAACTGTTATTGGCACAATTTCTGTGCAGCACTGTGCAGAATGAATATAATTCCCTTCTAGTTAACCAGTTAAAAACTGAAAAATATGAAAAATTTGGTTTATTTTACATGGAACATTCGCTTTGGAAGTAAAAGCAATTATAGCTAAAATATTGATAGTCTTTTTGTGTCAGAGGATTTTCTGATACAAAAATATTTTCTGGTGTATTGGGTTCCTGTGGCAAGGTTTTGGTAGCGGGGGGGGTTACAGGGGTGGCTTCTGTGAGAAGCTGCTGGAAGCTTCCCATTTGTCTGACAGAGCCAATGCCAGCCAGCTCTAAGATGGACCCGCCGCCAGCCAAGGCTGAGCCCATCAGTGATAGTGGTAATGCCTCTGTGATAACATTTTAAGA
>JANZLQ010000037.1:9560508-9586869 GCA_026212715.1 Elanus axillaris | reverse complement strand
TAAATCATTACAAACTAACTGTTAACTATCAGTGCTTGTTGTGAATAAATCATTACAAACTAACTGTTAACTATCAGTGCTTGTTGTGAATAAATCATTACAAACTAACTGTTAACTATCAGATAAACTATGGTAATTGAGAGAATTTCCAGGAACTGATTTTGAAAGCTATTCTGTTGTAAAAGAGATTTTGTAGCATTGATATTGCTCAAAAAATAAGAGATAAAGATATTAAGGACTCATTCCTATAGATAGGAAAGGGAACCACATGTTAAGTGAAATTTTGAACCACGTTCAGTTCTATTTTCTTAGCAACCCCCCCCCCATTAACATGATCATTTCTCATTTTGTGCAGCAGTCATTGATTAATTAAAAGGAACCCCATAAATTGGTACTTATTCTGTATATAGGGATTGTTCTGTATGCATACATCTGCAGATGGGGAGAACATCAGGGTGTAGCAGAAGAACTAAAGTGGGGCCTTCAGGGTGGCCCACTTCTTCCCGTGAACACAGGGTACTGGTCATGACTGCACCACAGAAGTCCTACAAGCCTTTCTGTGGTAAGTTTGCTACAGTGAATGAATTATTTGTCAGTTCCACTCGTGTTTATGTTTGTGATCACAGAACTAACAATTTGTGCATGTATCTTGGAATATTTTTTTTCCTAATTTTTCAATTAAATTTACTTCATCGTTATATTTCAATTTCTCTGTTTCTTTTGTTTTAAGGGGTTGGATAATGATACGAGCTACAAATCAATTTAGGGTTCTTTTTTCCTTTTCCTGTCTTGCAGATACTTATCATCTGGTAGGAAATGCATTGCATAACAGAAGGGTCAGAAAAGAAATTGATGATCCCAGCTTGAAAGACTAAATCGAGGCAGGTAATGATGCAGTTCCTTGGCTCATAATTCTTCCCATTTCATATGAGGACTATATAACAGCTGTGTGTTAGAATGTTGCAAGATATATATTAATGAAGTAAATTACAGAATCACAATCCTTTTACCTAATTGCTTTGTAAAAAAATTAAAGTACCGTTGTACCATTCTTTCTCTTAGATCATCCCTGTGATGAGATCATCCAGTGTACCACCGTTTTCCTCCTAGAAACAGTGGACCATAGGAGGATCAGAAGCAGCCTGCGAAAAAGGATTACGTTGCACTTACTTTTCTTTAGAAATATTTCCTCACGCTGTAAACTGTTCTAAAGAAAATGCTATCATCCAAAATTGCAATAAGATGAAAAGCTTACAATAAAAGTATATAAAACGTAGTTATTTTAAAGTATGATTTTATTACAAATGTGAAGTGTATCATAAAATCATAGAATGATACACTTCCAAACCCGTGCTTACAGAGATGTGGTACAGAGGACTTGAACAATGAAAGAAACAAGTGCACATAAGTGATCTAACTTATAAAGTATGTTTTATTGTTGGTATGTTTGCTACTAAATGAAAGTATTATATCCATTTCCTTTTTATTGCCTCTAAATATAGTGAAGCTAATGTAAGATACCTCACAGTATCTTTTTCCATTCTGTTATGCTTAACAGACTTGTGTATGATTTCATCTGCAGTGATTTTGCTGCAGAGTGATGTCATTGATTAGTATTACACTTGACTAATGCTGGTGTAAATAAGGGAAAAGTCAAACTATTGGTTCATAGAGACCTACTGACCACTGAAGTTCAGCCTTGAAATTCAGTCTTCTGAATAATGGCACACAGCGATATCCAAATAGAAAAAGAATAATGTATGTAGAGGGAGCTTTTAGCATGCTGAGATACTGACTATGGACCTGTTACTGAAGAGATTTCTGTTAGGTAGGAGTTGATGCCAAGAATTTTTTGTTGTTTGTGGGATAAGTCCATCAATTGGCAGGATATGTGAAGAAGTGATTTTGGAAATGGAGGTTACGTGGTAAGATAGAGGGGCCTAGCAAATCTGCTAGACTCTACTTGGAGAGTCCATAGAGAGCTGTAAATAACTAGATATATTTAACCAAGAAGCAGTGGAGTAAGTAAACTATGAAATAAATTGTTTCTGTAATATGTCAACAGAGTTACATAGTTGGCAAGTTTCCACCAGGTATCTTTTTATACTTGTCTGGGTTTCAGTTCTTACTCTACAGAGTTTCTCTCTTCTTTGTACAGTTAGCCTATATCTTACAGTTTTTAACCCTTAAACTATTTATAACTGTTTTTATTTATCTTGTGCCAAAATGTCTTTATGTACAAGCTTTGTTATCTGATGTCAGCAGAATTTGGGTAATCTTCATTAACAGTCTACTGCTATATTTAAATTAAGGAAAATCTATCATTTCAAAGAGTTGCTAGGGATGTTATTAGGTTTATCTTTTTTTGTCATTTCGTGACAGTATTGTACACTCTGTATTCACTAAGAGCTTCTAAATGCACAGTAAGTAGCTAATTAAAGGTATGGAACATGTATGAATGGCATTTATACCTAGACTGAAGATTTGGCATGTCCAATCAGTAGTATGCACTTAAACCAGTGACAGAAATAGGAGATTCAGGGTCCCTAGTGATTTACAGAAGGCCTAGACCAAATTCCTCACAGGGAGGTTTAGAAAGGCATAGAAAGTAAACTACCATCTTTGAAAGGATTGTTAGGACTGACCTTGTCTAAGCCCACAAAAATTGAAGTAATAGATATGAAATAAATTTGAAATGCACCATCTCAGGCAGTATTAAGATGAAGAAGAGTGGTAAGAAATGAACCTGAGAGAACTGACTAAATCAGGTTGCTATGTTTGCTCTGTAGTATGAAGGCAGTACAAAAAATAAAAAAACAGTCAGTATGAGTTATGGAATCCCTAAAGAGAACTGTCAGCATTAACAGATGCTTAACTCCTTACAGACAAGTATCAGAAGAAAAATGGATGTACTGAAGGAGGATAAAGCATAAATATATTCAAGCAAGAGATATACTCTGTTGCAGCGTCAGAGCATAGAAATTTTCTGTTAACATGATAATCAATGAGTTAATAATGTTAATGTTTATGTTCTAATAACTGGGTTTAAGACTAAATGATGAAATAAAATTATTTCATCCTCTAAAATATAGTGGTCTTTAGTAGAGACTTGGCAATAGGCAACATAAAGCAAATGTTGAGTGAAATTTTGCTCTGTGTTGTAGTTTTCACTTGCTTAGCACCTTTTGCTCAGCTATTTCAAAGAGCTTTACAAATACATTATTAATATGTCAGTGAGGTATATTATATTTTGAAAATTATTTGTAAAAAAAAAGGCAGAAAAAGGGTGGTACTCCTCTGTTATGATACATATTATCGTCTGTGTGTCAGCACAGAGGCTAAAGTTTGCTGTCTTTTCTATTCTGAGTTTTAGGTCAGAGAATATTATAAAAAGAATTAATTCTGTATATGCTTATCTGCAAATTTTTATTATGCTAGTTTTATCAACAATATAGACTCTGAATTGTTAATGCATTTATTATGTGATAATTAAATAGAGATCAGGAATTTTTCAGATTTACTTTTTATGGCTAGGGATTCTCAGCAACAGATTGTGTTTCCAAAAATAATTGCTCTTTTTAAGTCAAACTGTACAAATGGCTATCTCCATAGTAACTGTAGATTCTTTTGCCAACCTGTGCTCTTGCAAATTTACTTGTCAAACTCAAGGTAGTTTCACAGTTGCATAAAAACAGTCTTTGACATGTAGTTAGAATGTAGAAACAAGATCAACAATTTTATTAGCCATTTTGCTTATAGTAACATGTACTGTATATACTTTCTTATTTACATTGCAGGTATTTTATGTGCTTGACTCATTTGTGGGAGGTAAAAAGTTTCTGAAGGGGAATTTTAGCTAGCAGTTTTACTATGCAGCATATGTACAGTTTCAGACAAATATATAGGAGAAGCGGCTTTTTGACTGAGACAACTTTAACGTGATTCTTTTAGTATGTTGAGAATTTTCTTTCTATTCTACAAATCTCTGATCACTATTCAGATAACTAGCATTTACCTATCATGGGAATTAGTAGCAGAATAACCTGTGCTAATTGAATCAAAATGGCATAAAAATAATTTCTCCAGCGCAGAAATATTTTCATAAATAATGAGTTAGAAATGTTCATCTCACTTGTATAAGTAAATAACCTGAATCAGCTATCATGTAAAGGTATATATTGCTATTAAAACCATGATTCTGTGGCTAAGTTAGATTTGATGTTGGCCAGTAATCCTAAAATGACTTGCTTACTTTCACAGTTCAGAATGAATCTTGGTTGTGTGATAAGGAGAAACAATCTAAGGCATCCTTTTCAATGTCATAGAGACATTTAGAGGGCGTTCCGGCTGCTCTCGGTAGCCACGGGTGAGAACAAGAAGGGAACAAAATAGATGTTGCAGGGTGGTTACTACTGTTGCACAGCTTAGCCTCCCTCCCATGGTGCCAGACTTCCCTGACTCCACTGGGAAGCAACACAATGTCAAAGTCTATTACACTGAAGAGAAGCACTGTGTGTGCTTTCCTGATCTCAGGAGGCAGCGCTGTGGATTCTAAAAACCGTGGGTCCTGATTACTGCTGACATGTAAGATGTCCCTAATGGACTTATCTATAAGTTGTCTTTCACTGTCTGATAAAGAAACAGTTCTTGAGAAGGACTTATGGGGCTGTGCAATCATTAGACTGGGCAGATGATGTAGCCCCATATGAAACATTCAATGTGGGTACCGACCTACCTTCACACCTTAAAATGAGAAGTAGATCTAATGTATGATCAAAATGCTGTTGGCTTGGCTTAGTGACAAGATGTACCTGCTTATGTATGGGAAATGTCTGTATTCTTACTCATGGAATGGATGTGCATTTGGTCATATGATCAGTGATGGTCTGCAAGTTTTTCCGGAAAAATGGTAGCTGTGTGCAGGCTGGCATAACTGTCCAGTAGGCAGAAAGGAAGATGCTGTAGGCTGAATAAATTGTTCTGGTTTCCTACATATAGTGGGAAGTTTACCACTTTTGATCATTAAAAATGCTCGTTTTGTGGAATAACAACTGGTATTATGATACTGACACTTAAGATTGTGTGAAACTTACTCAAGTGTGTAAAGATGCATGTAGATTCAATAATGCTGCCCCTCAATATGTGCAAGTCTTGCAAGGGGGAAGGTATGTACTATTGATGTCTAGTAAACTGTGGGGAAAGTAATTTCAGATTACTAAATCATGTTGTAGCTGGACCTGATAATTCAGAAAGCATTTTTGTCTTGATTTATAGATAGATCTTGTTGAACTGGACTGGAAGTCCAAAGTCAGAAAGTCTAAGTTAAGACTTTTAATGGCTATAACCCATCTGCTTGTTATATATTCTTCAGTTCATCTGTGGGACAGAGATCTCATGAATATGCATATGCAGTCAACTGATGAGCAGAAACAAATCTATAAGGAAGAGACCATTTAATAAGATATAGGTAGTAGCTATTTTAGCTTTCTGAAAGTCTTTGTATTTGACAAGCCATCTTCATTTCTTCATGTTTTTTCAACTGGTTTTATAAATTGTAGGTTTCAATTTTTTTCTTTTTTATTTATTTATTTTTTAAATTGGGTTATGAAGCTTTTAGTAGAAAGAGTTGCTGGAACATACCTTGGAAGGAAATTAAACCTGACTTTTGGATGATCTGATAGAAAATGAGTTATCTGGTTTACACTTACACATTTATAGCTTGCTATTTGTGAGATGAAAATATCTTTGTGTATGCTATCCTTCTCTGTACAGGGCCACAAAGTGGCAAAAGTTGGTGTAGCGGACTGAATTACAATTGCTGTAGAAACTGTGATCAGAACTTTACTGGTGTGTATGTGTTACTGTTATTCGTTTCCACTAATTTGCACTTACATTATAAGAAGGGTCAACAGCTAAGTTCATCATACTCTTCTGATTTCCACAGGAACCATTTTGACAAAGTTACTCAATGAAGCATTATGTCACTGCATTCTAATAATCTCTTAACTTAAAATTCTTTGTACTTAGCTGGTGGTGCTGTTCTTGTAGTCATTTTGACATCTTTGATAGATCTTTCACAGCAGAATCATTTACATTTTACTCTATTTAAGACTATACTGTGCTTGAAAAGTCTTTCAGACCAATCAATTTATTCCTGGTCTGAATCTGTTAAAGCTAATTGCACTGTGTTAAACTACTTTGTTGCAATTCTTTACTTTGTAGCTAAATACTTTGCATATTAGGAAGTTGGATGTTTAGGCATAAAACATTGAAGTAGCAAGAGTAATAAAAAGAGTAATAAAACATACTAGCTTTTGCAAATTGTGCTTCCAAATGACTTTTTTTTTAAGGTGGCTTTAAGAAGAGGTATAGTTTTAATGGACACAAGGGTTTAATTAAACCACAGAACTCCATTTAAAATTTCAGTTTATGTACTGCAGAAGATGTCCAGGACTTCTTAGGAAGTGCCTGAACCAGAGCCCAAAAGGGTTGATTGCATCTTGTCTATACATACCATATTTGCCTTAAACTGGGTAAGTTAAGCTCTAATTGCAATGTACAAGCAGTAGTAGGTGGCTTAAACTGGGCTAGGGGACTGTCTTTTGATGTGTGTTCCTGAACTAAAAGTATGTGAAAGCAGATGAAGATTGTTAAAAATGAAAATATTGCTAAGGTATAAAGGAAAAAAAAGGTAATGGATGCATTTAGATGTATCAGTGTTGGGACCCCACTGTGAATGGTGAATTATGCAAACCTAACTGAAGTCAGTCTATTCACTCCAGCTTGTTCAAGTAATGGACAGGGCAGGCAGTTGCCTTGATGGTAGTCTGCCTGCCATTGTCTATGCTGAGAAGCTGTGAATCATCCACTCTAAACCAGAAAGCCTTCCAGTCTCCCCAGCTGTGTAAGGAAGGGTTCAGAATGTTGAGTGGCTCCTTTCCTGTGACAGTGATTTCTGTCTCAGCTCCTCCTTGGAACTCTAAAAGGAGTGTTTTCTTTGCTTGTTCAGCTCCATTTTGCTCCCCAAAGCATGAGAGGAACAGGAAGGTGAAGGAGACTTCTCAAGAGAAAGGAGAAATGCTAAGGAAGAGAAAGCTGCTGCTTCGAGGGTGTGAACTGAGATCTCTGCAGTACCTCCAGGCTGGACGCGAGCATTACATTGTCCTGTGATCCACATAAAAGAGAAAATTAGATCCTCTGAAGAAGGGTGGCCTGGGTGAGAGCAGAAGAGAGCATTAAACCTCTGCTCTTGCCTGTGACTCTCTTTCAATTCCTTTTTTCGCCCTAAAGATTTCCTGAAACACATGTAGCTCTGAGAAGCCTTGAGCAGACTCTGCTGTTATTTTGAAACAAAGATAACATAAAATGTTTAAAATAGCAGTAATTCCAAGTTTTTAAGTTTGAAAATATAGAAGTAGAAATTAGATAATATATAGTATGTAATTTTTCTTCTCAGTATATTAAAGCACTTTTATTTGTTGAAACTATACCTGTTGTCTTCAGCCCATCTGCAAATCTGGCTCCAAAATTTACCAAAGCAAAACAAACCCCATACTTACACTGAGGTAAATTTAGTGCCTAAAAGTGTAAAAAATGGAAAGCATTAGATAACTCTGGTTTGTCATTGCTACCACTTCTGTCTGTAATATGGTGGGGTTTTTTTTTAATATGTGTGGCAATGTGTTCTGTACAGAATTCGATATCCTGTGTCATCATGTAGTTTTTCTCAATTTTTCTGTTTTCCAGTCTTACCCTGTTTCTATCATCACATGGATTCCCAGTGTTCTGGAAATTCTCCTTTAGGGTCTGATTTTAATCACAAGAGATAATACCAGTAATTTCAGTGGAGATTATTTAGATTTACATCTTTAGACAACACGACGCATTTAGGTATTTATTATATCTGTACATTCAGCATTTATTTTAAGTACTGATGCACACAGCAAAGTGGTTTGTAATCTGTGCCTTAACCCCTGGGCTATAGATATTAATGTTCAGCATATAGTTACAGAAAAGATGCAGACCTTAAACTGGGTAAGGAAGTGGAGTCTTGCTGGTTATATTGCCCTAAGGCAAGGAAAAGGAATAAAACAAAGACTTTTTTTGCTTTCTTTTTTTAAAAGAAATAATCTGGGAGGGGAAGCGGCATTGTTTTGAAAAGACGATATCAGATATTTTTAACTGTTATCATTTTAATGCCTATAAGGATCTGTAGCATCTTTTATGCAGTGAGGAAACATTTTTTTTTCTGACCATATTTTCACTTAAGGGTTGTTTTTTTTGTTCTGATAAAAAGGGAAAACTGAAAGAGGAAACGTGAACAGATGGATCCAAGTTACCAAGCAACACTTTGTTTCCCAGGCAATGGAAAGTGCTAAGTGGGTTTTCTTTCCCTTTTTTTTTTTTTCTTTTTTAAATTTTTGTAATTATTAGGAGTTGATGTATGAACGTCAGTTTAACGGGCTTTTGACAGACTTCATAGAATGATGAATATTCAGCTGGATGATAACTACTTGTGCGGGTTGTTTACTGTGTGCCTTGAATGGTTCTTTTCTGTAGTTATCATAGTGCACCATATAGGTGACAAGCAATACATCACAACTAGTTTTTGTAGATGACTCTGGTGGTGTTTGTTTCACTCCAGTATTCTCATATACAATCAACCCTGTTTTACAATATTCTGATTTAAATGTATTCCTGTAATGATGCATTTAGGCTTTTCCACAGAATATGTTTCAGAGTGAAATGAGTGTTCTGCATTCTCAAATATTTAGATATCACCCCCTACCTCTTCCCTGCTAAGAAAGACTGACTTGGTTGGTGTATCTTCACTGACAGGTAGATCTGCTTTGAATTGGTGGGTTTGGTTTAGTTTCTGGCAGATCAAAAAATGGGATTTTTCTTTAAAAGGTCAATGCAAAATAATGTCTCTCTCTTTTTTTTTTTTTTTTGGTGGGGGGGTGGCAGTGAATTTTTTTGGCAAGCATAAAATTCAGTTTTAGGTTAAGGAGCATGATTCTTTCTTTAAATTTGACTTGCATTCTAGTTGTTTGTTTTGAAAAAGATCAAAGGCAATGGAAAATAAAAGCAGTTTCAAATATTTTTTCCCAAGCATTTCATTTAACACTTTGAAAAGTTTAGATTGCTTTAGACTTCTAAAGGTTTTTAAAGATCATTTAACAAAATATAAATATATTTGTTTCAGTGTTGCTTATAAGCTTTTTCTTAGAATAACAAAACACCTACCCCCCCAAAAAACCCCAACACCCAAATTATGTGAAAAATTGTCTATCTCTTATCGAGAATTAGGTTAGTGCTGTCATGTCTCTCTCTGTCATATATATTTGTATAACCTAACAGCTATATAGAATTTTTGTTAATCAATAATACTTTTTACTACTGTCATCCATACAAATATTTGTACATACACTCATTTATTTCAAAATAATATTATATTGCACACTCAAATTGTGTATAGTGGAAAAAGCTAATCAAAGAATGTTTATATGATATACTGTTAAAACCCCCAACTTCTATGGATATAGAATATAGTGCTTAGGCAATCCAACACTTTTACCTTGCACGTAAATTAACTACTTGGGAATGCAGGGATCAAATTTTTCTGAATATCTAGGTGAGATAATTTTGTTAATTGAGAGCTTTGACATTCTGTTACATGACAATGTGATAACTGTAATCTTTGTAATTATGTTATAAAATAATGATATCTAATTTTTCATCTACCAATATCTCCAAGTCCTCTTCCGTAGAGCTGCTCTCAATCCATTCATCCATCACCCAACCTGTATTGATAACTGGGGGTTGTGCTGACCTGTGTGCAGGACCTTGCACGTGCCCTTGTTGAACTTCATGAGGTTCACATGGGCCCACTCCCCCAGCCTGTCAAATTCCCTGTGGATGGCATCCCTTCCCTCAAGCGTTATCAACCACACCACTCAGCTTGGTGTCATCTGCAAACTTGCTGAGGGTGCACCTCAATCCCACTGTCTGTCATTGATCAAGCTATTAAATAGCATTGGTCCCAATACAGACCCCCGTGGGACACCACAAATATGACCACAAAACTTTGCATTTAAAAAAAAAAAGCTATACCAAAGAGCCAAGGAATTTACACATACGAAGTCTTAGCTCTGATGTTTGTTGACTTTGCTGATTAAGGCCTGATGTTTAAATACTAAGTAGCCTTAACCAGCAGTTATTTTAAATGTATGTAAGTAAAACCTACCCATATTTAGAAAAGCACTTCCTGCAGAATTAGGGAACTGAAAATCAAAACTGTAAATTATTTTAGCTAGTGAATTCACTGAGCCAATGTGAAGAGAAAAGAGACAGTAAGGGACACACTAAAAGGTAGGCTAGAAAGATAATAAAGCAGTATATCCATTAATAACAAGTACGCATATTAGTAGATACACCTATGAAACTATGCTTTTCAAAATTAAAAAAGTACCATGCTAATCAACTTAAAGCATTACTGCAACATGGGGATGTGTATCACATAGCCGACAATTTCCTTGCTTGGCTCGGGCTGTTTGCAGTGATACTCTGATCAAGAATTGATGTTTTATCAATGCTAAGTTTATAAAAGTGATTTCTACAAAAAAAGTGAACAGCATGTTTGAAGTTCAGTGTATATTAACACCAGCTAATACATTCTTCTGTAAGCTTAGATCTGTCTAGCAAGTGTGTGAAATACATAGTACTTCTGACTCTGAGGAGTCGAGTTTGGTTTTGGCAGTGTTATTTTGCTTCTCTTGAAGAAGTAAAAAATAAATTGTTTTTCCACCTGCATTCAGTCTGAAGAGGAGCACAGATGCAGAATAGAAATAAAAAAAATCACTGGGTGTATGTGTAGCTTGGAAGGTAGGGAAAGCACTAAAATGGACATTAACCTTTGTCTTTTTTGCTTTTCTAGAACAGAACTCTTATGTTTCAGCTTGTTTAAGGAAACTAGCGGGACTTTAGTTATTTGAATATGAGAAGAATTATTGGACAACTCTGCCTCTACTTACATGAACTAACCCATAGAAATACCACAAGCACTATATGTTGGCACTGCTTGTAACATCCTCTCACAGTACTGTACACACTTTAAAATGTTTCAGGGTTTGGTGGTTTTGTTTTTATTTTTAATTTATGGAGTGGAGCTGGCACACAGCAGCATCTGTGTTGTGTGTTCTGGGTCTTAGGATTGTATTTGGTGATCTTTGCTGTGACTTTACCCCTTTAAGCTTTGCCTGTATGCTTCTGATGCAGGAGCTAGGGAAGTCTACCCTTCGATACACCCTAAGGTGTAATTCTGTTACTACTTCATGGTTAGTATTGTGTTATACTTATTGTAAAACTGATGTGATATTTCTTTCTTTTTCAACCTTATTAAAAAAATTCTTTGTGTGTTCAAACTTCTAAAGAGGAAGGAAGGAAGGAGTAAACAGTTTAAGGGGTGGAAATAAATCTTTAAAAGCATGGATTTGTTGCATAAGGATTTTTAAAATACTATGGATTACATAAAGGATTTGTTATGATAAGGGTTTTATATTACTCGAATTTGAAGATGTGATTTTAAGAAAAGATAGTCTTAAAAAAACCAAACCACCACAAACCAAAATACAAATGCCTAAAAATCTTGGCTTATAACTCTCAACTATGTTTCATTCATTTGCCCCAATGTAAATTGACTCCTTTTAGTGCAGCTGGGTTATTAATAAATGTCTATTTTAATTAGATTTTTAAAAGATGGCATACTTTTCTATGCAGCTTTAAAGCTTCATATGCACTGCAAAGAGAAAGCTTTTTAGCCAGGAGGTTTCCAGAGCATATATGCTTTGCAGAGGTGTAAGCGGTGATTAGAACATTTATTTTCTGATCCTAACTGACTACCCTTAAAAACAAATATATGGGCTTCCTTTACTTGCATGCACTCAGGGTTTTTGTTCTGGGTTTCTAAATAAAATTAGGATGGTGAAAAGAGAGAAAACTATTTATCGTCAAGTTTCTTTCTCTGAAGATATTTGTGAAGCTGTAACTCTTCCTTTTTCTTAACTTTGGAGAAGTAATTTTGGTAAGAGGAAAAAAGATTAATGATACTGGGAAAAAAAAAAAAAGAAATGATCCTCTAGACCTTTTGTTCCTTCTACAAAGAAATGAAATAAATTTTCAAGAATTCTGGTGAAAGTAGAGTTTCAGTAGCTCCTTTCAGGAAACATTCTGTGTGCTTTCAATTAGAAACTAAATTGTCCCACATGCATTTCAAGCTCCATACACAAATCGCCTTTTTACTTGAAACTTTTTGTATGTGGTCTTTTGCCAGAGGACACTCTTCCAGTATGACAACATACGTGGTTGCTTGAGGTGTTTTTGACATACAAGTCAAAGAAAAGCTGAGTTTCTTAATGCTCAGATTATTTTTCCTTATACTCTGTCTTTAGGCAAAACATGTCATAAGCCCTTCTTTTATGCATGAATTCATAAATAAAGTATGGAAGTACGATCATTGTAAAGAAATGTTTTGGCTAGTGATTCAATATGGTGGTTTTAAGCATGTAAAACTCCTCCTTCTTCCCTTCTATCCTTCTTCACACCCCCAAGTTTTCTAATGTAGGCCAGGAGTGGTGTTGGAATTGTTGTTCAAGAGTAATCCTGAGGCCAGTGAGATTATTGCTAGACTTGTCTGTGGTGATATACTATTGATCTTTGTTTTATAGTTTGGTGGTAGTGCCTAATTCATGCAGTTTCTTCCGTATTCATCAAAACTCATGTTTGCCTGATTATTTGAAAACACCAAATGGAGAGAGAACTAGGCATGCATCCGAGTATTTTACCTAACTGTGAGAATTCAATGACTTTAAATACATCTACTTTACAAAGAAACTTTCTCTTGTACAGAACTTGTATAGCTATCAGCTCTTTATAGTTTAATCGAATTTTTAATTTCATATGCTTGTATCCACATTTTCATTTCTTCAAAGTATAAAATTTGTTGGCATATGACAAAATTTCTTTAACAGGTTTTCACAGAGTTCAAATACCTAAATATTAGATGGTATTTAGGTAGTGGGATTTTAAAAGATGACCAATGGCAATGTGATTTTTTAGAATCCTTCCTAATAATAGGGCTTTTTTTCCCTACACACTAGAGCCAGACATGGAAATTTTCAGCGTTGTCAGTTTATGGTTTCCAGAAGGATAAAGACTTTGATCAGGGTTTCTAAAATATACTTTAATCTAAATTACTCTAAGACCATTTTGGCAAAGGGTAGATGTGAAGGGTTAGAAGACAGGAAAGAGAAGATAAGCTTATATGTTAAGAATAAATTAATTCCTATATGTTACATTTTTGTAGTATTGCGGTTAAATAGAATTTGATCAGTGGTTCTAATGCTATTTTTGGTTGAAGAAACATTACTGTTTAGGCACTTTAGGTAAGTGGCTGTGCTTTTACCTAAATTGAATAATTGATTGAAAAATTAATATACTGATGATTTAAATTTTAAAGTTCAGAAAAACTGATCATGTAGAAACAATACCAAGGCTTTCTTTTCCAGGAGAATGCAAGCAGTCTGCTTTGAGGTGTTTGAGAGAACTAGCAGCTCCTATACTATTGCCTGCTGTGATTTACAGGTTTATACATTTTACCTAGGAATTTTACCTAGATTTACTGACACCATGGTTTCTCATGCCTGTTTTTACGTTGCCTTAGGTATAGTTGCTGCCATCTTTAATCATTCGTCTTTCTTCTTCCAATGGTTATTTGATTCTGATGTCTATATTCCTATTATGTCTTTATTTTTTATAATTCTTGAATTTTGTATTAGTTTTTAAAATCATCTGGTTTTCCATTTTCCTTCTGTTCTTTAATCAGTAGAAGCTTACCAGTTGAAATGCAGGCAATCACTGGCAGTTTCATGATACCATCTCTAAATTGCCTATTTTCTTCAGGAAAGGTCCTTTTCTTTCTAACACTTTGTCATGCTGTTTTAGGCAGTTATATGTAAACAGAAGCTAAAACCTTAATCTGCATTAGCAGCATTGGTATAGCCTTTTATTTAAGAGTTTCAGCTCAGTCTGATCTAATCAGAACAACACATAGTCACTGATGTCTTAGGAACCTTAATAAAATACACCAGAAACAGAATAAAAGGAGGATCAGTTTCCAGCATCCTGGCTTGCCTACAGATGAAGTGTCTTATAATAAAGCTGGGATCAAAAGGTAGTTTTGTTTGAGTTTTAATTAGTATTACATTCAGACTGTGTTATGTAGTGTGTATTTTGAATACCAGTCAATAATGATAAAAACTTGCAAGGTGTCTTTATCAATTTCTGAACAAAAGAACAGGACTCTTTTTCCACCATTATTTTAGGAAGTATATGATATAAACTGTCTCCTCTTTGGATTTCTTGATGTTTAAATTGGTGCTGAAATTGTGTGCTGAAGTTACTTTTGAGGCCAACACAAGATGCTAATCTAATATCCCAGAAACACGTGGAAGGAGAAAGCAATGGCCAGCTTTCGTTTAAGACTCATTTTTGTCTAAAAGCAAAGAATATTAGAGTAAATTTAATGTGAAGAAAAAAGGTCTGATTACCTGTCAATTTTGTGTGGGTGTATTAATCACCTTGACAACTAAGTTTCATCATGAAATCCCAGGTGTGGGCATCTGATTATGCAGAATTATAATTAATTTGTATGTGCAAAGTGGTTACTGAGAACTGCTACCAATTGCAGTGATAAAGATGTCATATAAGGGATATAATGAAAGTGTAATTTCATAAATGAGTACATCTCTGAGAGATTACTAGTATAGATCTTGATATAGGTTGCAGAGATGATGGCATGAGTACTTTATCACGGATATGATGATCAAGAGTTCCATTCAATACAGTTCAGGTTAAAGAAACTATCCGTAATGTTTTGGTGTTTGATTGTGGTGTTTGTTTGCTTGGGTTTTGTTTGTTTTATTTTTTTTTTTTCCCTAATTTTTTTATTAGGCTCCCTGGGCTTTTTATTATAAGAAATTAAAAAGACAAAGCAGCATCATTCCAAAAATGATGTAATGGATAAAAATTTGGTTTCCTGAGGCTATAAAGGACTTCATGAAATGTTCAGAATATCTCTTGGTTAGCTGTTAGGCAAATTTGAAACCCTCCAGATGACCCAAGGTAGTAAAACAATCAATATAAGGAATCATGCACATAAAGTGGTAGTATCCTTGAATCAGTACCCCAAAAGTATATCCCTGAATCAGGTACCCCAAAAGAAAAAAATGCATACATAGAACAACATAAATTCAAGAACTGAGCCTTGTGGGAGTCTCTAAACATTTGAATCTGATTGGAAGAAAACCCACACAAAATAATAAAGTGGGAGTCATTTTCTGATCTTCTCCAGAATCCTAAAGTCTGCTTCATTTTACCATCAGGGATAGAGAAGAAAAGCTTTTAAGTCAGCCAGCATCAGATTGATTCATAAAGCAAACAGGAAAAGTATTATGAGGCAAGGCTTCATGCTATGATAGACATCTAGGAATACTCATCTTTGGCAGTCTATTCATCTTTGGCTAAGGGGGTGGAAACTCTGGTTTGTCTCCCTGGGTAATGTGTGGAATCCTGTTTATATTCCAACTCAGTTTATGTGGCCTTGGGGAGCAAAGTCTGGTCTTAGAATTAGCTGTAATTTTTGCTGATCAGATAGTGGTATGACTGGCCAACTATTTTTCCATGACTTTTGAAGGAGAGCTGTATGACAAATCTATGACATGCTCTTATTTTTTAAAACATTTGTGTAGAGAAGGTACTTGTTTCATCTGAGAAAAACAGCTGGTGGTGATTGAGAAATTCCTTGTATAGGTGATTTGCAAAGATTTCTTTCTTTTTATAATGTGGAGAGTTATTTGTATATTAAAAAAACCAAGGAAAAAGGACCTTTTAGATGTACTTTTTCATAAATGCCCAGTGCAAAATTAGAAGTTCACTGTTGTCATATGTTAGAAGTAGTTTAAATATCCATACATATATATGCAATATATTTAATAAAAAAGCATGCAGACCTACTTAACTTTAGGTATGCATTCAGACACTTGGACCTAATGTGACTCCTCCAGGCAGTGCTGTGGTTTATCAAGATATCAATAGGCTTTTTCAGGTCAGAATTGTATTTAACAGTTTATCTAACTGTTACGTTATTTTGCTCTCTTCTATGGAAACAGCAGAGTGGTCAAAATAGAATAGGCAGAACAGAGCATACCCAACTCTTTCTACTTTATATTGCCAGGTTTCCCAAGAGCTTCAGTCATTGACTAAGGTATGATTGTTAGCTATGGTACAACTATGGAATGAAAAACTGCCCGTGCCCCTAGACATTTGGAGGCTAAGATAATGAACAGAGGAGTCTGAAAAATGAGATCAAACTGATATGATCTAAGTGGTCTTAATTTACCAGCCATTTGACTATAACTTGACTACTTAACTGTCATCCTACAGATCATGAGTATTGATCTATTTGTGTATACATAAAATTTTCTGTTATCTCTGGACAGCTTCTTTTATTTTAACCAAAAATGCATGCCAACCCTGACAATTTCAGGATAGGTGTCTTGATATTATGTCCTGTCATATACTACATTTCAAGTTCAATCTAGTTTCAATCAATCAAGTTTCAATCTATGTTCAATTAAATGGAGCACACACGAGTAACTTGTCTCTTTCAGTTATTTTAATATACTAGGCCACACATTTTTTTGAATGTATTTTATAAGTATGTTTATTATCAGTAGAATTTAACATGCCCCAAATCAATCCTACTACTTAGCCTTTAAAGAGTGATTGTTTCTCAAAGTCATCGATAAGCAATATGCTTGTAGCTAAACAGAACAAGAAACTGATTGATAGTTCATGATGCAAAAAATTATGACTTTTAAGTTTGTGGGTTATAAGTTAGGCAAGACCCAGAAATGTGGTAGGATAGGGTGAGGGGGAGCAGAATAATAAATGTGCACAATCCATAGTTGATTATATTTTTGATTGTTAGTCTATCAATTGATTGTCAAGTTGTACATTGTTTGCTTTGCTCAAGAAAAGGGGATTTGAGAGATGGGGATAAAGATAATTAGGACCCAAAGTGTTATGTTTTTTTGATGATCCTGTCTCCCAGAATTTATGAGGATGAGCTGGGAGAGGCATAATTTGGAAGACACAGTAGCTCAGGTTCTGGAGTCAGCTAATGTCTTTGTGGTGAATGAACCTAGCTTCTCAGCCTGCCAGGCATAAATGAATTTTTCATGGCTATGAAGTTAGTTCAAGTGTGTATGTGGAGCACTGGGGTAGAAAGAACAGGGAGAGAAAGACATCTACCACAGCAGTCCTGTCCTTTAGAGGGGAAGGACTCTAAAGGACTAGAAACAGGACTGTATCTGTCCTGTTTCAGTTTTGTTTTCTAATAAACCACTCAGATGGTTTGTGGGAGGGGTATAAGCACCACAAAATTTGTAAATGATGATGTTTCATTACAGCTTTACAGTGTTCTATGTAGGTATGTGAGTTTTTTTATTGTGATATCTCATGCCAAGATACAACTCCTGTGTTTTATAAGAGATCGAATGCTGCTGTGTTCATACTCCTTTTTTTATAAAGCTTAGTAGACATTAATTCTGTTAACTGTATGTCTTAACTAATGCAATCTATTTTTCTTTTACTTGTGGATTAAGATGCATAAAAATGGTATGAAAATATGAAAACTGAAATGTAATTGCTATTGTAGAGGGTGCTGCATCAACCCACTGTATAATTATATTATCCTTAAAATGTCAAATTTAAATATAATGTCTTTAAATTGCTTATTTTGGATATTAGAGGAAAAACTAAGAAGAAACTACAGTAAAAGATTTTAAATGACTTAATAGTGTTTAAATTAGTACACCACTGAATTAATTAAGTTTTGATGGTTAGACAGAAACAGCAGCATTGTATTTAGACTAAGAAATTACTTGCTGGCTATGTCACTGTTGACATTAATTATTGATAGGGGTTTCAGAAAGAGCGCATGTGCTGTTAGAGTTGACTGTAATATAAGATAGGGACTGTGGTGATGCTAGAGGGATTACAGAGAGGGAAGCACCTGTAGCATTTGGAGTTATGTGCTTCTAATTATCAGACTTTTATTTTGTTGTACTAAATTCATATGAGTGATTCCAATAATGGAAAGATGAGTCGTCAGGCTTATTTCTATCGTGTCCCTCCACAGGAATTACATAGAAGAACCCAACTTCAGCCTGAGCCAGCAAAGACGAAAGCTCTTCAAACAGTTATTGAAATGAAGGTATGATCTTTGCATGTTTTCCCATACATTATTTTTGTAGCATGGACTCATGTACTTGGTATGGCTGGGTTGGAGTTAATTTTCCTCATAGCAGCTTGCATGGTGCTATGTTTTGAATTTGGGACTAAAACAGTGTTGATAATATGCTGATTTAGCTGTTGCTGAACAGTGCTTACACAGAGTGAAAGCTTTTTCAGTTTCTTACTCTGCTCCCTTCCAGCAAGTAGGTTGGGGGTGGACAAAAGGCTGGGAGGGAATGCAGCTGGGGCAGCTGACCTGAATTGACCAAAGGGATATTCCATGCCATATAATGTCATACTCAGCAATAAAAATGAGCGGATGACATTTAGAATAATGGTATTTGTCTTCCCAAGTAACTGCTATGCGTGATGAAGCCCTGCTTTCCTGGAAGTAGCTAAGCATCTGCCTGCTGATGGGAAACAGTGAATGAATTCCATAATTTGCTTTGCTTGCACGTGCAGCTTTGGTTTACATATAAAACTGGCTTTATCTTGACCCATGTGTTTTCTCACTTTTGCCTTTCTGATTCTCTTCCCCATCCCACTGAGGAGGAGTGAATGAGCAGCTGTGTGACACTTAGCTGCTTACCAGGGGTAACCCACAACACCTCGATTTATAACTTCTACTATTAAATCATTAAATGCTTTCTTTTACTTGTCAATTTATTTTGCTGTGAAGCTAGGAGTAACTGGTATTTCTTTCTCCCAGTCTGTTTTCTTAATAAGACTTGATTAAAAGAATCAAGTGCAGCATTGCTGGTTAATGAGAAATGAATCTTGCTTTTTAAAGAGACTAGGGGGGCTTGGAGAGAGAAGTTTCAGGTGAGCCAAAGTAGATGGAATAAACTGACAAACAGAAAGAAATACAAACTATCCAAGGCTTATGTAAAATGTTTTTCTTTTTGATCTTTAAAAACAATATTTCTGTTGGTGGTTATTTGGTCATCTTTTTACATCTAACCTAAGGAAAATACTGTATCAGCAGAGGGATATGACAAAAAGTGATGAAACTCCTGTCTTAGTCCTGAATATAGTTTCTTCTTTTTGATATATAATATTACTAAAGTGTTGTGGCTTTTTTCCCCACAATAACAAAAGATAATAATTTAAAAAGTGAAAACTGCTATTTTCTGCATAATTCTGAGTCTGGAATGTACATCTTTAAGAAAAATACCATGAGACTTGACATAATTTGTGAGTTGGAAACGCTGCCTGAAATACGTTAATGATGGTCTTTCATTTCAGTCTTAAAAGGAAGTGCAAATTAAAGGCCTCATTTTGCCGGTGACTTCTGTTATGAGCAAATCAGTTCAGCATGTCTGAACATTGTGGTAAATACACAGTTACAAAACCAGCAGGACTTTATAAATACAGTATCTGCCTCTTGATAGATAATAATTTGTTTGGATTATATGAGTAACAAAGAAGGTACATCAATTTCAGTATTCCATCATCTGATGTGTATTGCCTTGGACCTTCCCTGTTTATTGTAGTTCAGAAGTCTATGTATGAAATCTAAAATGTGTGGGTTTGCAGTAACTTGTTACCCTAAGTATATTAATTAAGATACTGGCTGAGAAACTTGTTTCTTTCTATTAGTATTCAGAATTTTAAAACTAAAAGTTTTGAGATACAGAGATAGTGTGTCAGAATGATTTATGGTCTTCCATGTGGGTTACTAACAATGTAAAGGTTATGTTGCAAAATAATTTGAAATTCCTCTTCCTGTACCAAAACTCTGAAAAGAACGGGGGCGGGACATGATACAAGAGTGACACACGTGACAACTGTGGTTGCAGCCACTCTTGATAGTGTCTGTCCCTGAAGACAGTAGAGTCTTTCCTGTTTGTCTCCCAGGGAAGTTCGGTGTGGTATGATGCTCCACTTTTCAAAAATCTGATCTTTGTAGTGAGGGCTTTAATCTGTCATGGTAATCGTGTTGCTGGAGCATTCTGATGCTGAGCTGCCTTTTGGCTCTGAGACACACAGTTCTTTCCTTCCCTATGAACACACGCTCCTTTGGGGTTGCCCTGTTTAAAATAGGCCTAATATTGAAAAGAAAAAGGGACGAATGTAAGATGTTGAAATACACATGATTAAACAGCAGTTTTCATTACAAGTTCCAGCTTTGGAATGTTTTCAAGTAAATTTAAATTGTCTTAATCCAGACAGCATTTGTTTTGAAAAAAAAAAAAAAAAAAAAGTGGAACATTTGTTTTGAATGATCAAGAATTGAAGCAATAATTTCCCTATAGTGTTGAGGGTGGAAGGAGGGAGAGGGTTACCCTGTAATATGGCAGTCTGAGGCCGTACACTCCCCCATGCAGAGGCTCCAAGCAGTATACATTTCTCTTTACCACACCCAATCCCGTCCAGCCCCTTGCAACATTAGGTTTTTTCTGAGTTCCCTCTATGGCTGCCCCAGGCTCTGCTAGGAGGCAGCTTCATAAATCCCTCTATTTTTTCCTGTGGTTTTCTTCTGTCCTTACCACTGCTGAATGCTTTCTGTCCCTTTTCCCAGTCAGTCTTCTCTTTCATCCAATGAAGTATACCCATTGCTCCTACCTGTCATCTCCTATGTGAATTTTTTTTGTCCTAAACAGCTTTTCTTCTGTGCTACCTGTCCTGTTATGCTCTTCATTTCAATCTGAAAACTTTGCAAGTAGTTGCCTTTTCTTAAAGCAATTGTATTTTCTGCATAACCGTTGTCTCCTTGACCAGTGTTTATCTTGTGTATACTTATATAAAAAAGGGCCAAACAAAAAAGATAGAAAATTAACATCCTGTGTCTTGACTCCTGTTTCTATTGCTTTATTTGTTCCTTTTCAGGTATCTATTGTCTTTTCACATGCATTGCACAGGCCTTTCTTTCCTAACTTTCTGGTTTTGCTTCTTAGACACATTTGCTTCCAAATGTCCCATGTCTTTTGCTTATTCTTTTCCTTCACATTCTTTTCTCTTTGTTCCCTTGTCTGCAACAGACCTTTTTTTCCAAAGCCTTTCTTTGTTCTGGAAAGCAGAGTCACAGGACAGAAGGCAGGCAGTATACTTTTCCCTAAAGCTCCTGTTTTTTTGAGACTCGCTTAATCACACTGTATGCCTTGCTGTCAAGAGATTGTTTTGTTTTGTTCCTCCAGCCCTCCACTATCATTTTCTCTGAGATCCATTCTCTACAAAGTGGGGTGTACTAGATATGCTGTCTGTATTCTGGGTTTAGTAAAGGGGTAAAAGTTTTGAAGTGCACATCTGCTTAAAACAGTGAGTTACATAGCAGAGCTTACTGTGTTCAGAGAAGAGCCACTAGAATATTTAAAATTATCAAACAGTGAATGACTTTATGAGCTTAATTTTCCATGGTTTAACAAATAGGAAATAACAGAGCAAAGAGATTACAGTCTGTAGATACCTACCTGAGATATCTTTATTACAACAACAACAACAAAAAAGGTCCTCTCCAGTAATGAAAATAAATATATTGTAAAATACAGGGTGTGGAAGCTAGGGCTAGCAAATGCACACTAAAATATGGTGTGTATATTTAACAGTATTCATGTAATTTTATGACTTGTGTTATACAGGAAGCCAGTCTAGTTTTGTTGCAATGGTTGCTTCTAACTTTGTGACTACAGATATATGTAATCAAACAGCATTTTTTCCTCATGCCTAAATCTTTGTTTAAGTGTAAAATAAAGTTAGTACATTGAAGTCCTTTCCTTTAATTGCAATTGCACCCATGCATATTTCTTTGCATGTTGTGTGCTGATAAATGCCAGATCACTGATATCTTTGAATATCAGTCATATCCAAATTTGATTAACACTGATTAATATAACAAAAAAGAGTAAAAGGAAACACATTTTACATTTCATTCTTTCAATAAGAAGTACTCCTGAGCACATGAATCAGGTCAAACCTGGCTTGTCTCTTGTGAGGCCCTACCTGGAATACTGCATTCTATTCTGGGGTCCCCAACATAAGAAAGATATGGGCCTGTTGGAGCAGGTCCAGAAAAGGGCCACAAAAACGATCAGAGGGCTGGAACACCTCTCCTGTGAGGAAAGGCTGAGAGAGGTGGGGTGGATTATCCTGGAGAAGAGAAGGCTCCTCAGAGACCTTCTTATGGCCTTTCAATACTTAAAGGGGGCTTATAAGAAAGATGGGGACAGACTTTTTAACAGGGCCTGTTGTGATAAGTCAAGGGCTAATGGTTTTACATAAAAGAGGGTAGATTCAGATTAGATAAGGAAGACATTTTTTACAATGAGGGTGGTGAAACACTGGAACAGGTTGCCTAGAGAAGGTGTGGATGCTCCATCCTGGAAGTGTTCCACATCAGGTTAGATGGGACTTTGAGCAACCTGATCTAGTGAAAGATGTCCCTTCCCATGGCAGAGGGGTTAGACTAGATGATCTTTAAAGGTCGCTTCCAACTCAAACCATTCTATGATTCTCTGATCTTGTTCAGACACTTCTGGGCTTAAGCCAGTGATATTACTTAAGAGAGAAAATCAGAAATGAGTTGCCTACAGATATGGCATAAAGCTCATCCGAAGTGTAGGCTGTTGACCATCCTGAAATATAGCAACAAGAATTTAGAAGTCTTTAGAAATGGCAAGCTGTAAAGTAAATGAAAATATTTGTGGTTTACCTTACTTGCAGAAAGAGCCATCTTTATGTATTGATCCAGCTTTGATATTTCAGGTATGGGTTTGGTTCTAAAAAAGTGTGTATGTGTGTTTGCAGTGCAACATACTGTTAAGATTGCATGAACTTTCACTTGCCTTTGTCTTCAAAAAAAACCCTGAATATTCTCTGTATTAAATTGACAAAGTTAAAAAAGTATATAGTAAGAGTAGTTGTCTATGGTCTGTTGATAGCATGTGTGCATATGTGCATTTGAATGCAAGTTTTATTAAATGTGAAGTTTCAAATATTTGCTTCTGATTGCTTGTTGAATGCCCTACAAGCAAGATTTTTCACAGCCATAGTTGAAATTTATCAGGTATTTGAAATGATGTTGTAAGACAGACAGGAATGCTCTATTATTTACAAATATTTTACCCTTCTTCTCCACACCCCGCCACCCCCACCCCCCCCACAGTGATTAGAAAATTCAGTAAATGTACTGTACTGTAGCACTCTTGTTGTAAGGACTGGATATATAAGATTCATGAAGCATTATTGTGGAAACTCATTTGTAGAGTTAGTCTCCTTTCCATTGTGGAATATTATTTTCTTCAGCATCAGGACACATACCAATTGTTTGATGTCGCAAGAGATGGATTTCTGCTAGGTCCAGTGTAGAAATAGCCCTAAACTCTCTCACAGAGTATCTGCAACACTGTTCTTATGAAGGAGATGAGGAAGAAGTATTGGTTACTGCTGGAAGGAGAGAATAGATTAGGGTGAGTACCCTGACCTATCTCACAAATCCTGCTATATAATTTTATGTCTTTTAACAGATTTAGAGAGCCTGACTGGAAAAATCTGCATAAATTTTGCATTGTTGTAGAACTCAGAAGATGTTTATTAGTAACATTTAATACTAAGCTGCTTCCTTAATATTACTGCAAAGGAATCTTCTTTATGATTCAACACAGACCCACGTAGACTTTTAGAATGCTGCTAATGTGTATATATCTTAATGGTTTGAAGGAAATACTGCATCTGTTCCTATTTCGGTTTCTGAAAGATTGCCAGACCCTGTGCCACAACAAGAGTTGGTTGAAAGCTTTCCAGTTGAAGTTTTCTGTGGGAAAATGCTGATTCAGCTGAATCAGAAGATTTTATGGGAGTGTGCCTATTCTTTCAAAACTTCTAGTGAAAGCAAAGCTATCAAACTTTCTATCCATCCTGTAAGTCAACCCAGCTCCCTTGTGGCAGTATCCATTGGAAGCTCCAGGCTGTCTGTATTATATCTGAGCTACCAGGTTCCTCACTTTCTAGCAGCTGTCCAGAGAGAAAAATCTTTCAGGTTTCCTGGGCAAGCCAGCAGGCTGTCTGGTATATTTGCAGAATTGCTGGTCCTGTATTGTTAATACATAAGGGGACAGTACCTCTGATTCCTTGAGCAGTCTGTGAATGAAGGTGATGTCTGGCTTCTCTTCTGTCTTGTCATCAATGATATTTTTGATAAATTATTCTGAAATAGATTTTAGTCTTCAAAATTAGTGAAATTTCTGGCTTCTGTTCTCATAAAAAGTTACTACAAAACTGACAGTGACAATTTTTCTAGAGATAGAAAAACTATTTTTTACACAGCTGTAATCACAGTATGCAGAGATTGAGTAAAAAGAAACTTTTCCTCGGAGAGTTGAAACTTGTAATAAAGTAGAAGTACAGAAAATGTTTCCAAAAATTGTTAGCTGTTTCTCATAAATCTTAAATGTTGTTCTGTGATGTATAAACCTTCTAAAGAGTGTAACAGCCTGTGCTATAAATTATTTCTGCCATGTTATATTTGCAAACATGTAAAATAGAAATGCAGTACAAAAAGCCAGACTCTTAAAGACTTAGCTAGAAAGATTTGATAAGGACTACTCCCAGACGAGATGTCATAACAGGTCATGTAAGTATTAATGTATTTTGGTGCAAAATCATTCTGAAGTGCAGTAAAGCTTAGGTTTTGCTTTTATCTTTGATAATAGGAGTAGAAAATTTCTAAAATGAAGTCTGATGGAACAAGGTGACTTTGAGTGTCGTCTCTGTGAGAGCTACAATAATTTATTGCTGTGCGTAAGCCACGGTAGCTTGTAAAATTCTTTTTTTCTCTTTCAGTATTTGTCTTTTCACACAATTTCTCCAAATTACAAGATTTAATGAGAATTCTTCCCCTTTCTTTTTTCCATTCCATCTTGACTTTTTACTTTACTTCTTTTTTAAAAAAAAGTGTATGGAAAATGTTTAGTGAACAGAACAGTTAACCTCTTAAAAACATGTATTTTCTGTCATGTGAAGTTCTGGTCATTTAATAGAAAGATTACTTTTTTTTATGATCATTCATACAACCTTTGCTCTATGATACAAGTAATGCTGATTCCATGGACAAATATTAATAACATTTTTAGGATTCTGCTATTGGAAATCCATCACATTAATAAAGTTACACTAACATACTATGTAATTTAGGTTGCATTTTACCTGTAACTTGAGAAGTTGTTATTCAAAAAACCAATTGCATAATTATATTAGATATAGGCATATAACCTAAAAGCTGGTTGGATCCATACTGGGGGGTGGTGTTGATGGTGGTGTGTGTATGTATGTGATAGTTTTTTTGCTGTGGTGAGTTTTTTGTTTTGCTTTGCTTTGTTTTTAAAGTTGCTCCTTTGTGTTTTTTAATTGATTTTTTTTTTTTTTTGTGGAATAGTCTTTCTCTTTGAACATACCCTTCCAGTAAAGAAAATACTGACTGCTATTTAATATTATCATCAGCATTTCAGTAACAGGTACTTTTCCAGAAAAGAAACAGCTAGTGAGGTAAAAGATTAGAAACAGCAAGTTTTGCATTCCAAGAATTTTTTTTTTTTTTCCCTTTGTGTTCTGGCACTTTTTTCTCTTTTGGCTGGAGCTCCTTTTCTGAAAGGGGATGTAGTTAATCTGGAAATTTGTAAGATGCACGAAGGTGTTTGGTATCCCCCTCCAAGGTGTATTACTTTGCCTATATGGCTTCAAAGTGTGTTTGCTGTCATGGAAGACAGCTCTCCTTGACTTCTATTCTAAATTCCTTTGTCTCAAGATTTCTTCTTGGAAAGTTTTACATCCTTTTACATCACTGAGCTCTTGTCTGGATTAAAACACACTGAAAAATTCTTCAGATAGGAACGACAGAGTATTTGCATAGTTGTACAACCTAGAAATGTATCTGCCAGTGAAAGTGGTATATCACAGTGTGATGCAAGTGAATGAATCTATATTCAGCAGCAGGCTAGATGTATTTTTCCCATTTTCGCAATGTTAGCAGTAGGCAAAATTTGACAAGTCTTTTTTTTTTTATTTCTTTTATCC
>JANZLQ010000037.1:9510297-9560483 GCA_026212715.1 Elanus axillaris | reverse complement strand
TGTGTGGGTTTGGGTGTGGTTTTTTTTTTTTTTTCTTAAGTGAAAATTTGTATTCTGGACTTTTTAAGTACCTGGAAGGGAGCTGACTATTTATTGGGATTCTGATTCACACAAAAATTTCCTGCTTATGTGGTATGACTGTAAGCAAGTGCATATCCTGCTGTTCATTTTAAAGGCATTGTCTTTGTATGGTTGTACTGGTATATACGTACCTATATCAGTATATTGTTGTTATTAATTTACTGTGGTTCTGATTGTGTGGTTGCACGAAACTGTTTAGTGAGAGCATGATCTTTCATAGAAGAAATGTGCTTTTACTCTGCTAATTTTCAACTAACTGTTTTGAATGAGATTATTTCAATGTTCTACTCCTTGCTACAGTCATAATATGATTTTTTGTTTTCAGTGGAACAGGGCTTGATTGAAAATTTATTTACATATGAGTAAAACGAATTAGATCTTATAAAGACTTGTAAATTTAATTTTTTTACGTTACTTCGGTTATGAACAGTTCAGTTGTGGAAGAGAAGAGCCAAGAAAGAAGCACTGAAGTCAGTACTACTTTTGGGAAACATATGCATCTGCTTCTACAATTAATTATATTGCAAAGCTATTTGTGATTAATTATTAAGGCATTAATTATTAAGGGTGCTAAAAATCTTACTACAGTTTGCTAGTGAAATGCTGAACATATTTCAGTGGCATCAGACATTCAGGCTTAAGATTACTGTACTACAGTTACTGTGGGAGTAATAACAGAGAATGAATATTCTTTCTTATTCTTATTTTGGAATTCATGAATATTTGCCTGCAGTATATTGTATCTTATGATTGCAAAGCCCAAATGAAGAGAGAGGATCAGGGCTTTAACCTGTCAGATCTTGAAAAACCTCCAGAGATGGACAACACCACCTCTCTGGGCAACCATTTCCAATGCTTATACTCAAAATATAACACTTGTAGATACTGCAAGGCTACTCTCAGGTCCCCCTTGATGCCGTCTCTTCTCTAGGCTGAACAAGCCCACTTTCCTCTGCCTCTTCTTAGAGGTCAAGTACTCCAGCCTCCTGCCCTCTTGGTGTCCCCCTGCTGATCTCATTCCAATTCATCAAGTCTGTCTTGTACTGCAGGGCTTAAAACTGGATGCAGTACTCTGGGTGAAGTCTCACAAATGCTGAGTAGAAGGTAACACTCTCTTCCCTTGATATACTTACTGACTGTGTTCATGTTAATACAGCCCAGGATGCTGTTTGCTGCCGTTGTTGCCAGGTCACAGTCCTGGCTCCTGTTAAGCTTGCTGTCTGACAAGATCCTCAAGTCTTTTTCAGTAGAGCTGCTCCCCAGGGAGTTGGTCCTTGCCTGGTAGGGCTGCAAGGGATTCTTTCTTCCCAGGTGCAGGATTTTGCTTTTGTCTGTTGGATTTCCTAAGGTTCTTGTATGCCCATTCATCTAGTCTTTATAGGTCCCTTTGGATAGCAGCCCTGCCCTTGAGCATATTGACTGGTCTCCCAGCTTGGTGTAATTTACAGGCTTTGTGAGCAAGCACTCATCACCTCTTTCAGGTCACTGATAAAGATATTAAACAGGACAGGTCCCAGTATGGACCCCAGGGAACTTGTTACTGGCTTCCAGGTAGAGCACAACCTATTAACCACTACTCTCTAAGCTTGATCATAGAACTAGTTTTTTTACCTTACTAGTTGTCTACCTATCCAGACCATAGTGTCTTAACTTGGATACAAAAATATGGGAAACAGTGTCCAAAGCCTTGCTAAAGATGAGGTAAATGACACCCACTGTTCTTTCTTCATCTACAAAACTAATTGTTTTAACACAGAAGGTAATTGGGTTGGTCAGGCATGATTTACTGTTTGAAAATCCCCACTGACTGTTCCCAATTACCTTCTCCTTCATATGATCAAGGATGTTGTTCAAGAAGACTTCACCATAATGTTCCCAGGGGACAATATGAGGCTGTCAAGCCTGTAGTTCCCTGGTTTGTTCTTTTAGTCTCTTCTTGACAATGAGTGCAACATTTGCCTTCCTCTAGTTGTCAGGGATCTCCCCCAGTTTCCATGATTTTTTGAAGACACTAGAGAGTGGGCTTGCAAGGACGTCAGGCAGTTATCTCGACACCCTTGGATGCAGCCTGTTGAGTCCCATGGGTTTGTTTGGGTTGAGCTCTCACAAGTAAGCCCTGACTGAGTACTCACTATTGATAGTTCTCTTGCTTGGACCCTTTCATTAAGCACAGTGGCCTGAGAGACCTTGTTGTTGAAGACTAAGGCCAATACTTGTATCCTATGTAGTTCAGATTAACCTGAATTTAAGTTCAATTGCTCTGACTTTATGAAGACAGTGTGGATATATTATTTCTATGCAGACCTTCTGATTTGGCTCAATCTGTGCTATGATTTGTCAAATGAACTATTATGTGACAGCTTACTTTTCTAGGCAAACTTTCTCTGTATCCTAAATACTTTCATAAATGGAGATACATGGGAAAGCTCTTTGTGTGTTTCATCGAGTGTGTTCATGTGACATTATTTTGCAGAGGAGCTGTGAAGTTCTAATGCTAATTTTGATGAGACTCTTTCACACTGCACAGGTAGAATCCCCTCACACAACTCCTATAGTGTGAATTATTGGTTTTGACTCACTAAAAATGGCAAATATGTTGGCCGATGAGTTTTTATTTACCTTACAAAAGAGTAGTGTTATTAACTACAGTAAATATGATTCTTTGGGATGTGTTGTCCTGCACAGGAATAGGATTGGCTGAGAATAAGTGTTCTTTATTTCTGTAGTTGAATGCATAAAGGATATTCAGGATATTCTGCCCAGGGACTCTAGTCAAAACTATCTGTATACACTCCAGCATGTTTGGTGAAAGAGCATCAACTTCCGAGAGAAAAATCTTGAAGTACCACAGTTACTGTAAATTAAGTCATGTTATCACTTTAAGTAGAATTTCTCTGGGAGTGAAAATTATAAGGAAAATAAAAACTTTGATTTCATATTATGAATACTTATCCTGTCAGACCTTGGAAAACACTCCAGAATTTCAGACTATGAATATTTTTATTTGTTTATGAACAGCTTTTTGTGGTGCAAAGTAAAGAATTAAAAACTTTCCCATTCAAAAACGTCTATTAATTTATGTAAGAAATCAGAAAATAATAAAAGAAAATTTCTCTCAGCCTGAGACTTACTATAGTGTGCCATCTAAGACTTTGTTTAGTTCTTAGATAGCTTTGATTCCATACAGATTTGTAACAGTGGTTGCTGTCGTGGTTTCAGCCCAGCTGGTAACAAAGGACCACGCAGCTGCTCGCTCACTCCCTCTGCCCCCTCCGGAGGGATGGGGAGGAGAACCAGAAAGAGAAAAGGAAAGAAACCTGGAACCTCGAGGGTTGAGATAAGGACAATTTACTGGGGCAACACAAAAAGAGAAGTTAGAACAATAATGATACAAATAAGAGAATACACAAAACAAGTGATGCACAGTGCAACCGCTCACCACCCAGAACCTGGCGCTCCGCCACTTCCCCACCGAAAGCCGAGAGACCCCCATAGCCTGCTCCCTATATATATACTGGGCATGGTGTCACATGGTATGGAATAGCTCCTTGGCTAGTTCAGGACAGCTGTCCGGGCTATGCCCCCTCCCAGGTCCCTGTGAAAATTAACTCTATCCCAGCTGAACCCAGGACAGTTGCTAAAACTCAATCTGAGTTTGTTTTTTATTTTAGTACAAAAGTTCAGATGCTTTTTGGAACTTTGTCCTAACTATCCTGTGTCTTAAATTGCTAGATTTCTTTAGCTGTATAATGAAAGAAGGTGTTACAGGAGTTGTGGTTTTGCTTGCTTTTAGGCAGCCTAGTACTGGTGTATTTTTAGAACTCAGGGAAAATAAAACTAATTTTGAAAAAAGAAACAGAAACAAAGTTGTAGTTGAGCAGAACTATTCAAGCTTACCTTGTCCTGTTTAAAGGATCAATTCAATTTGTATTTTTTCCCCCAAATTATCTTTCTAGGTTAATATCCTGATCTTACTGAATCAGGGTTGGAATTTTTTTTTTCCCGCTGACCTCAGTGGAACAAGAACTTCACCCTGATCTCTTATTTTTGATGGGTGGTTGCTCCTTCATGTTCTTGAACTGATTGTCTGGCCATCTGAATCACAATGTTTTCAATTTCTTAATAAATGTCTGCAAACAGGGCCTAAAGCAGATTTCCTAATGAGTCATTTTGCAATGTGCTTTTAAACAGAAAATGATCTAAGAAGTTTGTGTAATCACTTTTTTTAAACTTTGACTCTCACTGAAGAGACTTAGTCGATTTTCAAATGACTGGCAACAACAAAAAAATCACTGGATGTTTTCAGTGCTGTGATGGCACAAGTGGCAGTCATTGGCTGTGATGAAGAAATTTTTTAGTGGTTGTGGTTTTGTTTATTTTGGGGCTCATAATAAAAAGCACTAAATCCCTTCTTAGCGATGTGGCTGCATTAGTGGAGGAAAAGGGTACCAGGAGACAACCTTTCTTTCTCTTGACAGCAGGCAGAGATCTATGGAAATAGGGAAATTCAGCCTCAGGCTGAGTCACATAATGAAGTGGCCTGTCATCATCTTGCAGTGATATGTACTGGCCTCCCTATGCTAAACTTTGTATTTAACAGCTTGGAAGAGTAGCCAGGCCTAGATGGTTAGCAAAGCAATCAAGATATGTTATCATGTACATGTGGAAAATAGGGCATCTTCCATTCTCCCTTCATCCCTGTGTAGGAATGAAGACAGAGTTTTGACCAGAATGTGTTCTCCATAGACCATACAGCAGAATATACCATTCCAGATTTTTTTGTGGTGGTGAAAGAGGTCTAAATTCTGCACTTCTTTAAGCCAAAATCAATAGAATTACTCTTGGTTTATGGCAATCTATATTTGTACCATCTATTTTTGCTATCTTATTTGATATTCATGCAAATACAGATATACTTCTGTTACATTTTAATATATGTTTTGTATAATTTTCAATACTCATTTTTACTTAGGATACAAAAATAGCTTCACTTGAGCGTAATATAAGAGATCTTGAAGATGAAATACAGATGTTAAAGACAAATGGAGTTCTGAATACAGAGGACCGAGAAGAAGAAATCAAACAAATAGAAGTTTACAAGAGTCACTCGAAGTTCATGAAAAATAAGGTAAGGGCTATTAATAAAATAGCTTAATGCTTTTTAAATGATGGAAACAAAAGTTTTAACTTGACCCTTTTCAACACAAGCAGCTCCATGCATGTTGTCTTTTGGTAAATCTCTACTATGCAATACTCAGTAGCTATGGAGGAGTGAAGCATTTTGGAGAAATAAAAATGTGTTCATTTTTTGACTTACGAAGAGGTAAGGAAGAGGCTATTTCAACACTTTTGCAGATGCTGCTACAGTCCTGGGTCTATACCATGTTCCCTTTTCCCTTTCTCGTGTACGGTGTTTTAATGTTGGCTTTCTGAATTAGTTCATAATTTTGACTTGCACCATTTTGGCACAATTTTAATTGTGCATTTTTTTTCTGGTTTTGACGGTAGTTTTACAGTAAGGACTGCTGTTCCATAGAGGATGCCAAATTGTAATCTTCTAGTATTTTAAAGACTTGCAATTTGATGACTTTGTTCCTGCAGAGTATCTTTCATTTCAAATTATTGCACATAGATAGTTATGAGTTGACCACAAGCAGATACTAAATGTGTAGTGATGTAACACATTTCCTGGTATCAAGCTAACAAAACAGTATTGCTTGTTCATTGTTTTAAAATACATCAGAAGTAAAGCTTGATGTCTAAATTGTTGTCCCAGATGGTCTTTTTACCTTCTTTGGTTTTGGTGTGCTCACCTACTGTCTTCTTAAAGAGGAGCAATCCAAATAGTCTTTCTTGTGAGATCTAATATTACTTGTATTTTTATAATTGCCTTAAAAATGGTAATAAATATATATAACATTACAATTTGTGCTGGTTTATTCCCAGCTCTCTACCTTAAATGTGTTTTGCTTATGAAGTAATAAAATGCTGAACTAAAGTACTTGATAAAAAGAAAAAAAAAAGTTTGAAATTATGGAGACTGAAGCCGATGCTCCCATTCTCATGTAAATAAATTCAGGTTTTGGAAATAGCTTTTTTTTTAAAAAAAATATTATTTACAAGCTCAACTAGGATGGGGCAAAACAAGTCACAGCAGCCTGAAGTGGAAACAATAGAGGAAAGTCAGCCATCTCATCTCTTGCAATGATGTTAAAAATCTGACCATAATGCCAGAATAAAATCTAGGCAAACAACTTTAGTAGTTATGATTATTATGAAATCTTACTTTATTTTAAAGGTCTTTCCATCCTACTTAGTTGTTTGGGTTCTTATTCTCTTTAATACTTAGGGGTTTTTGTGTATGTGGAAATTGTGTATGTGAAGTTCTAAGGAAGTGGGGTGGATTGATTCACTTTTTCTGAAATGTGTACTTGCAGCTCTGAAAAAAACTGCTTGAGGAGGAGCTGGTACTACTGCCTCTCTAGAGCTCACAAGAGCAAAAGAAGTAGTTGGCCTGAAGCGTAGTTCTCTGCCTACCATTGTGTGTCAATGATAAAAATACTTAGCAATGTTGTTGGTTAAGTGCCAAGTTTACAATATTGGGTAGATAAATACCATTACCACTCTCTTAGGAGTTGGGCAAGCTATGATTCAGAGAAAGTATGCAGCTTGTCTATGGTCAGAGAATGAAATGATGTCAGCACCTTCTGGAGAATCAGAGTTCTCTGATTTTCTGTTTTCTTGTGTAAATTAGACCTTCGTTATCTTCTTGACAAGATGCTTTTACTTTGTCTGAATTCCACAGTGAGTATAGGAGTAAGAAAATTCACCACTGTGTAGTATTGGATACTGAAAATGTTCCATCTCAGAAGAGCTGTTACGGTCTCCCAGTTTGGAAACTGTAGTATCTTGTAAACTACATCACAGGAAATGCTGGCGTCTTGGGACACTGGGGCGTATTTTTATCTTCTCTTGGGGGTTTGTGCTACAGAAGAAATGGAAGTGTTATTGTCCATGTGGAATTAATTCAGATTTAGTAAAAAAAAATTATAAAAAAAATCAAAGTATATATTTATTCTGTTGAAAAAAGTAGCTCTTAAGCTACTGAAAGGTGGCTAAAGTTCCTAAGTAGCATTATCATTAGGAAAATTATTCTGGTTATTTAAACATCATTAATTTCAAAGCAATTCAGTTTTAGTAATTTACAGCAAAACTCTTAATGCATCTCAGCAAATCTGGCGATATAAAAATAATTTACAAAGCCTAGTATTCTGTTAACAATTTTCTGATGGTTTTGAGAGGAAAAGCTTCAGTATCTTTCTGTGGCACAGAAAGCAGACAAATGAGAACTATTAAATGTGCCTTGTTTTGCCACAATCTTCTGATCTTTGATAAATGCCACATTCTGATGCAACTTTGTCTGTTTTCTTTTACCAGTTCTTATATTCCACTTAAAACTGATATTTGCAGTAGAAGATGATATTTTTATCATTCATCTGAGAACTTTCAAGGTGGAAAAGTATTTAGGTATCTGTCAGCAAACAGGTATTATACCTGATCTGTTGAACCTGAGATTGTTGATAAATTCTGATAAACAGAAGTCTTGATTGATGGCAAAGAGCAGAACAAAACTCTTCTCACAGTTGACATCTTACGTGCTATAAAGCTCTTAATACTTCACATTTATTCTTGAAGTATAACTTGCTTTAAATTTGTTCTTGATTTAAATAAATGTGAAGGTATTAAATGGAGGCCAGTGCTGAATATTATTGTACGTGTGTTGCAGAGAATGTTGGGTAGTGTTCCTTGTCTTAACTAATTCTTGGTAATATTCACTCCTCCCAAATATATAGACTTTAATTTTTACTTGCAGTTAAATAGAAGTTGTAGAAATGAGAAAGAAAACTTGCTTAGATTTTTTTTTTCTTGCCTGCTTGATGAGGACTCTCTTTGCTCTGTTTTTGAAGGGACAAAAATTGCCATCACTCACATGATATAGAAATTGTCAAAACAAGTCGTAAAGTTTTCAAGACTAAGGGATACAAAGCTTCAAATATCTTCATTAAAGATACGAAGAAAACATATAGGTTGATACATATTTTTAAAAATAATTTCTGCTTTGCAAGACTTCCTTCTCTTACTATGATTCATCCTTCAGCTAGCAGCCAGATATTTAAAGGAACAGGTGTGAGTTTGCACACTGGAATTCAAGTAATTCTTTGAGTATTAGAACTCTCATGCTGTTGACAGGAATGAGTATGAAAATCTAGTGATAGTTTAGTACAACTTCAGCAAATTACTGTTAAGCAAAATTCTGTTTAAGGATTGATTAAGCTGTAACAGGGCACTCTGTAATTAATGTCGGTGAATAAGAACTTGGAAGTATGAAGGAAGCATGCAAGTCCTAGGTCATCTTGTAGAAGAAAGAACTACAGCATATTTTTGTGGATAGGCCTGGAAATATGATAAACACTTCAAAAATAGACCTTGACCAATAATAACCTGTAGAATCTACAGATAGTGTACTGTATACAGCCACTTAATTTGCATTGCTACTGTTCTGCCTTTACTTAAGTCCTTCACTTCAAAAAGACGTTGCCATTTGTCACATAAGACCAGATCGTTATGATGCATAAATCAGTGTAGTTTCATGTAATGGAATTATTTACTTAAAGATTTAGCCCATTAATTTTAAAATGCAATATTCAGGGGAAAAGCTTTGATTGTTTGTTTTGTTTTGTTTTCCTTGTTTCCTGGTTACTCTGTGTAATGTCATGTGAGATTCTGTTGTGTAAAAATAATGTAAGAAAAAGGATAATGGTTTTCTGGAAATGCTAGTATCTAAGGAACTGAAATTATGGAAGGTGACAGAGTCAGAAATTGAGAAGGAAGACAAAGGAACTAGGGTTTCAGGAAAAGAGGTGAAGCAAGATATTGGCCATGTTGAAAAAGTGGTGACAGGTAAATTATACATATGAAGTATGTGAGATAGTGGGAAGGTCAGGATCGGAGGACAAACTTGGACTTCTTTAGATGCAACAGCACTTATACCCAGACATGTGGGTTATCTTCATTGTAGTCTTTATAAAGTATAAAATTTTTTTTGCCTTCATTGTTTTTGTACTGAGATCAGGAGATCTCATTGAATCATAACTGTTGGTGTTCCACACCACTTAAGATATAGCAAAGTGAAAATGTTTGCACATCTGCTAGAGACAGAAATGTGTTTCATGCTCTGTTTAATTTTTTTACACACTAATAGATAATGCAGAATTTTGAAAAAGCAAATATACCCAGTTCTAAAAATTTTTTTAAAAAAGTTATGTGGTTTCTTGTTATGCCTTTGTTATTTTTGATAATTAATTGTTTTTAAATTGAAGTTTTAGTACATTTTCACCATTATACTTTTTTTTTAAAATAAAACACCAGCCAAAAGCATAATTATTCATTTTTTGGTGGTTTTAATTTATTTTATTATTATTTTTTTATTTGAGAGCTCTAACACATTTTTAAACTCCTGGCAACTCGTAGGTCTTGTAGCCAGAACTTTATACTAAACAGATTCTGTTTTGAAAACACAAAGAACATACCTCCAATGAAAATGAAGCTTTTTTGTTGTTGTTGATTATTTCTCAGGGTGTGGGTTGTGTCATGGAAAAAAGCCGGAAGAGTTTCTACAGGAGATTAAGCATCTGTCATGTTCACATGGGTCTCATATAAAGCATGTGATGTAATTCAGATTGGCTGCAAATCTGTGTTTTGTTATTATATCTTGTAGACAGATTTTCCCATTGTTCATTTTGTGTACATTTTTGTCTTGGTTGCCATACTTGCTTACATGTTCTGGCAAGGGGTGGAGGAAGGTGGTTTGGTTTCAAGAGAAAATTTTCTCTAGCAGTTTAACTGCACTCTTACATTTTCTTGACATCTTTTTTTTTGTGTGCTTCTTTTCTTATTTTTATGTTTTTAGACTGTGAAGGTGATTGCTTTTAGTGCCAGTATAGATTCTGGATTTTATACAGTAGCTCAGGGGTGGCTAGACAAGTACCTTAACAAGGTAGACAAACATACTAATGTCTATAAAGAGAAATAAGAAATAAAAATGTTAAGATGTGCATATGGACTGTAGTTGGAAGAAACATCTTTTAAATTTAATTTTTAAGCATATACTTGCAATGTAAAACAAAATAGAAAGATTTTGATCAGCAGTAAATGTGTCCAGTGACTGTGCCATACAATATTGAATCTGTGAAATATTTTAGTATGTGCATCTTTAGAATTTGGTTGAGTAGGGTGAGCCTGTGGATATATATTCTTTTTTTTCCTGGGGATTTTTGTATCACATTCCATTCTTGCTTACCAAATGTCTGTTGGGATGCAGCTGATGGGAGAGAATGGAGAGAACTCTTCTAGCACTTCTCTGGTTGTTGCAGGATTGAAACTTGAATTTTGAAGAAAAATATCTAGGCCTTACAGTCAATCAAAAAACTTTCCAAATATAAAGGAAGTGTGGTTTCTCTGAGTTATGCAGATGCACTGAGGCGTTTTATTTCAAATAATCCTCATGAGATGATGTATCTGAACTCATCTGGTGACCAGTGTTATTTCACAGAACATTAAGAAGAATAGTTATGTCACCTAATTCACTATCCTTTACCATCTTTCTGTGTATTGTCCGGTGCTTTGTTCAGCTTCATATATTCTAAATCCACCACACTTTTGCATTCTGTGCCTACCCTTCCCATTTATCATTGTAGAAAGGGAAGAATAATCACAATTCCATGACATTTACTGATGAACCTTAAATTCCCTTAAATTCAGAAGCTCCACCTTAGTGACTGGGTTTCTGGTGTTTCCCCCAGGATAAGCTTTTACAATCTTGCAGACCTTTCACTCTGTGGAACTTTTTGTAAAGTTTTCCCCAGACTTCTCTTAAGTTAATCTCTTTGGCTTGGTTTTCCTAGTACCTAAGAATTCCATATGAACTGCCAGGGAGGAAAAAAGTAGGTGGAGATTGGTGGGCAGCAACACATTTACAAGGTTAAAATTCCACTTCTCTGTTTTTCTCTCCTTACTAAGATGCCTGCTTTTCCTTATCAGTCTCCTAAAAACCTTGATTCGCTCTGGCCAATGATATATCACAAGAATCATGCTGTTGGAAGGAACAGGCTATTGGATTGAGTTTATACTTTTATGAACGCTTTTTTTCCTATGCATTTTTGCTGTCCTGCCAGACTTGCCTCACACAGGATAAATTCCTTTGAACTTAAGTGAGGTCTATGGTGAATTTATAGGCCAAATCATCATGTATAATCTTTAAGAGTTTCCTTTTAACTTCTGCAATAGCAGGGCAATCATTCTTAAGACAGGGTACATTAAATTACAAGAAACTCAATTGAAGTTGTGCATGTAAAAAGTCTGAATCTTCATTCTCTTCCAGAATTTACAGGTGTGTGAGTTGTCATAGCATGGTCGTTCACACTTCTGGATTTCAAGTGCAACTATGAATTGGAAATGAAATTAATGATCTAACCTTCCCCCCCCTCCCCATTACAGATTGACCAACTGAAACAAGAACTCTCAAAGAAAGAATCAGAACTTCTTGCCTTACAAACTAAGCTTGAAACCCTTAGCAATCAGAATTCAGATTGCAAGCAACACATTGAAGTGCTTAAAGAGTCACTTACTGCCAAAGAACAGAGAGCTGCCATACTTCAGACAGAGGTATTGTATCTTCTAATCATAAAATGCAATAGAAATATTTAGTTAATAGCATGTGTCAACGTGATGATGTGTTTGTTGTGAGTCTGTGTAAAAGGCAATTTGTTAAAGAATAGTGAAATAATTTAAAACGCTTTAAATACCAATATATTTGATATATATTTTTTGGTAGTACACCAGTTTTCTTTCTAGAATTTTATTAGAAGCACCTATGATTGCATTTTAAGAAAATGTTTGTGCCTAATTCTTATTGGCTTCAATGCATTGAGCTGGGCCTTAATGACTTGATGTGATTTCATTCCTTGTTTCCTCATCTGTTAGTTGACTGAGCTTTCCTTTTGGTTGCTCTGGTTTGATGCTTCTTTTCTACTGTCTATTTCTATGCTGAATAGTGAAGCTACTGATATATTTTGAAGGGATCTGTTGAAGGGTGCATGATATTAATCTGTGATTATTGTTTTGAGTGGAATCAACTTTTATTTTAAAATATGAGTAATTTCAATCTTTAAAACAGGCCAGTGCTTTAGTTATGTATGCATCTACAAAGTCAGATCATAAAAATATGGGTAATGGAATATACGGTTGAGATGGTTGTCACGTTTGATGGAATGTGTAAATCCAGTGTTAAAAATGTTGTCCATAAGTTCATTTCCCAGGGTTTTAAAAAACTTCATAGACTTGGAGCACACAATACTGATTAGTTTCATTCCTATTATAACTTCATTTTATTTTAATGTGTGTACCCCTTTCAAGAAACAGAAATACCTGTGAAATTCAGTCATACAGTGCAAATAGTTTCTATTCAGAGAAGTATATTATTTAAGGTATACAGGAATCTTACAGAATGTTTCAAATTTCTGGTTAACAAAGCTCTAGGAGAAAAAAACAGCTTAAACTCATCAGTCTCATGGAAGCAGGAAATAAATATTCCTAAGATTCTGATTATCCCTCTGTGTTATATGTCTTATCCTCTGTACATTAAGAAGATACAGATGAAATCTTGGAATTTCCAGCTTGTGTTTAATGTGCTAGCCAGCATATGTATATAATACAAAATAATCACATAGAACAAGGGCAAAAACTCCAGCAATGTTGGCAGATCTCAATCTAGCTTTTGAGTCATAGAGATTACATATTTTAAATCTTCAGCTGTGCAAATTTGTTTTGCAAGTTTTGTATTGCCTCTCGTACTGCTGAGGATGGTGATGAATTCCATTGGCTCTTCGCTAATTTGATTTCCTAATTCTTTATCAGACTGATATGTATTCAAGGCATTACAGTCTTATGGCTGGCAGATGGGCAGTGGTAAAAAGAACTGAATCTACAGTGCTCTTGATGAAGGGCTGCTGGGATTGTGCAGTCCTGGTGGAGAACCACTTGGTTTCTGACAGGTATTAAATTCCTCTTCTTCCCAGTTTCTGCATAAGGCAATTAAGCTTGAAGCTTTTACATGAAGCAATTTAAAGTTAAAATGAGCTGTAATTGCCTGTTAGTGTGTAGGTGACAATTGGTTTTATTGTGGCTGCTTATTGTTAGTCTCTTAGGGAAATTAAAAATTAATGTTAAAATTATCAGAGAGGTGGCTTGATAGAAGAAATGCTTTATAATAGCAGAGAATGAATCCCTGTTGTTTGGCCTAATATCACGTTATTTGTGATATAAGTGATTGTGGTATTTCATACAAATCATATGAGATTCTACTAGCTTTCAATGAAAAAAAGCAATCTGTTTAGGTATAGGATTAGTGAAAGATATGTTCAGTATAATTTCTGTTCAGTGGAAGATATCCGTTCCTTGTTTTGATTATTTATTTTAATTAACCCTTTACTTCTGTATAATCCAAAGCATTCTAATGACAAGCTTTGGTTTGCTTCTGAATGAAATAACAAAGCAAGCTATGTGAGTAATTGCAGATATGAGACTTAAAAATGAAACAAAACTCATAAATGTTCTTATGGTATACCTTGATTCTAGACAGTTAAGGCTGTCTCTGCATGGACTTGATAAATCAGTTGAGCCTGAATTTGTTTGACTGAATCTTCACGAACTGTGGGGTTTATTTCATATGCATTGTTGCCTTTGGTAATTACATTACCTCATGAATAGACAAAGCTCTGAAATACTGCAAACTATTTTATATTCCCCATAGGAATCTAGGTGATTTCCATTTTCTGCTTTGAGTAGGGTGTAGGTAATGATTTTATCAGACAACAGTTTTTTTGAGTTTCTTTTCTCCTTTTAAGATATTGTTGTAAAGGGAATTGGGGAAAGTTGGTGAATTATGATCATCTCTTCTGGGAAGTAATTTTAGTTTGCTGTAATTGTCTGTTCGTGTATAGGAGGCTTTTGGCAGAAGGGTCACACTAATGTAACTGTTTTTTTTTCTTTTTTTCCTGGGAGATCATACAAAAATGAAGGCCTCTGAGTACTGGGTTAATACCAGTCTTCATTCTAGGATATGGTACATCTCAAGATGCATTAGAAGCAACATAAAGAAAACAAGTTCCAATTCCAGTTATACACATGTATTGACGCAGCCACTATTTGATATGGTTTACCAAATAGTTTTATTCTAACAGAAGATTTAAAATGGGAAATAACTTGCCTTGCCTGAAAATCTCTTTTATTCACTTTTGAAAATATAGCATTATAGGGTGTGCTTTTACATGCATCATTTACACGAGGCAGAGACTTTAAATAACCTGTGTTAAACTTTAAATTATGTCAGCAATGTACCTGATCTGAAACTACTTTAATAACATGCATACTTTGGGCAATATTAATTATGTCTTATTTTTTATCCATTTAAGATGCACTGAATGTTTTATTGCTTTCCTGTACTTGATGGTAGAGATGTAGCGCATCTCAAATCTGCTGAAAAAGATCCTTCATGTTGTGTGGGTAGAAATACAGCACACTGTGTATCCATTAGTTTCTCAAGTCAGGACTTATCAGGAAAGAGCTGTAGTTTTTGTTATTTTAAAGTCTCAAGGCTGTTGTAGGCGTGTCACAGGCTGTAGAACTTTCCATGCAGAAGATTAGTTATTCAGGGGTTGGAAATGAAGAGCGGTTTCTGGAGTTAAAGAATATTGAGGCTTGCAAAAGATATATGGTTAGTCTGAACATAGTTTTCACCTCTTTTGAATAGACTTTGAATCAAGAGCTCCTTAAACTACTGACCTATCCAGTCTTGTTTCCTGGAATAGAGTCTTGTAGCAGGCTTCAGCTAGCCATATGAAATACGCTCATATAACCAAACACAGGATTTGTCATAAATTGCTGTGTAACTATGTGAGAATGTTACTTGCTTTCTTTAACAATCATGAAAACAACTGACAGAGCTCTGTGACCAAGCAATTTCACAGATTAGAAAATAAGATTCTTCAAGGCTGACCTGCCTGTTCTAATGATGTGCTATTGTTGCATATCTTTAAGACCCTCAGGGTTTCAGCACATTCCTTACCACCCTGCTGTATGCTAGGGAGTTTTTCTGGTTAAAAATGATTGCCAGGATGTCTCTTCTCCACAAACTATTATGTTACACCTTCCAGACTGGATGTGCAGTTTACTGGAGAGGGTGTCTATTAAACTGTGGGCGTTCTGGAGAAATGTGCTGGAGCTCCAAGGAACACAAAAGCTGGACAGCGGCTGCATTTGTAGATTGCTACATCTACTGCTGTAAGCCAAAGTCCTTGTTTCTTATCAATATTTAGACAAAACCCAAAAAGAATACATCCTTAAAATAAGCCACAAGAAGATACCTCTGTAAAAATTAATTACTAAGACTATAGACCACTCACTGGATGCTATAATTTTGAGGGTTCTTAGAGCTGATCTTGTTCCTAATGTTACTCAGTTACGAGATGGTTGAAAGCAGGCTGTTTGTGCTGCTTGCACTTTTTCTTATTCAGGAGCAAAATGTCTTCTTTTTTCTCTCGTTTCTTTCGCATGCTTATTTGCCCTTCGTATATTTTAACTAACTGGGGGGCCAATATGTGGCAATAAGAATTAAGCAAATTTTTTGTTTGTTTCATTGTATGCTTCATTATACATTTCAAATAACAACTTCATGCCTTCAGGCTGCATTCTTCTGTTACATCCTGTACAAGCTAAATGTGATGCAGCAAGACAAGAAAATTCAAAATGATGCCTTAGAATAAAATTTTCCTGAACTCCCTCTATAGCAGCTCTTAGTTTTATGGGAAGCCTTTTTGGTAATCACTTCGCAAATAGCAACTTCATATAACTAAACAATGTCTGTCTTCAGTAGTCAGAAATATGTCTTTCAAAAGCACCTTTTACACTTCCCCTTAATCTAGTTTGGACAACTCTGGGGGAGTAGAGGGAATGTCTCTCTCATATGAATCTTTGCTGAAAATGTTACATTTGGTTATGTGTGAGAGACTAAATGTGGGCTAATTCCAAGTATCAGCAGAGGACACTGATGTTTTGTTTCTGGTATATATATTAAACTGTGCTAAATTAAATAACAAAACAAAAACCCCAAAGCTCCTCTAATGAAGCTCATACATTTCCTGCTGAAAATACAATCCTTGCAATGAGAGACCCATGATAGGATAGCAGAGCTTTTTGTGCGTTAAAACCAGGATTCTTCTTACCAAAGACCTGAAAGTGAGCAAGTGTCATTTATGTGGTGATCAAGCATGTGGCCTGCCAGTGTACGTGGATGAGGAATAAAACTACTGCTTTGCCAGCTGGGGTCTCTCTGAGACTTGAGTTTTAAGCTGACTAAGCTAAGGCCTAGACTGTGCTATGGTAGCAATCCAGCAATGATTCTAGACATAGCAGGTTTTGTTCTCCACAACCGGGAATTGGGAAAAGATTTTGTTTGCTTAGAGCAACTGAATCTTCTGTCTCCAAGTCTCAGGTCTTATCTAAAGGGAAAGCAATGGCTTCCAGCAGCAGATGGGAAAGCAGCTGCAGAGAGATGCAGGGCAAATGGCAGCCCTCCAGCAGGTGGAAATCATTATGGAAGGAATTTTGTACTGTACAAGCTATTGTTGGTCGTTCCCAGATGAGTAAAATTAATAACATTTTGGCCTGCATAAAGCCACACTCCTTTCTTCCTGCATGTCCACATTGTCTATTTGTAGAATAGATAGTTTTTGTTAATTATCACTGTAGAATTTAATGCTGTCCTAAAACATGCTCGTAACCTGCCTTGAAGGGCTTCTTTCTGGAGGTGAAAGTAACCATCAAAGGCCAGTTCTAATCCTGAGCTGATTAAGGTATTTGTAGTTGCAGTGTCAACTTCCTGCCTAAATAGGATTGCTTTGTAATCACCTTGTAATTAAATCAGCTTAGTAAATCCTGGAATAAAAGAAATCTTCAACAGGATCTCAGTTACTTCCTAACAAGCCTTTTATTATTGTTTAGCTTAATAATGGTACTCTGCAGGTTATCTTCAGGTTTTGGAGACAGCAGTTGCATATGATGCAAGAGGATGTCATTCATAGGATCACATAATGGTTGAGGTTGGAAGGGAGCTCTGGAGGTCATCTGGTTCAAGGCCCCTGCTCAAGCAGGGCCACCTAGAGCTGGTTGTCCAGGACCAAGTCCAGATGGCTTTTGAGTATCTCTAAGGCTGGAGACTTCACAACCTTTCTGGGCAACATGTGCCAGTGCTCAGTCATCCTCACAGTAATGTTTCCTGATGTTCACAGGGAATCTCCTGTGTTTCAGCTTGTGCTCATTGCCTCTTGTCCTTTCACTGGGCACCACTGAAAAGCTTGGCTCCATCTTCTTTACAGCCTTGCTTTCAGATATTTATATACAGTGATAAGATGCCCCTTCTCTTTTCTAGGCTAAATAGTCCCAGCTCTCTCAGGCTTTTTCATATGAGATGCTCTGATTCTTTAATAAGCTCTTAATTAATGCTTTAATTACCTTGTGGCCTTTTACCAGACTCTCTCCAGTATGTCCATGCCTCTCTTGTACTGAGTAGCCTAGAACTGGACGCAATACCCTAGGTGTGGCCTGACCAGTGATGAATAGAGGGGAAGGATCACCTCCCTCAACCTGCTGGCAACCCTCCTAATGCAGCCCAGGATATCATTTGCCTTTTTACAGCAAGGGCACATTGGTGGTTTTTAACATGGTGTCCACCAGGACTGTATGGTCCTTTTCTGCAAAGCTGCTTTCCAGCTGGGTGGACTTCAGCATATACGGGTGCATGGAGTTGTTCCTCTCCAGGTGCAGGACTTTACATTTCCTTTCCCTGAACTGCATGAGGTTCCTGTCAGCCCATTTCTCTGGCCTGTTGAGGTCCCTCTGAACAGCAGCATCACCCTCTGGTGTATCAGCTGCTCTTTCCAGTTCTGTGCCATCAGCAAACTTGCTGAGGCTACACACTGCCCTTCATCCAGATCATTAATGAAGATGTTGAACAAGACTGGACGCAGTATTGACCCCTGGTCAATCCAGGTCTAATAGGGCGTGAGTCTTAGAAGTAATCTGTTGGTATTAATTATAGTTTCTTGTAGTTCAAGTACCCCTGGAAGTTCATTAGTTTCACTTTCTTTGTTGGTGATTTCTATCAGTGTTTGTTATTCAGTAGAACAGATTTTTTTAATATCATTTCAAGTCTGGAATTTTTATGATGTCTTAGCAAAATTAGCTCAGAAAATGTTACTACTTTAGAAGTATAGTTTAAATTTGAGCTCATTCTTAAATAGCTGGTTTCAACAGTTAGAAATGAAGTGTCAGCAGTTATAATGTTTCTTAATTTCTGCAGAATGTTTACCACTATTGAGAGGCATGATTAGCATATCTGTTTATTCAGATAGTTGTTTTACATGTGTTATAGCATATCATCAGAAACAAGAGGACATCTGGCTTTTTTGATGAGTGTAGTTTATTTCCTTTAAACAATGGTAATTGGATCAGATTTCAGGTACAATGGCCCTTTGTCATGTGATGTGAGAAAATTTAAAACCAACAGTAAATATGCTACGTCTAGATCTAGACACAATGTGATTTTTGCACGGTGGTTCTGTTCTCAGTGATGGCAGTATTTTTTTTTTTTAAATAGGTTTATTTGATTTAAACAGCTATCATTTGAGGTTTTATTGACAGCTGAAACAAAAAGATATAATCCTGTAAAGCAATAACTATCATGGTGGCCAGAGTTGGGAGGTCTGAAAATAGTTTATTGCCAGTAGGAAAAATGTTTGGAACCAGTCCTTAGAAGGTTCACTACCTCTGCTACATGCTTTTCATTTTGTTCCATTTTTAAGGGTATATATGATAATAGTGCCAAACTATGCAACTTTTCCTACCCTAATGTATGTAGTCTTTTGTTTTGATTATCTCTTTATTAATGATGTGAAAACCCTGAGGTCAGATAAAATTGAGCCAAGGTCAGGCTACTCCAGCTACAGAACACTGAAAATGCCACTGTGCTCCATAGAAAATTATTAAAAGGAAGAATATTAGACTTGCTGAGGTTTCCCTTGCAGCTGTGAAAAAACTATACATGTTAATTTTTAAATGAAGCCTTGTACTCTTCTGCAGAGGGAAGGAGGTTAAACAGTATGAATGATACTTTTTGATGTTTTAAAAAGATAAGGCACTACCATCTGTATACTTTTAAGTGGTAGATGGTACAGTTTGAGACTGTATTTGTGCATATTTGTAAACGCTTAACTACTGCTCTTACCATCAGGAAAAAAGCTTACCTAAATTGATGCAAATAAATTCATTTCAGCTGGGTAGCTTGGTGGAGAAAAACATTCATTTCATAAGCAATTCTGACACAAACATAGTTAGCACTTTATTAGTTAGTGTATCATTGCTTTAGATAACACAACCACAAACTGGCAGGTGTGCTGTTTGAGGGTTAATGAACTGTGAAATATGTAAATGTCTACAAAGAAATTTTATAAATTGTGAGCATAGTCCTGTCAATGGAGAAAATGGATTAGAAAAATAGGTGGTCTGTGCTGTAACTGAATGCTGATGTGTTCAGCATACATGTATTAATATAAAAAAACCTAATAAAATGAAGAGGAAAGGTGATTATATTGGGTATTTATTGCAATCTGTTTTTTCTTTAAACAGATCTGTTTATAGAGAAGGGCTGTAAAATGATTGACTTCTTGGCAGTTTTTAGTTTGCATAAAGAGCAAATAAAAGCAGACAGCACAAAATACTTGGAACGAAACTACAAACACTATTTTTCTTTCTATTACAATGTTGATATCTGATATTGCTTGAACTGTAAATCTGCTTTTAATTTTACAGTAATAATGGTATAACTACATTTATTTCACTCTCGCATTTTTATTTTTCTAAGTTGGAGTTTTACTTTGAAATTGAATTTTTCTATTGTTTTGTGATTTTTCTTGTTTCAAACCAGGCTGGGCCAGATATTTCAGTGTGGTCTCTTTGCTGACTGCCAGTGTATTGTTCTGGTAGATCTGCTGTATGTGCAAAGGAAAGATTGCCCACTGTAAAAAGCACTATTCTGGAGGCTTGTGTACCATTTACTCTGTCACTCCACAGCTGTTCACAGCTTTCTTGACAGTGTGTTCTATATTTCAGACAGAGCTTTATCTCAGGTGGAATTTGCCAGCCATTTTACTTTTTATACAGTTTCATGTTTTGGGCCCCTGTGACAGTTTAGAACAGGAGAGTGGAGCATAGTGGCAAGGCAGTAAATTCAGAGTTAAACTGAAAGCACACTCAGATTAGCAAAATGCCATATTTAAAGAGAAGTAAACTGTGAAGCAAAGTGTTTTTTGTCTGTCTACTGTAGGATTTCAAGACTTGACTGTTCAAAGGCACATCAGATGGCATGGTCTGATTTCAGTGTTTGTGCTTTGAGCAGGAGGTTGAACCAGTGACCTCCTGAGACCCATTCCAAGCTCAGTGACTCTATGGTACTACAAATTAAGCTCTCTCAAATACATGATAGGTAATACTGTCCCAAAGATGTGTTTTTTTCTGCTTTGTGAGTTATATACTAGCATTCATTTATCCAGAGAAAGATTAAATGTTGATTGATTTATTTACACACACTCACATACACACACACACACAACTGAATCCGTTCTTGATAGCAGCTTTAAATGTTCTGTCTTTCTTTTGGGGACACCAATATTTTTATTTCATAAAAAATTGAAATAGGATTGCCTGAGGGAAAGGCGACTGAAAGAGTGGAAAGTTCCATTTGTAGGGCCTGTAGAAAGTAGTGCCCAGAAACAGGAAAACACAGATAAAAAGAAAATGGGGAAGATGAAATTACAAAGATAAGGGCTGTATACTTGATGTGTAAAGACTTTATGCAAGTTGTTTGGGACAAATAGTTTTAATAATGTTAGATTTATCTTACTGTCAAAACACTTCGCATTTTTTTTCTATTTTGTTAATTAAAGTGATAAATGTCATCCCCCCTCCCCCAATTCTTAGATTTACAGAAAATTACCTTGTTGCCATTTAAAACAATATTCAATTAGACAGCTTTAATGGGTTTTTATAACCAAGCAAAATTTACTGTGATAAGATAAATTAAGCTTCCATTAGGCTTGATTCTACTGGATGGAAATGATTAGAAAAATACTAGTACTGTTATCTACCAATTTAAAACCTTTGCTCTAAGTGGAGATGTTTTGAGAGGAACTTTGATAGGATTGCTTCAGAAATGACTCTTTGTATACTTTAACTACTCGTTATATTGTGATTAAGTCTAAAGGGGCCAAGTTATGGTCCTAGTATATTGGCACTGTGTACAAAGAAATGCAAAGGAAAACCCACCTCAAAACAGTATTGAAATTTCACCAGATAGTTGTAAAACCAAGGGGAACACACAGAATCTGTAAATGTTTTAATTAGCATAATAACTTGTATACATAACCCCCCAGTCTGAAACTGTTACTGATGTTTTGCACATATTGCTATAATGATGAAGTGTGAGAAGAAGTTACTGAAGTAGTTTTACAGATTTTTGGTTTTTATGCTTAAGAAACAGATGGGGAGAACGGGCTAGAGTCACTTAAAGGAAGACACGAATTAAGTCCTCTGACTGAAGGGAGACTGGAGGCCATGGTTTGGTGATAAGCCATGAATAGCCTAAGGCCAAAGACAAGTGGCTATGTGTTTCTAAAAGTGAAAGAGGGAAAGGGCAATGGTGGCTGGTGTTTTGTGTCTGCTTTCTTGGGGTAAAAATGAAAGAGGATAGCAAATCATTGGTGAAGCCGATCCTTGTGTAGGGTACATATAGCTAGGTAAAATTTTGCTGTACAAAGGTAGGGACAAGGTAGGATTTTTAATTCTTACATAGTACTAGTGTAAGGTTTGTGTTTTGTTGTTGGTTTTTAATTTTTTTCTTTTTAATATGGGTGTCAAGAATGCAATACAGGGATGTAATGTCAGACAGTTCAGCCTTTGTGCTGAAACTAAGGCCAGAGATGCAAACTGCGTCTTTTTTTAATTAGTGATTCAGTGTGGGAGCATCCTTGTTCAGTGAAGAGATCTGCGCTTCCTAACATAGATAACAGAGTTCTTTTCTCACAGTTGCTCTTAACCACAACACTCAAGCCTGTGGAAAGTGCAAAGATACATTCTCCTGCCCTCTATCTCTGCAGAGGAAAAAAATCATGCTTGCAGCAGGAGCAGAATTTAATAAAATAGGAGATATGGCCCATTTGAAATAAAAAAGCTTCTGCAGCTGTGGTCGTTCAGAAATCTTTGGAGATGCTCATACTGACAGTAGACCTCAGATGGCTCTCAGATTCTTTTCTTGGTAGGATTCTGAATAATATTTTTTTTATAGCTTTGTGGTGGTGTGAGTGGCTTGTTTTGTTTTTTTGGTTTGGTTTGTTTTTTTTTTTCCTGCCCCCATCCTTGTTTAACTTTTAGAAGGAAAGAAATCTCTAGGTCTTGGTATCACAGTGGAAAATGAAAGTAAGAATCTAAGCTTGGGAAAGATCAATGATTTCACAGGTAACCTGCTAATATTTAGGGAAACCACTAGATAAGATCAGCTAAGACAAACAGAAGTTATACACTTTATGTCCCAACTGATAACATAATATAATTACATAATACTTTACATTTCTCTAACTTTAAATCATCAGGTAATTCAGGCTGTGAGAATTTTTGAAAGATTTGTCATTGTTATAGGTAAAATGTGTTTACAAATTATCTCCTGCAAAAGAAGCAGCAGCTTTTCCTGAATAATTTGATTCCATCATTATTTGGTATATTTTCAACTAGCTGGTGTGGTAAACTTAACGGAATTCCAGTTTTGTGGCTTCCATTTTTGTTTTCTGTTAAAGTCAAAGCTGCTTTTTCATTTTATAAATTGGACAAAATAGAAACCCAGACATAAATGTACTGTTTCATTTAGACAAACGAAGGATAATACATGTGTGGTGAAAGCTGTCCTTCTGAAGTAGATTTGGTACTTCACAGCTCTACCATGTTAAGTCATGGCAGTTAAGTTGTGTAGCCTTAAGGCTTTAGTAAATAAAAATCCGTGTGGACCGTTGGCTGGCACAGACATGTGGGAACAATCATCTTAGTTTCCAGTTGTTGCAGGGAGGAATTGCAGTTGTGCATAGTGACCCATGAAAATAGTGGTCTGACTTAAAAAGAAGCTGGGCTAAACAACTACTGTGCATGATAGCACCTAGTTAAATAAAGATATTAATGTCCTTATAGCAAAAATTTTTAAAGATACGTAGTTAATGAGGAGGCTGTGAATTTAATTTAATTAAAATACAAAATGTTCTCAAAGGCAGGATGCTAATTAACATTTGCTGGACTTGACTAGGTAAAAAGTGCTTGTAACAAAGTTCCGAAATCATCTGTCTCCTTTGAAAAATGTTCTTTTTAGATCTTCGGTCCTGTAAATGGTTAATGATGTTAGTAAACTGTTCAGTTACTTGACTGTGGTGCAGTTCTCCATTTGTTTGATTCTTTGATTCTTTCCCTGTGATTGTTTTAATGTATGGCACTGTAACTAAATCTTGGCTCTTCAAACAAAGCCTTTGCATTGGTGTTTCCTGTACAGAATTGTATACTTTCCCCCTGCTAGCATTAGTTACATTATTTCTGTGCACTAAAATTTGTAATGCAGTAATATTTGTTAAAGAAATAGCATTATATGTGGCATTAAGTAACTTGAATCTGTATAATTGCCTTTGGTTATTGTCTGTTCTGTGAAACAAAGCAGAAAAGCTTTGAATTGTTTCCTCTGTACTTCTCTGTTGAATGTGCATTCTTTCTCACACAGAAGATTAATTTACTCCTATGATTTTCAGTGTTATTTCCATTTTTTTGAGAAGAAAGTGTGGGATGTAAGAAGTGATGAAAATGCCAAGGTTTGCTGATGTTGCTACAGACACCATATACTGTAGGATTCTTGCTCTTATATGATCTTACTTCTCCTACCTGTGTCCATTCTAGCAGCTGTAATTGTTTAAAGACTGTGTGAATCCTGATGATTTTCTACTGTATACTCTCTGCCACAGATCTGTGTCTCTGTTTTGGAAAGATTCTTGCTTAACAGTAACTGTGAATATTTTCAGTGTGATAGCATTTTTAGTTTTACAGAAGAAACTGTGCAAGTAGCACCATGCTAGAAGTAAAGTTTTAGAAAAGTGGAAAAAATTGTTTTAAAAATGCAAACAAATATTTCTGATGCATTTGAAGGAGCAATAGTTACAAGAAAAAGAAAGGAGAGGAGATTTTTGTTGAGTACTAATAATAATCTAAAGCTTCATGAAGAAAATCAGATGTTCTACAGAATCAGCAGGAAATGAGTGAAAAAGGAGCATGGAACTGTGGAGAGGGATTGTAGAAGATGCTACTACTTAAGAGTTCTGGAATAGGAACATCAGTGCTGGTGTATAAAGCTACTTAAACATTGTCTGAGCCAAAGTTCTGCTATGATTAGTGTTAGAAATGTATTTAAGTGTTGTAGGACTAAGCCCTAAAAAGATAAAATCAGGGAGTCAAGTATTTAGAGAGTTTTGAAAATGTTGGTACTAGTGTAAAGTTGGATTGAGAAGTAGGTCAGAAAATAGAATAAAATCGATAAGGATGCTGTGGTTTCTGTTTCTTTAGGAATTCTTTGGCTGCCAATTTTTAACATAAGGGGTCAAACTAGATATTCTGACATTTTGTAATGTGTGTTGTTGATTTTTTCCAAGTTAAGCAATAATTTTCCTTTAAAATAGGTTGTTTTTGTAGATATTCGTATAGGGCTTGTGAATAATCATTGCATTTGCTAGGTTCCCTTCTACTTCTGACTTTTCAGTGGAAGTAAGTTTGGTGCAAGCAAGGTGCATGTCAGATACTATTACCAGAGTTAGCTAGAAATAGGCTGAAACAATTCTGCGAATACTGCATTTATGAGGACTGTTTTCTTTCTCATGTCCTTTTGCTTTTGTCTTTCAAATTATTCCTCAGGTCAAACAAGCATAACAGCTGTTTCTTGTCTTTAAAGACTACTTTCTTCCAGCTACCCTACGTTGTGAGATCAGGCACAAGATCGGTAAAGGTTGGAAAGACTGAGGAGCCTGTAAATAAAACCACTTCTGGATCATGTTCACTGCATACTTATTTTTCCCCTTTAAACTGTTTGAACTTTTGAAGTTGCAAGAAAATACTTAAAATACTTTCCATTAGTTTAATTACTTTTACACCATATCATTTACTTATTATTCTGAACACTGTTAGAGCAAGACTAAATTGGATTCTGGAATAGATGATAGTATTCATAAATACTATAGCTGTCTTCCTATAATACCTAATTGAAATGAAAATGAATATCCATTATATCTGCCCATTTCTATATATTAATAATCTTTTGCATGAATAATATTTTACTATTTTCCAAGTATGTGTATTGTTTGTAGTTGAATTGAAAACATTTCTGTAGCAAGATTGGAGAAAGTTAGTTCCTATTGTAAAACATTTACACTGGTTCTCAGTAGTAAATTTAGAGGAACATTGCACTTGAAATATTCTTCACTGAGGACACTAATGTTGTCTTAAAACTTAGGACAAAAAATAACAACAACATTTCTGGTAGGAGTTACTACCAGTAGTAATAGAAATTACTAAGATTCTTTGCATCTTCGCAAAAAATATTCATGATGCCTGCTTGCCATATCCAGTCTAACAGAAGTCATTCTTTGGTCAGTGGTTTCCATGGAAGATGGATTATTACTGTAAAGATTTGTATTGGAGGTTCATCTTTCAACTTTAAATTCAGATACATAACAAAATCATGTAAAAATAAGCAGAGTCCTTACAGGGCAAGGAAGGAAACTGTAGAGGAAAAAGTGCTCAGATACATTTGAGCTCTAGATTATGCTCGCTTTGCTGATCCTTTATGTGTTTTGGAACTCTAAAACATAACAGTGCACAATTTTTAATGGACTCTGCACTATGCTGAATTTCAAACAGAACATGTATTTTGCATCTTGCTGTAATTCCACATTCTTATCTGTCTTTGAGTATTGCTGCTTTATGTCAGGAGCAGTAAGGTTCCTGAGATTAGAAAGTATGAAAATAAAAGATTGAAACCTTAATTCTCTGCAGTACCTAGTCAGATTCACATTACTTGAGTTGCAATAAAGTAATCTTTTCCCTTATTATTAATTTATTTAATTTCTGAGGCAAGTGTAAATTTCATTTTACTCTTGTGGCTAGAAGAAATTCCATTTTCTTCATTAATAGACACAGATAATTACTAGACATACTTTATTGTGTAGCTCTTTCATCTTTCTACATAGTTGATATAAGAGAAAATTGCTTTTCTCTTACTGGATAATTTATTTATTTTTTTTAGGCCAGTTTTATCTTTCCTGTAAATAAGGTCCTGGCTGACCTTTCAACATAAGGATTAGTTTGCTTCCTTGTTTATTTTGAAATGTTGCCAGAAATTGGGAGGGGAATAGAAGTTGCCTTTATTTTATCCCATTTTAGGATTTTATGCATGATTTCATAAAGTTGTGGTAAATACAATAGTATATATTTAATACAGCTTGTAGGTTTATGTTTGCAACAGACTGGAAACAATTGAGAATAGTTTTCCTAAGCATAACCATAAACATAATGAAGTTTATCCTGCCAAGTGTCAGGCCACAAATACAGACAGACACTTGTGTGGTCAACCTGCTCTCCGTTTCTAGGAAAAGTGCCATTGGACCAAATAAACTGAGTTTAAATCAGGCAGGAAATCTTTGCCAGACTTGACCTAGACTGATATAGATTGGTGACTCATGGTTGTTGCCCATCCCTGCAGCTGCATTGATTTATGAGCCAAGCAAAAGTTCAGGCATATCTGCATTGAAGTGCCAGTTGCTTCTGTTATCTTCTTCTCTTCTAGCATGATTCTGTGTACTAGCGGTCTGGCAGTGGGCTAGTTTACTTTGTGTCATCTTCTGTCATAAATTTTGATGCAGTCTGTCACTTATCTGGTGAGAGGGTAATCTTAAATGATGTAAGTTTTTCCTGGACAAAGAATGCTTTCAGGAATTGTTAAAATATATGTGAATGCATTTTTACAAATGATCACTTTTGTACAACTGGCATCAGCTCTCATTCCTCTTCCTCTAATTATGAGGCTAAATAAAATGAATAATACAGGGGGTGGGAGCAGACACAGGTGGCCTGGGAGGAATAGGGAGACCTCATCTTAACATGCAGGTATAGACTTAAGAAAGCTAAAGCCCATCTGGACTTGAATATAGCAAGAGATGTGAAGGGCAACACGAAAGGTTTCTACAGGCACACCAACAGCAGAAGACCAGGGAAAATCTGGGCTCATTGATGAATGGGAGTGGAGACCTGATTCTAAAGAACATGGAGAAGGCCAAGGTACTGAATGCCTTCTAGCAATTCTAGGTCTCTCAAATCAGTGCAGAAGTCCAGGGCCAGGTAAATTTAGCCTTGGTGGAGGAGGATCAGGTCAGGGAATATTTAAACAAACTGGACATACAGAAGTCCCCTGGCCTTGCTGGAATGTACCTGCAAATGCTGATGGCATTGTGTCAATTGTCTTTGAAAAGTCATGGTGGTTGGGGCAGGTTTCTGAGGACTGGGAGAGAGCAAATACCACTCCGGTGAACTACAGGCTGGTAAGCCTCACATCGATCCCTGGGAAGGTCATAATAAGGAAGGAATAATCTTGGAAGCCATTTCCAAATACATGACAGAAAAGAAGGTGGTTTGGAATAGCCAGCATGGCTTTATGAAGGGGAAATGACATCTAACCAACCTGGTAGCCTTCTTCAGTAAGGTAATTGCCACTACCAGGGCTGTACATAAGCATTTACTGTTGATGCTGGTGAGGTCCTAAGTATTGGTGTTGCTATGCAAAATTGTGACTGTGTTCTGTTTATCAAGCACTACTGTTTCTTGGGCTTTTCTTGCTAAATACACCACTTAGTCCTAAAATCTTGTGTAAGTGTATATTCAAATTCATGCCATTGTACTATACTTGTTTCCAGCCTCTTTCATTTTAGCTAGAGTAATTCCATTTGCAAGCTAAATCCTTTTTAACATATACTTCGCCTTATTATAATAAAGATGTGAAAGCAAGAGACTGGTTTTTATTTCTGTTCACAGTGGCATAATCTAGTTCATCGTTTTTAAAAAACATTATAATTATTCTCTCATTCTATTACTCTATCAATTCTTTCCTGAAAATATTAGAAATTGGGTTAAAATAAAATATATTGATGAAAAGTAATGGCTAAATATGACTGAATATAGCAGGATGCTGTGATAAAGGACAAGATTAGCCTGATTTTCCCTGTGTACAGGTCTATGATTTATGATTTTCACTAGCTTTCAGATTATGTGTCTACTTCTCAAAATGTCTGATGCTTTAAGCATGTTTTCAGTACACTCTTAACATACCCTGTCATTGGCACATTTTTTTTTTTTATTCTATAGAATTTCTGGGGATATCATCTGAGAATGTAGCAATTTTTCTTGTTGGTTTTACTATCACTGAACATAACACACAATTCTGTGAAAATAAAAGTAGTATTCTGGATGTACCTATAAGTAAACTCTTCCTTGTATTTTATTTAAACTTTTGCAGGTTTTCTGAGTGGATTGTCCCCAAGCAAAGCTGTCTTTGATGGGTTGCTGGTAGTTTGATTTGAAATCTGACATTCTTCTTTGCTTATGTTGGGTTGGATAATTCTTAAGCATTTTTGAGTATTTCTATTTTGCTGTTACTGGTAAACTCTCTTTTTAAATACTTCATAAACTCTCTTTTTAAATACTTCATGTCTGTAGTGCTTTTAATGGTTTTTTAGGCAAGTGGAAACCTTGAAAGATCATCTTTGTTCAACTTCATTGTGGAAAGGATAGTTAAAAGCACATAATAAGTTCTCACCACTTACCTCATGAACAAAATAACAGGGCAGGTTGCTCAGGGCTGCGTCCAGTCAAGTTTTGGATATCTCAGGAATGGGGATTCCGTAATCTCTCCAGGCACCTGTTCCAGTAGTTGACCAAGATTGTGAGAAAAAAAGTATTTTTTCTGTGTCAAGGTGGAATTCCCATGTTCCAGTTGTGTCTCATCTCTTCTCAGTTTCCTTGAGGAAATTTTGGCTCTATCTTCTCACACCCTCCCACTAAGTAATTGAAGACAGCAGTAAGATCTGCCTGTGGCTTTTTCCTCAGTGTGCACTAACCTGGGGCTCAGCTTCTCCTGGTACCTTTTGTGCCCCAGTCCTATGACCATCCAGGTGGGGACTCAGCTGGACTCATGCCAGTATTTCAATATCCATCTTGTACTGGGCAAGTCCAAACTGGGCATAGAGCTCTGAGTATGATCTCACAAGTTCCAGAGACAGGCTCCACACCCTCAAGGTAGGTGCTGCCTGTTCGTCTAGTTAGTTGGCTTTGTTTTACACTGGTTTAACTATTATGAAGAATTTTGTGTTCTGATGCATAAACCAAAAGAAACATTTCTAGAATTCAGAGTTGCAATGTGTAATTAATTCCAGTAATTATCATGAGTCATACATAAGAATTATTATCCACTTACAGTTCTAAGATAAACAGTTTGATGAAAATATTTTGTATATTTTAAAAAAATATATTTTGTATATTTTAAAAAAATATTTGTATATTTTAAAAAAATACACAGTAATAGTCTGTCAATAAAAAGAGAACCTTTCCTATTCAACAAAAACCTTTGTGTCAACTGTAGACCAAAAATTATTAGGAAAATTAGTTCAGTAGTTGTATCTTATTTTGCACCACTGAGACAGATGCAGTTTTTATGATTTGAAGACCAAGGTATGTTTTACAAACCTTGCCTTGGTTAGTTATAGGATTTTCTTTATGTTTTTGTATTTTCCCTATTTGATTCTGTGGGATCAGTGAGCAAATTATTTTGATGAGCATCTCCTCAAAGAGAACATGAAAAGAAGCTACAACAGCAATTTATGTCAATCTGATAGCACCTGCTGTCACCTGGTTTCATTTCTTCATGAAGGAGAAAGAGTTCCAGGACATGGTTATGTGGTTCTCTGCTTCCATCTCCAGTTACTGTACTGAAACCCATAACCATCTCATAGGGAACAGGAATAAAGGCATGGCATACTTTGAAGTTCAGGGCTTCTCTTTATTTCATTATTTTTGAGCTGGCTGAAAAGTGTCAGCAGTTACATGCACATGGGGGTTGGCCACACGGGTAAGAATCATTACAGAATTCAGATCCATTATGTTGGATTTTTCCCATCTAGGAAAGACTTCTTGCATGGCTATAATAGTCTTATACATCTAAAATGTAGTGGCAATAGTTAATGCAAAATTTTAAAATATAAGCAATCATCATTTAAAATGTCAAATGCAGCAGCTGAGGGAGAACTCAGGATGGCAGCTCTGATGTGCCATATTGATAAATCAAAATAATAAATTCAAAACATATGTTATGATGTCAGTAATGTAATCCAGATTATGCATTAGAGGGTAACAGTTGTGCATTTTGAGTGCTAGAAGTTTACTTTGCCTTTGACCTGATGGCTTGATGTACACTAAAGGTACAGTGTTGCTGTATTGTGATAAATTTTATTTGTGATCAAGTAGTACTATCAACCTAAGTTTTTGTTCAAATGAGACATACAGGTTTGGTTTATAGTGTAAAACTATAAATATTCTTATTCCATAAGAATTGTATTTCCTTTTTTTTTTTTTGTTACATAAGATGCAGTAGGAACTTTAAGGTACAAAATTTGAGGGAGAAGAGAAAGCTACTTGCTGTGGTAAAACCTTGAAGTGAGTGTGAGAGCATTTTTATACAAGTGATGAGAACCTCCTGGACATGATTGACTTAAATTAGCTTGATTGCTTTTTATCAATTGCAGCTGCACTATTTAGCATAAAAATGCAAAACATCCAAAAATCATTTGCCTTGCAGTGTAGTAGAAAGATGGTTTTGGTTAGTCTTTAAGATGTTTCAAATGTTTATTCCACACAGATTCTCTGAGAATGGATCCAGAACATATCTAGTTACAGAGAATTAGTACAGATATTGTAAACTTTGAGAAAATTAATTAAGGAAAATATGCTGCTTTATGAATTACATATTTAGGGGTTTGTTTTTTTCCTTTTAACTGTGTTAGTAAGTTAAACAGTTCAAAGATATTTGTTATAGTGGCATAATCAGGCATCTGCTGTTAAAAGCTGAAAGAGAAAGACTAGAACTTTTTGTGTGATGTACAATTGTCTTGCTATCTCAACCAGTGACATAGTTGAAAGAGAAATCCTGAAGTTATGTAGAAATAAGTTTCTTTCCAAATAAGAGAACATTTTAGACCAGTGTTGAGGATTGCAACTCAGTGTTGAAAACTTGACCAGACAAAGGCTGCTACTGTTATTTAAAGCCTGTGTTCTGTAAATTGAGTTTTGATAGCTGATGTCCATTTGCCATCTGAATTTCCTTTTTGTAGGATTGTACTGCTTGCAAAGTCATGATCCTGTCTTTGTTTCAAAGGCTTCTATTTTTCAGTGGCTTAATGATTTATATAGCATTTGACCTTGAGCCTAATTAACTGCTTCTTCGTATTCCTTGGATGCTTAACGTTACCTAATTCACAGGAAAAATATTCATGTATATAAAACTTGCATCATTTACTGCAATTAATTATGACCAGCAATTGTGTTGAAGAAGAACCCTTATCGTTATGCCAAGCAATAGATTATATTAGAGAATAAGATTACCTGAAGTCAATCTTTTGTACACTTTTAAGTGTTTTTGATACAGTATGCCTACACTGAGGTCAAACCCTTTTATTATTCCTTAGATTCATTTACTCTTAAATGTTCCTAGGATAATGATGCCAGTTTAAGTCTTTAGACAGATTCTTGGAATTAAATGTTAAAAATTGACAAATAGCCAGTTAAGAGCATACTTAATGGTACAATTTCAGTGGCTGAATGCCTATTAAAGGCAAAAACTTAAATATTTATATATACATATATAGAAAATATAAAAGTTTGTACGTACATATAAAGAAATGGGACTATTTTATTTTATTAGTTTGAAAAGACATCTTGCGCTCCTTAGGTTTGTTCTTTGTTAACATTAAAAATCACATCTATATACATCATTAGGCAAATAAAGTTTTAATTTTCTTTGGTCCTCTGCTAGATCTTGCTCTCCAGTACAGAGATGAATGAGGGTAGAGGGATATATTTCTTCTTGCATAAATAATAGAAGGGTGTAGAAAGTTTCAGTTACAGAGGCACTTAAGTGCATCTGCACAAGTTTACAGGCACACTGCAGAGGTATTAATAAGGGTATAATATATGCAGGAAGAACAAAGGCTGACTTTCCTGTCCTAGATTTAATTTGCAGGAATGATAGGCCTAAAAAACCCTTTGTTTTTTGTAAAGTGAGATGGAAATTAAAGAGACTAATACAAATGTGTATCCACAGATATGCTTTTGTAATGCAATCTTAAGGTAGATCTATATTTAATAAATTAATTAAATTAAATTGTACATGGTTGTTTTTATTCTCTAACTACTAGCTCTTCACTTTTTTTTTTCCATAAATGAGTACTTGGAAATTAAATTATTTGAAGCAGCATTTTAGGCTCCAAAGTGCTTATGCATTTTGCTGTTTAGTTGAACTGTGTGAAATGTGTGTCACTACATGGTATTATATAGGGAAAGCCACTAGGTATTATTTAAGACAGCTTGACAGCTAGAAAGAGAAATATTAGCAGTCCTCTAATGTGTCCTTTTTAACTTACTGGGTTGGAAAAATGGGAGGTTTCTGGTCTTTGTTTTTTTTCCCCCTTCTCCTTGACATTGTATTGTGATACTCATATGTGATGATAAATACAATTAAATTTGCATAGTGCAGGATCCTGTGTATGCTAAACTTTACATTAAGATTCCTTTTGTGTGCTGGCATTTTTCCGTTTCTTAAATTGTATCTTTATTTTCCCAGTCTTTTGAGGAGATTGGAAAAAGGAGCAAAATTTCACCCATGTGCAGAATAATCTATGTCTGGAAAAAAGATTACTTTCAGAATGCTTTCCAGGAAAAGAAAAACATATGAGGAATGATACTTGCTTTATTTATTTATTTACTTTTAGAAATTTCTTAAAGGTAGATTTATAAGGCTCCATGTTAATGTCAACTCTCAGAGATTGGGGAGTGAATTTTCATGCTCAGGTTTCGTTTCCATGACTAGTAAATCTGCTCTCATGTAGCCTCTACTTCTGTGTTAAATTATTTATATCCTGATTTTTTTAGCTGTAATATTTGTTTATACATTAATATGCATATATCTCTAGATATGCACTAAGTATATATAGACTAAAAAGAATATACACTAAATGTATATACTATATACAATAAAAATGAACATTAAGAATGATTAAACATTAAGCATTTAAAAAAAGGAATGTTTCTTGTATGCTTTCTATAGCATATTAGCAAAACCCTTTCCACAGTCAGTTACATCTTCATATTTAAGGATAACCTCAGTTGAAATGGTTAAAATCCTAGAAGATTCAATCCTAGAAGTATTTCAAAGACATACTTTCAAGTAAAGAAATTTTCAACAAAAGTTTTTTGAACATATTCTATTAAAAACCCAGGAATTCTGGTGATATTTTGTATGGAACAAAATAGTTACTCAGTTTGCAACTTCATTGCTAGCATAGGATTTGGAATAGAAATTTACCACTTCCATTCCCAGACTGCATTGCAAGCTTGAAACAAATATTAAAAATCCATTGTTATCTAAAGTAAAAACATACATTATTCTGAGTATCCCCCTTCAAATTTGCTATAAAAGATTCTTTCTCTGGTATGAAAAAACCCTTTTAATGTAGCCATTTTTAGAGAGCCGCTGTGCATCCATTTTGGTTATGAAATTTGTTAACTTAGACTAAGGCAGTATCTTTGATAAGAGCGGTAATCTGTAGACAAAGAAAATACATTATGCCTAATCTAGCTGAATCTTAGCAAGGCTTTTCATGCGGTATCATGTTCAAGTGACTAAAGAGGGACATTTGTCAGTCCAAGAATGGTAGAGCTGGTGAAATATTGGGTAATAGAGAAACAGTGTAGATGGTGCAGAAGAGGAAAGACCAGACTGGGAGAAATTGTTGTTGAAGCATCTCAAGACATGAGAAAACCAAGTAAAGAAAAGGTTTCATTTTGAAAGGCCCTGATAAAAGAATTACTTGAAATGTCCATTTGCATTTTTTTTTTCCTCAGCTGAACTTTTGCTACAAGCTTTAAAACATGGAAAACCTTTCACAGGCTACCTGAGTAGGGGTACATTTAACTGTCTAGGTGTAATGATCAGATTTTTATGTAATGTTTATAATAATAATACCACTAGTGGAAATTGATCTGAAAGACATCTGCTATTAAGATGCTGCACATCATACTGCATTTTTCCTTCCAACATACTATTTTAAAATATAATAGCAGTTCTTTAATGTCTGTATCAGAAGTCTTGAAAATACTTCACAAGCTTCAGTGGGAGACCTGTCATTATAGGACTCTGGATCTTTCCTTGGGAATTTTTGGAAGAGACCCTGCTCCTAAAGGAATCATGGTGTTTCCAGAAATGGCTCAAGCTGCCTGCCTGTTGTCCTGTTTCAACACTCCATTACCCTGTCTACTTATTTTTTGCCTCTGTGGAGTGACACACCTTTGGCTTTTTGTGCAAGGCACCTTTCAAAGGTTTTAACAAAGTGTTGGAACTTCCTAGTGTGTCTGAGAGACAGGTATAGCAATTAATATGTTTACATTATGGACAGGAAAACTGAGCTGGACAGAGCAGAACCATCTTGCCGATGATTGCCTACTTGAGGTATTGTCTGAAGACACAAATTCCTTCTAGAGAAAATGGTAGAAAATGTCATTTGCACCCTGACATAATTATATACTTTATTGTATTGAATACATTTTTTTTTACCCCCCCCCCCCCTGCATTTTCTCTTCCTGCTGGTGACAAAATTTTGCTGTAAAAGAAGGAAAAATGAAAAGAAATAAAACACACAGAGCTTGCATATATAATTCAATGATGTTCAATAATGTTTCACTATCTGATGTGTAATGACCACAATTTAATACATTTGGATCATTTATCAAATATAATTAGAGGGTTTTTTTTTGTTTTGACAGCAGTTGTTCTGCAACATTATTTTTGCATCTAGTCCTTTCCTGTAGGTGGGAGATTGTTGACATGCTTCTGGGAGGAAGTCTGAGCAGAGAAATAATTCTTCAACTCTCTAAAAAGCATATATTCATCATATTTTCATATTACTGTATTTATTTTAGGTTATATTTTTGACCTTCTGCTTAGTTATGTTGAATGCTATAACACCTTTCTCTTTTATAAATTCTCTTGAAACATACCCAGGTCACAGATTATACATTTGACAAATACTACTCAAGTTAGTGGTAAGACTTGTGCTAACAAGAGTTAAAAAGAAAAATAAAATAGTAGTAGTAGATGGAAGGTCAATGAATTAGCATTTTATTGCATCACATTTAAATTTTAGCTGAGTACAGTAAAATGAAAAGCCTTTTAATTTTTTCAGTGGCTTCTTTTTGCTCCTTTTTTATTCTAGTAGTCTTCATTTGTTGAGTCTTATTTTAGGGAAGGCTTTAATCTGTTTTATGGATAAAGGCTCTCCCAAGCCAAGGATAATGCAGATAAACTCAGTTCTGTATACTTTTTATGGTTCCTGTGAGAGAATTAGGCCATTCTGGAAAATATTTCTTTTTTTTTTTTCTTTTTTTTTTTTGTCTGCTAGATGCAGTCAGTCATACAGTCTTATTTTGTATGTTGAATATTCTACAGAGCTGATTGCCAAATTTGTAACTGGCCTTGGGCTGTCTTAGGGACCACTATTATAATCACACAGCTGAGAAGTTTGTAGATGTTATTTTGTAGCTTTGCTCTGTGAATCATTTTTAGTGGCCATTTTAATATCCAGCAGAGTTATGAATTTTATTCCTTTGCATTTCATTTGAAGTTGTTTTGCAGGAATCCCTAGAGGAATGAGATGTCAGGAACAAATTGTTTGCCTTGTGCAAATTTGTTTTCTTGTGGCTAAATAATTCTCCCACCACCTGTCCTGGTTTCAGCTGGGATAGAGTTAAGTGTCTTCCCAGTAGCTGGTACAGTGCTGTGTTTTGAGTTCACTATGAGAAGAATGTTGATAACACTCTGATGTTTTCAGTTGCTGCTGTGTGGTGTTTAGACTAAGTCAAGAGTATTTCAGTTTTTCATGCCCAGCCAGCGAGAAGGCTGGAGGGGCACAAGAAGTTGGCACAGGACACAGCTGGGGCAGATCACCCAAACTGGCCATTGAGGTATTCCAGACCATTGGACGTCACATCTAGTATATTATGGAGTGGGGGATCACTGCTCGGGGACAAACTGGCGGTTGATCAGCAGGTGGTGAGGAATTGCACTGTGCATCATTTGTATATTCTAATCCTATTATTATTGCTATTGTCATTTTATTAGTGTTGCCATTATCATTATTAGTTTCTTCTTTTCTGTTCTGTTAAACCATTCTTATCTCAACCCATGAGTTTTACTTCTTTTCCTGATTTTCTCCCCCATCCCACTGGGGGGGGGGGAAGTGAGTGAGCAGCTGCGTGGTGTTTACTTGCTGGCTGGGGTTAAGCCATGACACCACCCTGTTGATTGTTTCCGTGTCTTCATTATGATATGATATATAATAGTAGTTATATTTCACCATCATATTTTTCTTTATAACACATAGTACATTGAATCCAGTATATAAAAAATCTGGGATGCCTCTGCAGGATTTAGAGGGCCCAGGGATTTTTTGCTCTTTGACACTCTGGTTGTACCAGGTCTATATTAGCCACATTTTTGTACTGATTATGAGCTTTATAGATTGGAGATCCCTTGAAGAGATCTGGGAAAGGGGGAAGAAGGCAGATTTCTTTCAACTGTTCCAGTGTTGGTGATTGTGGTTTAATAATTTTTCCATGCAGGTTCTACTGCATTGCAGGACCAAACATGGATATTTAGTTAATGGAGTTTCTCTTTTTGAAATGTAATAAAGTATACTTGATATCTAGTATTGTCTTGCACATTTTGGAGAAGGAAAGAATATGATGGCATCCTGGAAATTACAGTTAAGAGATCTGAAGGTTCTAGACTTTCTTGTACTCTGAAGGATCAGAGTTGGCTTGTATTCTCACTGAATTGGTGTTCAGCTAGGGACTATTTCTTTCTCTTTTTAGTCCCCATGTCTTGGGTGTCACTGTTGATTCTTGTAGGTTGCAGGGCTCTTTCTCTGAAAGTAGTTTTTGATAGTTATTTCACTGCTGATTCTTTTTCTGAACATTTGCTTACATTTGACAGTGTAAGACCACTTCTGTGATACAGTTTGTCTTCATAGCTAACTTTAGCTTGTTTAGTGTCAAGACTGTTATGAAAGCAGCACATACCAGTTTTGCTTTATCTTTCTCATGCAGATGCTGTTCTGTCCTGAGAAACTGAGTGTCTTCCAGATGGAATATAATTGTGGTAAACTAGTAAACCTATAGCTTCCAGCTGAATAATAAATAAATGCAAGATCAGATCTTGACATGTCTCTGACTTGCTGCTAGATGATCTGGCAGACTGGATTCAGTGAAAATATTTGGCAAGCTAATCTCTGTTAGTATGTTAGGAAGCCTGCAACTGAAACTTACGTCTGATTTCATTCCTGCATAATGCTTTATTTTTAATTTACCATGTAACCTCTATTATAAGCACTGTATTGGTACAAAGAATAAAATTGTTGCTTTTATATCCCTAGTTCCAATCTCATGCATTTCTTTGCAGCATTGTTGAGTGTGGTTTATATTGGACTTTTCAAACACTTAAAATATGAGGTGAAGATCTACCATTTCTGTGATGATTGAAGTTTTTTAGAGTAAAATTCCTTCTCCAGTTCTACCTAAAATGCTTCAAGAATGTTACTGCAAAGATGACATAAATAAGGAGTTACCAATCTGGAATCTGAAACTGTCCTTTTAGTCTTTTCTTGACACACTGCATCTCAAGGAGCCTCTAGTTGTCTAAGTAGTCTTCCCTTGTCTAGAATTCTTATCACAAGCCAGCACAATCTCTGGAAAGTAGTTTGGGAGTCTGTTTCCAGCATAAAAAGTATTTGCAATATCTAAGATAGGCAAAATGGCTTCACTTCTGTTTCAGCAGGACTACAGTCTGCTTCTTGGTGAGATGCTTATTATTAACAAAATAGTTTAATTCTAGCAATATTGCCAAGCCTCATTGTTTTCAGCTGATGGGCCATCTACTATCTGTAAGATATCTCTAAATGATGACTTAAAGAATTAAATTAATATACATGATACAGCATTTCAGGGAGAAATTTCTTAAAGGGTTCAGAATATCACTTGAAAGCTATTAGTTTCCATAAATCTGAAAACTACTGAGCTCTCACATTTTAAATTGACTCATCTGTTGAGTCTGAAAATCATAACATTTTAAATGTGATCTAAATTGTATTTATATATATATTTCTTTCTGTTTTGATTTTTTTCGATCTTGGTTTTTCTACACCATCATAAAGACCAGAATTTTTTTAAGAGTTTCAACACTTATTATTTCCAATCTGAGATTTTAAGAAAATAGTTATCACATGACTTAGAGTTTGCTTTTAATTTTGTTCTCAAGCCACATGCAAAAGAGCCTAGTAAAGTTACTTGTCCTAGGTACTAGCAAGGGCTTTGGCCGTACTTGTAAATGAAATGTTTTCAGACTATTCTCTGGTCCCCAAATTAACTGACATAACCTATGGATGGCTATTCATGTATCATCCCCTAATATTGATAATACAGATAAAAGCTTCCATAAAAGTTATTACTATTCTTGGCACTCTGGAAGGTTCTGTGCATTAGATAACAAATACAATATTGCTATTAGTGGGTACTTGTTTAAATTGTTTCTGGATAAGGCACTGATGGGAAAATTTGAGAGAACTGCATGTATCTGTACTCTTACAAGACTAGACTAGCTGGCAAGTTCCTGTGCCAAACAGTTGATGATCCATCCAAAGGCACTGCTACAGCTGAGCTATATTAGGATTGCTTTTCTGATTTTTTCAAGTTGATTAGTTGCAAAAATCAAGTAATTGTGTGATACACAGCTATGTATATCTTTGAGTTTTGTATCGGAGTCCTTAATTTTAAGCAGTAGTTTGCTATTACAGTCTTAGCTTTTTCCTCTTACAATGTCAAGTCATACAAGAATGTTGGTTCTTTTGTTATATCTTTTGTTAATCTCAGCACAGAGCAGTTTTCCTTATGTGAGCTTTTAAGTGATATCTTGTTCTTCTGGTTTATCTTTGGTGTAGACTAGTCAATGCTACCTTTCACATGAGCAGCAGTGATTTGTGCAGATACCACATTGAGGCAATGCTGACAGTTTTTAGTTGTGTAATTCAAGAATTCTTAAAACCTTGCCTGTGGTAGCTATAAATATGTATTTATATTGTTAGATTTTTTTGTTTCACCTATTATCAAAAAGAGTTTTTTATTGCCCGATTTTGAGTCTGACATTTTTGCTTTGTGATCTTGGACTTAAATTTTCTTCTGAAGTTTTATCAAGTTTTACCTACTTCCAAAGCAGAATCTCAAGTCTTGCTCCTCCTTCAGTTAAAGAAGTAGATTTTACATGAGTTGTGTGTATTAAGCATTTTCATTCCTCTGGAAAGATATTTTAATCTTCAAGATGCCATAATTGAAAACTAAGTTTATACCGCACTACTAAAAAGAATCATTATCACCATCAGCTGAGTTTGAAATGCCTATATAGATCATTTATAGCACTGAGATTCCTATGGACTTGCTACAGAAGCATTTCTTTTTGCATCTCATGAGTCAGAATTAATCACTGATTTTTCTCTTAGTTCAGAAATAAACCTTATATTAAAAAAGTTATCCTTACAAGCACTGGAATCAACACTATTTTTTACTCTTGATCTGAGACACACATGTACTTATTAAGTTGACCCCTAAATCAACCTACCACTTGCAGGAAGCAATAGACTTAGCTGTAGATAGAGTGCATAGTGCCTTTGCTTGAAACAGTCTTCCCACTGTCTCTTAGGTTGATATGCAAACTTTGCTATTTAAAGAACTATTTATTGCTATTTCTTATATCTTGAATAGTTTAGAATGTTCTTGCTGGGAGATCGCTATAATTTTTAAGATCTTATTAGTGTTTAGTAGATACAGAGATAAACATTTATCAAGAATGTACCTTACTACATGCCAGAGTAGTCCTTTTAGGGTCCATTTATGGAACTTAAAGTCCATATTAAAAAAATCCTTTTGATATTACTCACTAATTATTACCTGCATCAAACATCAAGGTATGGTTCAACTCTGAGTATGGAAATAAAAATCTCTCCCAAGGTAATCTGTTCTTACATAACTTCTAGTTTTATTTCCAGAAAGTTGTAACTTAATTATCTAGGCTCTTAGTTTTCTCTCTTTTCTTGTTTTAGCAGACCTGACTTCTGAATTACATTAAATTTGTGCCCTTGTCCTAGTAGAACAAATAATGTAAAATAGGATGTCACTTTTAATTTCATTTTTGAAGTTAATTTGCAACCTCTGATTTGAGGTCTACATGGTTCTGATATGCCTGCATAGCTCAACCTAATTTATTAAGATGAAGATGGAGAACTTTGTACACAGTATGATCAGTGTGGTCTGTTTTTACAGTTAGTAAATTGTAAAGTCAAATATTGTCTTTCCTCCAGGCAAACACTTGGCATTTATAATAATTCTTAATTTGTGTATTGTTACCAACTGAATTATTTCTGTATCTCACCCAAACTCATCTGCATGCTGTAAAAGGGAAAATAATTTTAAAAACAGTGTGTGGACAGGGTATTTTGATACAGCTCTATACCACAAGAAAATACACATCCCAAATCTGCACAGGTAAAAAAACCTGACTATGAAGCTAGGAAAAAAAAACCAAAACAAAGAATAATATGCTGACTAGGCCACCCTGAATAGGGTGGCTGATGCCTGCAATTGCATGGAGGACAGAGACCTCCTGAATCATTTCATGTTTAAGTGCAGAATCTTCCTGCAAAGAACTTTTTTATAAAAAGTACCTTTTTTTATCCTTTTATCTTTTTAAAAACTTGATTGCAGGGGGGTCTGGTAGCGTACATGGTTGAAATGTATAAATATTGAGAATATGTCAGATATTGGCAAACTGAACCTTCATTAAGTTTTTTTCCTTGAGAAGAACTTCCTTCATGGACAAGTCTCAAAAATAGCCAAAATGGACCTCCTAACTTATGTGACAACTTTTCTCTATAGAACATTATTACTGGAATGTCAAATATTCCAAATCACCTTTTTGTCCATCTAATGTAGTAAAACACCACACTGTTCTGATACCAGGCAGATATCTTCTTGCCTCATATATGCAAGGGGAGTGAGCAAGGGGGTTGCCTTGTCTTACATGCCTCAAAAGCCAGAGCTAAGGAGCAAGTTCTGAGTTCTAGAAGTGCCTAGAGAAACAAAGGTTTGGATTGATGGAGCTAAGCAGACCTATAACACTTGCTGGTACTCAAGGTTGATACCAAACCAGCTGATGTTTACTGTTGTCTAGGAGATTATGGAGCCTGGTTTGTTGGGAGAGAGAGGACTTCACTCACAGCTTTTATATTTGGAAAATTTTAGAGGTGAATATTTAATTGGAGAGATTACAAGTAGTTATAAGCTTACTCATTTGTGAGAAAAATGCAGCAGTTTGCAGAGAAAAGGCTGTAACTTGTTCCCTGGAAGAATGTAGGCAGGAGAGATACAAAAGCCAAAATGGCATATTTCTTGAAGAAAACACTATGTTATATTTAAAGTAAACAATATGTAGCTTATTGTTTTAACCTTCTTCTCTGTTCACTGTGTTCTTATGAATAAATAAAAATATTGCCCAAGCTGGTTTATGTCACGCTATTTATGAGCTGGCCATAATTTCCAGAAGATAAGCTTGTAGCCAAGCTGATTCCAGCTGCACCTACTGATGTAGGAATGTCTAATAAACAAGTGGGTCACATAAACAGGTGTTCCTGTCTCAGAAGAGGGCAGATCATAAGGTTGTCCTCTGAGAGATGTCGCTCACTCAAAACATGTAAAATTGAGAGAGAGGTCAAGTGTACAGCTCACCCCTGAAATCATAACACAGGCTCACTACCTCAGCTGGAGAGACCTTTATCTACGGGCACCTCCTTTGTTTGAATGTTCTGAGTAGGTTACAAACCTAACTGTGCTTTTTGAAAATTACACTTTCACTGCTATGTCAACTATTTGTAATAACTGACCTCTACTATTAAAAAAAGTTAAACTGAGAAAAACAGTTCATGTAAAAATTCAATTTTTATCATGTATAAAGCTAACAGATATTTACTGATTATTCGTATGCTATTATGGAACTCCACATTTTTTCATGAAGCAGTTAAATGCATTGGCATGACTTTAAAAAAGAACATTGTGGCCTTTTAATTCACTTTCTATTAATCTGATACAGTATAATAAAATTTGATTGTTATTGGAGGCAGAAATTTAAAAAGTTAAAAGCTTCCAAGATTGATAGTTCTGTAAATTGGTTTTAAGTATTTTGAATTTATAACTATCATTATGTTGCTAAATAACATTGACTCTGGAATGACTGACTTCCTTTTGCAGTAATTCAAAAATATTATGACAGCTATAGTTTTATAGTGAGCATAAAAATCAGTGAGGTAAGTTCAATGAGGTAAGGTTAGTGTTGGAAGTTTTATTAACAAAAACTTTAAGTATTAGCACATGAGTTACAATTCCCATGTGTTTTCCAAAATTTGCTGGAACTGAACTGAATATTAAATTCTGAACTTTGGACTAGTTGCTTTGAACTACCTAGTTTTAGTGGTAGGAGTAGGCAAAATATAAATTTGAATAAACAGCTGTTAGGCAGTTGGCTGCATTGATAAGCTACACATGATCAGTATTCCTTGTGGTATATAATGTTCCACAAGGATGAGTTTCAAACTGCCTGAGGGAACGATTTATATCTCTGGTTCAGCTAAACCTTTTCTAGTGCACTTTGACCAGTCAGTATTACCAATTTTCCCTTTTAAAGAGGAGCAGAATCTGGACTAGTGGAAAAAAAAGAATGAAAGAAAAATCAAGATTGATCAGTAGAGATGGTGGCTGGCTAAGCTGTCGGGGAGGGAGGCTGGGAGCTTTATGAAATGTGTAGGTGCTATCTTTCAAGGAGTAAGTAAAGGAGGATCAGTGCATTTGGTGGATTACACTAGCAGGTGGTTCTCCTGTCTTTGTACAGAAGGATTGAAAGAGCTTGTGATGGTGATTCTGTGAGGGAAGAGGTGTGAGATGGTATGAGTTTGTTTTCCTGATGTGAAGAGCCAACACTGTTCTATGTTTATAAACTGTCTAATATAGCTTGCTGTATGTTTCTCTTGACTACAATATACTCAGCTGCTTTAAACCCCTTTCTTTTAGTCAGTTCTTAAATACTGGATTAGTAGAAAGAAGACAGTGAAATAAGTTATCCTTTAAAGAATATAAAGCCTGTTAACTATCAGCTCTGTAGTAACATCATTTGCTGAATTAAAATGTAAACTAGAACAGTCCTAATACCCAGAATAATAGGCGTGGGAATATTGTTGAAATAATGCTTGAAAGTGGAATTTTCCTGTATGAAGAGAAAAAAATAGCTAAATCACTAAAGTTTCAATTTGGAACAAGAATGTAAAGCATATTAATTGTACAAAATTCAAGTGTGTGCAGCTTCAAAATGTAGCCACGTTCTGCCTTTTCTGCCATGAATTTTACATAGATCAGATGTTTTTGCAAGAAATGAATGTATTATACTATGAATTACCAGGTACAACCATTGCTTTGAAAAAAATCATGTTTATCACATCAGACTGAAAAATGAAGGACAAATATAATGAGGGGATAGTTTTCATTTTATTGTTCTATTTTAGAAGAGGTTTTTTTTTTTTTTACTAGCTCTGAAGTGGGGAGTACAGTTGGGACATTTTTAAGACAGATGATATCCCTTCTATACTTGTAACTTGGTTCTTGTATTTGCAAAAGGGCCCATGTGAGGATATGCTCTCTGTACTCACAGGTCAGTACTTCTGTATAGAAAATTGAAGTGACTGCGCCTTTTTTCATGGTTTAAACTGGTTTTCATAATCACAACTTAGTATGTTACATTTCCCCAGATAAATACCGATGTATAAATACAAGCACTAAGATCTTTAATAGAAGTTTGGTTTTTTGATTAACTGAAGTGGCTCCTCAAAAGATACACTGAGAACAAATAGCAGCACAGAAAAGTGTCAGCAGCCCTGTGGAGCCTGTAGGGGTCATCAGGAAGGGAGAAAATGGTAGTAGAAAAGGGGAGAAGACTGGCTTTTGGACACAGTGGCAAATGTTGAGTGCAGTGTGTGCTGGAACAGAGGTGGGGTTAGGACGAAGACTGACAATGGGTTACAGTTTGCTTTCTCTATTATCCCAGGTGTGGTACTATAGTACACTTAGTGCTTGACTAGTAAATTCAAAATTACTTAAAAAAAAAGCCCAGCCAAACCTTTGCTTTAAATGTATTTATTTATGATGGTAAAATAAATAATTCTTAACACTGAAACACAGCAGTGGTTCTTCATGTTTTACTTCCTCATGGAGCTCCATAACACTAAAACGACTTTCATATACGATGTATATAATATGGCATACAAGTTAAACAATTAACAGTAAAGAACTTCAAGAAATAGACGTCACTACTGGAGCTTGTCATGAGTGGTAGGTGATGACATGAAGATTAATAAAGTTCAACTTTGAATTTGGCAATTTTTGCCACTTACATGAACTTTTCTTTTCTTTCTAAAGTATAACCCAATTCTGAAGTTTTTGCAGTGGGTTGTATATTTCCAGAGCAAGTGACAGAGTTTATTGTATTAAAGAGTTGAAATAAGTAGTTGCTGAGGAAAAAGTTAGACAAAATTAAAAAGCAATTTACTTGGACAGAGGTCTTTGAAATGCTTTATGTGTTAGCTATCAGATCTGGTTTTGCTTTATTTTTCTGGAAACTGGTGGTGTTCTTCAGATTGCCAAGTTTTACTACTAAATGTACTGCCAAAGCTTGGGAGAAATAAGTCAAGGACTCTTAAAATTACATAGTGTTGAGTGAAAAGCCAAAGAGAGGGTTTTTGTGTACTAGAAATCCTTACCCTTTCAAATATAAAAATATATATCTGATGCTGTAAAATGACCCATATTTAATTTCCTTTCAGGTTATTTTTAAAATGCCATAGATTTAAATGAAGGAGTAACAAAATGGCAGACATTTCTCATAGTGTACTGGCATGCTCCATTTAGAATACTTCATTGATTTGTTATTTTGGGGAGATGTGGTTTCACAGTACCATTTTTAGGGAAGAGATAATTTCTAATATTGGCAAATTCATCCTGGCTATAAATGAAGTAATATATTTTGCTTCTTGTCTTCCACAAGATGCGGAACTGATTTAACAGCTTTTTGGTTTTACACCATCTGGAGGTTCATATTTGACTTATGAAATGATATCATACATGCTTAGCACCAAACAGATACCATATAGTAAAAGGTCGCATGCAGTTCAGGCTGAGGTAGTTTTATTTTGCATTATGAGAAATATAAAAGTCTTGGTTCATGATTACTGGAGGCAGAAAGAAGAATTTAGGGAAGGAGAAAATGACTGACATAACCAATGTTCTTGTAAACCTCCACACTGCATTCCTATGAATAGAAAATAAATCTGTACACCTAAGACCACACATAGTATGAGTTGCTTATTCACTCTCCCAGACTGGCACTGGCTCAGAGTTCTGCCTCTCTGAAAACTCATGTAGAGCACTGATTTCAGAATGGCTCCTTGCTGTGTATGTTAGTCTGAGGGATGATATACCTATCCTATCAAAATAACTGGGCTTCATTGTGTAGGTGGATTTTTGAATTAAAGTATTCTGCTGTATCAGTCTCAAGATATCTGACCACTGGTTGATGAGATGTGAGAAAATAGAGATATATTTGGCAGAATTTGTTTTTCTTTTTTCCTTACCAACAATCTAATTTGAGCTCCACAAAAAAAGAGCTTCTGGGGAGGAAGACTGAGATAATTCTGTTTCCTGTACTTGCAAGGAGAAAAGGATCACACAGATTGAAAACCATGCTGTTTTATCCTTTTCTGATATTAAAGGTTTTAGTTTGAGCTCTCACATGGACTTGGCTTTAATTATTGGCTTTAATTATTATATATAATGGTTAAAATATTTCTGCACAAAGGGGAAAAAAAGAGGGAGCATCAAATACGTCATTGTCTTATAAAAGAATAAGAAAATGTATGGTTTGCAAAAGATTAGTTTGAATCTCTGTGATCCATATTGAAACATGGGAAATGCTCTAAGAAGGAATTTCCTTGTAATTCTGTGGAACTCAAATTCTAACTAGAACAGTAGAGCTTTTGCTGACCTATGGTTCATTGGGAAAGGTCTGGGAAAAAAGACAATTTAACCTTCTAAATTTGACATTGGATTTGTTGTGGCTTGGAGGTTACATCATGGGTTGTTACAGAAGTGTCAGGGTCCCTGACAGAGAATGATGTGTGGTGTAAGCCTGTCTTTTATGTCTGTGTTTGCAACATGGGTGGCCTCTTTGGCTCTGGAGCAGCCAGAACCACTCAGCTACCAGAGAGGGAGAAGTGGGGCTTGGAGGCATCAGGACTGGAACGGAGGATTCACTACCTAAGGCTACAGTTGGACATGCTGTACTCTTTTCTTCGAACGCTTGCACTGTCCTTGTGTGAAACAGGGTTGCTGGGATCGAGATTCTTTGACTGTTTCAAACCTTTTAGAACATTTTTCTCAGTGCAACTGAAGCTGCACTTCAGGCATGCTTTAAAGCTTTTATTTGAATCTACTAAGGCTAGAAATGAATTCTTAAATGAAAACTGAGTTAGGCTTATAGTAAGAACAATCTCTTGTGGGAACTGGGTTCTAGGCAGAAGTTATACCACTTACATCTTAATGTATTCAGATCTTAAGTCCACGTGCAACTTCTTATGGAAGAATGCAATTCACCTCAAACACATGAGTGTTCATCAATAAGTGTTAAAAAGTTACCACAGAGCTGAAAGAATTGATCTAAGGTGTCAACTGTTTACACGAAGGTGTGTGGAGTAATCTATTTATGACATTAACAAGAAAACAATCTGTTTCTGCATTTAGAGTCTGTCCAGACAACTCTTAAATACTAGGTGCCTGGTACTTTGTGGCACAGTTGAGGTCATAACCTGTGTGCTAACTTAAAGGTTTCCATGTGGATGGCCTGAATGCTAACCAGTGAAAGGAAAGATGGAGATTGCAGCTCTGCTGCAGAGTTCCATGTGTGTTTCTTTGTGGTGTGAAAGAAAACCACCATGCACCTTCTCTTGTCCCTCCAGGTTGAATTTGTTTCTTTGTCTAGGGAATAGAAATAATGTATTAGTCATATTATGAGCTGGCTAGTGGTGAAAGGAAATGCAGAAAGGTTTAATCATGTGGTGCTTTTTAATTAACAGCTGTGTGAGGGCAGGACTGGGGTCTTGAGAAACTGGGGTGGACACAGGGCTCTGGTCTCCTTTCCCACACAGGTTGTCACTCACAGACTTGGACTTCAGCATCATCTAATCATCCTCTCAACATGCCTTCTTGCGCTCCCAAGTTTTAATGCCTAAAATGCCCATTCCTGAGTTGAATCTAGTGAGCCATGATGACAGGGTGTGTGGGAAGAAATTTGTGAAAAGTGTGAGAATTGTCTGCTCGGCCGTTAGGCTGATGACTGGATGGGTAGAGAAGAAAAGACTATTGACTCAGAAACTGCCTGGTCCAGCCAAGCAGAGCAGAACTGTATCAGCACATGTGCAAGCTACTGTATTATCCCAGTCACTAGGGAATGGTATCAGTGCTTTGTTTATCAGTGGGTCTAATCACCCTCAACTCCCTTTGACTTCAAGCATTAAGCTTCTGCTTAGTGGCAGATGGAAAATGAGAGTTGCAGTGACGGACTGAAGAGAACCCCTTTTGGAGCTCGCGCTGCAATGTTATGACGAGCTTCTCAGCTGCAGCTTAAAGGCCCAACAGAGATTTTTGTGATTTGACTTAAGGGATTGCTTTCAGACATGAAGCAAACAAGTGATTATGTATAAAGAAGATGTGGTAATGAGTTTCAGATGAGGTCTTTTATGTTTGTTAAGAGGCCTAAAAGTTTGCTGCTACTACTATTTCTTGTTTTCTAACTTAAAGTCATCTTTGAATCTCATACTGCACACTGCTTACAAAGTGCAAAATCCTATTACTGTAATACAGTAGAAAAAGTCTTAAAAATAAAATAAATCCAGTAGAATATAAATATTTTTTTTCCAGTGTATAGAAAAGCAATGAGCCATTTTAAAAGCAGGAAGAACATGCATTTTGAGATCCAATAGATCATTTAAATTAGTCCCAAACTCACTTTTAAAATGGCATTGCAAAGACTTTTGCTTTGAATAAATTTAGCACTACAAAACTCAGAATATAAATAAAAATAAATTAGATTTGCCCATTGTTTTGTACTTTACTAATATTCAGATTAACTTGGAAAAAAAAGTACCTAATCTGACCCTTTCTGACTATTCCAACTGCAGGACTTAAAAATGCAAAACTAACATTTATGCCCTTTCAGTTACTTCTGTCTAGCTTTTTATTATGAATAAACTCTGTGAATTTCTAGGTAATGTAAACTTTAAATCCTTGTTCTTTATTTTCTGACATTTTTATGTTTAAAATTTGGATTAGTGAATCTAAAATTTCTCACTTGCCTGTCTTCCTGCATCACTCCTGTAGATGGAGAATTATTCTAGATTGCCACATCATACATTTTCAATCCAAACCTTGTCTTCTCAATGGCATACCTTGCAGCCAAAACAAGCCTGTGTAGGTCCACTTAATGTGAACACCTCATAGTTTCAGAGCTGCAGAAGAAAACAGTATCAGAAAAATGGCCTCTATTCAAGAAACCTGTCTTTGTAATAATAAATGATTGCACTCTTTTTATCTTAGTTCTCTATTTTGCATGAAATTATAATGTCATTCTAATGGCTTGCAAACCTTGCTGCCAGTTCTGTGTGCTTTCTGTGCTGCATAGTATCTTTCTTCTCTGGGCAGAGCGGAAGGACAAATAGGGAAGTAGGTCTATAGCAGTATTTTTAGTATCTCCTCTCCTGGACTAAGTTTTGATGTGTTAACCAGCCTTCTGGAAAACTGAAATATTTTACTAAGAATGGAGTCCTTGATTTCCATACCCCAGGCTTGAATTTGGGAGTTTGAGACTGCACAAGGAATGCAAAGTTGAATCCATAATGCTTAACACTAACAGTGGGTTGGTTTTATTGATATCTTATGATGTTTAAAGGTGCTGACAAAATTTTAGGGGTACACTACATTTTCTTGTATTATTTATTTACAAATTAGTTTTCAATAATACAAGGCTAGCATTAAAAAAAAAAAGTGTCTCTTTTGGTCTTTAAAAACTTGATATATGACAAAATCGGTTTTTTTACCCAAAAATATCCCCACCCAGTATTCTATGCTGTGTTGCCTGTGAGCTGCTAAGAATGATTCATTTGTAACTGCCTTTCTGAACTAGAATGTGGATGGTTTGTGTTGGAAGGGACCTTAAAGATCACCTAGTTGCAACCCCCCTGCCATGGGCAGGGACACCTTCCACTAGAGCAGGTCGCTCAAAGCCCCATCCAACCTGGCCTTGA
>JANZLQ010000037.1:9489293-9508193 GCA_026212715.1 Elanus axillaris | reverse complement strand
CCCCCCTCCCAATTTTAGGTTAGACAAAGAAATCTATAAACATTTTAAACTAGAGAGAGAGAGATTCCAAATCCGTTTAGTTTCTGGTTTTTTTTTTTTTCCTTTACAATTCTTCTTTACTTGTATATTCAACTTATCGCACCCTTCCATACACTTTGTGCTTATTGCAGAAAAGTGCAGTAAGGCCCATTTGTTAAGAGTCTTATGCAATATACACTGGAGAACAGTGAAGAACCATATCATTTCCTTATTTGCCATGTCTTTGTTAAATATTTCTGTTTCTAGATTATTGGTCTGTGCCCAAATCTGTGTAGTGACTGTAGTATCTGATTGCCTACTTCATGGCTTTAACAGGCAAATTAAATGCATTAGACACTATTTTCAATGAGTTATATATTTAATAAGTCAAGATTATTTTTTTTTGAGTCCTTTATGCATATGTCATAAGTTAGGACTGACTGTTTTAATGCTATTTCATGTTTTGACTCTTCTACTTTTTCTGTTCATGCTTTGGTGCTAAAGTTGCTTTCATTTTTTATTATATTTTAACAAATAAAAGAATCTTAGTCTGAGATAAAATGGGAAAGTCTATGTAGAGAAGAAATAACACATTTCTTAAGTGACCAAAAAAAAAGAGAATTAGAAAAAATAAATAAAATATGCTGATGATATTTACTAATACCTAAATACATTTGATTTACTTACTGTAGGTTGATGCCTTGCGGTTACGATTGGAAGAAAAAGAAACCTTTCTGAATAAAAAAACAAAGCAACTTCAAGACCTCACAGAAGAGAAAGGAACCCTGGCTGGAGAGATTCGAGATATGAAAGACATGTTGGAAGTAAAAGAAAGAAAAATTAATGTCCTCCAGAAAAAGGTAAGATCACTGATTAAAGGATATGTTGTAAAACTTTTCAGGAACATTTAAAGGAAATATATTTATTTCTTATAGTGTATTACTTTTAATATATTTAAAAAGTGCAAGGAGTAAGTCTGTAATAGTCAAGTTCTCTAACATTAAATGTGTTACAGTTTTCCATGGGATCATTTCTATATTATTGTATCTTAATTATATCACAAAAATATTAGGTGCTGCAGCTTCTGCAAAATTACCGGAGTTAAATGAAAGTCCTAAAAAATCTGTCAGAACTTCTTATTTCTCAAAATGAGGGATTCCGTTATCCTTACTAATACTGATTACTATTACTACTCTTTCCAAATAATGTAAATAAAACATGTGGGACTGCTAAAAGATGAGGATACTGCTTTTTTTTTCTTTAAAGACTTCTTTTTTTGGGGGGGAGGGGGAGGAGGAGAGGGAGGAAGGAACTTAATTTAAGTCAGTTATCTGCTTTTCCTGTGAGCTAAAGACATTAATAAGGGAGGCTCACTCTGAACAGCCTTATTAGTCTTATTTTTAATTTTCCACAGATTTAGCTAACTGCATTTACTTTCTTTGGGAAGTTGGATTTAATCATTATAGTTTCCACTTGTGGGAGTGGGGAGGGAATTTCCTTCTTCAAGGGTTCTGCATACAGTAGTAGAGTATTTACCATATCCTTTTTCTTACACTCACAGAAATATTTATGCTAGCAGGTATGTTGTGTGTATCACTCTTTTTCATATATAGCTGCACTTGTGAGCATACAGATGAATGGAGAAAAAGTTCTTGGCATCAGATACAGTTTACTATTATTTCTCCCCTCCTTTTACAGCCACTCAAAGAGTGTCTACTCCTAGCTTTCTATTATTATGTAGGTAGTTCATGTTACTGTGGTTTTCCTCCAGGATTCATATAGGTCATACAGGTCACATGGTCTAGCTGCGCTTCTGTCTGCAATTGGTTAAATACAGTTTTAAAAAGCCAAGTCCTTATTTTTGAAAAAATGAGAAGACTGCTTTTTCAGGCCCAGGAAATAAGGACTATCAAATCTGGAATATATATACTTATCCACTTTAATCTTATTTCTGAATATTTGCCTTGTTAGCAGTGCTTACAATGATGTAAAGATAGCAAACCTCAAGCTTTTTGTCTTGTGCTGAACGCTAATTAGTTTTGGCCATCACTTGCAAATTTTGAAGAAAAGAATGCATCTTTTCTTATGGTTTCTGTTATTGAAAAACCCCAAACAAACCAACAATTTACAGCTGGTCTTGTATTTAGATCTCAAGGAAGTGGATCAGTAGGAGGAATCTGGATTCAGTGATCAAAGTTGTGTGATGAATACAATATATCACAGAGCTGTCAGCACTATCTGTCATGGCTATGTGCTCAGAAATATGCAATATCGTGTGTTTTTCTGGTTTTAATACATCATGCATATTTTATTAGGGCTTGCAAATGGTCTTGCCTTTTTTGCACCTGCTTCTTAATGAAAACAATCACTCTCAAACTGCACGCTCTCTCTTCACTAAATCATAGAGTAAACACATGTTATAGCCTTGTAAGCTCTAGTATACAATGTGATAAATCCTGTGAACTACTAAGTGCAAAATCAGAGTTAGTACTAAATTGATTCTTTAAAATTGGAAGTAGCGTCTGACTTTTTTTGAGGTTTTTATTCTGGTAAATATACATCAGGGGACTTCTGAAGTTCAGTTTTTCTGCTATGGGCTAAATACTGGGCTTAGAGAAGAATGAATTATGATGATCCCTTTAAAAAAAAAAGAGAAAATTAGTTCATTTACATCACGTAAAAGTTATGCATAGATTTGGTTCTCTGAAGCATTTTTAATAACCACATTATCTTAATATGTAGATGTTAGCATGCCCCCAAATGCTAATATCAGATCATTGTTACACCATTATTTTGTTTATAGGAAAAGAATATCATATTGGAAAACACATTCTTAAACTTACCCTTAGGTCACATTTTTAGCTCTGGATCATTATTTGACTTGTGCCTCGCTTCCGATATGTTTGGAGATAAATTCACTTACAGATAATTTGACTAGAGAAATATTTGATTAAATATCATCCTGTTCTACTCAACCCTGCAATTTAAATAAATCTAGAGTATGATACTCTAAAGGAGGTTTTCACTGTTCACTTTTCATATGCCTGGTGTACAATTCCGAAGTAGAAAATTCTCTGTGTCACCAACGGAAATCTAGGCTTTTAAATTGATCTGGAAAAAAATAGTAATCTACTTGCCTAGTTAACCCAAGTGTACAACTTCATTTCGGCAGTGCTTGTTAGATCATAACTTCTCATGGTTAGTCTCCTTGAGCATCCCAGCATCGTTGGCAACAGATGCAATCTCTGGACCACAATACTTGCATGTAGAAGGGAAGATGTTTAGTGTCTGTCTACTTTTTTTCAAGAAGCTTTCCTGGCACTAGTGCCTTTCTGGTTTAGATAATTTTATCCTCACTACAAGAAGTTACATGTTCTAGGGCATTCATATCTCATAGATTCTTTATGTTTTGTCAAAGGTAAAGGGAGCACAGCTCCTTTTTGACCATAGGCAGATTGTTCATTCAGTCGTGTTATTTCAGAAATATGTTGGACTATGTATAGTAGTAATTCCTAGTGCTGTAGTATTCTTACTGTAAAATTTTGAACAGTCACTTTTCAGGGACTTTCAGTTAGTCTAGTAGTGGATGCTGTGCTTTAAGAAAAAGATTGTGTGATGCACCTCTTTTCTTTCCAGTTTTGACAGAATACCTTTCCAACAGCAACCATATATAAGAATAAATTTTGATGGAAAAGTATTTAATATATATTGATAGCAGTAATTTTATCCTTTACTTGAATCTAATAATGATTTTATCCTTTAATCCTTGCTGGATTGCACGTGACTCTTTCATTCCTCCAGTTTTGCTCATCTTCTCCTTCTGATCTTTTGCCACTTCTTCCACTATTATTTTCACTTCAGTTGATGGCAGCCAGACATTTGTGTGTTGAGCATTTGAAATTAATTTGTTCTTATTGTGCTCATATATGTGGAGAATTCAGTGGGTGGAAAGCAACATGGACCATTTCATATAACACTTAGGAAGTGAAACAATTACTGGGCCCTCAAGTGGATTGTCCTGCCTTACCTTCTTTCAGGAAACTGCCCTGGTTGCTGCCTTACTCTCATGAGAACCCTTCTGAAAGTGAAGAAATTGCTTCTAGTTCTTCCTAAGTTCCCTCTAGACATGAGAATCTTCTGATTGTAATATTATAATGCTTGTCTCCATTTTCTTTTTTTCTATGCAGTGCCAGATTTTATATCTATGCATTTTTATTTACTTTTGATATAAGGACTTGTGAATAACTAGTAGTTATTTTAGTGCCTTCATTTATTGATGCAAGATAGATGGCCACATCTCTCTCTGCTCAGGCTGAAGTACTTCATTCAGCCTAAAATAATATTCATTTTAATGGTTGTATTCAAGTAATTGAAGAAGGAAGAATTTGTATATAGTACTTAAAAGTATTTCTGTAAGTAATAATCTGAAACTGAGTAGGAAGGAATATGTAACATGGAAGGATGCAATTTCTAATTCTGTATTCTTTTGCTTGTGCACATTACTGTTATCTGCCATGTTGAAAAATTACGAAGGAGACCAAACCAAAACCAGAAAAGCTCCCTGTCAAATTTGGAGCTGTTTCTTCTTCTTTCTGGAGAGCTGTTATACTTGGAGAACAGGACAGGTTCTGTTGAGGGCTCCCTACCAAAGATGTGGAAGAAACAGCAACATTGACAACAAAACAGCTGTGGTGAGTCCCAAGAGATGGTATAGGAACACACATAAGGCAACGTATTGCAGAAAGAAGTAATGGGCTAGATAATGAGCTAATGATGCATTGTCCTTCCATGCAGTGGTTTTGGTGTAATTTTTGACCAAATTGAAAAATCACTACACTATTCAGTATGATTTGCAGGTTTGAGGGAGGCCCAGCACTGGAACAGCATGCATTTTGAGGATTTGGATCAAGCAGACTGGCATGGAATAATAATAAACTCATGTCAATGTCAGAGGTGCAATATTACTTAATATTTCTTTCTTTTAGAATCTTTGGCACCACTGTTCCATTTTAGTGCCAGTAAAGTTGGGTATGCTGTTTTAATAGCCTTGTTTAACCTGGCAAAGCTAGTCTTACACCTCATATCTGTCAGTTTAGCATGCAGAGGGGCAGACCTCAGAAATCTTTATGTATTTCTTACCAGAACATGCAAGTTCTATGAATATGGCCAAGTTGTAGGCTGAAGGGCAGAAGTGATGAACTAAATAATAATTCTTTCGTGTCCCTCTTTCCTCCCAAATTTTCTTTTTCATATAGTGGCTATACCTGGTGTGTTTTATACTCTAATAATCTGTAGATATTTAAAAAACCCAATTATATACTCTGAAGTATGAGTCTTGGTGTTGAAAACAGTAGCTGTTGAGACAAGAACAGAGTAGACGATGTAGACCTGGATCATATTAGGACAACAGCTTGTGGAAATTCTTTTGTGGGGACTATTATAAAACAACACCATGTAAAGGGGGCTAATATAATATTCTACTTTGACTTGCAACATAACTTTTCATGTAAAATGTTACAGTTTCTATCTTTAATAGTTTAAGCTTTGTGATTGATGAAGTGCTACATGACTGAGGGCCCTAACCTACCAGCTAATTAGCATTTGTAGGAAATGTCATAAAGTCTTAGCTCTCATGTAATAATTGGAATCTGTACTTGGAGTGGCTGGACTGTGCACACTAGGTGATATTCTCCAGTTCAGGTTAAATTAAAATGTGTTGTACAATTAATTGTATGCATTACTGTTAGCTGTCTTCTAAAAAAGAGGGAATTTACATACAGTCAGATTAGGAGTATACTAGCATAAACAAATGAGTCCTACTCTTGTGCTTAGGAATTTGCATTAATATTATTGCTGACGCAGGAATTGCAACTGAGAACACCACTGAAATTGAAACTTCAGAACCCAGAATGGTCCAGGAGGACCTCAGAGACCAATTTCTTTTGTCTGATCTTAACAAGTAGAAAGTGCAAGCACATTGCTGATAGAAGATGCCTTTGATTTTTGTTTTTTAATGGTTTAATCAGTTGGGAGCATGTTTTCATAATCCTGTGTAGGAGTCATGATGGCATGATGGACATTATTATTAACTTTGTCAAATTATTATTATTAACTTTGTCAAATTCTATCAGAACACTGTAAATAGACTGTTATGTGAACTGGGGTTTGCAATTAACAAATCAGAGTTCTGTTGTATTTCTGGAGTGAGACAACAAATTTTGAACTAATTAGTTGTTCTGTAAAACAAACCAGTGATCTGACTGCAGATTACCAGTGTAGTTAAAAAAAAATAAATTAGGGAGTCATTCTGGTGTAACATGAAAGTTTTGATGTTTCAAAGCTGGTGTGGTGACTATTGACTTGTGTATTAAGTTAAGAAATATTTCTTTTAGTAATACATGCCCACTTTAAGGATACAGCATTCAGTGTACTGAGTATTAGAAAATTGTACTTTGTTGGCTGTTTATGCTTGCAGCTTTGCCAAATGATGTTATGTTATTCAGATAAGGCAGTCTGAAAGTGAGATTGAACTAAATATAGCCAACTGTTCATCCAGGGTGGTCGTGTTATTGGTCCCAATACATTGTCAAAAAAATGGATCCTCCATGATTCTGCACAGGTTATAAAAGTTCACTGGAAATATGTGACATAACATAGGTTCACTTAATGAAGCCAGCCTGAATGATCATCCAGCCTAAAACCATAGCTATGAGTTTAGGTAAGTCCTTGCACTTTGAAATCCATGATCATTATAAAGTTTTCCAGTCTGTCTCTGAATCTACTGTCTTTTCCAATGAATTTTCTACCCACTGAAGCTAGAAGCCCAGCATTTTGGTGTTTCCCACCATTGCTGATGATCTGCTTGCTACTGCTGCTTTTGTTCAAGTCTACACTTCAAAAGGAGTATAGTTGGATTACACACTTCTGCTTACTGACCTATTTGAAAGTAAACACTTATCTTTATAGAAGAAAATCACTGAATTCCTCAAGTGAAGTTTCATGAGATTACAAAATCTAAAAACTGTTTATCTAATGCCAGTTCTGTAAACATGGTCATTTTTGAGTTTCAGGCATATTGTAAATCATGGACACTCAAGTAAGTGAAGAAATGTTGACTGCACCTGGTCTTAGTGTTAAAGTTGTTTGGCTATCTGCTCATAATAATCATGTATAAGCCGGTCTCCTCTTTATCAACAGCAGCTGATAAATTAATGAAGTGGCAGGAGATATTTGGTACCAGGTGTTTGGAAGAATTCAGAAGCTTCACTAGGTTTCAGTGTAAGTAGCTGAAACTGCAAGCATGTCTTAGTTTACAGTAATTATTCCCACAATATGAGGGGAAGCATCTGTTCTTTGGGATGGCCCTCACTTGTCAGAAAATATTACAAGAAGGAACGTGTATGCAGTTTTTCAAGAAACAGGGTCAAACTGCAGTGTTCAAACTACTCTGGTTTATGTACCAGTAATATACATCTCTGAACAGGTAACAAAGGAACCTGTTTGTTTGCATGTTTGTATTTTAAAATCCTAAAAGTTAAAAATAATAATTTGGTTGCCTGTGTATGCCACTAATGGAAAACTGAGCATTTTGGATATATCATTTAATTCATTTGGGAGCTATAGGGTAAGAGATTGTTAGTGAAAGTGAAAAAAATACTAGTTATTTGAAGAAATAGGCTGAAATAAGTAATAAGTGCTTTGAAGAGATGCTGTCATATATTTATGTTTGTGTAGATTTTAGCACAGTAGTATGGTACTATTACTACGTACTTTATTAAATAATACTTTATTAACTTTCTAAATGTAGTTATATATAAAAAGGAGACAATCAGTTGTAAGATCTAAAATACGATGTAGTACAATATGTAAATGAGACAAAAAAGATCATTTTTTGAGAAATAGTAAATAAGTATGTGTAGATCACATGTGTTTAGAATTTTAAAGATAACTCCTTAAGTGTAAGTAATGTAAGTTATTCTAGATCAAGTTATGCTGGCTAGTTTTGAGAGGGTTCTTCACATGCAGCCTAAATTAAGAGAATTGTATAGTTCAAGACTCAGGTTATATGTAGCATACAGAAGTGCTCTTAAAAACAGTATGGCATTTGCAAAGTAGGACTGAGCTTAATGAGATACTTACATAAGGGTTTCATACTGCTAGTGTGACACCAGTGCTATTGGCAAGGAAGGAAGCTGCCATTTGGCTCTGAAATGTCAATACTAATTAACAAAGTTATCTTTAAATAGGATACTAAGTTTTATTCATACTGAGGAAGCAGCCAACTCACATGCTGGGAATTTTAAGCTCTGTGAAGAGTAATATTTTCTTTTCAATAGATTTGGAGGAAATTTCTTTTGAAGTGTGAAAGAGCTAAATTATGGATAGTGTGACTGGACAAAAATAAAGTAGAAGTTGTCATATTTGGGAAGTGCAGAAGAACACAAAGGAATTATTTAAGGAAATAGATGACTACCTGTATATCCAAAAAAGAATTGAGGGAGAATCAGAATTGCTTAAGAGAAGAAAAATATTTTTCTGTGAAACAGTCTTTCAATAAATGACATAAAAGTCTGCTGATTGGAATTAAAAATTATAAGTGTTATAAATGTAATTCAGAATAATTTTACATTAGAGGGAGATCCTGCCGTCATGACTTTTTTTTGGATTTTCATCTGCTGACCGAGAGGAAAGTGTATTATGTGATTCACTGCCCTTGGAACTGCATCTTTGAATGGTAGCCTGACTATTCCCTAACTGTCTCAACATGACACATTAAGCTGGTTTTATACCTGCCAGCTGTTTACCATTGAATCCTTGACAACTCATTTAAATGACACAAAATCAGATTGTTCAAAAAGTAGCCCATGGAACAAAGTTTTGCACAAACCCAAAATGCTTGTATGTCTATTTATATGCTAATCTTTTTCTTGAAAGCTCTTTCAAGCTCCAAGCTCTAGGTGACTCATTTGCAGTAGGGAGGGAGGAGGGAGGTTGGGTCGCTTCTCACCTTTACTGACTGACACAGACACTGAAAAGGGGGATTCGCAAGAACATGCTGCAGCTGCCTCTCTGAATCAGCAGCCATTTCTCTGTGTATGTTGTAAATGAGTATAGGAAGTACTCCTTGCCAGACTCCAAAATTTAGACCCATTGGATTAGATCACTGTTTTAGACACATTCTGCTGTAGAACAAATAGATACATGTATGTTTAAAGCATAGCTCTAGCTTCAGAATATAGAAGATGGCAAGTTGGGAATAAGTTGCTAAGTAATACTTTAAGGAAAGGAGCAGTTGTTTTATTCTGTATATCATATTTTTGTTACATGGCATAACTGTGATTACACCAATATTGGTAGAGATGTTTAACTTGCATCTTTTTCCTTTGGTATACTGAAGTTGTCACCTTCAACATAATACTTTGTGAAGCTGGGAACTGTGCATCCTGTCAGGCTAGTATATTTGGAGATGTTATATATATTTCTTATTGCTACATGCATAGCAGCAGCAACTGTTGATGCTACTAGTTTGGGGAGTTTTTTGTTAATGCTGTAATTACTTTCTGCTCAAGTAAAGTGAGGATTTTATTTACAAAGTTGAGCAAACAAAGTATTTGGATATTATTTATTTGTTTTCACTTGAACTAGTGCACCATTGATACTGGAATTTGGTGTATTAAAACAAAGTCTCAGGCAGTTCAAAGTTTATTAAGATTGCCTATATGCAAAGTATAATGATAAATTTTGAATCTAAATAAATGGTCCTTATGATTCTGCATCATGGTTATAGTACATTGTTTCAAACATGTTGCTACAAGATTTTTATTAATGATCCTTATTCCTTTTTAGCCTATTTTAGCTAAAAATTGCTAGAAAATTGTGAATCATAGTTTTATGACATGGTTCCTAGGAAAATAAGTTCATCAGCTTTTAATTATATGCAGTAAAACCCATGAGAAGACAATTTTAAATCTTGAGTGATACAGAAATGGCACATTTTATCTATGATTTTGAGCCTATTTTGACTAAGAGATTAATGTTTTTGTCATAGTCTGATGCAGGAAATATATAGCAATGTAGTAACTGAATAACTTGTTAATGTGATAAACCATCCTGACCTTACCCTGAAAGAAGAAAGTAGATCCCACTGCCCTTGTTCATCTCCTTGCTAGCATAGGCAGTTACAGCTGATCTGCTACTTGAACTAATGTATATCCAAGTTTGTTATATCTTGAAATAAAACGAAACATTCCCTAATAAATATAAAATGTAGACTTAGGCATTAGCAGTTGTTTTTTACCAGTTTTGTCATATATTAAATTTCTACTCCTTTGTTGGCATAAAATCAAACACCTTAATTCATACATTGCTGGAGCTCCTTGATGTTGGCAGTCATGCTTTCCTGGTGGTATTCCATTGCTCTCTGTCTGACTGAGGAGTCTGTGACTAGAGACTAATACCTAGTAAATTGGATATTTTATCACTTTTGGAAAAGCATCATCCCTCACCTTTAAGTGGAGCTCTTATTGGCTTTATGAAAGCATGAAGTTCAAAGACTTAAAGGTACACATGCAGATAAGTTTAATGGTAACAATAAATGAGAATTGTTATCTTCATGCTTCTCCCTTTATATTATTGTTACCAGATGTAGCCAGAGCTAGTGGTGCCAATTTGGTCAGATTGCTTTGATAATTTTCTTGTTGCCAAATAGTATGTATTTCTTGGTGGTAGAATCAGCAGTGGTATGTTTGAATATGAGTAGAATAAATACAACTTTAGAATGGAATCTGAATCTAATTCACTTCCTTCTAGCACACCTGACTTTAATTTTTAACGCCTAGCCAGGCACAGTGCTAAGATCAAAGTTGGATAAAGAGAATGGAGTAAAGCAGTTCTTGGAAAGTAAAAAGAAAAATGGCATAACATTGCATAAATTTTATATATGAAAGAAATATTGGGCCTATTTGCCATTCACTTAGGAATAAATCTGCAGTAAATTTATGAAAGGTAATTATGCCAGTGTAAACCCTTATTTATCTGGGAGAAAAATCAGGCCCACTATATTTATTACCTAAGAGATGCCTTGATTTGACAGCAGAAATCTCCATTTATGTCCCTAGACAGGCACAGTCTTTATTGCTCTTTGTTTAACTCCATGCCAAAGTGACTGTACACCATGGGAACTTCTATACATTGCTCTCTGTAGTGCCTACTGCTGATCTTGAATGAGGGTGAGAAACTGCTAAAGGGCCACATGATTTTGTAAACTATTCGTCTTAACGCAGCTGCTTGTTGATAGACAGGATTGAGAGTATGTAAAAGCACATTTTAAATTTGAGTGAAATACTTGCTGTGACCTATTCGGAAATCTTAATCTATGGTTAAGTCTGGATTTTTGTTGTGACTGTCATGGGAGCCATAAATAGCTTGATTTGATTGTTTATTTAAGAAAAAAAAATCCATGACTTTTGAGAGTTTCAGATTTTTTTGCATGTCAGGAGGTGGATGTGATAGTAAGCAGCTGAACAAATGTGAAGAACTTCAAAGTATGAAATCTAGACTACATAGGAAGGTAATAGAAAACAGGAGTTTGCTAATTTAGTTGTAAAAGAGATCATCCCTGTGAACTGTCCATGCGAGCTAGTCTTGTAAGTTGTGTTAGATTTACAAAACATCATTTCTCGCACGACATTTTACATGTTCAGAAATTTTCAGTTAGCACTCTTTAATTGTTACTAATTTTTGTATACTGTAATTTTATGAAATGTAATATAATTCAGCCTCTGCCTTGAAATGTATAAATTACACCACCTTCCATGAGTCCCTATAAATCATTCCAACTTTGGGGAGGGGGAAGAAGAGCCACCTCGAAGACAGCTAGCTGCAGGCAGGTCAACAAAATGAACTAATTCATACCATCACCCTTGTGAATTGCCTCCCCTTGGCAAGGCAGGAGCATTTCTTCTTCTTTGGGCATACTGTAATGCTGACAGCGGTGTTTAATGCTGACAAATGTATCATCTTATTAATGAGAATTGTGCTACAATTCATGCTGCAGGACATATTTTTCAGTAAGGGCTAAATCTGTTTTTTTTTCAGGGGGGGCATCTGGGGTGGGGGAGAATGGGCAGTGCTGCACTCACTGGTTATCACTGTGCCTTAAATGTTCTGCTGCAAAACCTGTTAAAAAAACCACAAACCACAAAAAGGCACAGGACAGAACAGGAAGATTTGCTTGGTTTTGTTTAAGTTTTAATACAATATTTGCAGAATACCTGATTAACACTCATAGACTACCTGATTAACTTTTTGTACTAATGCTAAAATAAAAATTCTCTGAGTAGAGCCATAGAAAATAATCTATATATATGCTTGGTTCTGGAATAAGCTCTTCTCTGTGTCTGACAGTTTTTTAGCATTGAGCTGGCCATCATTCAATCATTTAAAAAGTCCAGACCATTAGTAGTAGCTATCATCTTCTGAATGGGAGACACTGAAAATGGAAGTGTTGTCACACAGTTGTAATTTCATTGTTAAGCAACGCTCAAGGTTTTAAAAAGAATTTTACAGTTAAATTAAGCACATGTTCTTGAGGAGAAAGCCTGACAAAAATTAAGCTCTGTAATAATTCTAATGCATGCAGAGCTACAGAGATAATATAGTCAATCTGTGTAATATATTTTGATAAGGCCATCGTCTCTAAAGGACTTCAAAGTGTTCTTAACTGAAAGCTCCTGACTCACCACTCTCCTGAAGGTTTTATCTAGTGTCTGTCAAACTCCACCATGGAGAGGGGCATGTGTTTCAGGTAGTAACAGAAGTGAACATGGAGCTCCAAGGGCTTAATGCTATGGGAGAGACACCTGCATCTGACAGTTGCTGAAACTTCTCACCATCCTGTGTAATTCTTTAAGATAAACTTTTAAATATCTGGCATAAAAACCAAAGAAATACACATCAGAGAAAAAAAAGTACAAGTGTGTTATCAGTTTTGGTGTAGTATGAGGTCAGTGTCACTGACATTGCAATAGCAGATGACATCCAAATGCATCTTCAGGATATTACAGTGGATTTTCCTGTAATTGCCAAAGGGACAATGTGTGTTCTTCATGGATCCTTTCATGAAGGCTTTTACAATAAATTATAAAAAATTAAGAAAGCCAAACGAATGAGGAAGGCTACATTGATTAATAAATCCCAGGCATCAGTGACCTAATAAAAAACTGGGTTGGGGGAAAAAGTATTTCTGTGTCATAGATCTACTATATAATAATTTTCCCTTTTTCTTTTTTATAGTTGATGATATTAGTATGAGGCTAAGTTATACATACAAACCTGCTGTTTTTTAGGAGATATATGATAAAGGAAATTCAGTGAAAGATTAAAAAAAAAGGCAAACGATCTTAAACACAGAACTAGTTCAGATTATTTCTACTTCCTATTCAGACATTTATATAAAAGCATTGCTGTGTTACCTTTGCTGCTATAGAAAATCTAAACTGTTCAGCAGATGTTGATTAAAGGCATCCAAGTTGCTGTGTTTAACATTTCAGTTTAAGTTTAGTGGTGCTTTGATAGTTTATAAGTAGAAAGACTGTGTCTGGCATGCAGTAACTAATGGTGAAACTCAATATGTCCATTGTCTTTCGTGCAGCTATAGTGCATATATTAAATTACATCTCATAGTAACAAGAATCTTAGTTCTTTGATGAACAATGTTTTGAACACTTCAACTCTTAATTGATATAAACCTATGTACATTGACCATATGTTAATTTAGAATGATTAAGAAAAGATATCTTTAAAAAAGGGGGGCAGGGAGATATGTTATTCTTCTGCAAAGCTTTACTTTCATGTAAAGTCATTACAGTCTCTTATATATGAATATAGATGGCCTCTGTAACCAGGGAGCTAAAAGGAAACTTTCCAATAGAAAGGGTATTATTATTTCTGATTAATTACTGCCTAACTGCTTAAGCTCCGCTGTGATGTTTTTTCCCCTACTTTTTACCACTGGTACTTAAGGAAACTCATACAAAATAGTACCATGTGAGATTAGATTCTCTATTATAAGCTCTTTAATGCAATTTCTAAGGACAGGATGCTCTTCTAGTACAAATCAACATAGCTGTATTGAATTCAAATAGCCATCTTTTATTTACAGTAGCTATGGGGCAGGCCTGTTATTTTAACTTTAAATAGAAAAATTTTGCTACTACAGATTTGGTTTTTTTAATGAATTTAAAATTATTTCCCACTTTTAGGGCTTCCCTCCTCCCTCTTCAACCTGTCTGCCCCCTTATTCTGAGTAAGGAAGTATGAAGTTTAATATTTTTCCTCTGTTGATTTTGATGAAGTATTATATTATTATTGAGAATATTTTACAGGAAAACTGGGAAATAAGAGAATACTGGAAATCTCTGAAATAATTTACTAAGGCTGTAGGAAGAGGTGTGTAATTAAGGACTAATGATTACAGCAATTTTGAAATGCTGTACTTGCACTTTTTTCTCTTCAAGTGCGAAATGTCTGTGATGTCTAAGTTCTATACAGTCAATTTATCATTTAGAACTAAGAGCAGTATCCTTATCTGAAAGTGCCTGAATTAAAGAAACAATCCTGAGTTCTCTGTGCTTTAGAATGATGAAATAAATCTTACATTAACTCTCAAGTGAATTACCCATCTGTATTTTTGAAGTCTTTATACCAAATATGTTTAATATTGTCATACAGTTCTATGTAAAAGACATGTTATGAAACTATTAATATAAGGAGATATGTAATTACTGCTATAATATAATTTATGGCCAGCGTCTTCTAACAAAATTAGTTGTAGCATGCTGCAGTAAATGTTAGACATTTGCTATACTCATAATTGTATATGGTCTGTGTTACACTGTCTTGTAGAACAGTGTGATGTTTAAATGTGCGTTTATTTTGCTTTTGTCTAGACTCTTGTATCTTTTATAGCTTTCCATTGGAATCAAAACTATAGTAGTTGCTTAAATGAGACATGTATTGAGTTTCAAATTCAAACCTTACAAAGCATGTTAAATCTCTCTTTAAATTTTCCAGGAAAGGAAATAAAGGTATTATTTTCTTTCACTCAAGCTGGTGATTTAAATAGTAACCCTAAGCCATCAATAGAAATATATAGTGGTGTTAGTAAAACCAAAACAGATATTCTGAAAGTATTACAATGCATATGTGCATAAATTAAAAGTATATGAAAAATAGGCAAGAAAAACTGGGAGATGACAGATTATGAGTTTAAATTTGGTGTTAATTCTTTAATTGGATTTCCCACATAGATGTTAAATATTTCAATGGAGCAGTGACTTTCTGGGCTAGAAATATTTTATTATAAACCATAGTTCTGGATTGAATATGGTAAGAATTAACATAAGAGAGCAAGAATAAAAATAAAAATATCCTTCAGGTAATAAAAAAAATTCTCTGCATTGATTGAAATTGATTGAAGTATGAAAAAGGATGAATGGGCAACTACAGATAAGATGAGGGGGACTTACTTGGAGTGAGAAGGCAGACTTTTATCTCTGATATGGCCTTCTTCAATATTTTCATTTGGAAAATATTCTTCACTATTTCAATTAGGAAAAAAAATGTCTAAGTACAGACAGGGAAAAAGAAATGGTGGCTAGTCTAAAAAAGAAATTTGGAGTGTTAATGCCAGGAGGCTGAGGGGAGTGATTAATATCAATTTTAAAAAGTATTGGGATGTGGTACAATATTTTTGTCCACAGAAATACTGGGTAGCAGAGCAAAAGATGATAACCTCTCTCTAGATGGCCTTTGTGTCATCCCACTTGCAAAACCATACTTGATTTCAGTCATCTCATTGTCAGAACAATGACAGAAATTTAAAAGAGTTAGACAAAAAAATCGTTAGAGACCTGACAGGTGCAGGTATCTGGCTGAAACTAATACAGCTTAGGTTTTTATTCTAATATTCTGAAGTTATAAATATCACAAAAGAGGAGAAATTGTTTTGGACATTGTAAAACATAGAAAATGAGTAGGATGTAATTAGATTGACAAGGAGATCTGTTAATTGATTGGATAGCCTTCAGATGGGAAAGGAAATTCAATTACCATAGGTTTTTCAGTGCTAGGTGTAACATAGGCCACAGTCCTGGAAAGGATCTTAGAGTATCACAGTGCGTTCCACTGCCCACAAGCAGGATTTGAAGGAGATTCTTAAAGCGAATGAAAACATTGCATTTTCTCTAGGGAATAAGCCAGGCTTCCAGCCTCTACATCACAACCTGCTCAACATTTTCACTTTGAAATGAAGTACAGTTTGTAAGGTTTCTGCCTGTTATTCAGGACTCTAAATGATGGCTCTTTTCTGTAATTACAAAGAAATTTTTTTTCTGGGTGTCTATCTGTTTTCCTACCTTAATAATTTTCCTAGGTATGTAAAATCATAACTCAAGATAAGTTATAGTAAATCATTGCCTCTGGTTTTTTTATGAACTCTTTTTAGTCTTTTGCTGATGGAGACTTTTTCTGTTTTACTACGTTGTTTTTATTGATGAGTGCTTCTCATTAATTTATCAGTACTAAATTGCTCTTCAATAACTACATTGAATTTTATAAAATTGTAAAGTGAAAAGATATTATTTAAAATGAAGTAATATGCTTTTTAGCTTCTTTCTTGTGATACTTTGGATACCAAAACCTAAATTTGCTATCTTAACAGATCGGTCTTCTATTCTAAAGCTTATGTTATTTTCTATTTATATATATATTTCCCTTTATATATCTGTGTATTATAAAGTAATGCACGCAACGTATACATCTTGTGCTACTTCCCATTCATTTTATCCACTAGATTAATTTCTTTGTGTTCATTGCTCTGGAAGGCTTCCCATACCACTGTCCAACTGGCTCTTGCTCTCTTTCTGCAGCTCTCGAGGTGCCTATTATTACTCTATTTCCTTTGTAGCTTCCATTTGCAGTATTCCCTATTGCCCAACACTTGTCTATACAACTTATCTGCTGCCTCTCTCTTCCCACTATCTGTTAACTTTTTTATGAGAAGTGCTGTAATTTTTTAATCTGGGCACAGGCCCCCAAGTGTTCCCAATTGATACAGACATGATAGGAATGACAAGATACAAACTAAATGGTTTATCACTGTTTATCTTAAATGATTTGTATTAAAAGTATAAGTATGCCAAAGAGGCTTTTTTTCTACATGTAAGTTTACATCAGACTCTGTATTAGAATATATATACTTCTCTGGCTTGCATACGACATATGTAACAGTTTTCCGTAAAAAATCTTGAAAAGTTCTTGCGTAAGCTAACTTACCCTCTTTTATATGCACCTATATGATATAATACTAAACTGACCATGAGTAACAAGTTGTCAGATATCTTCATGTACCTGAAAGGTAGGAATGAGCAGAAAGGTATGATTTTTCATGGTTAACTTGGAGAAGCAATACAGGTCACTTTTTCAGGTACTCTCAATGTGCAGTCAAACTAGACTTCAAAAAAAGTTCAGCAATCAGCCATTACCCCGTAACATGTAAAATGTTGTGAGATGTAGGAATTCATACCCAACCAACCCAGCTTGAAAACCTGGCCCTGAATATATATACAGACAGTTGTTAGAAGAAGCATTAGCTTGTTAAGAATGAATGTCCATCTCTTCATACGTCATAACTGGAATCCGTTAGTCAATTTTGTATTATTATATTTACTATCTGGAAAATACCTATTGCATTTTGAATTATATCACAACAATGCATATAGTGAGAGCAAAAACTTTTCAATGGATGTGTCACAAGACTGTGAGTCCTGCTTAGAAGAGTCCAAGAGTCAAGCTGTTTTGTTCAGAGAATTTATTGGTCCCTGGTGAGAAGGAGACAGAGACTGAGTATTTCCAGATACACAAGTGGATATTATCAACCCAGGCTTCTTTTGGCTAGCTTCCTGGTGAAGGTTAATTTTAGCATTAAGTTCCAGCTCTTTCTCAGCTGGAGTCTGGCAACAGAAGCCAAGCTTTCAGTCCAGGAGCTCCTTTCTGTGTGACAGCCTTCTCCTCTGTTGGCTCAGTTTGCCCACTGACCGGCTTTTATAGCCCTGTAAAAGTATCAGCTGACCTGAGGGCAGATCCCTTCCCTAAGCAGCCCTAGGGGAGTTCTCTTCTCTCTGTTTGAAAACTCAGCACGCTCGTCTTCTTTCTTAATGCATGTTGATTCCTCTGAATCCTTCCTGTACCCATACATTTGAATACTGTATTATGGAAGGAATCTAGAATCTCACAGAAATAAAAAAGAGTGAAATGTGAAGACCAGTGATGAGTGGCATTTGTCAGGAGTTGATATTGGGATGGGAGCTGTTTAACATCTTTGTTGGTGACATGTAGAGTGGGACTGAGCACATCCTCAGCAAGCTGCGTAGTGCAGTTGACATGCTGGAGGGAAGGGATGCCATCCAGTGGGACCTTGACAGGCTTCAGAGGTGGGCCTGCATGAACCTCATGAAGTTCAACAAGGCCAAGTGCAAGGTCCTGTGCGTGTGTCAGGGCAATCTCAAGCACAAATACAAGCTGGGAAGAGAATGGATTGAGAGTGATCCTGTGGAGAAGGACATGGGGGTGTTGATTGATGAGAAGCTCAACATGATCTGGCCATGTGTGCTTGCAGCCCAGAAAGCCAACCACATCCTGGGCCGCATCAAAAGAAGCATTGGCCAGCAGGATGAGGGACGTGATTCTCCCCCTCTACTCTGGTCTTGTGAGACCCCACCTGGAGTACTGCATTCAGCTCTAGGGCCCCCAACATAAAAAGGACATGGACCTGCTCAAGCAAGTCCAGAGTTGGGCTACAAAGATGATCAGAGGGCTGGAGCA
>JANZLQ010000037.1:9440068-9481052 GCA_026212715.1 Elanus axillaris | reverse complement strand
AAAAAAGGGGGGGGGGGGGGAGAAAAAAGGTACAATATTTGTGTTTGCCATACTGTTATAATGAATTTCTAATTGGAATGTGCTCATTCAAATTTGCTTTCAAATTTATTTTACTTTTATTTTAATTTTTAGTTAAGTTCTTTAAAATTTAAATGTATTTAGACAAACTTTATATAGTGCATACAGCTGTACAGTGGATTTTATGATTTGTTAATTATAAATATATATGATGTCAAAAATTCAGACTTTTTTCCTGCACATTTATAATGCAGTAGTGGGAGAATTTTTACCAAGTTATGCCCTAAATTAAAGTATGTTTGATTATGATGATACATTTTTGCATATGGAGACCAAATTTTTACTGATGTAACTGCTGACTTCTGCAGACTTGCACATGCATTGAATTCAGCTTCAGGTTTGTAAAAGAATCTTTAAATACAGTTTAACAGTAATTATGAAGGTTCCTGCTTCTGTTAAATCTGCATTTCTTTAAATGGAAATTACATTGGCCATGAGAAAAACTACATTACTTTATGGTCAGCAAAATTTCATTCATTTCAGTAGCAACAAAACATGATCCAAAGTGTAAAATTACTGATGAAAGTAAGAATTTGAACCTGTGTTGACAGTGATAGTTTGTCTAATTTAAACAGCATATTTAAACCCAGTTTTGAACAAATGATACCTTATGGATTTAGGCGTATTTTGTCATATTATCTAAAGTGGCATACTAATATAATAGACTAATTATTTTTCTTGTTACTATTTGTTTGTGCTAAACATTATGGAACAAATTTTGGTTTTATGCCCATGGTATAATAGTGAGTGGTACTGAGAGTGTAGGATGAAGGGAGCTTGATTATTCTGACAGACAGTTAATAAATTTTACGCATCTGACATACCACATGTCCTCTCTGCACTATGCCCAGGAAGTCATAGTGCATTACAGCCATAGAAGGTGATTGCCATGACAGTCAGAAGCTGAGTGCTTTTATTCAGATTTGCTTCCAAAATCCGCATGTTCATGTGGACATTTTTTTGTACAAAACCTTTCTGACTTAACTGCTATAAATCATGACCTGTTTAACAAACTAATGTATTTGTAGGTAACTTATCAGTATGTTTAGATAGTTGCTAGAGGAAGAACTAGACCTGTTTAAAGCAGTTTTAATATCCAAAATAGTGTGACATACCTTAAATCATGGAGATGAAGAAAGTGAACAGAAATGGTGGCCTTTGGGTTGTTTGGGTTTTTTTTGTTTCTGGGCTTGCCTTTTTAGAGGTTTTTAGATAGGTAGGTTATCATCTTCTTCCTCAGTTTAAGGCTCACTGAACTTGCTTTGCCTCTCCCTTTCTTTGTCCTTCTTATTGCAGCTAGAATAATCTAAAGGGATAATTCCACACATACTTTGAATGACTGAGATAATGCAGTACCTTAGACTAAAGTGATTAATATCAGAAAATATTGAAATAATAAAATATCTGGCTGCACTGAGATTTTTCTTAAAATTTGTTAGAAAAGGATACTTTTTAGCAAAGGAAAACAAAATAGAAAGGACAAAAGTTAAAAACTGTTGATACTATACCAGGTAAAAACTTGGCAGTATACTGAGGCATGTGTATCATGTGTGTGATATATATACGTTTCATTGATTCTAGCACCCAAGTCCCTTTCTGAATGCTAAGGCATGGTTGATGAATATTATAATCTGTTTTTATTTTCAGATTGAAAATCTACAGGAGCAACTTAGGGACAAAGACAAACAACTAACTAATCTAAAAGACAGAGTGAAGTCATTGCAGACGGATTCTAGTAACACAGACACAGCACTAGCAACCTTAGAAGAAGCTCTGTCAGAAAAGGTAATATTTTCTCATGGAACAGAATTATGTGCTGCTCTTGTGGGTGAAGCGTGTCCAGAAAATGTCTTTTTAGCTTGTTCTGGCACCTGTAACAAAGCCTATGGGCCTTATTGGGAAAGCAGATGGCTCTGTTCTGGTAGGATGAGCAAGGAGTGATTCCTGGCTGATGAACTGAAACAGGAATAAAAGGTAAAGAAGGATGTCCTTTTAAATGGGGATGCAGTAAATGGCCCAGGGCATGGGAGGATTTTCCCTTAGTCAATGGGATGAGTGGTTGTTCCCTGAAAGAAGGGAAAGGCATGGACACCTGACGTAAAGAAGGTAGAGTCTGGGGTATTTTTGTGGCTTTGTGATTTTGATTATACTGTTCTATGGTCTGTTAAGCAGAGCCTAACTGAATAGCCAATAGCAAGTGAGTGTACCAACTGTTAACTTGCCTTGATGTTAGCACTATTGGTTTCCTATGCTTAATTTATAAGAGAAACTGTATTTCCTAAAAAAGTGGAGAATTACTTTTGTTGCTTTAAAAAACTATATGCATTTAATTTGAAAATACCTAGCAGAAGGGATAAATCTGGATTGTTTAAATTAGTGGCATTCCTACCTGTTTCAGTGAGGTCAGGGTTTTCCTTCCAGTTAGCTTTGAATATGAGACATATATGCCCAAAAAATTAGTACAAGTATCCACTTTTTGCAGCTCACTGATCTTTATATATATATCACTTCACTTTAATGTGCAAGGTGAGCGCAGTTAATTAATGTGTTATGTGCCATTCTGTAGTGTGCAATCCTATGAAGGTATTTGTGACAGTATATGACTTTGAAATGCCACTGTGGTGTTGGCACTAACACCTAAAATGCTAATGTTGGATTTTTGATGTCTGTTTAATCACCTTACTAATGTTCACTTGGTCAACAACAGTGAAAAAAGTTGGCGTTACTACTACTTCTGTGGCTTCATATGGATAAGTTTACAGCATTTATGCAGTAAAGAAAGTTACACTCATTTTATTAATTTTCACTGCTAATCTGGACACAGTGCTCACCAATTTCACAGCACATTGTTAAAAAATGACATGAAGTACTTTTTAATCTGTTTTTCCTACCTGTAAACTATCTTTTCTGGATTAGTCTACATAATCACTTTTCAAAATGCCCATAGAGGCAGCTGAGAGTTTAAAACAGTCCTTTAACCATCGTGCTGCTGTTGTCAATGTAGAAAGGAGAGTGAGTGTGACACTGCAAACTTGCCGGTTCTCCTGTGCAACTGGGCATGAAGTAGATTATTGAAAGCCAAAGAAGTCTTGTATCCTATTTTCTGCCTCAGCTATTTTCTGCAGCATTTCAGAGAAAATGCACTTATGCAATACTTCTTAGCTGGGGTAATATGCGAAGTTGCAATCTGTCTTCAATTGTAATGTTATTTCTTTGTTGAAAATATTAAACTAATGATGGCTTGCCAGGGTTTATAGGAGAATCAGCTCATGTGGAGGTATTGATCACATATAGTCGTCTTCTCACTACCAGAAATACAAAAGGTTAAGGAGTACTAGTTTAAAACCTAACCCAAATTAATAAGTGGCAGTTAGTTCTTTTAAAGTTATTTTGTAGTAGTACCATTCTAAAATCTGTTGAAATAAATGTAAACCAATAAATAAATAGAAGTTTTATAATTTTGAAGGTTTTGTATGTATCTGATAATGAAATATTGTATTAGACATACAAATTGTAAAATTTTACTGAACTCAGGATGTGTTATTTTTGAATATCATCATAAGGTTTTGTCCCAGAGGTTGTTTAAATGTTGTGCTGTAGAATTTCTTTGTGTATATGATAACTTGAAATGTGACAACAGTAGAGACCCTGATGGTATAGAAATTTTGTGTCAAGCTTTATTTGATTGCTGTAATAAAGGTTCAAAGTCTGATAAATGATGCTAATTGTAATGTTTTGGAAAAGTTAGATAATCTTAGATCCTTCTCTGAAATGTATTTTTGCAATTCACGTCTACTTCATCTGGAATTGCATAGATGTATATGAGCAGACACTTTTTTAAAGAATCAGTGTGATTAGTGGTTTTTCCAAGTGGAATTGGTTAGAACTCAAATGGGCTCCCTAAGGTTGAATTCTGTACAAAGTAGTCACTTTGCTTACATACACTCAGCTGCGAATGGCATCTTTCCTGCAGTGTTTGCAGGCTACTCTGAGACACATACACAATGAATGCCATGGAGTGTTTTCCTCCACCACAGAGATTTCTGTCTTTTTGCAGCTGATGAAGGCAGTAGTATCTTTTGTAAGCCAATGCTTTTGAGAAGTGGCACAAAGCTGAGTTGTTCTGTGGTTTCTGGTGACTGTTTCAATCAGTTATGTAGAGATTGTTACTTCTGAAAGTTAGGTGGCAGTGTATAAAGGGAAGCACTCTGTTAGTGATATGCTTATCATTCTATATTACTTCAGAAATGCTACTTTGTTAATCTAAGGAAAAGGTACACCGAATTATTAAATAGTAGCCTTTTTCTACAAATGAGCTTTGTAATTTTAATGTGTGACCAGTCACTGTGTGCTACTGGGCAATCTTTTTACAGTTGAGGAATGAATGGTATACTAGATTAAAAAAAAAGGAGAAAAGCAACGCTGCAGAGTAGAATTAATATGAGTGTCTGAGAAACATGGTACTTGATCATAGAGCGTTAGACACAATGAGGAGGAAGTTTCCAAGGTAAAAGCACATCTCTGTATGATTTTTTTTATAGTAAAGAGAAATCATGCACTATTTCTTTGCCATTGTCAGTTTCTTGAAGGCCATGCTTTCAAGGGAGTTTTCTCAATCTTATGTGTAGTCTCTGGGATGTATACATTGAAAGAAGCCAGTAGGCATCTTCCAGAAGCTCCAAACAAATTATTATGTATAGCTTTCTTGTGTCTTCTGGCAGCTAAATACCTTGACTGATTATGTTTACATATGTCTCATTCCTATTTGTGTCCAGCTTTCTAATTCATCCTAGCTGCTCTCAGTGAGTAATGTTTCCTATCCCTATTTCTGTCTGCAGTAGCACTTAAGACCTACAGACTTTATCAATAGTTATTAACTTTTTCCACTGCAAATACTGATAGAAATATGGAATAGATTTTTGTCCAAATGGGACAAACCAAGAACCCTTAGTGATAGTCTCTTATTAACAACTGCATCAATATAAGTACTTTTATCAATTTAAATTTGTAATGCTGTCAAGAAAGGATGTTGCTTTCATTCAAGAATACCTGATTTCCATGGAAATACATTGTTTAGCGTTTTTTGTTTGTTTGTTTTTCCTGGAAATTATATCAGACCTACTTTGCAGCTACATCATCTTGTTTTATACTCTTGAGGTTAGGACCAATTTTTGGCTTTACCTTAACTCTTTGTAAATTCAGTAGTTTTGAGAATTTTAATTTTTTAAAGAATGAAGGAAATACTCCAACAGCATCATGGGAAGCTCCTTTAAAATAGAAATAAAATGTATTTATACCAGTTTAGTTAACCACAATTCAATAAAATTGAATTGAATTGCTTTTCTTAGTTTCTATGGGAAGAAAAAAAATTAAACATGATCGTATGATATGAATGAATTATGAAGCTATTTTTTCAGTCCAAACCCCAAATGTTTGAGCATTTATGTTTTCCTGCATTGTTCTTGAAAATACTCAGATTAACATTTTGGCTTTGAATTAGATAATATGGCTCCTTATTCTTCATGAAAATAGACTTTTTCCAAGTATCTGTCTCTGATTTTCTTTTTCTTTCATATTGAGTGATTACGTAGCTTGGTAATACTAAATGAGAAATTACTGTATACATCATAAAACAGCATCAAAATTTCCTGAAATGGACTCCTTTCAATCTTTGTATCTTTCCAGCAACATTGCTGATATAATTTGTTCTCTTGTCAGGAATCAGAAACACATCTGTGCAACTTTAGTCACTTTTGAGTACATTTTAGAGCTAAACTAAAAAAGTATTTATTAAATTCTTTACCCCTAAGTTTGGTGCCTCTCCTAAGCACTGAAAATTCTTAAGAGCAACAAAGGTTACATTGCAATAAACAAAAAATAACTTTACTCCTATAAAAAAAAGTTTGAGAATCAGAATATGCAAAAGTGCTATCAGCTTCCTTGATGTTTTAACAAGAAACTTTTCAAAGAGTATCTCAGCTCTTGGACTGGCCCAAAGCAGCTCAAGAGGTTGCTTTCATGAAGCTGATATTTATAAAGTTGGTCCTACTGTAGCAGCATACAGCAGATAAGCAATTGAGTATGTCTGATAATAGAGCTATATGCTGTGGCAATTCAGTTCCTGCTTCTGTGATAAAGTGCAAATAGATTAGACCTGTGAGGTCCTAGATTAGTGCATAAGGAAAGCTCGCCAATGCAAATAAGACTGAAACAAGAACACATTGTTGGGATTTCTGCAAGTTAGCTGTTAATCAAGTAAAGCATGGTGTATTAGGGCCTTTTAACACATTTTTGACATTTAGCCTTATGCAGCTGACAGATAAATTAGTCTTCTTTTGTGATTGACTGGGAAAAATTTATACTGTTCATTAATAAGATGAAATAGTGTTATGTTTAATTTGTTATAGAGAAAAAAAATCATTTAGATAAATAAATCTTCAAGAAGGAATTGGTATAAAACTAAATCTGAATATAACTAGATGGATTCTGAATGGTTATTAAACTATTCCACTTAGTAGAGGCTGGCATTTTGACGTTAATATTCAAGAGATTAAAATTTTATATTATTTGTTACTAGGAATAATCCTGAAGTTATTTAGTATCCCATATTTTCCCTTTCTTGCATAATCTATATAGCAAAAGCCAGCTAATAGCAAATAAAAAACCCCACCAAAACACCACAAAAGTAGTGCGTTTGCTGGTTTGTCATTTATGTAATGCTCAACAATGTTGCTGTTGAAGGACCTTCATTCTGTATGAACACATTTCTACCTGAAATCCTGCCACATATGAGTCAAAGGGAGATTTTGCCATTGGGCTGAATGAAGCCAGAAGTTGTGTACCTCTGCAGTTCCAGGGGTCTCGGGGCATAGACAGTTGAAACAGTTGTCTTGGAAACTGATTTAACTACAGATAGCCTGCTACCTTTAGTTTTGGCCATATCTTTTTTACTGTATGCTAAGTGGAATGTACTATGTTATCAATGTGTATTTCTTTCTGAATGAAATAAATAGGGATATGAGTTTTGTATCAGTAGTCAACACTGTTTTCTGTGAGGATTTGTACAGTAACGCTAGTTTGGTAATATGTATGTTCAGTTAGCTACATTTTAAAGGGGAGTTCCGGATGTCAGAGGAATGCTAGATGCAAAATGAAAGTAGCACTATGAACTTCCAGCCCTTTGAAAAGGTTTTCCTTAGGAACCGGGTAGCAAAACTAACTATACAATGTTCTTATTACAAGATTAGGCACTATGGTGCTGATTATTTTCCAATGTCTAAAAGATCTAAAATACATTTATTTACAAGCTCAAATATAACTACTTATTTGCTAAAGATCTTTATCTAATTGTTTAAAACCTTCTAATAATATATAACATTAATTTCACTAATACATATAATACATTATTAAATACTTAATGTGATGCATTTTTAAAAATTTTTACTATTGATGAAACAAATTATTACAGCTGGAAGCCAATATTTTATAACTGGAATTAAAAAAAATATCAGAGGAACATAAATGCTTGAAATGTCTCTATAAGGAATATATTTGAAATCTATCACGTTTTGCACTTAGGCCTAGTTTCACATCCAATAATAGACTAGTCATATAGCAAGCATCTATGAAGATTAATACCTCACATCTGCTTTTGATGCTTGATCTTAACAGCTCATGTTACATAATAAAATATGTTGCATCATAGCTTATGTTTGCTGTATAAACATAATGCAAAAGTAAGTTAATTTTTAAATATTTAAAATAAAAATAAGGAAATATAAACATTAGGATTTAAACTAAAATTCTAATATGTTTAATTGCACTTACACTGGGGTCTGCAATTAGGTCTCTAGTAAGCAACCACAAACATTAGAGTCATTCCACATAAGTGAAGACCAATATAAGAAGCTGAATTTTTCTATTTCTTGATTTGGCATTTAAATATTTTCAGGGAAATGCATAACCCATTAAAGTAAAATTGATTTAAGTGTAGCCAAGTTTTAAATCAGTACTTTAAAATAATGTTTCTTCAGTTCATAAAGAAACAGATTATCAGGTTTAAACGTAATACGTGCAGATAATATGGCATTTAAATGATAGGAGAGTGAATAAAAGGGGGATCTTCAACAGATGCTTAGTGAAAGGCAGATATATAGAAGCTGAAAATACAAGTGGACACTTACAGAAAACTTTGCAGTCTTCCAAAAACATTATGTGTTCCATTTTCTAGTAAGTAGTTCCTTTGCTATGCAGTATGAAAGGAGGAACAGACAACAAGCAGAGGCAATGGACAATCGTTAGCAGAGGTGCTGATGTGGTCAGTGTTACAAAGGGATGAACTGTGAAAATGGGGGGAGAGAGACTGAGCAGAAGAGAAATAACTGATGTTTGAGGTACAGAATCTAGAAAATGTTTCTGCCTATTCCACAGAACCAGTGAGACTGGGAAAGACCTCTGGAGGTTATCTAGTCCAACCCAGCTGCTCAAAGCAGTGTCAACTAAAGCCATTTGCTCAGGGTCTTGTCCAGCTGGGTTTTGAATATCTCCAAGGTTGGGGACTGCTGGGATGAAAATCACAGCTTTGAGTTTAGGCTCTTTTTTACGTATATAAGTGTTGACATTTGGCTTTTTGCAAAATATGCCTTGACCTTTAAAAAGCACAGAAGCAATCTTCAGAAGATCCTCTAGGGCTTGGAGGAACCTCATACCTAGTGTATGGAGAAAATGAATGAATAGCCAGGATTGTCTGAACAATATACAGTTTTAAAAAGTACTTTTACTACTTCAGCTAACTTTGAAAATGAATTACTTTTTTTTCCTTCATTATAATGACCAAATTTATTACAAATCAGAATGGGATGTACATCTGCTCAAATGTTACTTGCATTGTAATGTTTGTTGACATAAAATAACCACAGCTGAGAGTATATTGATATGGGCAAAGGCAAACTTTATGTATTTGTGCAGTGTATATATATGTGTGTCTGTATATAGATATATGTCCCCAGTGTGTGTGTTTGTATATATATGGCAGTATAAAGAATCATGGACAGAGGGAATAAGCATGGGATTTTTCTCTCTTTCTAATAGTAGTAGGCTTCCATGAGTCTTGTCCAGTTCTATGAAATAGTATTTTAAGTATTGATCCCACTCTTACACTCCTTGGAGATTTCAAGCGTAAGTACAAAAGGACTTGAATAGGATCCGTGAGCATGCTGGTGGTTCTACCTGAGCCATGCCACTGGTAGTGTAGAACTTCATCAGCCAGGATGTAGTTTTGTCCCATGTAGGTTTAACTTTCCTTAATGATGTTGCTTCCACTGCACGCCTGACTACTACTTCTAGAATGATACTAGTATTTTGCTTGATACTCTGCTTAAATTGACCTATTCCTGATTCAAATGCAATTCTACTGGTTATTTTATTTTATCCTAAATATTTCTCCCTGATTAGTATTTGCATCCTTCAAGTATTGGTAGATTTTGAAGGTGATCGTGAAGAACATAATCAAAGCTTAATGAAACCATACTATTGCATCTGCTTTTTACATTTGCTTCTTTGAATTCATGACCCAATCCTTGACTGGTGATTTTCAGCAATCCTTATAATAGTAACTGGAAGTCGGCAAAATATTTTAAAATGGGGTTGAGTTTAAATGTGGGTAGGGTTACTGTTAATTAGATGGAGAAAAATCTTCCTCTGAATATCGTAAGTTGTATCAGGGTACTTTTTCTGTGTCTTGGACAACTCTTGGGTTTTGTCCACTCAAAATATAATACATGTACGCTGTGAGTTACTGACAGTTAGCAAGTGACTGATTTCTAATTAGATTTGGAACCTTGAAAACTTCTTGCAACAACTATAGAGTCTACCAGCATTCAAAAAAACATAACCAAATTTAATCTGAGTAAACTAGTCATGGCCTCCTTGTTTTGAACTTATATTCAAGACTTCAATCGCTTATGAATACAGGAAATACATTACTGAGATGAATGAATTTCCGTATCTATCACAAGACTAAACATATTCATGTCGGTATAGATATTTAATGAAGTTTCAGTACCACATTACTCTTATCAAGTATTTAAAACCTTGATCTGATGCTTTTGAAATCAGGGGAAATTTTGCATTGACTTTAATACCATTAACTCAATCTTCCTCTGCTTCTGAAGGCTGATTTTTCTAAGTGCTACTTAATGTAAAGAAAATTTATTCTGTCTTTTGTTAAAATGATTCCTAACTTTTCCATTTTGCAATTCTTTCCCTTGTTAGGAAAGAATAATAGAGCGCTTGAAGGAGCAAAGGGAACGAGATGACAGAGAAAGACTTGAAGAAATTGAATCTTATAAAAAAGAAAACAAAGACCTGAAAGAGAAAGTTAATGCTTTACAAGCTGAACTGACAGAAAAAGAGGTCAGTCTTTTCAGTAAAATCTATGTTCTTCTATCTATGTCATTATGATGAAAGTAAGTGCATTAGGATTACTCTTGAATCATTTTGAGTACTGAAATTCTGCCACTTCAGTGGTCAGCTTCTAAACTATTTTCTTAAGCATTGGTCATAGTCCTCATTTTTTTTCATAAAATATTGCTTCAGTTTTTGTGTATTTGTTTGTCATTCTCTCTACTTTTTCTTTTACATAAGCCTCCAGTAGGCTCACATATTCCATTGTTGCTCCTGTTTTCATTGGTCAGTTAAAGGAATAGACTTCAAAGTAATTGTACCTCCAGAATATAATGTCAGCTTGTCTGTTATGAATGTTTCTATGTTTCACTGCATGCCAGCTCCTGTGGTTCTAACTGGTTGTATTCTCAAAATGGTGTATTTTGCTATCAATGCTTATCTTTGTGTCAATTCTTTTGGGGGAAGGGGAGGGGGAAGAGGATCCAAGTGCTTACTAAGTTGGCAATAAGTTAGTGTCCTGGCGACTAGGAATTAACTTTTTACTCTTGGTCATTTTTCAGTCTAGTTTAATCGATCTCAAAGAACATGCATCTTCATTGGCATCAGCAGGGCTGAAAAGAGACTCCAAACTTAAGTCTTTAGAAATAGCCATAGAACAAAAGAAAGAAGAGTGTAGTAAGTTGGAAGCACAGTTGAAAAAGGTAAGTTCCATCTTAAAACAAACAAACAACAATCAGAAACCCAAAAATCAACATCCCACCCCCTCATTTTGAAAAATTAAGCTTATTTACTCTTCTGGAGTAAATCTAAAATCTACCCATCTTACGCTTTTTGCTGATGCTTGCATCAAATACTGCTGACGTTTTCCTAAGAGGCTCATACCAAAGCCACTAGTGAGCCTCAGAAATTATCTTGAATACCTATATGAGGGAATTTTGAGAAGCTGCTACAAAAAGATGAACTGGGGGCAGGACATTGGAGGGAAGATAGAATGGCAGAAAGAAATTATCGAACCAGCAATTTGTATGTATATGAATTTGTACCTCTATTAGAAGTAGACTGAAATGTTTGTACCATGGGAAAAAATTAAAGTCTCACCTAAGAAATGCTGTACTTCCTAATAAAAAAAATTCTGCTTCCAAAATGGAATCTAGCTAGTTTTTATTTTGGTGGGGTTTTTTGGCTTTGTTAGTGAACACATGTTTGTGATAATTAAGCAAAATAATGCATAGTTTATCTCAGGTAGCAATTCAGTATTTTTATTCAGCAAGTAGTGGAAGCAAACATTTAAAGGAAAACATACAAATCCTATATTTTATAACATGGTTTTATTTAAATTGATGCATTAAAATAGTTTTTGCTTAAATGATTTGCAGGTTTGTTGATGCCCTTTCTACCATATGTTGTTTCTTTGACCTTTTTCTGTGTCATTTGGTAATGTCTGCTCTCATTGTTTGAACACCAATCTCATGACATATTTGATGGGTTTAGGCATTATGTTTGCCTTCTGCAATTCATGACTAAGTGTGTGTCAAACATTAATTTTTTATATTGATATCTAATGCTTCACTTTCCAGAAAAGAGTATTTATTAGTTCTACAAATGGTACCACCATTAGGATAATATTCTGACACTCTTTTTACCCAGGTTGAGTAGTCTCCTGCTCGCTGTTTAAGCACTGTTTCAATAGCCTTACCTGTGAAGAAGGTATTGCAAAGTATAAAGGATATCAGAGTGTAAAACTTATGCTGCTATTATTTTTTAATTCAGAATGAATATGTGCCATTAGGTCCCTATGTTACATGTTTAGTTGTGGAGAGGAAGGAAGGGTATCTTTTCAATAAGCATATACAAAAGCTTTTAATGGAAACACGACTACTTTAAATGTTTGATAGTTATAAAAGTTACTGATGTCAGAATTAAAATACCCAAGGAAGCTATTTCCCTGGAAGTCCTTTATTTTTTTTTCTTTTGTTAGAAAATGTTTGTTTACTTTGCACTTAACTACAAAATATACTTCATTACAATCTGAAGTACCTTATTTTCTTCATTTAAAAAAATAGTTAAAAAATCCCTTAAAGCACAGATCACTTAAAAATCAAAATCCTCTTGAAGGACTTGAAATCCTAAGTCAATCTTTTATGACTGTACATATAAACACATCGTACAATCATGGAAAAATAAGCACTTATAGAAGTCAGAGAGTGTCTGGGATGTCTTTCGTATAAAAAGGGAGTATATTCCCTGTGTATAAATACAAAGGATTATTAAATGAAAGTTGAAAACATAATAGTTTTATTATATCATAAATACAGCATAAAGCCCCAATGGAAATTCACCCAACATTTGTAGGAGACCAGGTATTTCCACCATAAAATGTAGTTACAACCTTCTTTGTGGGCATGTTTAGTTGAACAGAAACAGTGACTGTTAATGATAGTAGACTCCAAACAGTAATTTTCAATTCACATTTTCTCTAATAAAATACTTTATGTTCAAACCTGTAAATATCCTGTGTAAAAAGTAATTGGTCCCCAGAAAACTACCTTCACCATGTTTTCACTCTTTAGGAAACTAACTGAAACAGAAATCTGGGTTATTCTTGCATATGTCTGAGTTAGAGTAGGAGGGAACATCAACATAGTTAGGAGTAAATTAACCTGCATGTCCCATAAGTGTGCTTATGTACAAACATTACCCACTATGGAAGCTAGAAGGAATGGTCACAGTTTATATCTCTTTTTCAAAAGTGACTCCAAGGGGCTGTCTGTTACTTTGAGAAATTTGAATGCACTTTACACATTACTCTCTCTCTAAAAATATCATAGAGAAGGCACTTTTCATTATGATATTGTAAAATCATAATAGTTTAATGTTGATTTATATGTTTTAACAAATTATACAAATAAATATAAAGATAGCATTCTGTGCACGTTTTCTAGGAGTTAATTTTCTGTGAGCACTAATGGTAATAAGAACTGTGCCTGAAAGAAAATGTGTACAAAGGACAAATCCAAACAAAAATCTGTAAATTAAAAAAAGTCCCAATTTTAAAAGTTTCTCTTCCCTTGTTTCCTCTTCCTGGTTTTTGGAGAGAATAAGATTCATTTATTGATAATAAAGATATTTTTGATTGGGTCTGATTAGATCCAAATTTTTTTTTAATATTACATAACTGGATTGTTTGCATTTCAGCAGGAGAAAACATGCTGATTCTAAACTCACTGCTTTAATTTTATAGAGTAGACACATTTCAAAAAGTGATAGGATATTTGTAAAGAGTGATTATTCATGTGACTGTGCTATATTTTGGTACACAAAATAATGTTTAAAACTGTAGGCATACTTATTAAACTTCTTGTGACAAAGATTATGGATTGAAATTCATAAAATTCAAAAAAATCATAAAACCCAGAAGAATGCTCAATGCTTTTTTTTGCCAAAATTCCACAGACTTTTTGTTTACTTACTTTGTATTGCTACTAGTGAAAGAACAGCAGGAATTACCTAATAGGTAGCTAAGTTTTATATATATATGTGTGTGTATATATATATATAATCTTATTATCCACTCTAGAATTTCCTCCTTTTGTTGTTTTTCATTATCTTAAATTTACTTGCTTACTGACATATTTGCAGTTGCTAAAGTACTTTTTGCCAAGCTGTACTGTAAGAAAGTCATTCTGCATAGAAAATTCAGTCTTGTGTTAAACAAAAGGAAAGTAATCAATTTAATGATACAATTTAATTAATCTTTTATTATTACCGGCTTTGAAGCTTTGGTGATAAATTGCAGCCTCAGCCAAAAGCACTTCTTGTGATTCATTGCTTGAGACCAGCACTTAATGTATCATCAAAAGTGGACACCTTTCTTTATTTCATGGGTTATTTAACTTGAGAAAGGGAAAGTAACACAAACCTTAAATTTCTTACTCCAGCCATTCTTTTTTAGGAGCCAAAGTCAACATTTATGTTTCCCCAGTGCCTCTCACTTTCACCAAGGAATGTTTAGAATCTTAAATTTCTACTTTTTTTTACAACAAGTTCTTCTGTGCAAATGCACTGGTTTTGTAGAGCTAATGCTGTTTTCCTGGATCTTTCCTTCTTTTCCTGTCTGTGCTTCACTCCTTTCCAACTTTGCAATGTAGCAAGCTGAACAGTTGTTCAATCAGATGTACAATCCAGTAAGTTCTTTTTAAAATGCCCGCTGTAACATATGAAAGCATGAGGATCCATTACCTTACTGTGTTGTGCTCTTCCTCTGTGGAGCTTTGCAGAATAATTCTGATGCTGCTATGCTATATTCATTAAATCCAAATAAACGAACTTTGTGGACTTCAAGGCCATTTTAAGAAAGAATATGAAATGTATTAAATAGGTACATACAGTATTTCTGAGAAAACAAATATCTTAGCCTTTAGGTCCTCAACTTCTCCATTAGAAAAAGCATGCAGATGATTTCTTTTTATTTGCTTTTTAATTCTTCCTTTTGCAGTACTTTATTTGATCCTTCAAACTTAAATTTACTCAGTTTATCTTAAGCGACTGAGTTGATTACATGAATAATAATATCTAGGAAGTGATGTACTATTTTCAAAAGTCTGTATGATTAAAAAAGTTTAGATCAGTTTTACTCATAAAAGGCTGTATACATTCAACATATAAACATTAAGAATATGGAAACTTTTATTTAACTGAAAAAAATGCTGAAATACAAGATGATGAATGTAAAGGGCAGTATTTGAAAAAGCCAAATGGTATTACTTTGGGTGTTTAGCATTATTATTCTTGCCAATGTCTGCTTTAATTGCACAATATCTATCCTTATGACTTGACTGTGTTCCTTTTTCAATTTGAGGAAGAGCAGTAACAAACATTCTGCAGAAAACAGTTTTCATTTTTTTTTGGCTGGCACATTTAATGTTCTGTGAGCATCACAGGACAGAAAAAATGATCTAACTGTAATAGCAATTTACAAGTTATAGTTTACATAGTAATCATAGTTGGAATTACCATGTAATTAGGATAGTATATATAGAAGAACTGGTTTTGTGGTTTAAGTAATGTGATACTATACATTAGGGAAAGTATTGCCTTCACTGAAGTCAATGGGAATTTTGCCATTAATTTCAGTGGACCAGGATTCCACCTTTGGAGTCTATTATTGCTAACTTTTGTAGCTTCTAACTATGTAGTGGATATGTCACGACTTACGTATTACAAAAGAGTCCCGCAGAATGTGCTGTATTTACTTTTAAAGTTACTGGTTAATCAGTTTCAGAATCCAGTTATAAATTGATTGTAAGCAGCATAAGACCTGATATTATCACCTCTACCATCCAGCACACTGCTGGTCAAAGAGCTTTTCTCTTTGAATGATAAACCCCTTTTTTCTGTACCATCTTGGCTCACCTTTGTGGTATTTATGTTTCTATTCATATCATTTGCACTCCTACTGTGCATGTCTTTTCAGACTGGAGTCTTTTTTTTGTTAGTTTTTCTCTTGATTTTCATAAATGCTTTCCAGTCATCATTTCAATATTAGTTCTGCTGTATGGAATTCATTTGTTACTTCCTAGTCTATTTGTGTATGGTATTCCAAAGTCAGCCAGTCCTTCTTTTATTTTATTTCATTTTTTTCTCCCTTTATGTGCTTAATTTTCAAAAGGACAGCCTGTTGGCAGTTCTGAAATAATGGATGCAACACCCTTTTCCTTTGGCAGCAGGCAGCAATTTTGTAGTATATCCATGAGACAGGCTTTGTTAAATAAACTTTTCTTGCTCATCTTCTTTCCTCTCCTACTTATATATCAGTCTACTTTTAAAAATGTAAGTAGTAATGATCCTGTTCTCCCGCCAAACCACTTAATATCTTGAAATGAAATTGTGATTTGATTGAAGTCAATGGCAACATACTCTTTGAATTCTGCAAGGCCAAGATTTCACCTTTGTTCTTTGTGAAGGCATAATAGAAGTTATTTGAAACATTTGGGTTTTTTGTACTGCAAATCATTATGATCCTTTATTTAACAGAATGTTTCCTTGCCTTTTGTTTGTTTGTTTGTTTGAGAATAATAGTGTTATAAAAAAACAGATGGCAATCTAATCTTAAAATACTGAAGTTTTGTTTACATGAGTTGGAGAACTAGCAGTCAATCTCTGAGTAGACCTCTTTTAGCCCATGCAGTAATACAGCATTTTTTTGTGGTGGAATGTGTTTGGTACCTGTGTATAAGTCACAAGATATCAACTCCAAGACTTTCATTTATTGCTGAATCTAATGTTTTTTAAATACAGCAATGGAGAGAAGTGTTTTATTCTTATACACATTTGGGTACTAAAGTGGAGATGGAAGGGGTGCAAATCCTCCATACTCTACACTGAATGATTTCACAATGTGCTCACCTGTGTGAATAAGATGTGAACAGAATTGGGCACACATTTCGTGATGTTTTGAAAGGTCAACTTTTTGAAATACCCAATGAATTGTTGTGCAAAATTAACTATAAGAAGTTACATGATTGATTTTGTACTGTAATGAAAATAGAACTATGTACTTAGTTTGGAGTTCTGGTGAATTGTTTTCTGAATAATACTTAATTTTCCAAATGCTTCACCAGAGCAATGTCAGATTAAAATTTAAAGTACTTGCAGAACCCACTCTAAATTGCTTAGAGCAGTCCCTGAAGTAAAAAAACAAAAACAAACCTCAAATTTTAAGGAGACTACAAAAAATTAAGGTGACAGCAATTGTTTTTTAGTTTAATATTGAAAGTAATAAATTTTGAAGGATCTTACAAAGTAATTTCTTGCATGTAAATTCTGCTGTTCCTTTTTTTTTATTAAGTACTCTGTTGATTTCTGTGTAATGTTTATGTCTGAAGCTTTAAAAATTAAATACTATATCTATCCATCCATTTCTGTTATGGAGAATGATGCATGCATGATTGTGCCATAAAATTTTAATAGACTAAATAATTCATGTTGCATGTCTGTGCCACACTATTATGGTGTTTCTGTAGGAAATTTGTGGTTTACATAAGGAAATGTTACTTTACTTCTAAAGTATTTGAAGTACTTATTAAGCAAATATCAGAACAGATGCATAATCACTGTAAAAATTAGTGAAATTCTAATGGTAGTGATCTGCTATTTTTATTAAATTGTAAAAGTAATGTACAACAGCACAGTCACAAGCTTGGCAGTCAAGACATAATAAACCAAGCGTGCTACTTTGAAACTAGTCTAATCTGCACACACAAGTATTATCATTTACAGATACAGATTAAGAGATCAATTACTTTGCTGCTGAAAGGTATGTATGAACCAGTCTCTCTTAGCCCTAAAAGCCCCATAAAACCAGAAAATGTATTCCTCCCAAGAAAACAGAGAACTTAGGGAGAAAAAAGTGGACAGAAATGAAAAAATGGATAGAAGAGAGGACAGCAGTAGTAGGCAGAGACTTTCTGGTTCATGTGACAACCATGCAGCTTCTGGTTAGAAGTGAGCCAAGCCTGTCTCCCACAGCCTGCAAAGAAGCCAAAGGAATCTGCCCTGTCTGGGTGGGAGCAGGGTCAGTATCAGTCCAGTTGCCTTTAATCTCCTTTGGGCCTACTGTTTGACCTCAAAAGTCAAGTTCCATCTGTCAACAAATCACCCCTGGTCTGTATATAACAACTAAAAAAAAGCGCCTAGTTCAAATTCAAACACATCTTTCAAAACTATAAGATGTAATAGGGCTCTTATAAGTAATTCTATGCCTTTGTCCTGGAAATGTCAAATGGATTGTGTTCTGCTCTCTTGTAGCATTAGCAGCTTTGTTTATGACATGAAGATTCCCTTAAAGGGATTCATTGCAAGTTAGAGTACCACCTGCAGAAAGCTCTTTTTAAAAAATGTTTTATGTTCTTGCTCCCCCCTTTTAACTAACTTTACTTTCCTTCTTCATTAAGGCAACGCATTTGTAGAAAAATGTTTCCTGCCAGTAGTCCAAAAATAATCTGTACAAAGTCCTTGTAAAAGTAGAAGCAACAAAGTTAATTGGTGATTTGCAATACTGGCATTTTTTAAAATTATTTTTTTCTAAGATTAGAATAACGTTATGCTTGTCTTTGAACTCAATGCTTATATTGATTTATATGTGACATTATACGTAACTGTGCTGCACCTCAAAACCCTGTTGGGTTAAGTTGGATACTTAATCACATTGGATTTAATCATACCTTATAGGTTCAGCTTCATGTTGAAAACCATGGGGAAATACAATGACCAAGTTTGTGCTACGAAATTTTCCAAAAACACATCCCACAAATATGGAATGCAAGACTACCACAGAAAGCACAAGAATTGAAAATACTTTCACAACTTAACATCAATTTCCTTAGCATGCCATTGAGCAAGGATTATAGCACTAAACTGAAGAATATAATTGATATTTATGATTTTAAGTGATGTTTTAGTTATAAACTGTGCAGTAGATAATTTGTTCAGTACATTTCTGAGCTGCTGCCTGACAGGAATATTCTGTGATAGTTGAACATTTGGCACCTTTGCATTGGTGACACTACCATGTTCTTGCCCAATTATGTATTTTCATCATAGAAGGTCCAGTGTGGCAATGAAAAGCAAAAAAAAAAAACGAAAAACAAAACAAAAAAAAACCCCAAACAACCCCACACAAAAAAACAGGCTTCTCTATCTCTTCTGCATTGCTTTTTTCCTGGGTTAAAACTAGGGTAGAGGTGTATGGGGGAAAAAAGTTCAGGCTGAAGCTGAGAGCTCCTGCATACTAAAGTGCAGAAAAGACTGGTTAGAGGGGGGAAGGTAGGTGTTTTGCCTGTTTATGAAATGATGGAAGCAAGGCTGGTAAATAAGTGAATTATATGTTAAAATAAACAGAAGGGAAAGCAAGGTGACAGAGAGGAATATGAAAGAGTGATAGCATCTAGAGGGGGAACTGTGAAATTCTGGATTTACCCTTAGGAGAGGAGGAGAAATCTGAGGAGCAATAGGGAACAACATGCTTTTTGCACAGGTTCCTCAGTATCTTAAAGGTGGGAGTTGGGTTAATTTTTTTTTTTTTTTTCCCTAGAGTGAACTTACCTTTACCAACCTATGGAATTATTTCTGTTCTTTGCAAAAGAACATGTAGTGTTTATTTTTTGGAGATAGATAAAATGTTGTCTAATATGTAAATAGAGCTGATGGAAAACTGAAGTGCTTTGCAGCTGGAAATTGGTACACAGTCTCTCATACAACTGGCCCTGAGTCCGAGTACTACATTTACTTCAAAATTACAAATTTAGTAGAAAGTAAATTTCTTGATACAATTAACACCTGGTATAAAATAAATCAAAGTTTATTATTAAAGCAGGAAGATTTATGAGGATGAAAAAGAATGTGTTGCTAGCATCTGACCCAAACAGTAAAATCAAGATACTCTTTGGATGTTATTTTGAAATGAACTCTGTGTTAGGAAAGTCCTTTATCTGCACAGAATTCAGAGCTGGAGCATGTATTATTATCCAAGATAGACAATTCGAAGAGCAAGGCCAATAGGTTTAGTGGGCATCTCATGTCATTCCCTTGACTTATTTTGGTAACCGAATATTTCTTCCGAATAAAAATCTCACAGTAGGATAAATAACCCTTAAAATCTACTGTCTTTTTTCCTATTATCCTCATGCTTAAATGATATGTTACATGCAAACCCCCTAAGTTTATTCCCTAGTAATTTTAATTTTTTAATTGTTGTATTTACACTAAACCCAGGCTTGTTCTTTATTTATACAGAAAATTTTAACCATTGCAAAGAATATGAACCTTCTAGTATCTGTAGTTTATATTAATTCTTTTCAAAACATGCATGTTTCATTTTGATATGCGTTTCTTTCATTGCTTGCTTGCATTGTCTATTCCCTGAAATTAAGAAGGATAAGTAAGTCCACGTCTTCTCTGCGTAATAGGATAGTTGGAGGACCTGCGATTCTAAATATCCTGGATTTCTGTAAAACTCCTGTATGTTAAGAGAATGTTATCTGAATTTTCTATGTTTAATGTGCACTGCCTTAAACTACTTGTTTTTTCCTTGCCTGCTCTTTCAAGATGCCAATTAGGAATAATGGGAAGCAAGGGGTAGGCTAAGCATTGCAGTGCATTGTTGTTTCCATCTGTCTGTGATTATTCCAGCCAACAGTTTAAAGCACTTGATGCCTGATCATGCTCCCATTGAAGTTAATTGGGTTTTTGCCATTAGGTTTGATGGGAGAAAGATTGGGCTTTGCACTGTTGTTGTTGTATTCATTACGTTCTTTCTTGTCTGTGAAACTGCCACCCATCCATGCATGTGTTTGCCAGGTTTGTGCCGTTTTCACCAATGGGCTTGGTCTTCTGATGTTTCAGGTTAAGTATTAATGGTAAGAGAAAAAGGATTATTGGGTAAAAGGTCTGCTGAAAGCAAATTTTTAATTTATTGGCTTGTATTTTGAAAACAGAAGTGCATAAAAACATTTTCTTTTAAATTTTTTGTATCAAACTGCATTTGAAACATGATTACAAAATGTACATATGTATCTGTGCGTGTATATATATACACACATGGACAATGTGTATATAGGTATGGGGGAAGAGAAAGAATATGATTTATTAAGAAATTGCCTATGTATTTGAAAGACTTTAAAAGCTTAATGTGAATTAAATTAATTACAAGGTGATTTTTTTAATTTAAAAACCACCCTTAAAATATGGTCACTTTAATGTGTAAAAAACCCCCTTCAGGATGAGAGCATTTGACTGTAATTTTAGACTATACTGATATTTTCATTCCTTTTTAGAATGCTTCTGTAGAAAAAATTCGTATCGGACAGAAATACCCATAATCCTTTTTAATGAAAAGTTGAACTTCGAGACTGAAGAAGTAAAGCTCTTAAAGCTATATAAATTATTTCATCCTTATCTTTTTTTTTAAAAAAATATTGATTCTGAAGGCTCATGAGGCTGAAGAGGAGGCACGGATGAATCCAGAGTTTGCAGACAGAATGAAACAGCTTGACAAAGAGGCATCATACTATAGAGAAGAATGTGGCAAAGCTCAGGCTGAGGTTGACAGACTTCTAGAAATACTCAAAGAAGTAGAGAATGAGAAGAATGACAAAGATAAGAAAATTGCTGAATTAGAAAGGTAAGTTTTGGATTATTTGTCTTACATTGAGTGACATTTTTATTTATTTGATCTTCATTGCAGAGTAGAGAAAGAGTAGACCATGTTTTTTAATAGAATGTTATGTCTTGTAAAATTGAATCAGAAATGAGAAAAAAAAAAAAAAAAGGCTACCTGAGAAGTGCATCTCCTGTCTGCTGGATTTGGAACAACTTAAGGTTTCTACCTTTTACATTGTCTCCATGAAAAGAACATGTATAGGAAAAGCGGTATGCAATTTACAGTGACAACAACCCTCCCAGAAAACTTTTTGGGGAACAATCCTGTGTTTCTAGCAACTGGTAAATCAAAAATTTTCCCATGTGTTTCTCCAGTGTGAACAGCATTACTAGTTCTGAGAGGTCCTGAAAAGTATCGATAAGTATTTCTAACTAGTCTCATGATTGTTTAGTAATAGTTATAACTATTTCTCAGTGTTTCTTTAGTCATTGTCCGCTACAAATGAATCTTTTCTGATGTTGACCAGGCAGTGTTTGTCTTATTTCTGAGAAGGTTGTACAGTCTTTCCTTAATGGAGACAGGAGGGTTTGGGGATCCATTTGTCTTACGCCCTTTGTAATTAAATGGTTCTTGGAACCTTCTCCCATATGGTATGCTGAGATTTATTTGATTGATAAGCAATTTATGTGGATATAATTTCTTTTTCCCTTCCTGTACTTAGCCACTCTTGGGTAAATGAAAGAAAGAATTTTATGATTTCTAATATTTTATATAATTGTTTTCTAGTGATCAAGTCAGAAGAAAAGTGCTTCACAGGTCCAAAAGAGAAGTTTAAGGGATCTCATTATTGTGATTACTGCTATAGTTCTAGTCAAGACATAACACTGCTCTGTCCCATTAGGGAGAATTACAGTGAAGGAGGGGAAGATCTCCTGTATATGTTGGTTACCTTAGGGGGAGGAAAACAGCCAGATGAGAAAGGATGTGTAGAGCATCTTTTACTGATGATGACTTATCAACCTTCATAGTTATTTGTTGCCAAAACTTATGTTTCTCTGCAGATATTTGGCAAAGGTTTAACAATGATAATAATGAATGACTTACAGTTATCAAAGTATCGTAAGAACCAAGACCTCAAATTTAAAGTAAAAAAAGATTACTCAAAATAGAACTGAGTGTTTATGTGAGGACAACTTTAATTAGCAGTTACCTCTCTCACCACATCAGGAGGAGTTTAGAATACTCTAGTGTTTGCACTGATTTTAATGTGTAAAGTAGATACCTGAGGAAGCTTGTAATGAAGAGTGGTCACTTTGTGCACCGTGACTGAATTCTGCCTAAACTCCTCCAAATCCTAAAGCAGCATATTGGAAAAAGATAACACGATTAGTGAATTTGTGTTGTCAAGAAAGTGCTACCTATTCTACCCATCAGTGCATGTACTGTAGGGGTAATTACAGACCTAGGCTTGTAATATAGTGACTCCAGGTGTGACCAAGCTGGAGGAAACTGACTGTGTAGTTTTTACAGAAACAGTAACTGATATCCTGATTGAGCTATAAATCTACTGAATTATTGTGTGACATTAGATGCAATAGTAGGCATGCTAAACTTTTGTTCAAGACGATCTCAAGAGATTTATCAAGTAGCAATCATATATGTGTTGAATGGTTGAATATTAAAATGACAAGATTAAAAGATGAACATGATGAAGTAGTGAAGCTTGTGATCTAAAATTTTCAGTAAATGTTAATTTGATTTGAATATTTTATGTAAAAAACAGATAAAGGATCAATATAGATCAGTAGATTTATTTGAATTAAATTGACAATTCTAGATACAGACAATGATTACAAAGAAACAAGGAACCCAGTGATGCAGATACATTACTAAAGCCTTGTCAGCTACAACCTCTTCTTATTATCTGAGAACCCTGTAGTGCATTATGTAATGGACAGAATTTTCTTTTTTTTTTTTTTTTTTTTTTTTAAAAATTAAATGCACTTTTATCAGTGAAATTTTGGGACACTGCTTTCCAGTTTGTTATTGTTGATGGGGGTGTTGATCCTGAAATAACATTTCAGAAAATAATTTGGTACCACTGAGTAGGCACAGACTTCTTTGAACAGGATATACCGTACTTCGAATGTGATAAAGTAGTTCAGTTTTTCTAGGAACATTTAAGTACTTCTGCAATGGCATGACCAGCTAAGGACAGTAGTATGTTGCAATTTTGGGGAATCATTATCCTCTAAGATTTGTTCGTGAATTCTGTTAACTTTAATGCAGTTTCTTACTTATGTACAGCTTTCAAGATTAATTCCAAATTCCTATGCACACAGTATATATAAGTTAATTATTGTAAATTAGTAAAAAAAAAAGGAATTATGTAAAAATTATCTATTATTGGTTTCATCAACAGAAGTTACTGCCTTTACTTGGTAATGGAGTCTTAAAGCTACTTTCCACCATGCATAAGCACAGGCATGAATTTGTTGATTAGTACAGTAAGGCTAGCAATTTGCCAGCAATATACAGGTGTAATAGGGAAATATTTTTAGAGAGTGCATGTCTAACCCTTCTTACTAAACAGGCTCAACTTCGGTTTCTCTAAATTTCATTTATTTTTTCTCCCTCTTCCTTATTTTCTAAAAATATTGGCCTAAAGATCTAAATCTGTATAGAGCTGTGCCACCTGTGGGTGTCCCTAGAGAGGGAACTTTGATGTTGAAATTCCCCTTTCTAGGGGGTTAGGTGGAGTGTAAATTGCTGTAACATTTTATGAAGTGCTACTACTTTTTCTGCTTGTAATGACTACTTGATTGGCTCATTATTGAAGGGAATAGGTGGAGCCAAGGCTCAGTTTACCCACTTTATGGGAATAAAGCATTTTGAAAATGACTGCAACTTTAACAGACGCATATTTGAAAATGTTCTTTCCTTCTTGTCCCGCTGCTTTGTAATTCATATAATGTGCTCTAGGTTGCTATTTTCTCTCCTTACTTTTTCTCCTTTTTTTTCTTGCTCAGAAACAGCATATCTTCAACATTTTCCCTAACTTCAGATGCAAGGGCATCTCTGGGCTTTTGTATGAAAATGAATGCTCTTTTGAAATGTGTTTGTTGGTTAACAGCTTGCTGGGATCCATGTTCAATGCTATGCCAACATCTTTACATTCCAAGACAATTGTAACAACGTAAAACCTCAAAAGTTATAAACATAAATTTCTGAGAGTTATAATCAAGAATATTGCAAGTTATGGTATATTCACAATATTTGTTATATTCACATACAAATTCATCAGCATAATGCGGTGTACTTGTATAAATCAGTTTGAAAAGTAAAAATGTTTGTAATAAAGTTATTTACAAATTCACACAAGAATTAAAAGATGATGAATACTAATGTTCTGCTATTTGTCAGCAAGTATTGACACAAAGTGTCAAATACTCAAGGATAAAAATATCTGCTTCAAAATATGGGCGATTAAATTTATAAGTCTATGCTCTTTGGCAAATAAACATTATTAATAATCCTGAAGAAGATTTTGTATGAATGGTAATTCTTCTTGGTTTAATGTGTTTTTTCTTGCCTCAAAATCTGTCACACTTCTGACTTGCATCACTTCAAGATTTATGATTCCTACTGCTCCTCATATTTAAAACCATGTTGGTCTGTTTCTTAAATTACTCTCTCTATATTAATTTTGTATTTTATAGTTTCTTATTACTACATAGGAGAACCAATTCCTCTTCCTATACTAAAGCTGTTTGATAACTTCTATTACATCTTTTATGATTTATGTTTATAATGAGAACAGGTTAAAATTAAATGCAATATATCCCAGCATAATGTACTTTTGGTAAACTTAGCTTGATGTTTTTCTTTGGTTTTCTTGATGAAGGAAATGTGGTGTGGTTTTTTGGTTTGGGATTTTTTTTTTTTCTGTAAATGAAACTGTAAGAGAGTGATCAGCCTCAATTTTAATGTGAAGGGCCTAGCCAAAGAGAGGTAACTGCATCTGAAACGGAACTGTCAGGATGGAAGGAATATATTGTTTAATGCTTTTATTAATGGTGTTAGAATGAAAAGTATATTTATGAAATATGCTAGGGAGTTTGAATCATGAAATTTAGTGGAATACAGTAGTACAAAATGCATGATTATGAAGTTAGGACCAGTAAGACTGCCTGCTGTAAGCTAAGGATCATACTTGATAAAGTTTAGGAAGAGAAAGATTGGGTGAGTTTGCTTCTGACAATGGCATTGTGAGCCATCTAAATACTGAAGCAGACAATAATGAGGTGTGAATTCTGATATGTCAGAATAAATGTCTGCAGTAAGGATAGGAAGGTATAAATGTCATCGAGTGCTAGCAAGACTCCATGTGGAGAACTGCTGTATACTTCTCATTGGTCATATTCGAGAAGGTTGAATGAAAACTGGAAACAGGTGCAGAGAGGGCTGCTAGGGTAAATAAAAGAATGGAGGGCTCGTCACAGGTGGACTCTGAACAGCAGTGGCTTGTTTCTCTGGGAAAACAAAGGCTTGGTAAGGATGCTTGTTCTCTATAAATATGTGAAAGGGTAAGCGCTGTGGTGAGGGAAGAGTGATTTTGGTAAAAGGGTGTTGGCACATAAGACAATGGAAATAAATTATCCATTAATAAATTTAGACTGAAAAGAGAAAGAAAATGATGAGAACATCATATAGGTTGCAAAATCTTGGATCTGCTTTTCTCCAGTGGTATGTTAAATGGTCAGTTGTTTGCTTGACTGTAGCTTCTCAGCAAAGCTTACAACAATATGAAAGTCCATTTAAAAATACTATACTAGCTATGAGACAAAACCAGTTTGTTTTTCAACAAGAAGTTTGGTTTTTTGTCACCCACTTTTCACAGGCAGTGGTAAGTTTTGGGTAATAACACTATAGATGCACATTTAAGTTCTTGGGGTGATCAGACTACAATTAATTAATTCTGAATTGATTTGCATTTGAATTCTGATGAAAGTAAGTCCATAGAGCACTGACAATTCATTGTGTAAATGACAAAACATCAGCTCATGGAACAATTGTGCTCAAAAGAAGTATTTTTGTGGCTTTTAAAAAATCTCCCTTTTATGAGTGAATGAAAAACTGCACCAGTGACAGCTTTAAGGATTAATCTAGCTGTGTGTCAGGCAGGGATTTTATTTGCCTTACTTAATTGAAAGGGCAGGTTAGGTATTTTTTAATAAATAAGTTATCAAGCATCGGAGTATTTTTAGTGATGAAGTATTAACCTTATTCTTCAGACTGAAGAGAAATACTGCTGTCAGCATTAGAAGGGGCTATATTTCTTGGGGGTGGGGTGGCAAATCTCTGTCTTTGACTGTTAGGTACAGTACTTTGTGAACTTCTAAATGTATCTTTGAACAAGCTGCCAAATTGTTTAGCTGTTTTGGCTTTCAAGGAAGACTTGAATGTGGGTCATCAAACCTGTGTAAGTTCGAAAAAGGACTATGTGGTATATGATGAGACACTTGTGTGGCAGCAAACACGACCAATATCCACCTAATTTATTTCTTCCATTTGGTGTGTGTATACATTTGGATGGTTCTAAACATGGATGGCTTTCCACAGTCCACAAATGACAAGATGCCATTTTACTTTAAATATTTTGTTTTATCCAGTGCACAGCAAGGATATACTGCTACAAAAATTTTATTTTACTTCTCGCTTTCCCTTCCCTTTCCTTTTTTTTTCAATAAAATCTGATGATATAACATCTGCTTGTTATATTTTTAAAGAACTAATGTGTTCCTCCCTTTATTCTCTTTTGCTGTCTTCCTCTCTATCTGTTTTTCTTCAAACTGCTGCTTTCATCCCTACTCCAACCAGCTTGACTTCCAGGTCAGTATTTTCTGCTCTCCTACTTAATTGCCCCTCCTGCAATGAAGGTTTTCATTGATGCTTCATTTATTTGACCATTTTGTTTCCATATTAATAACTTCTGTTTGTCTTTTTTTTAATTTTTGTTTTTATTCTGCCTGTCCCTACTGTGAAGTTTTTGGTCATTCCATTTCTAGATCAGAAACTTAACAGTAAATGAATGCTTTTCTAAAAAGTCTGTAAGAAAAAAATGTTTATTAACAACATATTCAATTCATATGTTGTTTTGTGTGAAGATTTTTTTTCTTCTTTCAGTTTTACTTTTATTATCTTTCTTTAGGGAGCTCAACATTGGGCATAATGTTTTGGTAGACAACCCAACCCAATAGGTAATGGATTGAAAAATAACAATAGTATACAGAGAGATTTATACCTAAGATGAGAGACTTATTCTTAATACTTTGCCATCACATTTTATCACCATTTTACAGTTATTGCAAACATAATAGGATGAGTTGGAGTGTTTCAGCTTCTGGTTCAGTAACTTTTACTTGTTTGTGCTGGCCAGATTCTGGACCAGCGCATAACTGCAAGGGAGGTATATGTATGTGTATATTTTATATACTGTGTTTGTATATAGCATCATCTAGTCAGATTCAGGTTTTTCTTTCTTCCAGATTTTAGATTAGTTTAGCTAGTGTTTGTGCTTGTGGACTGTGTTTGAGTAATCTTATCTTCTTATCAAGTATTATTACGTATCTTGTGGTGCTTGTTGAAAGTAAAAATTGATTAGTCAGCATTTTTTTTCTCTTAGTAGGCCTTGATGTTAATTTTTCTTCTCTTGCTTATGAATGGCTGTAAAGTGTAAGTTAGTGCAGTTTTAAAATATCTACTTGGTATTTTAGAAACTACTAACTTCATATGATTTGGACTACAGGTTCATCTGCTGCTTCCTTTCCCCATTAATTCCCCCATTCAGTTCTTTATTCTTAAGCTCACCCCTTATTTTTCAATTTCTGAAATTGGTGATTGAAACTTGCACAAAGTTTTGTTTCCTGCACTGAAGGAGCTTTGCTTTAGGCAGGAATAAACCTGGTTTTCAATCATTATCAAGGTAGAAAGTGTTTACTACTTCATAGATCAGTTGGACTGGAATATAAAGGAGGGTATATACTGCAAAGACTTTCCAAGTGGATTATTTCAGCTACCAAAGTTTTGCATTTGCAGATAGGGTTCCAGGAATCAGGTGGCCATGCAGCACATTTGACTAGAATCATGGCAACTGTCCAGTCTGCCTTTATAATGTATTCAGATCTGAAGTTTTCAGAATTTTTATGTCAATGTATACTTTTTGCAGAGCTTGCCAGTTTGGGAGAGTTTTGGTATCTTAGTCTCAAAACCAAGCACATTTCACGTTTCACCGTTTAGATGTGTCAGAGAAGTTTCTGATGTGGATACCTTCGAACTGTATGGCAAATGATGGCTCATTATGAAAAGATTGACAAGACAATAAGTTTTTTTTCCTGATGTGCTTTAATGAACCTCACAATTGCAAGTTACTTTCCAGCTGGAAAATTTTGTTTCTGAAATTTGAGGCTTATTGATTGCAGCAATGAATCAGATGAACACTTTCTTTTTATTGTCTATCTACTACAAGCACATTTTAATGTGCTTGAATGGATAGTTATAACACCTGAATTATAAAAATATTTAAACAAAATATTTTCAGAATCTTTCTTTCTTCCACGAATTAGTTAAATGCATTTACTCTGGAGTTGGCTATGATGAAATTATTGACTGAATGTGAGAACTTTGGCATTTCCGTCAGAACATACTCAACATTTATTGAAAACGTCTCTAGCCAGAGAGAGCTTAAAGAAAGGTATTATGCTATGCAGTTGTCATTATGGTTGATTTCACTGGAATTCAGTAATTGGTATGCAGAAACATTTGTTCAGCAGTTGGAGGTGCAATTTCTGTTATGTTTTATTGACCTAAAAAAAAAGCTGACTTTGCTGAAGCGAACTGTCCTCATAACCCAGCCAACATTCATCCCTAGAGTCCTAGATAAGTTGCGGTGTATGATTAGAATTTATTGTGGGATTTCAGTGAAGTGTTAAGTTTTCGCAGCTTGAATTGTCATTAAGGTCAAAACTTAAATTAAGAAACAGATCTATTAATTTCTTTAATTCCTGCTTATCAATATGTTTTTAGCTGTCATTTTATTCATCCGTATTTATATGGGGTTAGAATGATTAGAAAAATGCTGCATCTGTTTTATAACATGATGGGCTATTGATACTGATGGCAAACAAGAAAATCAAATGCATTGGCATAACCCCCACCATGTTCATCTACCTGTACAATAAAAAAAATGTTCTGAGCACAAGAATCAGTACAGTAACATTTTTTTTTTTCATTTAAGTTGCAGCAGATTATATAGTCACCAAACTTTTCTGCCTGCATATAAAGAGGAGATGGATGTTTTTTCTATATATAATATACTGACCAGTGCTAGAAGTTTTCCCACCAGCCTCTGATGTTGGCCTTCCTAACTGTTTCTGTGGGAGGCTAGAGCTCAATGAGATGTGTAAGGCAAGGTTTAACAGAGTTTTAAATTTAACTTATGAGCCTTCCACAGTTTTGTCAAATGTCAGTTTGATGGTTCCAAGGGCAGAGTGATATGTTGTTCAAAGATAATTTCCCTGGAGAAATTGAGATAGTGTACTAATGAAAACTGAGAGAATCTGTGATACACATTACTCTTTGGAGAGACTGGTTATTCTGAGTGAGAAACGTAGTTGTCATGTTGGATAACAGGCAGATATTTGTCATGTCTTTCTGTTTCAGTCTGCTACATATACAGAATCAACTTTTTAACATGAACATTTTGAAACAGATGAAGATTTGAGAAGAGATTATTCAGATTTATCTGATTACATGTGTGATTTTGAATTTGTATACATTTACATTTAATTTTATTTAAGAAATAGTGAAGTAGAAAGTTTATTTCCTTGGAATTCTACTTTCTTAAGAAAAAAAAAGTAAAATAATAATATATTACAAAATAAGTAGAAATCATAGTGATAAATAATAACAAGATACAAATGGATCCCTGGGATAGGATAATGCATTGTTATTAATTTTTATTCCACTGACTCCTGTCTGCTGTCTGCTCAGTTCCATATTTTGCCCTTTCAGTGTGCTTAAAGTCATGCAGAAATTAAAATAATAATTTCTGAGACAACTAGAAATGGATTATTTAAATAAGGAAGGATATTTTGTAATTTCTCAGTAATTTGCTTTTTTTTTTTTGGTTTTGATTTGGAGTGTAAATATTCTGTGGAAGTAAATAGATATGCAGCATAAACTGGATATGAGAAGACACCTCCACCTCTCGGAAGGAAAAATATCCACTTTGGATTGGGTTGGACCTGACACCACAATTCTGTGTTGGGGAAGAGAGACCATAAGAAACTGTTAGGCTTTCTGTTTCATGGTTACTAATTTCTAGACAAAGCAATATTTCTTATGCTTCTGTAGACCTGCTGCTTCCACCAGTTTTCCCCAGGGTGAAGATCCACAGAGCATATTTCCTTACCTCTTGAATGTGTGAATAAAGTAGCTGTACAGCACTCCTCTGGGGAGCTTGGTGACTGCTTGGGTGCAATGCTGTCAGGATTCCCTGTGTACAGTGGAGGGGTGTGTGAGTGAAGAACCCTTGTGAGATAGCACAGCTTACCCTCAAAAAGCTGTGACTGAAAAGAGACAGGGGAACTAAATTTAGGAATTGGGCTGTTGGTGGCACCACTTCTTCCACTCGCATTGTTTGCTTCTATAATGCAGGAGCAACATGCCTGGACAACGTGATTGTGACTGGATTGAAATGCTCTGATCTGCATTTATAATAAGGGGAAGTTAGTATGTCAAAACAAGAAATCATACAAAGTGTACCTGATTTATTTGAAGGTCTGAAGAGGTTACTGCAAAAGCACGATTTATGTATTGAATGATAATGGCTGGATTGATCCTGAGAACTGCTAGGTTGAGCCACGAGTTGCAGTGGAAATACTTGATTCAGAAGGAAATTGCAAAGAAGCAAAGCGCAGCAGGGGATGTTTGATCCAGATTGCTGTCAGGCTGAGCTGGACGTGCTGGGGAGCAGTTGGATGCAGAGAATAACTGGACAGAGCCAGGAATTGGTGTTTTTTGTTGTTGGTTGGGTTTTGGAGGGGTGTTGTTTGTTTGGGTTGTTTGTTTGTTTGTTTTAAATGTTTGGGTTTTTTAAAGAAAGAAAAAAAGATTACCTGGACAACAGCTGGAAAGGACCTGATGGAGCAGCAGCAGGACTGCAGCTCCTTGGTTGCAATTATCAGGCAATAAACTATTTGCAGTTACTGGTTACAGTTATTGCTAATGGTATCAATTAATAAAATAGCTGAGCAAGCAATTGCCATATTAAATCAGATCAAATATCCTTCTCATCTAGTGTCCTGTCATCAGCAGTCTTGTCTTTTTTTTTTTTTTTTTTTTTTTTTTAAATAAGAACATCAGAAGAAAGTGCAGAACAATCCTGGGTGTACAAGAGATGTATGGCAGATGAGTCTTCTAGTACAGATTTCACACATGTTCATATGAAGTGTCATCGAGTAAGAATGTGCTGAGAAAGACAGTAGTGCAATGCGCGCTGTATTGGAGTTTCAGTGGTTGCAGTGCAGATATGTGTTGAAACACAGTGATATGAACCATAGTTTGGAACAGGATTTTAGTAGGTCTTTTTCGTTCATGCATTATCCTCATGTGGATATTTCTAGCATCTCTCCAGGGCTTTGGAGGGAACTGTGTTAGACTAAACACTCCTTAAAGATTTTGGAAGACTTCCCAGACCGTGTGTTAGGTAAACCCTTCCTCCCACGTTTTTGTCTTTGAGGTGAGAAATGTTTCAGTGACTTCTGTGACACTTACTTTATTTCTACCAGGTAGAGTTGTTGGTTCTCTCAAGCCAACGATATCTTTTTGTGGTGCATGTGGATGCAAAATACTTGTCACACTGAAGCACTGTCATAGTCAGAGTATTAAGAAATCTTAAACCAGGCTTCCAACATTTGAAATAATATGATACAAAGGAAAAGGAGAAGGAGGAGGAGGAGGAAGAAGAAGAGTTATTTGAATTTGTGGCCTTTTTTTTTTTTAACCCAGCAGTAGAATCACCTTGTGTTTTTTGAGACCTATAGACCTGTGTGGGCTGCAAGCTTGGTCCTTTGAGTGAAACTGAAATAGCTATTCATTGGTAAAAGGAGCTGGGAATGTCATGAAAACATTGAATATACTAAAATTCATTTATTTTAACAGGTTACTAGTCATTACAGCATTTTTGCATTCAACTGGAGGATTAGGGATGTGGGAATCAAATTCTTTGGAGTTTTTAAAAATATTGTTTGGTTTTCATGATTTTTTTTTTTTGTCCCTTGTTTGCACTGGTCATTTTGATTGCAGTCCTTTAAATCAACACAGAGAGAACACAGGGTGCTTCTCAGTTCTGGTGAGTAGATGGAGTATGAACAGTGACATGGAGTTTGCTATAGTCTCAGCTTCAGGTGAATGACAGAAAGAAGACCAAGCATTCTTCTTTGGTAAGAGATGGCAATATTAACTTCTTGTGATAATATGCTCTAAGGCATGTAGCAAAATAGTGGCATTTATTACCAAAAGATAAAGTCAATTTGGCCAAAGTTAATCAGAGTTTTGCCTTCCTCCAAATTCTCTTGTCCACAAGTCAACAAAATTTTACTCAGTTGTCACAAGCTTATTTCATAAAGGATGGTCTTAATGTGCCCTGTTAGCCTTCCTGGCAGCAGGGGCAGTCCAGCCCCAGGGTGACAATGTTCTGTCTCTCCAAGAGACATCCACTCAAACTTTCCTTCTCATGCCAGATTATAATAGACATGCTAAGGAAGCTGAGCTACTCCTATATATGCCACTGTAGAAAAGATATTTTTTTTCAGTTACAAGATCAGATAGCACCACTGTAAAACTGAAATTGTGTCACAGGGTCAGCTGTAGCATGGTAGGTTATGTTCTTACACAGTTTAGGAGTTTAAACAGTTAGAAAGGCAATTTCAGTTCAGGCAGTTGAAGTCTTGCCCCTGCTCCTTTTCACTGGGAAGTAGACAGGAAATATAGTTCTACAGAGAAGAGGAAAAGAGTGGGAATAAGATCTGCCAGGTCTTCTGCTTTGGAACAGTGAGGGCAAGAAGGGCAAAGGTGAGACAGGATAGACAGGATTTTTTTCCATAGGATGGTAATATGTTAGTCAGACATGCAAAGAAAGGAATCCTTTGGGATTTGGGGATGAAGTATTCCTCAAAAACGTGGCCTTTATGATAACAGACATGGAAAAAATTGTGGGTTTTTTCTTTTGAGTCTGTCTAAACAAAAAATGAGGAATGATTCCCCCCCACCCCTTAGAAAGTCTTCATTCAAAACACTTTACTCATATGTGCCTATGTAGTGGTCTGTCTTAATCTGCAAGCTTTTTATGTCAGTGTGTCAAATTTTCGTGTTAAAAGCAGGAAGACTCCCAAATTCAAAAGAAGCAAAATAAATGTTTGGGTTTTTTTTTTAACGCCAAAATTTTTTTTATACTTAATTTCTGGATGAATTGGTATGAGCCATGTCCTCCTTAACGCAGACAGTTATCTGGCTGCTTATATTCTCAGAATCTGGGTGCATTGTATAGTGTTATCAAATGGAATAAAGAGGCTATGCAAAGAAAGTATTACAAGTTTTGGCACCATTTTTCACAAAGTAACAGATATTCATAGCAACTTCATCATCGAACTGTCAGAATAACCAAAGAGACAAACCCCAAAAGAAATAATTACTCTGGAGGGGGTAACATATTAGAAGTGGTAAACTGCTTAATTATAGCTTTGGGACTTTCTTAGGCTCCATTCTACATACGTTGCTTGTTTTGTGGGTTGAGTAGATTGTGTCAGTGGTGAATATGCACTTGGTTTGGATTGTGGATCAGTTTTGTCAGGGCGTCACTGAAACAGTTCACACTTAGCCCTGCAACATATATTCATTTTTCTGTGTTTTGAAGATTCCCTGTTGTGAGAGCCAGCCAGCTGCTTGGTACTTTTGTTTTTCCCTTTTTGCTTTTTGGTATCGCAGTTGTGACACACCTTCCTTCAATGAGGAATACTCCTCTTCTGTGCAGCTTTGGACATGCTGGGTCTTCTCTCATTCTTAACAAAGGCACTAGCAATAAATAGTAGCATTCTGTGTTGCTGTAACATGACATGTTTGCTAGTAATAAATAAATTCAGCAGTCAAGCACAAGGGCTTTCCTTTAGAACAATGGTTATTTGATGTATGTTATGTTTTCTTTGTCATATCAAAATTTCAGCCTGTCATGGATATAGATTTTCTTATCATGATAATACTTTTTTTCCCCAGACAAATACATCTATGTGTTGTAAGTGAATAAACAGTGTCCTTGAATATTTGTGTCAGGACTGTGTCTGTCAGTAACCCTCTAAATGTCTCTTGTGATGTTTACAGTTTGCTAGAGTCTAACCCATCTTCGGTTTTTAGGTTTATAGATCAGTAGTAGCAAATATATTTGTATTCCAGGAAAATGCCAGAAACAATACTTTGCTCATATCTTAATGGAAATTCTATCTTATGGATTTCAATGGAGTTGGATTGGAATTATAAAGAATTACCATTATGCTGTTTTTTCAGTCTTGACTCAACAAATCTAATGGAAACCTATGCATACTGTCATTTTTAAGACAGTGAGAACTGAACTGTTGGAAGTATTTCTACTGAGTCTTACTGAAGTAATGTAGTTTAGAATGGACATTCATATGGACAGGATTTACAGGATCAGGTCTTCTGCATGACTAGCTACTGAGATCCAGAATGCCTAGTGAAATGTTAAGATTTGTTTTATTGCTCACATACGTGAAAATTTTTTTTAAAGATGTGGACTATCTATAAAGGAGAAAGAGATGATCTGTTAAAAAGAAAAATGATTTTTTCAAGTAACAATGTTGGTAGTATTCTACCCAGTACGTGCCTAGAACGATAGGTGAAGATATGATTATTTAAAATATCTGTACTGGATTAAATTTTAAAATGTATTTTGGAGAGTTTCCTGTTTTATAGAAGTTACTTGTTTTAACTAAATTTTTGTATTTAATAAATTTTTTTCTCCTGAAAACATTTTTTGGCAAGTTTATTGCACTCTGATTTTTTTTTTTTTTATTTGTTGAGGAGTACAGGTTCCTAGCATATTGGAGAATTTTTTGATTGACTTTCAGACAGCTGGTCCCATTATAATACTGTTTAATGTGATGAAAATTATTACAGAGACATATTCCTTTAGAAAATGTTACAGATTTTACTCGGGAGTATTTTGCATGTCTGCATTTTTTGGATGCTTTGAGGAAAAAAAATATCTTTATGAAATAGAGTAAAGGCTATACTAAGCATGTAACACTTATTTTTGGCTGACATTACCAACTTTTTGGCCAAGGTACCTAGGGGGCTAATTGAAGCTGGGAATTTAATGAAATAGCTATCAGAGATGAAAACATTGGAGTTCAGACTACAGTTACATACTACTGTAAAATGAAATCTGAAAGATGCATATGTACAGAAACTAAATGTCAGTATTTGTTGTAAAAAGTTGGACTGAAGGAATTAAATGTACTGTAGTTAGAACTATGAGATCAATTTGTATGCTCTTTCAGAATAACAAAGCAAAACTGAGCATGGTTAAACATAGTAATTACAAATAGTGATAGTCATACTTGCAAGAACTAAGTGCTAAGTGTTTTGATATTTGCCTTTCTGCTGATCAAGGGTCTGGATCTCCATGACACCGGTGTCTATTTCTTACAAAGACATTTCAATTAAAAAATTAAATAGAATGAATGACTAGTGTAATTGATGTAAGGACATCTTGCTGTTTGCACTGCAAGATTAAGGGGCTCTAGGTTCTTTGGTCCAAACTTCATAAGAGACAAAGCTATAGGGCTGTATAATAATTTTTTGTCTTTTCCATCACCTGTCTTGTTTGGATCTATGGTATTCTAAGTGTACCTAAATATTGAGCAGTTGTAGTTTGATGGTTCTTCAGCACTAACAGAAATCAGAGCTGCTACAGTCTATTGATTCCTGTCTTGGTGGTCTAAGGCCATTTTTCTGAAAAAGTTGTTGGATGCTGAGGAAAACAGTTGTAGGCATTGCTGTGGTTTACATACCTGATTTTAAGTCTAGGGCCCAGCTGAGGTGGAAATTAATGGCTACGGAGCATTCTTTGTGTTGAGAAAGATTATCGAAATTTATCCCAGATCAGGAAGATTCAGGAAGAGGAATGGGGAATTATGTCTGGCTGATTTTTACTGGAGTAGAATAGCTACAGTCTACTGTGTATTTACAGGTCAGAGCAATGGATTGATCTAGGTTTAAAAAATTCATAAACTCAGTTTAATGTACAGTAAGGTAGTTTCTAGAGAAATATGTTACTTTAATCTTTTTGTCTTCATCAGGAATGAACGTCTAATGTACTAGAAGAATAAAATTTTATTTAGATTTTTTCTTGTATGTGGTGTTCTTTCTCTCTTTGTTATTAACTTCCAATATCATTGTCATCTAGTATTTATGTGGCATGGGTGTTTGCTGGATACTGCTTCTCTATATTGAATGATCAAATGAGTTGGAAGATGCCCATGAAGTCCTTCAGTTTGTAACTATGGATAGAACAAGACTTGTTTGTTTTCTTTCCTTTCCTTTTTCTTTTTTTTTTTTTTTTTTTAAAACTATTCAAGATGTGCTTACATTCTGGCTCCATTTTGAAGTGAGCTCCACTCTGAATTCTTTTTTTGTCCATAGGTGAAGCTGCTAGATATTTTATGACAATTGCTGACTGGCTACAACCATAGGAACACAAATTTAAATTTGTTATCTGAAAAAGTGTCATTAACCAACCATTTTAATGTTTGGCCAAGGTTAAGTATTGTATAAAGTGTCAGTCATCTATGCTGCTTTTTAGACTGCTTTTTTCCTTCTTAAATATCATGAGCTCAGAACATCATTTCTTTAAGCGAAATGTGGTGTTGGCACCACTTCAGTGCGCTCTGGTCTTAGGTGCTTTAGAAGGAGTTTGAAGACTGGCTTTCCAGTTATTTAAAGTTAGTAAAATTACAAACACAGCATAGTATTCTATAATAACTAGTTTGAGGTGACTGTAACTCCTAGTTCAGTGGTTAAAGAATTTAGTTCACTATAAGATAAATACCCAACTGCAAAATGAACTATAACAATGTGGAAAATCAGAAAGCTGTGGATTTCATCTTACTGCTTTGTGCAGTTAGGCTATCAAACAAAGAATACTTTTGCTATATTTTAGTACCAGAATATGATTAATGTGTGATGCTAGATCATTTCTACTGCCCAGACCCCTGCAGCATACATTCCAGATTTTGAAGACATATGTCTTAAACAGTAATGTTTTATTTATTTTATTCTGTCTAATGAATTTTGTGGTCTTTTAGCTTTAAATTGAAACAGTGTAGCAGAACACATGAAACTAATTCCTCATGATAAAGAATAATGTAGACTCAACTATGCATATCAGCATAGCTACTAGTAAATTATGTGGGTATTTTATATACTGTATGGTAATGTCATATGATATTTTGTGCTCATTGTGTACTGTTCCCAAATATTTTTCTATTTCTCATGTATAATTTTTAGTTATCCTAATCTTCTGTTTTATTCAAAAGCATTTTAAAAACAGAGCTATGTGAAAAAATACAAGAGCAAGCATAGTCAAAAAGTACACTGGGTCGAAGTTTATATTTGATATATTTGTTGTTAAAAAAAAAAAAAAAAAGTGGGGAATGTGTTCTTGTATTTATTTCCTCTATTGAACTCCTGTACCTTTAATGCAGGGCTAAAAGAAAACTAGTCAGCTAGGCCTTTTAACTGTAGCATTTTCTTTTCATTTCCATAGGCATGTAGTCAGTTGTGGAAGAAAGAGGCTACCACACAGCTTTATTTTATTTCCTTCTCTTCTAGACTTTACATGTGACAGGCACCAGATGTTTTCCTTTGCAGCTTTACCGTGTTCTACTTTTCAATGTGGCGTTAGACAGAAAGTGAAATGGGAAGTTGTGAGAGGGAAGGGTGATGAAAGAAGCAGTTAGCATTGGCATAAAATTGAACTTCTTAGAGATTAAATATAAATTAATTTATCATTTACTGAGCATTAGATTGGAAACCATTTTATATTTTAACAGCACAAAGTCATATTACACCACCAAAATTTCTGCCACATACCACATTTATTGATGAAGTTGTGAAAGTAATTTTTTCTAATATTAATTTTGGTTTTATGTTGATTAGGTCTATGTGACATAGACCCATGAAAGAGAACTGGTTTTCACTTGGAGCTGCACAGAGCATCTCACATATAGTTGAATACTTGATTTAGAAAGACAAAGGGTATCACTCTAAAATTCTTGAGGAAATTTAGTGAAAAATAAATAACTCAGTAGCTAAACCCATTATATCCTTTAAGACCTAGAAACGATTTTAAACTGGAACATGCAGCTTCTGGTTGATTTTTTTATTAATCTGTAAGTGTAACTTTGACAGAAATATCCCTGCTGGTTTTAGCACTGTCATATTGCTTGCTTGTTATTGGTTAGCTGTGGCAAAGCATTGTGTTTTTCAGAAAATTAACACTATGATAAAATATTGGTGATTTATGCTATACTCTCAGGCCTAATGAGGTAGGTCTCATGTAGGCTGGTTTCTTCTGACCATCGTGTAGTGTATTTTTTTTGTTCTCAAGTGAACTTAATTTGGGGATTTAAACATGATGCTAAAAATCTACCAAGAGACAGCTGTAGTGCTGTACTGGTGCTCTCTTTGAGCTGGGGAAAAGGTGTTTTTTCTTAGGAGTCTTGCCAGTTTGTTGAAGTTATGTCTAAAGGGGAGAGAGCCTTAGGTGTATCGTTTATTAGAACTATACCTGGGTACTATAAAAAATATTTAAAAATATTTAAGTCAGATACAGGCTAAGGTCTCAAAGTCTTTAGCATTGCAAAATGCTAACTCCTGACTAGAGTTGGTTCAACCTGGAGAAGCTCAGCTGTTCATCTTCTAGTCACTGTTTTGTGTAATATAGAAATGATTGTACTAAAAAAACCCAGCATTTAGAAAGCATGGCTTTATTTTTTTTTTTTTTTTCTGAAACTGGTTTATTTTCTGATAACATTGTCTTTTTGGGGATTCTTTTACCTTTATGGTATGTACAATTTTCACAAATTTTATTTCTAACATTAAAAAAATGAGTATAAAAGACAAATGCTGTAAACAGACGATCAGTTAGACGAATCTGTCTTTTTGTGCCTTAACAGGATGATGCAAACTCTTGAACACAACAATAAGATAAATCTGTTTTTCAAATAGAGGAATTCATATTTGTCTTTTTAAAAAAATATCTTGGAGGTGGATGTAGATTCTTTTAAAAAGCAAAGATTTTTATTTAGTTGTACCCACTTTTATTTTTCTAGTCAAGTTGAAGTTACTTTTTTTAGTAATAAGAGATTAGCTTTTCTGTTATGTACTGTACTTACAAACTTGTTTATGAAGTGTCTTCTACGAATTTTTAATACCATTGCAACATTGATTGATTAGAGCATCATTGTAAATTTTTCAGTATAAATAATAGTGAAAAAAACAGTGGTAGGACACAGAAACCAGTGACAGAAGTAAATATAAAATGACCTAGTTTCTTTAGCATAATAAAATCAGTGCAAGAAATGTATTCTATAACTTTTTTTTTTTTTCTCCAGTGGAAGTTCTAATGTGGGAGCAACAGAGACATTTTCAGTGATCCTTTTGGGCATTGAATAATATTCTCTTCATTTGCCAAAATAGGATTAGTGAGTAGATCTCAGTAGGAATTTGCACATGACTTTATTTTTAAATAGATTAAAGGGAATGAATTCCTCAAAGTCAAAGAAAGTTGGGAAAATAATATCCACGAATACAAGCAGGTAGAAAGCATTACTGCAAGGATATTTTTTCAGTGCATGCCAGGCAAAATTAGCTTGCCTTCTTTCTTAAGAGGATGTATGCTAAGTATAAGAATCGGGAACTCTTCTGGTAACTTAATGAATACGATCCACAGCAAAATATAGTTGAACATAGAAACAATTTAATTTTTTTTTTTTTTTAACTTGAGTACAGTCTTAAGAAAAGAAAATATATAATGGTGGTAAAGGTTTCATTTTCATGAGAAGTTACTGTCCTGGTTTCAGCTGGGATAGAGTTAAGTGTCTTCCTAGTAGCTGGTACAGTGCTGTGTTTCGAGTTCAGTATGAGAAGAATGTTGATAACACTCTGATGTTTTTGGTTGCTGCTGGGTGGTGTTTATACTAAGTCAAG
>JANZLQ010000037.1:9415787-9439968 GCA_026212715.1 Elanus axillaris | reverse complement strand
ATTTTCTCCCCCATCCCACTTGGGGGGGGAAGGGGTGAGCGGCTGCGTGGTGTTAGTTGCTCGCTGGCGTTAAACCATGACAGTTACTCATAACTCTATTTGTTGATAATCTTTGTAGAAAGAAGTCTCATTATTAAAAAAAGATAGAAATGTAATGTTATTGTTATGTACAAAGCTATTTGTAAAGGCATCCTTCATTCTTCATGACATATTTATGACCTGACCTTCTACCCCATCACACTTTAATCCTCAGAAATGTATTTATATTTCAGGTTTTCAGAAATAGAATTTCTCAACATAGATTAGTCATCACCTTTCCCTTCTGCTTCCTTTGAAATTAATGCTACTTAAAGCACCCATTAAAATTGTTTCTAAACTCACTGACTGTGTAAGGATTGTTGGATAATATCCCTCTGTTACAACAACAATTTTTTTCTCTGTGGTGCTTAGAACATGTATGAGTATTTGTGAGCAAATGAAAAAGAAAACTTGTAGGCTCAAATAATTGCTTTACCATTCTATAATCTGGTAGTGTTAAAGCTATTTTTGTACGCCTTCTTGAAAACAAGATGTGGTTTAATTGTTTGCATCTGATACTTGGAATACTTTTATCTGTTGGAGAATCTATGTCCTGTGTCATAGTCACAAGTTAATTTATAGAGAAAAAGAAGTGATTGCAGTCATTAACACCAATGCATATGTATATACAATTCTTAGACATATGAAGGACCAAAACAAGAAGGTTGCCAATCTGAAGCACAATCAGCAAATGGAGAAAAAGAAGAATGCACAGTTGTTGGAAGAAGTTCGTAGGCGAGAGGACAATATGACTGACAACTCTCAACATTTACAAGTGAGTTTATTTTTCAATTGTGTTTTAAAACCATCAAATATTGTACACTTCTGTTTCACTGTGTGTCTTCCAGGATGTATAATGAATCCCTTCCCACAAAGAGCTGATGGCTTTCTCCTTTCTCCTTTCCTACCAGAGGATGCACTACTGACTTCAGTTGTATCCATGAAATATTTACTATTTAGGGTGAGGAAAAAGCCAATAGAATTTAAAGCCCTCTCCTCACAAGGCCTGTATTTTACTTATTTAAAAGCAAGTAAGCCATTATAGCCTGTTTTGAGGAGAATCTTGAGGAAAGTCAGAAAATAGAAGGATAATTATCCTTTCTGGATTCTATTTCTGTGCTATTCACAACATTATATAGTGAGGTTAGATAGTGTGGTTATGAATGTTCAACATGTTTGAATATTAAATAGTAGTGTGCTATGATGGGTTTTTTTTTTGTTTGTTTATTTTTGTTTTTGTTTTTTTTTTACTGGGCAGACATTTATATATCTGGGTGATTAGCTCTGTAAAATACAATTTTGTTTTTCAGGAGCATTAAATTATATAACATAAATTCTGCCATATTTTCCAGTGTGGAGATTGAATGCAACAACATTTGAGACCCATGAGCCCCTTCCTGTTCTGTTTCTAGAGGTAGCTCTTCACATGAAATTGCACTGTCTGGGAGTGATATCAGCAGGGATATCATCATCTGGTTGCATACTCAGATCATTTAACGAGTGAGATTTGATCTTAATAACTCACTGTACATGCATATGTAGTGTGTTTAAAAGGGTGAGGATAGATTGTCTAACAGGGTAATGGTGAATTTAGAATCCTTGCCAAAGATTATTCTTACCTTATGTACTTAGATGTAGCATAGAGCACTGGAGACAGCTATGCTGTCACATTTGACAGATCTCTTATAATCTTTACTACACAGTTACTACATCAGCAACTCTTTTCTTATGGTTGGAAAGAAAAGGATCTCCTATATCTTTTTTTTTTTTTTTTATTTAAGATAGACTTTGAACCTTGTTCTAGGGGAATTTCTACAGTTTGTAAGTTATTGAGTTCAGGCACTGAGATTTGAAAGATAATTAGCGGATTTGGTTAAATAATACATTACATACTAGGGAATTTGTGTTAAAGGCCACAAAACAAATTTGATGCTTGACTGCTCTGAGATCTGATCATGAAAACCTATAAAGAAAAGTAGTGATTTCTGTCAACAACATCAGTGTCTTCATACCCAGTGTATGGGCAGTTTAATTTACAGTACAAAATATCAATTTTGCCTTGACCTGGTTAATATAATGGGTTACTGGAAAATTTCCAGTAGGTGGAATTTGACCCTCACATGCTTCATATGGTACTGTGTTTCTCGTGTACCTACAGCAAAATGGAGAAATTAACACCACACCTCTCTTCAGGCTTGTGTTGGTGAAACTGTATGTCAGAATCAAGTTCAGGAAATTACACATTATTTATGCATCTGTATACTGTTATGTATACTTTATAACCTTGGTCATTACATACTGATTGCATCACCATGCATTCTACTGCATGTGATATAGTAATAAAACCTTGTGAAGTATGTGGTCTCACAATATGATATATCAAAATAAAATTGCAGTGTTGAGCAGCTACTTGTAATTAATGTGGTAAAATAAAAAGAATATATTAGAGCTTTATTTTTTCAGTATTATTTTGGAAATCTATCAAGAGTGGTGTGATCACTAGGGAATAGAGGTAATTTCTAGGGTCTTTGACATAACTGCTATACTGGACCTTTCAAGTCATGTCATGAGAAAGGGTCTACTAAATGGAAGCAGTATGACTGAATAGCCTGAGTTTTGAAAGAAAAAACCTTGTCTGGTGTTTAGCTCATTTGTGCTGTTCTCCTGCTATAAAGCATTTACACGCTTAGAATGGTTCATGAAAAACAGTTAGCTAAGAACTGTTATTTCTGTTAGTATGCCTTAAAACATTAATATTTTAATATTGTGTACTTCAACATATTACTTTCAGTAATGTATGTGTGTATGTGTTGTGGCCCATCCTTCACTTCCTGAGTTGCTGGCAAAGTGAAAAAGAGAAGATCCCAGCTTCTTCTGCTTGTTGTAGGTGCTTTGCATTCCCCAACTCTTCCTCCAGTAGCTGCAAGAACAGGAGGAAGTGTGTATTGGTTGTCTCTGCTGCTGGCATGCTGGTACAGCTAATCCTGCCTTTTCTGGCATAAGCAAAACAGGCAATCTGCTGCTGTCATCAGTTTGCTGCCATAACTAGTTGTTGTATTTCCTGGGCCTGAAATGTTTCCTTATTTCCTTGGTTTATTTCTTCCCATCTCTTTCTTAATGTTGACTGTTGTGTTCATGGAGGTCTGGATGTATTCTCTCATTGCAGTTTGCTTCTTTAGTGAATTAGACTGGCTGTCACTGTGTGGATCATGGAGGAGGCGAAGCCACCTGAATGAAAATGGCTTGTGTGACGTTACAGATTGAGCCATAAAATACATGGAGATGTGCAGTTGTGGATTGAAGGTTGACACTACAGCACTATCATGTGTTCAAGTAAATCCCTAAGGAAATAAAATGAATGTGGAGGGATGGAGAAAAGCAGCCAAACTTGATGAACATTTGGCAGCTTTTTCCTTCCCCAGCGAATTACAGTACAGACTTGCTTTGGTCTAGCAGGTACAGGAGACAGATACCATTTCACTGCTTCAAGGGACCCTTTCCAAAGTGGGCTTGATAACAAGCGTGCTTGTATGATTGCTTCTTTCATAAGATTAAAGAAGGTGAGGTAGTGGTAGTATCTGGGCTTTGTTGTTGTGAGATAAAAGAATTGCTATTTGTGGAAGTTTCGAAAACGAATCATGAAATTCATTATTCCAGTAAAGCTCATGATACTACTTCTACATCTACTGGAAACACGTCCCTGCCTCACATATTAGGAGCTTGACATCTATCATTCTATCAATCTCTATCATTGCAAGATTTGGGTAACTTTTAGTTCTACATAAATGCCATAGTGCATCTTGTAAGTAAAGCAAAGATTTTGGCATTGAGTAGTGGAGGTAACATTACTCTGATGTGCATTTATTCTGCTGATAGGAGAGTCTTTTGATTTAAAGTTTTTCACTGGTATGGCTTCTTTGTTTTGTATGTGTAAGGTAGTTACAAATATTAGGTGAGAGCATCAAGTCTTGTTCTTATATGAATCTGATAAGTAAGTGGTTGACTCTTTAAAAAGCCAAACGAACTCTAAAGCTCCAGTCAATTTGGTATAGAAATTTTTTTTTATAGGAGTTTTTTAAGAAAAGCCCTCCTCCTCCATGGATTTCTTTAAAGAGCAAGTATCTCTTCAAATGCAAGTTTTTACCTTTCAAAAAATTTGATCAAGAGCACTGGTGGATGCAGTTATGGTTTTGATTGGCCTGTATGACTTGTTATTTCAGGGTTATTTTAATACGAGGCTTTTGTACCTGGTCACATAAAGCTATTTAATGTATTTGGCATAAGATGTTTGCTCGCGTATTATTTAACTACAAATGCCTGGGGTCAGGGATGGGAACACACCTGCTTTCTGCAGGTCTGAGTACGCAGCTACATTTGTGAGTGTTCTAGATCTGAACTTATTTAGGCATGTGTTTAAAACCGTACATATAATGCAGTATGTAACAGGTAAATTTATTTTCTTTCCTAAGAACCCAAGAGTACAATACTTTCCCCAGGAAGCAAAATACAAACTGAACTTCTAGTGATCTGAACATATACAGAATTTAAATTAGGATGTAAGAGCTGATTAAATGAATAATCTGACAGAGTAGAATACTTGATCACTCTTGACAGTAAATTTCAGTTTATAAATAATATATATAGTTAATTAAATGGTGTAACAGTAGTGATCTAAAGAATTAAGTAAGGCAGGACCTGTGGGGAGACATGTAATGTGATATATATGATGTACTTTGAAAAACAAGTTTCTGGGAGTACTATGCATCTGCTAATTAAAAATAAAATTAACTGGTGTTTCAATAAATACTGAATTAACATCTTAGTAAACCATAGGGATCTGATCACCTTTTCTTCTTACTATTTAGAATACCTTCTATTAAGTTTAGTAGAAACACCCTATGTTTATAGGCGTTTATAACACATCGTGCTTCTGTCTATAGTGTACTTGTTACATTTGTGAATGATGTATTGAGCTGTTAGGGTAAAGTATATCCTAAAATTCTCTGGCCTGATGTAATGATTGTATTTGTTGGCTAGCTCTGATAAGCTGGCTGTTGGCTAGCTGTGATAAGCTCAGCTGAGAATTGAAGAGCAATTAGTCTAGTCAAATTACACTTACTCCAGCAAAGTCTCAATCCCTTTTGCAGAAGTACTGGAAAAGATGTAATAAGAAAGCTAGTATAATTGTCCATGGACCATTAAGGGAGCCATTCAGGGCAAATTGAAGCAATCAGTTGAAGTGCCATCCATTTCGTACAGCTCAAGTAGGGACTGAAGCTCTACCCATTCATCTGTCCACTTGCTTTCTGGTAGGTTGGAAGAAGTTCAGAAGTCTGTAGTTTCTTTGAAGTTTCAATAGTATGTAATAGTTCCTGAGGCTTGTAGCATCATGTATGTTCATGACACTTTTCACTATCTTTTCAGATAAAAGCATCTCAGAGCTGATTCATATCCTAACATCAGTGCTTACAGGTCAAGTTTGAGTCTCTGATGGCCCCATCTCACAGCACTCCAGGGCCACTGCTGTAACGGAGAGTGCCCTGGGGTGCCTGGGGAGGGAATTCACTTTTGTGTACCTCAGCTATCAGCTATAATTGTGAATGATGCTTCAGGTGTGGTTTTGGGGCGTTATTTGGATCACTGTAAAATTGGAAACATCAGGGAGCCAGACTTCAGATTAATTCTTGGGAATGAAGAATAGCTGTGAGGTTTTCTGCTTTTTCCTTCCACAAATCAAGGGCAGACCTGTGCAAATCTTGCCAGACATGATGGTCATATATTACATAACACATCACAGTAGGAGAGCTGTCCCTTGAATACTTTGTCATGAAATTTTTAGAGTGGTGTATCTAACATGCCTTCATTTTTCTCTCTTTTTTGTCTGTCTTAAAAAGATAAGCCTTTCTGAGAAATGCTGAGCTAAGAAATATGCAGGTATCTTGTCATAAAGTTGTGCATAATTCCTCAATCCCTTTGCAGGATCTTGAAAAGTTATAGATGTGAGACGTTTATTTCCTGAGATGTGTTTTTCTTGATTCTTGTATGGAACATGTTTGTTCCAGTAACACTGTTACCTCGATAGAATTGGGAAAGAAAACATTTGCACAACATTGAGAACTTGGGTTTGGTTTTGATTCTGATTTTCAAACCTTCTGTAATAACAACAACAACAAAGTCCTTTCTTTTCTCTAAACAGTAAGAATGTGCATGTAATAATATTCCCATATGCCTCATCACATAGCTTCAAAGGAAATTAAATGTCCAGTTTTGATTATACTTTTCATAAATGTAAAGAATCAATTTAATAAGTGAATCAAACCTTATGGAATCTTATCTGTATTAAGTTCAGAAACACTTCTCTGTGGAAACTTTATGTAAACTGTCCAACGCATATGTGTCAAAAGAGAGGTACAAGGATGAGCCTGAAAACAAAGTTAGGAAATTTAATACCCTATTCTGCTCTGATCTATACAGCTTCTGTGTGTTTCTGCCTTTTCTTCTGGTTTATCTGCTGGAAAAGTTTTTGAATCTCCTAATGTTTTAAATGCTTGGTTTATTTGTTACAATGCTATTTTAGGTAGCTTGGATTTTCTTTGGGTGGAAATCTACATGCCAAAAAGAGATATTTCACTAAAAAAATTGTTCTTGAGTGAGACAATGTATTCTCATTGATTTCAAATATCATATACAGGCAGCTTGATCAATGCTCTAAGCCTGAAGTACTGTGAAACAGATTGTGTATACATGTACATTTTCCAGGTGCAAATATCTTGCTTTTCAAATGGAGTCCAGCATGTCAGCCTTGGTTTGTCACAGGACACAATGAGGCAAGGCAAGAATTCTAGTTTTTCAGTAGTTTTGTACTGGCTGGAAATTTTTTCTTAGGTAATGAATAAAACATGATCAGGAGAAAGTCCTATCAAAAGAGATAGGAACACTGGGTAGTTAATATTACTAGTGTCTGATTCTTGCCATGTGAATATCTGTGATATAACTGTGATATAAATATAGCTCCCAAGAGATTTTACAGCTAGTCAGCGTGAATCCTCAAACTTGGATTTGTGTCTTTATTTTTCTGTGCTTCAGCTTATAATTTTCATCTCCATAATAGCTCTAGAAATAGAAAATATACTGAAGACATAGCACATTGCCATATGTTATGTCCATGTCTTTTAAAATAAAATAGAAGCATAGCCTAAACAAGGGGTAAACGGGACATTAATTTGTTATGATTTTTCTCTTATTGCAGTGTATTTACTACTGCATTGTCTCAAAAAGTTTGAAACTATAATATTAATAAAAAGAGGAAGCTAAGAAATGAGATGAAGTCTTGCAAATAAAAATTAACAGAACAGTGTACTCAGTTCAGAGACAGAGGAAACAGTTGTGACTGTTACATAGACAGGCATTAGTGTACGTATCTGACATAAGGCAGGAGTGAATTCATTGCATAAACATGCAGCTTTGTATTTTTTAGTGCTGAAGTACATATGCAGTGAGAAACCTCAAGCTTTTCAGAGGTTAAAATGAAGAATTATTGTATTAAAAGTGAATTCTAGTTTAAGCATGTATCCAAAGGTGGAACTTTACCTCTCTGGAAGCCTTTAATAATTTTGAGTGTTTAGGGGGTTCTGTATATTTCTGTCTTCAGAAGACTTGTCATTCTGTGGGGTAAGATAGGGATTTTGCCTTTTACACCATTCTTCTCCAATTTTCACAATGTACATGCATGAAATGCACATTGTGGTCTGGCTCTGATGAATAGAATTGCTCCCTACCTCTCATTCAGTTGTGGGCAGAGGATAAGGGGAAACAGGTTACCACTCTTGCTTTTCTTTTCTCAATATTATGAGCAATCAGAACACACAGATGAGGTATGATGGAGGTAGACTTTTGGAAATATGTACAGAGGCAAGGGAAAGGATAAGGTATTGCCTGCAATGCTTGTGAAGATCTTAACTCTGCTAAGATTTCTGCTGTCAGAATATTTTGAAACAAAAGCTGGGTCTTTTGCAAGTCTGTGTAAGAGTCAGCTGCAACAGATCTTTCAGTCTTTGTGTAAGTTAATAAAGAATCGTAAGGTTTTGGAACCAGTTCAGTTGACAAATTCAGAAGATCAGGTAAGCTACAGCTAGAATGAAGTTCTCCCTTTAAAGCTCCCATGGACTTGTTTGTGGAAAATACAGAAAAGAAACTTAGTTTTATTATGCTTGTAGTTAGTTAAAAACTTATTTTACCAGAACTTTTCTACAATTAAAGCAGAAGCTTAATGATGCACCTGACATTTAAGATCAGACTGTGATGGTCTTGTGTTGTAGATGTCCTATTTAATATTGCAGCCCATGCAGAAATATTTTCAAACCCAACCTTATTTCCAGAGTTTCACACTAAACTGTAAATTGTTTTACTGGATACATTTGTTCAAGCTGTTGCAAATACTTTTTAGCAAGTGAATTAATTCCAAGTGTGAGCAATTTTTGGCTAAGTTTGTATATAATCTATTACACTAATGAGCTAACATATGAAGAAATGTAAAAGTCAGTATTTTATGCTAGTTTTCTGTAACATTTCTACAGAATTCTCTTCAATTTATTGCTTGAAAACTAAAATCTGTTCTTGTATGCATCTGTTTTCAAACTATAGGTTCCTTGGGGACTGTAAAGTTTTGTCTTTGAGTGGTTAAGCTGAAGTTTGGTCAAATTGTAAGAAAAGTAGTGTTTATGTACATATTAAATAGTTTTACCCTTATAAAGCAAGAGTTATGTACTAGCAAATGGAGAGAACCTAGCATAGTAGTTTACTTAATTGTGTGCATTATTGATATGTTCATGGGTACTTCCTTTGACATTTCTCTGTTTCTCTAATGATAGCTGGATTTTGCCAAGATACAGCGTACCTCATAGCTACAACTACAACCTCAAAAATGTCCAGCCTTCAGGAAAATGTATAGCTTATTATAAATTTCACACAGTTCAGGGAACTTGTTTTCTCTTGTGAATATCTAGGAAAAAGGCAGGAATTGCATTTCCTTAAAGCAGTCATTTTCATGTAGCTGAACATAAATTTTTAATAGATGTTTTGAAAAAGTAAGGCTTAAAACTCTCTTTTCTGTGACACATTGATAACCAATCTATAAAAAAAAACTTTCACTGGAGACTCGGGCAATGGGTAATAGAAAAAATGAATAAGGCTGTGATGCTGTAGTGCAATAAATTAAAAAATGATTACCAGATTAGATGTGCATACTTACAAAAATCTGACTAATCATTTCAAACACATGTAAGACTATTGAAGACACTGCCAGTGTATGTATCTTCAGATTTCTAACCTAATATAAATATAAATTGAGATTGTAAACATGGATGGACACTTAGGAATTTTCCTTCCTTGGCCTGTGGAAATTCCGTAAGTCATGGATAAATTCCATATGTGTTGCTGAAACGTGTGTTGAACTTCAGCCAGTAGTTTAAGATTATGTTGAAGAAAATATTTCTAAAAGGTTTCAGATGAAGAAAAGTATTTGAGAGTCTGCAGAGGGCAGGAAGGTTGATTGGTAGGTCTGAGGATCAATACCAGAAGTGTTTTTTTTCTTTGGGGATTTACTTTGACATTTGTTTTCATTGTGCAGTGTAATCCCCAGAAGCCAAAACTACTCTTGTTGTAAAATGTCCCTATAGACAATCTGTGGAAATCTCACTTGAAGATCAGTTTCTGCTAGACTCACAGTCTCTTAAATCTTTTTTTTTCCTCTGTCATATTTGGTAGGTTGACAGAAGTGACTCAGTGTTGTGTGCTATGTTGGTCTAACCAGCTATTTTATATATATATAAAGTCTAGTGGGTAAAACATTATCAGTAAAACTGTTGTATGGAGTTGTCATGTCCTTAATTTTCTCTAGTGTATTACATTGTAAGGGTATATACAAAGTAACATGAATTTTATTCTTAGAAATATCCCAATTTATTACTTTTGGATTTTTAAGCAAGTCCACAGTATTATAGAAATTATATGTAATTATTAATAGAACCTTTGCACTATTACAAGGACCTCTACACCATCCCATATCAGAAAGTCTGAATACTGACTTCCTCATCTTTCTCAGTTTCTACAGTTAAGTCAGAAACATAATGTTTTCCAGTGTTGTCTATGTTATTCACTGACTGCAGTTACCCCAGAATAAAACCTGGACATCTTGATTTGCAAACAAAGTTAGATTTGTATATTCTAATATAATTATTTGGAAAACTGTGCACTGCAATTATTGATCAGTATTTTATGTTTAGATTAAATAAGGTATTTCTATTTTGTGCTTTAATTAAAGTGCTTTGTTAGCTGAAAAGGGCATATATGGCAGGGCACTGGAAGAAAAGATCCTGTTGGAAAAAACAAAACTGCAACGATAAGAAACAGGAAAAATTTAATGTGATACACCTTTTTTTCTCCCCCTCTATATTTATGTAATAACTCACACATGTGGGTCTCCTGTTGTCTCCAGGGGGCAATCACATTCAACATACATCAAAAGAAATAGTTCAGTTAAACCAACTCTCCCTACCCAGCAATAATTACCACGGGTTTACACTGAGATATAGTTGCAAAAGGTTAGTCAGTAGGGCATCTGCAAATCAAGTCATATGTCAACTCTACATCAATAACCTCATTATAATAGATGTTAGTATTTCAGCACATGACTGTCCAATATAGCATTCCACATATAGTTCATTTTTAACTTTTACATTGACTTATAGCTCGTCTAATATTTTACTAACTTATGTATTTAAACACTCTATATTACATAAATTATAATCAATGACAAAAGCAATGATTTAGACTGAAATTCTGCAAAGTGAAATTGCAATAAAATGTCTGACCCTATTTGTGTAGCTGTCTTCAATATAAGATGAATATAGGAGGTTTGACCCTGTAATATAAAAGCAGTATAATGGAAATGTGTATCAGTGTAGATTTTCCAATTTAGGCATTGCTTAAAAATGTTACCTATACTTTTTGTTATTTTCAGTTTTCACAAATGAAAGCTGTTTTCCTATATATAAACTATCAAAAAAGTAATCATGTTCTAAAAATAGAACTGATTAGCTAAATTCTGTGCAAACTGTGTCTCTATATAATTTGTTATATTCGCAGCTTATCCATGGGCTATACCTTTTTTTTTTTGTTGAAATCTTGACAGGCTGGATGAAAATGTAAAAAGGTTTTCAAAAACCTCCTTGTGGTCTGCTTCAAGCTCAGATTTCTAGCTAGTTTCATAACTTGGTCTTGTTGTATTTACCTGTTTGTAACCAGTGCTAGCTGTTGCTGCCCTTTGTCACTCTCCATAGATCATTTTGAATAGCCTGCAAGTCTGTTACTGACACATCTGGTCAGTTACAAAAGTTCTGCTTGAGGTAAGCCTAAGTAGATTTATTTTGGTTGGTTGCTAATAAACCACATTTATACCACTTATCTCTCATTACAAGTGTTTTGTAATAGACTTATACACTATTACTTACAGACTACCTTGTGTTACAGACTGGAAAGAGAAGAGAGGTGAAAGTGCTTTTTTACATAATCTTGTATAGAACACTCCTACTTTGGAAAGTTTTCTTAGGATTATTTATTGTAAATGCATCTTTATTTTGAGAAGCTTTCATGTGATAGATTTCATTAAAAGATTTTGGGACCAAATTTCACTGTTACACTTTGCCAATCCCCCTCCCCCCCCCTTTTTTTAATTGTTTGGTTTTAATTGGGCAGAATTTAGCCAGCAAAATTAGTGGTGGTAGAATAGATAAGTCAGGGAAAAAGGAGGTGATTTTCAAATCTCAAGCTGAAGCATCAGATCTTGGAGTTAAAGAAAGTATACTTACTTCTAATTTAAATATTATGTGATCAGATTAAACCTAATCGGAAACAAACAAGTATTGGCCACCTACTGAAAACTGTGGTCACTTAGAGCAAAGTCCTATCAGGTATTGAGTTTGTAACCATAGAAGTATGAGAGTAAATTGTTAATATTTCAGGTTCCTAGCTGTTTTGCAATACATGCAAGCTAAAATGCTATGCACAGGCTGCTAGAAAATACTCATTTGTGACTAAAGGTAAAACTTTTAAGTGTTCAGTTAAGAAACCACACATTTGTCAATGCATGCTTTATTAATAGATCTCAAAGTATTTACAGAATAGAGGTATAACAAATACATTGGATGAAACTGAGGCGTAACGAGTAAAAGTTATACACAAGGTGTCCCAGATGGCTGATGGCACCATTAAGGAGCATAGAGTTAAGTTTTAGTCTATCCAGTATTCCATTTACTAGTTCGAACTGTTAACTGATAAGATTTTGAATTGGTGTGTTACTCATGATACCAAAAATGTTTGCTAATGAATTGATACTTATTGAGGTACTTAGTGCATATAATTTGATACAGTTCTTGGTCCAGTGAGCGATTGGAAGATTGGTCTTTCGCATGTGAAGGACAAGGAAGACTACATACCACGTTAACTGTTTTGCAGCAATGAGCCAGTTTTACTAGTCTCTCGCTTCTCTGTGGATGGTCTATAATAGCCGCATATAAAGAAAAAGAAAAGAATATTTTGGTTTGTGGTTTAGATTTCTTTTGCAATGGATTCAGCTTTCTTTTTAACCTGGATTATCAAGATAATCAGATAATTCAACAACAAACAACACTGGAGTGCAGTACATTAAATTTTGTAGAAGATTGTTCTTTCAAGTTACAGGTAGGGTCCTTACTGCCTTAACAAGCATTTCTTTGATCCTCTAATTCTGTTTGTATTTTTCCATTTCTCTTCTTCCTTGGGAAACAGTCTGTTCAGCTTTCTGCATCTGAAAAAGATTCCTCCCCTAGAAATACCTTGAAAAAGCCTGATAGGTTATGGATATTGTATTAATACAATTGGAGATTTTTTCCGTGACACTTTTCACAATTGTCAATAGGGAAAAATCTTTATTTAAAATATTAGTTTGATGTAGATGATATATAAAAATGTTAACTTTGACTCTTAAACACCAAAATATGAAGAATGCATAATTTTTTCATATTGCCTTCTAAAAAATTTATTTTTAGTTATTCTTTGTGTTTCTGTGGATATTTTAGTGGCATGAGTTAGAAATGCTTTTACAAATGCATTTGTTCTTTAGTGGGGTGGAGTTTTATTAAGCAGTGCTACTTGGTATCAGCCAGTCATGTTTCTTTTCACAGTTGCATATTGGCATAATGAAAGAAGCATTTCACACCTATTCTTTAGCTGTCACATACCTTTGTCATATTGAGAACTATCATAATTTACCCATGTAGAAGCTATGGCAAAGATAAAAGCCAGGTGTATATGATCCCCCCTTTTTTTTTTAAACTTCAAAGTGACATTATAACAATGTGAACAGTGTGTCACGAGTGCTATAGTCCCTTCATTTAGAAGAAAGAATTTTTGTGTTTTCCTGCATATGGGGTGAATTCCTGCCTCTAGTAAAGTTAATGGGAATTTTGCCACTGCCTTGTCAGGCAAAGATTTCTCACATGAAGAGAAAAATAATTAAAAAAACCCTGTACAGACAAAAAATAAACTTGAAAGGTCATTGAGAAAGCAGATCTCGAGTACAAATGGAAACAGTCCATTGTCATTTATCATTTACATCTGATCTGTTGATGGGAGTTGTAATTTGTGAGAAAGTCCTTCCACAGTCAGCTGTAAGGTTTGTCAAGATTGGCTTTCTGTCTGGGTGTTCTTTTATAAGAATGTTTGGCTGCCAAGTCCTGGCAAATGCCCTTTCTTCTCTTAATATAGACATTAGAAAAGACTGCTAGAAGGCACTGTCTGGTTCTTGTGCTTTCAGCATAGGCCTCGATTCTTTATGTATGATGGCTTTGTTCACCTCTTTCTTACGAATATGATAACCACTAAAAAAATTAGTGCTATCAGCAGGATAACTGGTATCTTAAACTCCTCTTTTCTATCTTTTCTCTAAATGTGAAATAAGCATATCACAAGAATACTAGAAAGCTAGCATATAAAATATCACCTGATAGCTTCCAACCTAGAAAATTTGCTGCAAATATGTTCATGGAATAGCTGGATGAAACTATCCTAAATCTATTGTGGTAGGATATGAATTACTGGCTATACTTAGCTACCTGACATAAGCTAACTTGCATACTGTTCATTCTCTAAGGTGCTCTATTCCAGTTTTCAACTGCAGATTACATTCTTTCCTTACTTAATTGAAATGTGTATAAAGTACCTATTAAAACACGTATTGAATTATCTAGTAGACAGGTGAAATAATATATCTCAAATCCTGAAAATGTTTCTTAAAAGCTAAAAGGGAAAGTTTCATATAATTGTTGTCCTGGATGGTCCCATGAATCATGATTTCCCTGTTCACTTTGCTGTGGTACTTTGAAAAGCCGGGGCATTATAAAATGCATGTGAAGGGGTTTGAAGAATATTTATTTCTGCAACTTCCCAGTGCAGAATTATCCTGCAGTAGCACTCTCCTTGTCATAATAAGGGAAGTGGGGACCACACAAACATTAGGGTACTAATGCTGATCATGGTAATGAGCAAGCTGCAGCTGATATTGGAGGGGTTCGAGGAGGCAGGACTGGAGATAGGAGTGGGCACACGGCTGAACTGAGATGGAGGTCCAAGGCCTGTAGGCAGAGCTTGGGAGAAGGTCCTGGATCGTGCCAGTCAGGGCCATTAAGACCTGTTGGTGCCCGCAGGACCCTGACAAGCAGTCGTCGTCCCCCCCCGCCCCCATCCTCTGAGAGCACTGGCTGGGGCGTCAGTCGGCTGTTTCAGGGGTCAGGGAAGTGGCACAGGGGACTTGGAGCTGAGTCAGCATCATGGCAGGGACATGGCTTAGGCACCTGCAGCTGGTGCAGGGGAGTTGGTGTTTTGAGCTGCGACTGGGAATACACACACACACTGTCTGGGGCTGGGCGGGGGGGCGGCTGCTGAGAGATCAGAGCCCAGGGCCCTCAGGAGGAGAGACGCAGACAGGCTTCATGACGCAGGACTGCAGCAGGCCAGGGCTCGCTGCCAGGCTGCAGGGCAGGCCAGCTGCCCCCTCAGGGACTGGGAGCACAAGGCCACCCAAGTATGGGCTCTGCCATCGCCAGCTTGGTCCAGTCTCACAGGACCTCAGCATGGTGGACAGAACTGCATGCTGGCAACAGGGTCTATCCACAGGCCTAGGCATGACTAGTGATGACCCGGGTCCAAGGGCCATCGGGGAGCCAGTCAGGAGGAGCAGGAGATGGGGCCAGAGGCCTGACTGGGAATAACAGGCTGCCTCCAGGTCCACTCAAGAGATGAGATAATGACAGCCAAGGGCTGACCTCTGTCCAGGGAACAGGGATGGAGACAGGTAAACCTACAACATAGTTGTGGCATATTATGTAAACTGTTCCCTTCGCCTTACTGTTGGTTTGACCAAGTCATTTCATACAAAAAACTTAGAAAAAAGAGTAGGAATCCTTCAGTCTGTAAGGGTAAGTGCTAAAAGGTAAAGACTTTCTGGAGCCTCTGTACATCATTTTCTCTGCCTGTCTCCACTCTTAGCCAGGCAGTGCCTACCAGAAATTCCCTGTACCACTGAGGTCTATCTCAATTGGAAACATCACTCAAATACAAAACAATACCCTCAGGATCAAAAAGGGAACAGTTTACATAAAAATAGTGTTTTAATTTACAATAGTTGATTAGTAATCATTCAATTAAACCATTTTAAGTAATTGAAGTATTACTATATGCTATATTTATTTTGCCTATATTTTACAATGAAGAGCTATCAGATTAGTATTTCTACCTGAAATTTCTGAGAAAAGGAATAAGTAGTTTAAATGGGTAGTCTTTCAATCTATGTTTGTGTTAGACTGCAACTACAGTAGATTTAGTTAAAGGACACAGACATAAGTGTCTCTTCATTTAAATCAGCTTTCTTACCATTCTGGAACATACATCACTGAAATTCATATAGGTGGAGCTTTGTCCTCTCATGCTCAGTTGTTGAAGTATGCAATGTTGATTTTAATGCAGTGTGGTAGGTTGACCCTGGCTGGATGCCAGGTGCCCACCAAAGCCATTCTATCACTCCCCCCTCCTCAGCTGGACAGGGGAGAGAAAATATAACAAAGGACTCGTGGGTTGCGATAAGGACAGGAGAGATCATTCACTAATGACTGTCACTGGTGAAACAGACTCAGCTTGGGGAAAATTAATTTATTACCAATCAACCAGAGTAGGGTAATGAGAAATTAAACCAAATCTCAAAACAGCTTCCCTCCACCCCTCCCTTCTTTCCAGGAACAACTTCACTTCTGGATTCTCTACCTACTCCCTGCAGTGGCTCTGGCGGACAGGGAATGGGGTTTACGGTCAGTTCATCACACATTATCTCTGCCGCTTCATCCTCTTCAGGGGCAGGACTCCTCACACTCTTCCCCTCCTTCACTGACTTTGGTGTCTGCAGGGTTGTTTCTCTTACGCGTTCTCAATCCTCTCTCCGGCTGCCATTTCTGTGTGCCCTGAAATGTTTTTTCCTTCTTAAATATGTTCTCACAGAAGCATTACCACTATCACTGATTGACTCGGCCTTGCCAGTCGCGGGTCCATCTTAGAGCAAGCTGGTATTGGCTCTGGTGTACATAGGGGAAGCTTCCAGCAGCTTCTCACTGAAGCCACCCCTGTAACCCCCCCAGCTACCAAAACCTTGCCACAGAAACCCAATACATGCAGTAAACCACTGGGGCGTCGACTCAATTGCATGTGTTGAAAATGACCTACACAGCTACCTGGAAGCATTACAGCACATTTGCTTGTGGTTTTGCTGCACTTCTTCCTTGTGAAAGGACTCTTATCAGAAATCAGAAAACTGCTGTTTGAAAAGTCTTAAAATTTTTAAAGATGTGCCCCTCCCTTTCCCTGATTTAATAATATGAATTATAAGATATGAATTTACATATTCATCTTACAGATGATTTTTCTTGCTCCTGTTCCAGGAACAATGCTGTAATTACACTGTCATGCACATGTATTAAATTCTCCTTCACAAGTTATACCACATGTGCAGTACTCATCTGTCCTCTAACCTGGATATGGATATAGCAAGTATAAACCTATCTGTCTCTTCTAGCAAGGTTCTGAAGATAGAGTGTGTGTTTTGTTTTGTTATCATTTTTTTGAAGCTGGCCAAATGTTTCATATAGTGATTGAAAGTCATGAAATCAGGCAGAATGTAACAATAGCCATTTGTGCTTTAAAGGAAAGTGTAATCAGTAATAAATTCAGTGAGGTAGTAACAGAGGACTTAAAGGTTTTTCAGAATGTTAGGATGTTGCAAAACAGCTCAGTATTTTCATGAAAATTTGAGATATTTAGTACTGAATATGTTTTCAGAAGGAAAAAACCCCAACATTTTCCACTACCTTTTAATGTAATAATTGAACAGAATTTGAATCAAGCTAGGTCTGTAATATGAATATGTGAGCTTATACATCCTAGTATGAATCCCAAATGCCACAAATTTATTTATCTTTTAAGAAATTTTGTAGACTACTTCCATACATGTAGAAGTTATATATTGTGGAAAAAAAGTGATTTTGTGTGTGTATTCTGGAAGGGATCTCTCTTTGGTAGAATCAACATTTGAAATATGAACAAATGGAAGTCTGCTTAAGAGAATGTGAATTTTATGAGGCTTTTAGCCTCAGTCACATTCAGTATCCATATTGCTGTTACATTTTTTCTGTAATCTGAAATTTTTTTCCAATATTAAAAGTATATGAATCTAAAATTGGACCCAAATTTGATTTTTATTCTGTCAAGTGTCATACAGCTGTGGTGACTACCACTGGTATTAACTGCTGATAGTATACTTTCTGTAGTTGAGTGTTTTCAGTCAAATAAACAAACTGAATATTGGCTTATGCTGATTAAATAAAATGAAATTGACACCTCGTTTAAAAACTGGGGACTGAGACTGATGCTGTAGCAGTTGACATTTTACCTGGACTCACTAAGCATGCTGTAACTACAAGAACCAAGAAATATATTTTATCTGTTTAAAAAAAAAAAAAAAAGGAAACTGCACAAAAATAAGGAAGATGGTAAAAAAGAAATTAAAAAGGACAGTCAAAGGAGTAAAAACTTTACAGTCATTATGAAGGCTATTTAAAGAAAATTATATTGGCTCAGAGGAAATGGATACCACCTATCAAAAACTAATTTGGGAAGAACAAAGGGAAACCAGCATAGTTAAACAGCAAGATAAAAGAAGCTATCAAAAGCAAAAAATACCCCCAAACTTTCAAAAAACTGAAATTTGTCCAGTTGAGAAAGGTAAAATCATAAAAACTGACAAGTAAAATGTAAAAAGCACAAATAGGCAGACCATGAAATGCATGAAGCACAATAAGGAGTAAGTCATGAAATGCATTCAAACTAGTAATTTTCTAACGTGTCAGAAGGCGGAAGCCTGCCAGAGAATCTATAGAGCCAAAGATAATCAAGACACATAAAGAGTGCTTTCAGAAAATAAGGTCATGAGGTCAAAAAAATGAAAGAAATCTCTTTCTCCTGTGTTCACAGAAGAGGAGTTTGGGTAGTTTCTGCTTCTGGAACTCCTTTTTATGGGCAAAGTATTGGAAGATTTATCTCAGAGTGAGGTGACAGCAGAAGAAATTACACAACAGTTACCAAAATTAATAATGTCATCATCATAGGATCAGTGGATCAGATGATAATTCAGGTTGAAAGGGACCATCAAGCTCAACCTCTTGTTCAAAGCAGTGTGAGCTTGTGGTCAGGCCAAGCTGCTGTAAGAACCAAGTAGTTTTCATTCTAAACTTCTTGGAAATTAGAGGTGAAATAAGTGAATTTATAACTCCACTGTATAACTTGATTAAAATTTCCTTTTTACGAGACGACTAGAAGGTGGCTAATGTGACATCTGTTTCTAAAAAGGGTTCCAGGTAAGTTTTGGAAAACTACCTCTACATATGACATCTGTATTGGACAAATGAAGAGAAATTGTCTTAAAAAAATAGAATTAGTGGGCACATGGCTGAACTTAGTATGTTGGTAAAGAGGCAAAGTGCTTTACCTAAAATTAAGTAATTCCTCATGAATTCACAAGTCATGATATTTTTCAAAAGTCCCATACGAATTTGTGCTCTGACTGCTGGTGTGTTTTTTAAAGGCCTGGAAAAGAGAGTGAATAGTCTAATGAAATTCAGCATCATCTACTCCAAGTCTAAGGATTGTTTCTTTGATAGTGGCTCCCTGCAAACTCATAGGAAACTGGATAGTATTTAAAAACAAAACTCATAAGAGTAGTTTGGAAAAAAAAAAAAAGACAACTGTCATGGAATAAGAAAGCCATTAAGTTATGAAGCTATGTAATCATGTTACTAAATGCAGTATGGATGGCAAAAAGCTTAAATGTTACAGGGAAGAGGGTAGTGAAAAAGTTTATGCAGAACAGAAAAGAACATTTTGGCAAACTCAGGCTGATTTATGATGGTAGGAGGAACTCTGTGGCTTTGCATGGTTTTGACCCTAAACCTGCAAAAATATGTTGGATTTGGCAATGTTTCACTTGGAGGTTTTGGCTTCCTTTAAGCCCAGAAGTCAAAGCAACATTTGGGATATGAACCAAAGCCAAAGAAAAGGTTTGGATGAACCTTATGTACCATAACAGCCAAGTTTCACACAACTCTAATTATCATAATGGTTTTCCCCCTTTCTTTGTTTCTCTACACTTTTTTCCAGAGCTGCTTTTCTATTTCTGAATCTTAATGGATGGGAGTCTCTATACCCAGTAAAAGTTTTTTTATTGTATGTGCATAAGGGGTTGAAAAATGAGAGCTCAAAGGTTTTATCTCTTATTTTTTGTATTACTGCAGAATTTGAACAAAAAGGTTGTAGATACCATCTGAAATTATGAGGTGTCTTCATGTCCGTCCATTTTGGAAATATTTTATTTTGTCTCTTTGGGGGAAGTGATAATGTTAGCTACTTGGCCCTCCTTGTGTGTTTCAGAATATGAAATGGCATAATTAAGAAATCCAAACCACTGAACAGTTTAAGAAAGGGATATAGTTTGGCTTCTTTCTATCACTTACTAACAAGTATCTCTTAAATTCTGGTAATGTAAATACCACTTTCCATGAAGACAGCCATGCCTGTACAATAAATGGTGCATGTTCTGCATCTCATTTGGATCTCATGAAACTGCGGGATACGATATGTTCAAGCTGCTGGTCTGAGAAAGCGTCTCAAATCCATAGTCTTTGTATTCACATCAGACACTATACATATGGTAAGTGATAAACATACCATATGGGATTCGGGAAGTTAAGACTATCAAATTCCTCTCCCATTATTTTTTCTTACATTGTATGGTCAAATCAAAACCATATTATTCTTCACATTATTAAGGGGTTATGTTTGTGGCCCCATTTATGAAGTTACAAAACCGATCATGCTTTAAGCTTTCCTTTGGCCTAAAAATTCTCCCTGTAACACTCAGGTTGTCTTTTTAAAAAAAAAAAAAAAGTGTGTGTGTGTGAAGTTTGCAGAAGTTTGGCCAATTTTTGAATTATAGAGTTCTGAAAAATTCACGTGTAACCTTAGCCAAATATTACACCTTAAAAGAGCTGAGTTTAAGGTTCATTCTGAAAACAGTTTTCCAGAATTTTATGTATTGTGAAGATGTTATCTGGAAAGAGTAGTTGGAGTCCTAGCAGTATTGTGACTATATATGCAGTTTCATGATAGTTTTATTTTTTATGTTGGCTTTGTGGACTGGAATAACTTAGTATCCTCAGGTGAACTGTCAAATGTTTATCTAATAATTATAAATTTAGTTTCTTCTTCTTCACTTACTTTCACATAACGAAATTCTTTTCATCTTACCCCATAATTGGAATTAGTTATACTATTGAGGAAATGTGAATTTGTGTTAGGTTTATAATTCATCTTTGAACTCCATTATTGAGCAACCATTTACCTTCAGTTTGTTAAAAAGAAAGTGGAAAAGCAGTGACCACAGTAAATTACGGCAATAGGAACCTGTGGGTACTAGGTGAGGAACTACAAAACAAAGCTCCTTGAAAAGTTTAAGGCAGGAGTTGAGGAGAGGGAGAAGAAAGATAGATTTTGTTACTCTGAATGCTGTGTAAGCAACATCATTTCTCTTTTGCTACTTGTTTTGAAAGCAAGGACTGTATATCCCAAGTGTATTGGAATGCAACTCTATTATTCTGTCCCCTTCCCATGGTAAGTCAATAGCTGAAACAGATTAGCGAGAGAGACTCTTTCATGCTACATGCATCTCTGTGGTTGAACTCTCTCTGTATGTTAGCGTAGACACACCACCCTTCGCCTTTTTTTTACAGGGGAGTGGGGGCACGGGCAAGTCCCAGTAGGTTTCTGCTTTAACTAAGAATAAAAAAAGTTGGAAGTGTATTTCCTCTGATGTCTCTCTGTTAGATTTTCTAAGTGAAGATTAGTTTTTCAGCAAAAGATCTGTGTGGAATTTGTAAGCAGTAGGGATATGGCTAGGTAATGCTCGTTACATGTGGAATATATAGATATTTCTTTCCACAAAGATGCTACAGGTTTTTCTTCTAGACCTGTCATGCTGACGCTGAAGAATTCGTGGGAGAAAATTATATTCCAGCCTTATTTTATGTCCTTCTTAAAATTCTCTTCTCCAGGGACAGGTAGCAGAGAGAAGGTTCTATATGTGAAGTCTTTATGTAGATTCATAACCATGTGAAAGGCTTCTGCACTCTTATACTAACACTTCTGACAGTTTGGGTCAGTAAATACACATTTCATGAGTGAGGGGACTCCCTGAAAACTGTATAGGAAAGAAGAGTCAGGCACTTAATACTTGTAGTCTTGGGGGAAGTGGGATAAAAATTTTTTAAGAGATATGGAATACTAGAAATACACAGGGTTTATATGAAATATGCTACCAACATAGAGGCTTTTAAAATTAATTACTTTTTAACTTACAGAAATACCTACTGTAAGCAATGAAAATGTCTGTTTCTTTGTGAAAGCTCTAGTTAGGGCACCAATACAAATCTGTAGCTTTTGATAGTGGGCTTAATTCTGTGCAGTGTACTTAGCGAAGAAAGTTAGCAGCTGAATAGAAGAATCAGGAATGACATCAAGAATCCAAATTTCCACTTCATACATCATGAACTGATCTCATCAGTTGAGGTGGGAATGAAGCACGTTGGGTGTAAGCTGTCCTTTTTCTCATTGTACTTATTAGTTAAAGGTGCAATATTATGTTAGAAGGGAGATAAAGATACACATTTGTCTATAGAGTGGGTGAGACTGTATACCAGAGCTGACTGTATTCCTTAATCTTACAACCCGTGGACAAAAAATTTTATAGATGGGAGCCACAGGACTTATACCTTGGAAAATTGAAAGTAGGGAGGTAGAAGATGGGCTCTTGGCATTGTTTACCAAATAGGAAATGGCTCTATCTCTAGGGGGTCTGTGGGTGAATCTGCTTTCTCCATGGAACTGGTATCTAAATCAATCTCATAATTTTAGCTGGTTCTCTTCCTTCCCAGTCAGCGAATCAGATTACCCAGCTGTATCCCTACTGCAAACCACTGTTATCAGTTGTGTAATGAAATGCTATCATGGGAACTTTATTTGACCTATCCACTAGACATGTGGCTCAAAAGTCACAGTCTGGAAACCCATTTCACATATAGCCAAAATGTTGCTTAGGATAAAAAAAGTAAGAAGGTATAAGTCTTTTAAAAACCGTAAGAAAACCCAACTCAAACAAGAAGACTTGTATAACTGAGGAACTAAACATCTCCTGCTCTTAACAAGCATGAATTTGGACTTGAAGTTTAACTGAGCTAAGTCTGATCCCATTAAAAATATCCCATTAAAGTGAAAGGACATCTCACTGATTTCATTGGCCCTTTAATTATACAGAACAGAAATAATAATAAATTAGTATTTTTTAATATCTAGAAAACATGTTTACAGGAAAAATTATCTGGTGACAAAACAAGCAGCGGTTAACTGACAGATCTAGCAGGAATGATAGGCATAATACAATATTCGGGTAGAATCTCCACTAATGGAATTGTTGAGAAATTTTTCATAGTCTTTAAGAAATGTAGAATTAATGTTTAATGAAATTTAGGGGAACAGTGGTTCCCAGGATGATCCCAAGACTGAAAAGATGAACCATTTCTTTCTGTGGGACCATAAAATTGATACTGTTTGAAGGCAGTGAAATTATCAGGCAAAAGCTGAAAACGTGAAACAGAACTGGAATACATAGTGAATGATGTTCTTGGGCTGCAAAAATAAAATGGATGCACACGGTACTGCCATGTCTCAGAACTTTTAGAGTTGTTCAGTGCATGAGTAACACTTAAGTAAGAAGGATGTGCTTAAACTGCTGCAGAGGTCAATTAGTTACTTAGGTCTTAGGCAGTAGAAAATTAAGATAATAAGTTTGAGACAGTGTTTACACTCTTTTGCATACCACCAGTTCTGTACTTTCTAAACCACTACGGAAATGTGTAGGAGAAACTTTTTGAATATCTGGACTGTAGGAAAAAGCTAAAAATAGTATGCTTGGATCTTTGTAAGAGTCTGTGAAAGATACTTATTTTTTTATAGAGCTTTTTATTTTTTTTTATTTTTTATTATCTTATTACTTTAAAATCTGAACAAAAGCCTTAAACTTTTGTACCTGGAGAACAATTTGTATGATTTTCTGTTTCCCTCCCACCCATGCTACAACAGTATATTGTGAACATGCAAACAGCTTCATGATGTAAGTCACTGACTGCTTGTAAAAGCCCAGAATAAACTCTAGACATCAAGGCCCATAATCGAGCCAGCTGGTGTCTTACTTTCATAGAATCATTTAGGTTGGAAAAGACCTTCAAGATCATCGAGTCCAACCATCGTCCACTCCCACTAGACCATGTCTTGGAGTGCTTTGCCTACGTGCTTTTTGAATACCTCCAGGGATGGTGACTCAACCACTTCCCTGGGCAGCCTGTTCCAATGCCTGACAACC
>JANZLQ010000037.1:9396088-9415687 GCA_026212715.1 Elanus axillaris | reverse complement strand
AGCCGGCTGTCAGCCAGCACCCCCAGGTCTTTCTCTGCCGGGCAGCTTTCCAGCCACTCTTCCCCAAGCCTGTAGTGAGGAAAGAATCCAAAATGGCAGCTCAAATGACTTAATTTCATGAGCCGTCTGAACTGGGGTGCAGTGTCTTTGGACACAAATGATTTCCTGAAATTTTCATATGATTGTTATACTTTAGTAAGTAATTATGAAAGTAATGATATGGTATATATACGTTTTAAATTCCAGTGTTGTGAAGGAAAAATGTGCATGCATTAGTGTAACATACTCTGATGTACAGTGCGGCACTTCTATCCACGTTACTGTACACCACAAGACCAAGAGTATCTGTCAGTTCTTATCTGTCTATTCACAGCTGTATTTAAGCAAGTAATATACATTTCTATAAACAACTTGATTTGTAGACAAAGTTGGCCACCGAGAAGTAAAGTTTTCCTGAAGGGTAAGAGACATGTCATTCTTCTTTGGTTTAGTGGGGAGATCACAAACGTCCATCTTTTGTCATGCCTTTTTATATTCAGTACTAACCATAAATAGTTGCGAGTCCTTTATAATTTATAATATATTTGGTCCTTTCCTAAATACTTATTTTCATGAAACAGAGAAGTGCTTTTAGTACTTTTATTGAAGTTACTATCATTAACTGTTTGATAGACTTTCTTGATGTTAAGTAGAAACATAGAGGAATTTGACTTACACTTCTTTTTTTATTTTGGAATCCTTAGCTGATTAAGAACTGTAGTGGTCTCGCCAAGAGTGATTTCTTCACTCTATGCAGAAGAGTGAATGAGAATTTGCTTCCAAATATGAATCTTTCTACATTTCTGTAAGCACTTTTCACCCTGCAATTTTGTTATTTTATTTATATTTTTTTTAAAAAATCTGATTCCATGTAAGGTTATACATTACATTACTAATGTATAGTAAAGGCCGAATTAGTGTAACCTGTGTGACATACCTGAGTGGTTTTTAGGTATTTCCCCAGAATGAATATTAGACTGCGAGCAATGCACACCTGTATCTTTAATTAAAATTTCTGCAGTTTTTGTGATTGGTCCCTGCAGCTTGGGAACTAGTTCTGTAATTCTGCATCACAGCTACCCTCTGTGCATATTTTTATAATAATTATGCCTTACTGAGGAATTGAGAATGAGTTGGTGGCAGCAGTTCAAGGAGGAGTCATCAGCCTTGACATCTTTCATGCAACTAAACCACGTTAATCTTTGCAGTTTAAGAACTGGCTCACTGGATCAGATAAGAGATACATATACTTAATGGTTTTGTTCTGGTCAGCAGAAAAAAACTTGAAGAAGAATAATACAAGAATTAGGGCATGAAAAATTAAGAATAGGCAGGGTGATTTTTTATCAGTATACTCTCTCAGATTCTACCACTTGGCTTAGGGACCTTTTGAGCTGGAAATAGTTTATATATTGTCATGTTTAGAAGCCATAGAACTTATAATCAATAAAGTGTTTAAATTTTTTTGGCACTCATTTTGGGGCTGAGAATTACTCAAGATCCTTGAGCTATGCAACTTAAAATGTCACATGAAGTGTTTTTCCTTTTATGTGGTTTTTAAGCCTGTTGCCTAATAGTGTCCTTAGGTGCCCATAATTCTTTAGCTGTGAGAAATACTGAACAATAGTTCCCAATTCACCTTTTCTCTAGCATTTATGGTCTCGCTTCTTTTTCAATAGTGCATTTTCCAAGCTGAAAGGTCCTGCTTGAAAGTGTGCCTTTTCTCATTGCAGATAGTTTTAAGTTGTTGTCTTTCTGAACTGGGAGAGTAGGTTCTTTTCAAATTATTTTTGGCAGGTCTGGAATGTTTTCTTTAGCAATTCTTTTGTGCATTTTATGCTAGAAAATAAGATAAACAGGTTTTATATATATTTTAAATTAAAATATCATAGAAAACAGGGCTGGAAGGGATGTGAAGGTATCTTCTGGAGCATCCATAGTACTAAGGGAGTATCAATTATATCAGTTATTTCTGAGAGAAGTTAGTCTAGCTTGTTCTTAGTGACCTTTGTAATAACCTTGTTCATGATTCATTGTCTAAAGGTATTTAAAGATTTCTCTAATATCTTAACTGAGTCTCTTTTTCTATAATTTCAGGCAGTCATTTCTTGTCTTATCCACGTTGGACATAGTGAACTGATTTATTTTTTTTCTTCCTCCTTTGTGATGGCCTGTATCTGAAAATGCATATCATATTCCTTAGTTTTCTCTTCTTGAAGTTGGTAGACCCTAATTCTTTCAATCTTGCCACAGAGGTTATGTTTTCTAGTTTTCTTATTGTTCTTGTTGCTTTTCTTTATAGTCTTTCCAGTTTGTTTGCATCTTTGAGTGGAAAAAATTGGATCCAGTTGTCCTGTTGAGACCTTGCCAGTGCCAAAGAAAACAAAAGGATTACTACATACATACATACATCTTTCCATAGGGTGTTTTTTGTGACAACATGACACTATTGACTTGTCACCTTAGTGTCTTGATCTTTTTCTTTAGTAGAAAAAGACAACTTCTTAATTGGTTATTTCTTTTCCTGGATTTGTGGAGTTGATTAATTATGCTGAAGTGTATGACCTTGCTTTTCTCCCTATTACATATCATATTTTTTTTCCCAGTTCAGTCCTCAGGTTTGGCAAGATGTCTTAGTTATGTTTATGTTTTTCATACTAACACCATCTGCAAATTTGTAGTCTTAGTGTTTACAGTTATTAATAAAAGAATTGAATATCATATGTACTTGCAAAATCCCATTTTTTTAAACATCCTTCTAGTTTAACAGTGAATTGTTAGTGGCTCACTACAGCTTCCCAACTAGTTTGGCATCTGTATTATGTTACTTTCATTTGGATCATATTTTTCTTTAACCTGCTTATGTGAATATCTTGACATTTGTTACCAAATATGACTGCTACTCTTGTCCTTCAACAAAGCCAATTACTCTGTCATAAGAAAAAATTTTATTCGTTTGACATAACTTCTTGGGAAGTCCATATTGATTCTTGTAGGTGTTTACAAATAGTCTGAAGCAGATTACTTTTTCCGGTAATTCTCTCAAAGCTGATTTATCTATAGTTCTCCAGTCTTCCTTTTTTTTCTGTTAAGAGCAAAATTATATTTGTCATTCCCTAGTTTTTTGGTATCACAACTGTTCCCCAAGAGTTCTCAAAAACACTTTTGTTTTCAACAGCACTGAGATTTTGTCAGCCATTTTTATTCCTAGGACAAAATTCACTACATCTAGCTAATACTAAGCCATCCCAGTATTCTGTTACCTGTTCTCTCCCACCAACAGTGAGATTTTTCCTTTCCACACCTTAGTCCAAATTGTACTAGCTATTTGATCAGTGCTGCCCTTAGGTAAAGAGTGATGTATAAGAGCATCAGCCTTTTGGTGGTCTTGGCATAATCATTTAAGAAATTTACAGATGTGTCAAAGAAAGTAAGCTTAATAGAGTTAAGTCTCACTCTTTCAGTATAGCTTTAGTAACTTTGTATGCAAGTTTATTTCTGATGTTCTTTTAAAGGTTTGAAAATGAAAGGGATAATGATGTCTCATCTAGTACAAAATCCTGGGACATTAAAAGTCAATAGGACAGTAGAGAATGCATTTCATAATTATGATAGTTAAAGACACCAGTGGGGTTTGATATCTACCAGCATCCAGTAACTTTAAGACAGACAGGTGGTAAAGGATGGGGGAAATATAGTTGTAGCCTTAGGCAGATACTCAGTTCATGCAGCTGTTTCATGCATTCTGGCAACATGACTCAGTTAAAATCAAATAACATTCCTTATGCCAATATTTCTTACCTGCATATGAAACCAGTTGTCTTTCATTTTGCAAAAACATGATAATTCAAAGAGCATTAAAAAATGTACTGTTTCTCACACAGAATTTATATCTTGCAGCTGCACACTAATCCAAGTGAAATGGAGTAGAGTTTCACTTTATCAGCCAATCATAACTTTAAACTGTTTTTACAATTCATCGTACAGTTTTTAAAGCCAGATTTAAGTCTGTATGTGAAAAATAGTCTACTTGATGTATGAAACCATAGATTAGTCAATATGTATTTAAAGAAGTACTTCAGTAACAACAGAAAAATTACTTTAGAGAATTTACGGACTAAACTCTGAATGATATAAATGGAATACAAGTGTTACGCCATCAGTACAGTTAGGACTATGTGTGAAAGGAGTAGGTGAAAAATAAAGGTAATTTTCTCAAATAATCTCTGATCCTGGTACTGTTTTACAGCCATCATATTTAGATTATTAGTCTATCCCATATCCCATATCCTAGCTGCTTGTTAGCCTTTTTATTTCTGAGAGCAGTTATGCACCGAGTGAAAGACAGAATGGATCTGTTGTGTCTGGGTAAGGCTGAACCTGTTCATTATTTCCTTGACTGGGATCACGGAAGAAGGTGAACTAACAAATTCCTGCTTGTAACTGGATGTGCCATGTAAATATGCTAGGAGATTATCTTTGTCCTCCCAAACCACTGTTGAGAATTCAATTGCAACTCTGTATTGGAAGAGCCACCTCTTGGTTCCTATGTCCTATTTAATCCCCTCTTAGGGATTATTAGAATTAAAGAATTATTAATTCCTTATATTAGGAGGAAAGGAGGAAAATCATCCTAATGCACATACTCAGTACTTCTAGTCACATGCTAATGCTCAGGTGGTGGTTAATACTCAGTCCATGGCATATATTTGGGAGTGAATTGTATATCCAGAGAAATGTTGCATACTTCATCTTCTCTATCTGAAAGTATGAGGAGAATCGTAAGATACTCATTTGGCCTTTTTGTCTCACTCAGATGAGAAAATTTTCTTAGGTCAAGATTGTGTTTTAACAGGAATAAAAGGATTAGAAAAACTTACGTTGCCCATAACTTAAAATTTTATCTTTCACACCCATATTGTTTTTAACATATTTTTGGTTCTTCTTCAGCAATCTTTTTATTCTATGCAGGCTCAGATAAACTTGTTTTAATATGTGAAAAGGATTTTTTGTATTCTTAAAGGGTTTTGGTACTTCAGGAATTAGTCATGTGGTTGTACAATAAAAGTTACAGAAGTGACTGCACAGGTGGCTGTCATAATCTCCATTTACACAACACAAATATATTCAAACTTAGGTACACCTTCATGTATTATTTTGCTAACAAACTCTGAGTACGATGTAGAAAAGACAGCTCCTAGGGATAAAAAATTATTCAAGTTTTATACCTACTCAGTCCTTTAAATTCTGTTTGTTATGCCAGATATATTTTTTAATTGATGCCAGTTACGATGTCTATTTTTGGCATCATCAAGCTATTAAACATATTACTTTTCAGCATTTATGTATGAATAATGCCTTTCCTATTTCAACTCTGTTTTTTTAGAAGTAACTTCCTGTTATTACAATATTTGCTGGAAAAAAGTCAAGAATACTTAAATATCTTAAACAGGTTTTACAAGTTAACAATTCTGCTATAATTAGTCTTCAGGCTACCTCTGGGTCCATGGATTTAAAGCTATCAGAGTTTACCGTTTTGTGAAAAATATGTTTTACTTTGTTTGGACATGCTTGTCATAAGTTTCTCAGTATATCATTATCCTATAAAACCTCCCACTGGCAGCGTCTGGAAGGAAAAAATATAGTGTAAACTATAGAAGACCTAATGGCAGCTTCCTGCCAACATTCATTCTTGAGTCAACAACATTTGTTTTTGGTTTTGCTTTTGTGAAAATATGTCACAATCTAGTCTTTTATATAAGTTTGCTAGGTTTTTTTATCAGCCTAGTAGAGCATATATCCACATCTTCTACTTTTCCCTATTTTTTCTCCTTTTCATTCTATGATATCTGTGTTTCTGGTCATACCACCAGTGAGTGTTTGCACACATAAATTACACACCTAAAAACACTCATCACTAGAAAATTTACTGCTTCTAATATCTTTCTCATGAACAGTTGTGTTTATTTCTGAGTTGACTTCTCTGGTAAAGACAGCAATGCTCTTAGCTTTGGTTCAGTTCTTTGTTTTTTCAAGACTCTCATTTTAGATATTACAGTGTATATGGGACCATGTGGGCTTTTAACCATAAGCCTGTGCTGGGAATATTAGAATGGTTTTAGTTTGTAAAGGCAATTCTGAGTAAAAATAATAGTGGATTGCTCTCTGTTTTAACTATACTGCTTCTACCCAGCTGAAGCCAAGGGCAGTACGTGGGAGCAGAATATATCCTCCTGGAAGAGGATGTAACTGGCTTTTCTTTTTTCTCTTTGAAACCCTATTTGGAGAATGCAGGGAGCAGGGAGGAAGGTTGCTGTCCTTTAAGATAAGGAGCTTGAATCTTCTCTCCTATGTCCAGGAAACTTATGGGTTTTGGTTTGGGAAATCTTTTATCTTCTGGGCCTCTTTTTGACAGCTTAACTACTAACTCTACTTAAGTAAAGGAAAGACAAATACTACAGATACTGTCTTGGAAAAATAGATGCTCTTAGTTTCTTTCTTTAAAAAAAAAACCAACTTATTTAAACATTCTTTACCCGTATCTGTTTTTTTTTTTAATATGAAATGCTCAGTGCTTTTTTAGTATTACAACAGCATAGTAAGTTAATAGCTGTTATTTTTATTATCCTATGTTACTGTGCATTTATAGCAATGGGGGTTACTATTTTGTGATGGCTAATTTTCCCTCCTCCTGAGGTGGAATATTGTACAACATTACATGAGGTACCATGAGCTACATTTCAGATTAAACTATATTCATAATGCAATACAGTAGGATACCAGTTATTTAAACAACTTGTATGACACTATATTTGTCTGGGTGACTCGGAGTTTGTATCATGAGGAGTCACTGTCCAACATGAAAATATGTACAGCCGGAAAGTTTGGATAACCAGGATCATACCGTGAATATTTAGGTTTTTTTGTTGACCAAATACATTGTATGTAGAAAGGCTATATTTCTTTTTTATTCATTTATAGAAAGCCTCTTCAATATTACACTATCACATGAATTTACTGAACAGATGTATTTATTATAAGCCATTACTTTTGATCTTGTCATGAACAGTAGATTTTAGACAAGTGGCACCAGCACAAAAAAGACCCCAGACTGAAAAAGCCAACTTACAAGAGAATTGTTGAGCTCTGATTTTGAATAATTTATTTACTCACTGTAAACAGTATTTCTTAAAAGGAAAAAAAAGTAAGCCCTTAAGTTTTAAGTACCCAGCTCTCCTCCTAGATAAGAACATAGTCAAAGGACTTCTTACATGTATTTGCTTACCACTGTTGTCTAATTTTTGTGTCTTTTGTCTTTGTTAGCCCAAGGAAAATGGGCAGATACCATGATTTAGTATACCAATTATTTAATTTTATTTAATTTTATTTTATTTCATTTCATTTTATTTTTTACTAGCCGTCCTGGTTTCAGCTGGGATAGAGTTAACTTTCTTCCTAGTAGCTGGTATAGTGTTATGTTTTGGATTTAGTATGAGAATAATGTTGATACACTGATGTTTTCAGTTGTTGCTAAGTAGTGTTTAGACTAAGTCATGGATTTTCCAGCTTCTCATGCCCAGCCAAGAAGGCTGGAGGAGCACAGGAAGTTGGGAGGAGACACAGCCAGGACAGCTGACCCAAGCTGGCCAGAGTGGTATTCCATACCATGTGATGTCATGTCCAGTATATAAACTGGGGGAATTTGGCTGGGAGGGGCGAATCGTTGCTCAGGAACTAATGGCATCAGTCAGTGAATGCTGAGCAATTGCTTTTTGCCTCACTTGTTTTGTATATTCTAATTCTATTATTATTATTATTATTATTATTGTTATTATTGTTATTATTATTAATTTATTTATTATTATTATTTTCCTTTCTGTCCTATTAAACTGTTTTTGTCTCAATGCATAAGTTCTACCTTTTTTCGATTCTCTCTCCCATTCCACTGGGGGGGTGTGAGCAAGTGGCTGCGTGGTGCTTAGTTGCTGGCTGGAGTTAAACCACAACACTATCCTTGAAACACTATTCTTCTCAGTAACCTTTATACCAATCGAGATCAAGAAAAATCCAGCTTTCAATAAAAAATGCCTGCCATTGTCTAAGCTGTGTTGCCTAAATGAATGCGAATTATTGAAATCTACAGTCTCTGTGCAGATTTTGCTTTATAGAGGTGTTTCCTGTGGAACTCATCTTAGTGAGGGGAAGGAATTTAGATGTCATTTATGTACATATGTGTGTGCTCACTGAAGTGATTTTGAAGGTCTTATGTATGCACCAAGAAACTGGAGAAATTAGATATTTGGGAATGGAAATTGGTGATCTTCCAGGCAATATTGGATCTAAAAGTGCTAAATCCTTTAATAAATAAACCTTGATTCAGACTGGAATGTCTTGGCTTGATCTTAAAGGTGATATTATGAGGGACTTCTAGCTGTTGACTAGCCTCAAAGATAATTATCTGCACATTCCAATCTTGTTCTGCCATCAGAAGTGCCTGAGGTCTAAATGGAGCAAATGTTATTTCCACTAGAAGTATATTATATTTAGACTATCCTCATTCCCAAACATTTCAAAAAAATATTTGCATCTGACTGGAAAGATGAAGAATAAAATAATTAAACAACTATATAACTTGCTTCTTGGAGTCCTGCGTGCTTAACACAGGAGTCATAATTTCAGCCATTGTAGACAGTTTTCTAACTGGCATTGTATGTTGTGAGCATACAGTTATATTGTTGGTGTTACTATTTTTGTTAGGCTGTGGATGAAAGAATAAGTTTTTCTTTGCTAAACATTTTGTAGGTGAGCTCTCTTAAAACGTATCAATACAATGTTGAGGGTTTTGCTCATAATACAGATCAGATGCTCAACAAATTTCATTTACTGTATCATGTACTGGAGCTAATTTGAGAGACTGAATAGTCCGTCTGGATGAATACATCTATATATAATTTAAGCATTAGAGAATCATGTTTCTGTATCAAGCACCTTGAAATGGATGGAAATGCTCTTCTGCCTTAAAGAAAAGCCTACTTAATTAGTAGTACATAACTGCTTACTTAATACATCATAAATCTAAGATTTTTTTGTTTGTTTGTTTCATAAGTTTTACCTGCACAAGTAAAATGGAGATTTGATTCTTTAAAGGACTTAACTGCTGGGTATAGCAGAGATTTCTGTAATAAAGTTTTTCGTGGGACAAAAGCTTGTGTAACATTGAGAAAGAAAGCAAGCATTAATTTATAACATGCAGTGTAAATATGTATGCTTGTAGATGCACTCTAATGTAGTTTTAATGTATCCTCACTTGTGGGACTGTGTGTTCCTTGGATAGTGACTCTAGATCTTAAAAAATACTTCAAACATACAACCTGATGTGGACATAGTCATCTCTGTCTCTGAAACCAAACCTGTCTTTGGATGAGAGGGACTTAAGAATAATAAAAGGTATGTCCAGATGAGAATTATTATACAGAATATGAACAGTGGTAAGGTTGTTAGTTTACATCAAAGGTCAAGCAGACCCAAAATACAGTTCCCAAGGCCAGTTTAAGCCTCCTAGCTGTAAGTTTTTTAAGTCCTGTCACTTAACTTGTCCTCTTAATGTCATCTTCTTTGCCTTGAAATAGAGTGAATAATATCAAGTTGGTAGATCTGCACATTTTCTGTTCATACTCTCCTGCATTTTGCCTCAAGTGGAAAGAGGCTTGAGAGACTAAGAAGGAAAACAAAATTTTAGCCAAGGAAAAAAAGGCAGTTTATGTTAATTAAAGATTCTGTTACTACTTTTCCTTTTTTCTTCTGATGTGAAATACTGTTCTCATCAAACTTTGCCTAATGTATTTTGCCTAAAAAAACTATTTATACCTGTATAAAACTTAGGCTTGTATATACTGTCCGTTGCTGTGGTATTTCAATAATATTCATACAAGAACAGTTACAATAGTAAAATATTTTGTAAATTCCATAGAGCAATTATTATGGTTGCCCCGTTTAGGCCAAGGCTTTGTAGTACAGTTTCTCTTAGTTTTCTTATTATAAACTGATTATTACTTTATCTATACAGAAAGCTTTTTCATACTACCTGTAAATAGAGGCTGCCTTTCATAAGGATTCCTATTGTAATGTAACATGAAGTGCAATTTAGGAAGCATGAAAGCTGTACCTAAATATTGACAGCTGCTGTTCTTCAATATTTATTCTAGCAGATGGCAAAACCTGCTTGTAATCACTAAACGAGAAAAGCTGCTTTACCCCAGTTGTTGACCATATAACCCACAAAAAGGCTGAGCAATAACTACTTTGTAATAGCTGGAAAATCAATTAACTTTTGTAGGGAGGATCTGTTAGAATATTTCAGCTGTCACATCTTTGGGCTGAGAAGATAAAAAGGCAAAGACATTTAGTTAAGTGACTACTGAGCAGAATTTGGAACTGAAGCACTCCAAGAATAATATGGAGGAATGTTCCAATATTACCTAGACCAGCAGCTTGGTAAGATGAAGTGGAAGAGGAAGAGTTGGTTCAGCAAATTCTGGGAGCTTGCTAAAGAGGCAGCTCTATGATATTTATTCCATCAGAAGCCAAAAGGAACTAGAGCAGACATAGAAATTGAATTGCAGAGCATCGTAGTGGGGGAGGTCTTGTGGATGATTATGAGAAGGAAGAAGAAACTGAATTCATAGAACAGACAACCAAGCACCATTTTCTATTGCCTTTCCTATTATTTTCTTGTACGTGATGTAGATGTTGGGATAATGTAAGTACTCTGGAATATTATAGTGATAAGGTGAATAGGGGTGTAGGTATTATAATATTCTCCTCCTTCCCTTTTTCAATAGTGAAACAAAATCTATCACTCAGTAGAAATGCATTGCCAAATGCATATTTGGTTGGTGTATCATTAACTGCATGAGGGGAGACAAGCAATAAGCCTAGGTACTGGAAATTTGAATTACAGTATTTGCATTTTTATACTTGGGCCAAACTCTTACAAACTGATGTGACAGAATTGAAATCTTTGTTTTCTTTGTAGGTGAGGCAATAGTTTAAGTGACAGCTCTTTTTCTTCATCTGTGCATCCTCACTAAACCTGGTTTTGGTTCAGTGGTACTCAGACAATGTGGTTTTGTTGCTTGGAAAAGAGCAAGTTCTGTAATTCAGCATCTTTGTTTCTCCCAATAACATTTTATTCATCGTTAACTGCTGCTGTATTTCACAAAGAGATAGACATGAATTTTTCAGGAGCTAACCTGGAATAAAATGATTGTTATAAAGTCTTCCTCTTCCTTCCTTCAGATAGTGAATGTGGAAAGTTTTGCAGTTTTAGAAGGATAGTATTTTTTGGGCTATCTTCCTACCCTTGTCAGTGTTTTCTCCTCCATCTGATTTTCTTCTTCCATCTCTGTAATCATAGCGAGCCATTCCTACAGTTTCTTTTCTGCATACTCTGTGTATAATTCTGCACATGCTGTCTCTTTGCAACTTTGCTCTGCAGCATTGCACGATGTCTGTGCAATTATGTGTAAGGATCTGTTTAGTTGATGCATAGTTTCCTCCTGAGCTAGTGTGCCTGCAGCATTGTGGCGGCATCTCTGGGCTCTGTGGCTGCCTTGGCTTTGCTAAGTGCCAGCAGCCCTGCTCTCAGAGGTAGCAGGCTGTGCAGCCACCCTCACATCTGGCTCCCTTTTTGCACTAATATTTCCTGAGACTGTTGCTGAGTTCAGTTCAGCATCCTGCTCCTCCAGCACTGCTTCTTCCTCCCACAGGGAATTTCTCTCTAGTGTGTTGATTGAGGGGAAGCACTGTGACCTGTGACTGATTTAGCCAGTAGGCTTATTACTGTGTAGTAGGTGTGGGGATAGTTTCATGAACAGGGAGCTACTATTTGAGCAAGATTTCTATTTAGCGCTCTGAAAATTTGGCATGCTGATTGTAAACTGCCTTCATAGAGGGATTCCTTCTGACAAATTCTGGGTCGATATTTTTGCTCCAGCATGTGATCATTCCTAGCTTATCGTGTGTTAATAATTGAGACCAGTTGTCAGACATTCTGTTGTCTCCCGCAGGCCTCCCCTGACTGTCCTATGGGCTATCCTATCCTGGACAGACTCATAAGCACTTCAGTTCTGTACCTATTGACTGGTCTCTTCCTTCTTCCTGAAGTGAACCTCCAAAGCCGTTCTTAATTTTTTTTTTTTTTTTTTGTAAGAGGGATTTCCTCCTAAGGAACCCTTTTCCCCCATAAAAGTACAAGAAATGACACAAAATATATAACCTTTATTTTTAGGGCTTAAGTGCAGCTTATTTGACCTATAAAGACAGAGCCCATATTGGTAAACTTGTGTTGCTTATCTGAAACAATTAACTTAGTCAACTGTCTGTAGTCCTGTTCCATGTGTTCTGTACTTCACCTGTGATTCTGGATGTTTGAGTAAGGATGTAACTACCAATTGCTGTACCAAGTATTAAAATTTTTCTTGATAAGAGTGGTCTGCAAAGGGGTGTGCCAGAGCTAGAACTTGGGTCCTTAATGTACAGACATACCATGACTTTTCTTAAGATTATTTATATGGCTGATATCACATTATATACAATAGGTATTAATTTTAGTTTTTAGCATGTAGCATGTCCGTGCCACTGTGACTTTTGTAGGTCTGCCAAGCCAATAAAATATTGCATAAATAATTTTATATTAAAAAGTGCCGTGGAATTAAGTAAACAGGGAATGATTTTCTGCATTAAGAGAAGAGCACAGATACAGCTTCCTTGGGCATTCAGTACTCGCATTGAACACTGTCGAAAGTCACACTACTAAAGATGGTATCAAATTTCTTCAGTGCACAGAAGCTATACCTTGTTACCAGTTGCATGAATCTTTATTTATCTTGCTGCTTATTAATATTATTTAGCTGTGTCAGAACTAGGTAGGAAACCATATTTTCTGAGATTTCTCACATAAAACTATCCAAGATTTTTCATACAATAATGTTTTCACTTTAATAAATCTTACTTGCTATTTCACAATATGTAAGCACATTGTAGTGTGTGGAGAAAGTCTTATGTACATAGAGTACCTGTTTGCAGTAAGACTTTACATGTACTATGTGAATCTCTGCTGCCTTTGGAAATATTCTAAAAGAGAAGCATTTCTAACTTTAATAATATATTGGGATTATAGATTAAAAGCAATGGGGAAGTAGCTTTGTGCAGTGTAACATAACAAGTGTGCTAAGAATCAACTTTTGGCAAGAAAACTCCCAATTTGCCCTCTCTCCCTGAAGTTGACCTGGTGGATGAAATAGTAGATGTGTGTATGATTCTAGGCATGCCTTCTCCAAAGATCAACATTTGTACACACTTTAGTCACCTTTTATACGCAGTGCTATTGACATTAACCAGAGAGGCCAGTCTGACAGCGCTGTACTTTAACACCAGCTAAAGAGTTGCTCTGCTCTACTTGCATGGTTTATCTAAAAAGGCTCAACACTGAAATCACACAGCGTAATTGTTTTTTAGTCTATAAGAGTTCTCTTCCAGATACAATATCCTGTAGGACAATGGAGTGTCCTACCGAAATCAACATATGTTCAATAGCTAATTCAATTACTTTTTTTTTTTACTTCTGAAAACATTAGGTTGAGCTCTGTAAGTTATCAATATATCTAAATCTGCTTTCATTTGCACAACTATAAAGCACCTTTAATGCTACTTTTGTAATTAGGTGTGCATAGTATCAAAGAAGTGTAACTTAGAGCAGAACTGAGGCCACCAGCTGTTTAAAACAATCACAGAATAGCTCAAATGAAGCTCAGTGGAAAAGGAGAGAAAGCTAATAATACATGTCAATGAAATAATTAATTTTCAAACTAAATGAAAAAAATGCTACTTTTTTTTGGTTAAAAAGTGACTTGCACAATTGCTCAGGTGCTTGATCTTGTTTCCATTACAGTGAATGTCTGAATGACTTCTAGATATGTATGGGGCTGACAGTGAGTTAGGCCTTGCCAGCATGAAGTTTACCTTCAACAAAGAACGTTTGTTGACTGATTCTTGCAACGCTTTGAATACTGTATCTTTATTAACATGGTCTGAGGGGTTGTTTTTTTCCAATTTATATAGCATTGCAAAATCAGAATATGGTATTAATTACTCCATCATATAACTGCATTTTGCTGCTAATGAAAGAGCTTTTATTTGAAGTAAAACATTCCAGCTGCATCTGTGAGGAGTTTTCTGCCATTTTGCCCATCCTTTTCAGTTTTGCAGGAGGTCGCATTACATTTTGACACTGGGTGGTCATACAGTGTTTTCTAGTTGAAACTAATTGACAATACTATAACTGGAGACCAGTTGTGTTTCACAAGATTAAGTGTTTAGAGGACAGTATTCCCGGGACTGCAGTAGAAGCATCATTTTTGTTTGCACTTGAGAATAGTTTTTGTTTTCATCTGTCTAGAAACATGACCCTGGAGCACAGAGGTTAACATTATTTATACCATCATTTTTGTTTGATTTAATTGAAACTATATGTATACAGATACATTAAAATGTTTTTGGTGTTGCTTTTGCTTGTTTTGGTTTGGCTTTTAAAACTGATTATTATTCTATTTAACTGATTATTAACAATATATTCCAAAATTATTTAATTACATTTTTCAGTTATAGGTGAAATCAGTATATAAATTAGAAAACCAGATAATGAATCAATGAATTATATTGTTGTGGTCCTCTATTTTATTGAATTACTGAGGTTTAGAATAGAAGATGATCAGTGTTATAACTGCCAGTATCAAGAAAGTCAATAATTTTAATACAGTTCCCAGAATTTATTTAATAAAGACTGAAACATTATTAATCATTCCCCTTAGGATATATATTTCTTTTATTCTGGGGAAAGCCTTCTAAATTATAGAATATTTTTATGTAGAGGTGGACCCATGTCTCTGTCATAACACCATGCTAATATAAATTAACGCGACTGGTAGCTACCACTGAACAGTCAGGAAAGAAATACAAAGGAAACTAAAGGACCTTCTCTTTCTGACTGAGGTTCCTACAAGACTGGATGGGAAATATGTACTATATTTATACTGTCTTTCTTCTTTACCTGACTAAAACTAAACCTTGTGTATTATTAACATAGCACTTAGCAAGAGGATTACAATATTTAAAATCCCGCTTTATGTAATAAAGTAATCTCAATAAGGCTTCTGATTTCAAATTCTGCAGCATGGCATCCCATTTGGTGATTGTGCCGTTGTGTTCCTATGGAGATAGCAGTCCATTTCATGAGTATTGCTATTTCAGTGCTTCTGGTAATTTTTGTTATACTACCACTGCATTGCTGGTTGATATCATTGGGCCCTACTTGCCTAGTCTATTATGATTTAAAAAAAACACAAGCCCAAGTTGAAAATGAACTGTTACCCTGGATTTTATAAATGTTCTACTTGATTTTCTGTCAAATCCTTCACTTAAGATGTCTATTTTAAAGCTTATACACATTCTAGAGTATGATTAGTTTTTTCATCTCTGAGAATATCTAAAATTGTGAGAGACAACATGTGTCTAATTTCTTTGTTTGGAATGGTTCAGGAGCATCAGCCTCCATAACTACACTGGTTTTGTTAGACCTGTTTCCTGCATTTAAAAACTGTGAGGGAAAAAGTCAGAGGTGAGGAATTTGGCTATGGATGACAAATGGGATGGGAAGAGAGTGGAGAGGAGAGTGACAAAGAGTTTCTTTCCATGTCTTGCAAAGCTCAGTATGACACTTTGCTACGTCTGTTTGCTTTTGCGAAAAACACCTTTGTAACAAAACCATTTAGGCAGTTTGTACACTGGAGAAATTCCCATTAGAAACAGAAAGAAACAAGGTATTTACAAACCATATTGCAGGACAGCGCTGGCAATTTTGAGAGCAGTAGGTCCACATGGCTTGTGCTGGACTCCTGTAGGTGTGTAATTGAATTAGTCATGAGATAGAGTGGTTCTCTGCATGGCCAGCTGCTGCTGGTACAGGATCCTGGGATGCCTGGCACTCATCCTTCGCTATGCAAAGCATAGGCAGTCCATTAGTGTAAAAAGCTGAAGTCTCCAGCCTGTGAGTCAGAAGAGCTGGTAAGTGGATATCTTTGTGTAGAAACCAGGTTTTTATCTGTTTTCCCTCATCTCTGTGAATGTGTTATCTGTCCTTTTAGTCCAGTGACAGAATGAATTTGTAGGAAAGCCACAAAGAGAAACTTTTAAGGATTATAGTCTTTCCTTTTTGCAGTCTCATGCTTAATCATGGGGAAAAACCCCAAATATATTTTTTATTAAATTAATCTTCACAGAACTGGAGATAACCAAAATTTATATAGTGTGTGACTTGGCAAAAAAAAAAAATTAAAACAAAATAACCCCCCGAAAATTTCCTTACCAAATGGGAAAAAACAAAGAACCTTTGAAAGCAACTGGATGGGTTTTTACAATGAGTGGCTTATTATAAAAAATGCAGCTCACGTAAGCCTATACTGGATGAATGTAATAGTTTGATAAACCTTTTTTTTTTGTTATCTAGAATGGTTAATATTTTTGTATTAAAGTGAAGAGTCTCTATGTAAATAGTAGGATTTATTTATTTTATGATGTAAAATTCATAAATGATCTCTAAGTACTAACACAATATTAGGTTTTAAATTAAAGTAGGTATGGAGGTTTTGTATAGCTACTGCTACTTGAAAAAGTCAGGGAAATCCAAAACTCTTGTATTTATCACCAAAAGAGTTGCTAAAATTAAGTGCTGACCCTTAAAGATAGTAATACTAATAATACTAACCTTGATTGCTGGCAAGTTGCCAGCTCTTCGTCATCCTGCAGAAATACATTAGACTTAAACTGCAAAAACATGCAATTGTCCCTCCCCCTCCTTATTCCCATAAACTGGAACAGTATTATGTTAGCATAACTTGTGCTGAGCCGAATCCAATCTGGAATTAAGAATGCTCCAGGGCATTTTTAATAAACCGTCATTCATTTGAACTCTAACCTTCTTTAATTTGCAGAATCTGGTAATGCAGATGTATACTCAGCCACATTCACTTCTTTTCTTATCTTGGTGTGAAGCCGTGCTGATAGGACTTGAAAAAAAAGCTGCAGAAGTAGAAAGTGTTCATTTAAAATTGACTCGGACCTAAGAATCGTAATAGTTTAGTTTGCTGGTTTTCTGCCATTCTGAAGTATAAATTTAATTCTAGTACTGATTTTAACAAAATCCTTGAAGCGCTGAGGTCAGTTAGGCTTTCTGAAAGTACGAAAAAAAAATAATGCCCTTATTAGAAAACGCAAAGGATAAAATGAGACTGTTGTCTTGCAGAAGTGAAGAAAACGCAGTTGTGAATGTATTCAGGGCACAGAGTGCTTACTAGCAAGGAACTTTGTATTCAGTGGGGTTCTCGCAGTGAACTCTTTCAAAACATGAATTCTCCTTAATTCTTTAGCTGGTATCTAAAATGGCAAAGTTGGTGATTAGAAGCAGCCAGACTAAGCGACGGCGGGGAAAAATGAGCAGGCTTTCAGGCTCTACCTGCCTTGCCGGCTGGGTCGGGAGCTGCCCCTCAGCAGCCTGGACGGCCTTCGGCCGTGTCAGCTCCAACCTTCCCCGGGGGGCGCTGCAGGTGCGGGGGGCGCTGCAGGGCCGGGGGCGCTGCAGGGCCGGGGGGCGCTGCAGGTGCGGGGGGCGCTGCAGGTGCGGGGGGCGCTGCAGGTGCCGGGGGCGCTGCAGGGCCGGGGGCGCTGCAGGGCGGAGATGCTGCACCCCGCGGGGGCGGCTCGGCAGGAACCTCCGCGCTGCCCGCCCGCGGCCGGTGCCTGCCCTCGCCCCAGCACGGCAAGGCGTCTGGAACGCCGCTGGGGTTTTAGACCGTGCTACCGATCGACAGCTACTCTGGGAGACTTTTCTGTAGTTCTGTGTAAATAACGGTCTTAAGGATGCCTATGTGATGGTTAAGGTAAAATAGGTGCTTGGGTTTGGGAGGAAAATGGCTGGATGAGATATTCCAGGTTATCAGTATGGGCAGGAATACAAACTTTCCCTTGATCCTTTGCACCGTGATAAGAACAGTAAGTAAATGTGTTCCTTGGTCATTACTGAACTGGTATTTCAATAGGGGTCTCAGCTCAATATCTGGAGAGTGGACAAACTAAAAAAAACCGGAAGGCAGGACCATGCCAGTGCTTTGGAGAGGAAAGGACGCCCAGGTGCAAGTTATTCTCTAGATGAAGTACCCCTAAATGCAGCAAAAGAAGTATTTGCCATAGGTCAGAAAGCCAACAATGTTCGCTAGTGGTACTGGATTGGTTTTCATTTCTTAGAGTAGGACTAAGAGGTAGTAATCAACAATAATCCTTAATTTTTTTCTGCTATCATTTTGATTCTAATTTCAAAGAAATGAACATGTGCTGACATTAAGAATTTGACTTATGTTTTACAATGCTCCCCCCACCCCAACTTTAATATCTAGATAATACTGCCTTTAGTGTTTAAAGTTAATATACCTGCTACAGCTATATAATAAACATGCTAAGATGACTGAGTGTGCAACTTCAGCATTCACACATTTACATTTGATAGTAGTTGATTAAAAAACCCAACAAAAACCAGACCAGTTTCTTCTGCACAAGCCTGCCAGTTGAATTCTGCTGTAGGTGTTCGTGCGATAGTTAACTAGGAAAACATACAACACTGAACTTGGGTCATATTCAAAAAGTGAAGGAAGAACTAGCTGGCAAATACTGTGTGGAAAGTGTAAATGAAAGTATAACTTTCAAGTCTACACGTGTTAACGATTTGTGGTTTGAAAAAGTTTTCATATTTAAATTTTTAAAGTTTTTTTCACTCTCCTTTAAACTTTGATCTCTTTTGTCTGGTGATATAAGAGTACATTATTAATATACATTAACAAATCCACAGCTTTGTTTTCCACAAGTCTTTAATTCCCTTAAATGTTTTAAAATGTAACTGATGTGATCTATCAGAACTTAGGTGAGCATTTAGTCAGTCAACAGGTTGGGTACTAAATGCAGCTGAACTTGTAGGAAAAAGGGTGCAATGATACAAAAGACAGGGAAGCGCTACTATTCTACCTTTTTATGTTCTCAGCTGCCAAGCCAATCTGCAGGTGTGGTGTGACTTGGTGTTTAAAGATACAGTCTCAAAGAAAGAGTCTGTATGAATTAATGACTTTGAAGTCTTGAATCCTTACTACTGTTCCCATTAATGTGTGTTGCCTGGAATTAACTAACAGGATGGAAGTCTAGCAGAAACTATATGCAGTTTTTAAAAAACAGAAGGACAAGCCTAAGAAAAAACCCAAGAAATGAGGTAGAAATATCATATTATGTGTTAGTAGTTGAGGCTTGTCCTTGTTGGAGACAGCATGGGTTTGTGTTCTTGTACTAAACCAGAAAATTAAATATCTGCTGTTGTATTAGAAATTGAGTATATTTTAAAGAAATATGATATGTCTCTCTTGTTCTGTTTTTTTTTTTTTTTTTGTTGTTGTTGTTGTTCCCCCC
>JANZLQ010000037.1:9345143-9388003 GCA_026212715.1 Elanus axillaris | reverse complement strand
GGGCATGGTGTCACATGGTATGGAATAGCTCCTTGGCTAGTTCAGGTCAGCTGTCCGGGCTATGCCCCCTCCCAGGTTCCTGTGAAAATTAACTCTATCCCAGCTGAACCCAGGACAGGAAGTTTACCATTCATCTGGTTTTCTGCAGACATACCCCCTTTTTCCATCTATAAATTTTACTGGAGGAGAAGTTGGGGTTTTTACATCTGTAGAGCAGCTCAGCAGAAGCTGCAGCTCTGATGAGGGCTGTTAGATGTCTGGAGAATCTAGTCATGTTTCCAGCACCTGGACAAATCAGTTCACATTCCTGCCTTACATTTTCCTATTATTACTATCTCCATCCATCACCATCTCCGACTGGCATTTGGGGAGGGAAAGGGAAAGGAACTCAACATGTTTTCCTTGACTTATGTCCTAACTACTCTACCTCAAGAGGTTCTGTCACCCACAGGATAGTGGTTTCTTCCTCATCACTATGGGTACAGCTATGGTCAAAGGTGTTTCTGAAATCTCTGTGTGAGTAGTTCCAGTGCATCTGGAATATTTCAGAGTACGCAATTCACCTGTTCAGCACATACACAGGCCAGAAGCATGACACTCATTGACAGGAAAATCCCTGATGAAATTGTAGGGACTCTACTTGCATGTAGTCATGAAGTTAATTTCCCTTTTTGGGTTCTTCCATACAGCATCAAGGATGAAGAAAGCAATATAGCAAGGTAGGAGAAATTGGCAGGGTGATTTAAGGTTGGAACTACTCTTTGAAATTGCTTGGAACTCACTCTTTAAAACCACTTAAAATGATAGCTTCCCTATGGATGCTTTCTGACTCCTTCTTTTCAGGAAGGAAAGCAACAAGGTAGATAACTGTTTCTCTTGCCTATACTGGAAACTGAGGCGTTTAACTAAAATGTGTGAGCAAAGATGCTTCGTTTATGGTCCTTTTTTAAAATGCTAGTATTTTTTAAAAAGAGCCATCACCTACCTTGGGGATAGCTCTAGGCTAAATAAGTAGTAGTGGCTACATGACATTAAAGGGTACTCTTTGAATTGAAGTTTAAGCAAATACACCAGGGTCAGATTTTTTGGCTATTAATAAAGTATAATTTTGAAAGTATGATCACTTTAAAATATTTTTTCTGCTTTTTCAGCTCTAATACAGCCTGTATTTTGAGAAGTATAACTATAATAATTTTTCTAACATGAATTCTTTAATGTATCTTAATAGGTTACATAACAAAGTAGTATATAAATAGCTGTAGAGAAAAAATAATTTTCAGAAAGCAGTTTACTTTTTTTTTATTAGAGGGATTATTTTTACTTGTTTCAGCTGTAGTAATGTATACTGTAAACATGTTCAGTGAATGGATAGCAAGTTGATTGTCTCAAAAATTGTACCTTTTCAAATGCAGAACACTAGACTGTTTTTTAGTAACCTGTGGACTGCTTCCATTTAATTGTAGGATTCATGCTGAGAGTGTAGAGAGTCATATCCCAAGTTAAATACAAACAAAACAGCAGGATGTTGATACAACTGTGACTTCCATAGGAAGTAGTTAGAATGGTAATGTGGTCTCCTAACTTGGGTGGAAAATCTCTTGTGACTGCTTTTGCCCCACAGACCTGTAACACAGCATGCCTTGACTAACATTTTTGACACCAACTTGCAAACACCATAAAGATTAGAGAAACCCAAATGAAGGCTTTGTTCTCTGGAACAGAAGCTTTCTTGACTAAAATGAAGAGATGTTTTTCTTTTGTAAACAACGAAGGGGCACAAAGCAATAAAATGTTTCTCTCTGTGAGAATAGAATGAATGAACTGTTTACTTGGCAAAGCGCTTCTCTTATTTAAAGACATATGAGTGTCACGAAGTACCTATTCATTTGAGAGTCTTATATGTTCAGGCTAAATGATGGTATACTTTGATTTTATTTTGTAAGATTCATCATGTTTGAAGTTTCATCAGATGGGAAGAAAGCGTGCCATTTCTTTTCTTCTTTTTGTTCATGTTAAGGTCATAATTTACTTTCCAAATAGGCTGTCACCTGCTATTAATGGTTAGTAAAATCAGTTTAGGATTTCACTAAAATGTGATATGAGAGGCTATATTTTACCTGTTTTATATGGGTATCCAAGAAAAGGAAGCTGGAGCCTCTCCCATGTTTCCTGTTCCATTTAGACAGTGGGAGAGGGCAGTAACAACCTTTGCAAAGTGTTTCCCTCCCAGGAAGGCAATGTATTCCTCTGTTATGGAATGATAGCAGTGCTTCTTATGTCACAGAAGCATTGTCTGAAGGTGAACCAGCAAGAGTTCAAACATATTCCAGACAACACATATTATGTTTACAATAAATAAGCATTATTTTCTGATCTAGAAAATTGGTCTGGACTTTGACCAGCTTGTTTTCTTCATCTCATAAGCATTTTGGCTTAATTATCATGTGTTTCTGTGAGTAATGTTCTCAAGAGGCTACAGAAATTTAAGCTTCTAACTTTCTAGTTGTAAAAATTGATCTTCCAGGTTCCTGTGGTCCATATGGTTTGAGGCATCTGCCAGGCAGACAGGGACTTTGATGGTAGTTGCCACTCTGTATCCTAGTAGTGTGCTTTTCTTTCGATTTTTTTTGCCATTATTATCTACCCATTCAGGTACCTTGCCTGAGTAGAAAAATAACAGTCAGTGCTCCAGCAGACATTTTATGTTGGAAATTCCACAATACTTTTTAGGGGTTTTACTCATCGAGTGCTTTCCCCAGAACCTGAATGGTAGAGAGATCAAGGGGATCTTGCAGCTGCTTTATGAGGGAGACTGAAAGACTTTTCACTCTGGGGAGGGGAAGGCAGGCGGAGGATACGTTTGAAGTTTGCAGAATCTCAAAGGAAGACATAAACTCAATGTAAAACTGTTGTTTGCCAGATCCCCCAGCATGAGGAATATCAGGCACTTGCTGAAGTTAATCAGTGATCGATTCAAAAGAGAGAGAAGTACTGCTTTATGGAGTGGTTGGTTGGTGACCTTCTGGAACTTACTTCCACACAGGGCAAGGTGGCATCAGCTGGTTCTAAAAGAGGCTAGACAAATTCATGGACAAGAGGTCCATAAATGGCTACTTCTTTGTATTCTTTGGCAGGTTTTTTTGAGCTATATTCCTAAAGTGTACTTTCTCTCAGAAGTATTAGCTCTTTCCTCCCACATTGTTCCCTTGCACTGAAGCACACATAGTTAATGATCAGGTGATTTTTAAAACTTTTTTTTTTTTTTTGATCATCAGTTATATTAAGTCAACTAATACACTCTGGAAAGATTAAAGGCCGCCTTCAGAATAGCCTTTTGCATCTTCTTTTGCCCTATAGTGTACAAGTGGATTTACAAGATGATAGAAGTGACAAAATAATTGTTTTAAAGTGCAGGTTGTAAGAGTGAGATATGACAGTCACGTGGCATTCTCTAGTGACTGAACCACTTAGAAGACAGACAGGATTAACAGTGCTTCAGGTTTACAGGTATCTCAAGCTGCTTGAAGGACTTTGAGATGCAGAGTATTCTAATCTTTTGTAATGCAAATGAAAATTTGATGAAACAGTTGCAACTGAAAATCATTATGTTTTTTTCTCTTCTTTTCTTTTTTAAAAAATCAGCTTCTTTAAAATGCTTTTCTGGTTTTTAATTTATAAATGTGTTAGGGTTTGAAATAGAGCAGTTTAATCTGTGATATATCTTGATCCATAGCATTCTAAATTCATGTCAGATGCAATAATTCAGAAAGGGACAGTGATGAGAAGGATAGCATATAAAAGTGAGAACAGACTATGAGTTAGTATTCAGTGAAATGTGGACAATGGTAAAAGGAAGAGGGCTGTACAAACCTGAAGAATGAAAATCCAGGTCTGGATTCTTCCAAAGGAAAGGTTCAAAGTATTTTTCTATTTTATAAGGAAGCTTACTATTTTTATCTAAAGTTAACTTAGTAGGGAGTTTAGCAATCTTAACTTTTTAGATAAAGATGTTTGTATGCTATCTACTAAGTATTAAAACTTTTTGTCTGGTTTCTATTGCAAAACTTTTTTTTTTAATGTAAGAAAATATAAGCAACAAAATAATTTTACTGGAAGAACAATAGTATAGAAAAAAAATGTACTCTGCAATTACTGATCTTGACAAAGCTGTGTACGGTTTGTTTAAAAACTACCTTAGAAGTGCTTTTATTAGCTAAAAAATTAATAAAGATAAAAATGATGAAATAAGATGGCATTTGTTTTGAAGTTCAGCCAGCATGGGAATGTGAAGACCTCCACCTCTGATCATATACTCAAAAGAACAAGTGGCTCAAAAGACAGAAAAGGAGGAGTAGGAGGCTGACAGTAAAAAAAGAAAGAAAAAGTTAGGCTTCCGTTTCATGGATTTTTTTTAAAGCTGACTGAATTACGCCCTTGTCTACTGAAACCCTCTTAGTGTAATTCCCATTGGCCTCCGTGACACCTAGGGCAGCACTGATCAACTGCAGGCTCCCATATTCCTAACCTTAGCCAACTGAATATGATTCTAGCAGATGTTTCTTCATTTTAGACCTCAAAATATGATGGGTCAGGTTTTTTTCCATTTTCCAGTGGCAAGTCTTGCATACTTGAGACCCAGGACGTGCAATTTAATGATAGGAATTATGAGCCGAGGGTGTCCCCAGTGGGATAACACTGAACTTTATACAAACTCAGATCTTTGAAAATGGAGAACCAAAGAAATGTAAAGGTTTGGATCATTTAAACTAAATTAGTGGATTATTGTTTTATATTGTATAAAAATATAAAATGTGCTTAGAAATGTATATGTTGATGTTTTCTGTTGAAAGGAAGAGGTCTTATAAAGTCTGGGAAGAACAGAGTCAGAAGCAATCAAACAGGAACAGCTTAGTGGCAGAAGAGAAAGGTTTGGCTAGCTTTATCTGCCTTCCCATTACTCTTAGGTGCTATGAAGTAAATCCAATGCTGTCTCCTTCCTGTGCTTCCTCATTCCTCCCCTTCCCCATGCCTCCAGCAAAACAAGTAGTTCTCTGTGTGCTGTGGAGAAATAAATCTAAGTTTCTATTTCTTTGTTTCCTCTGATTGGGTTCTCTTGTGTCTAATAACATGCAAGATGTGCTTGAAGTTTTGCTCTCTCATGTCTGAGACCATTCATTAATGCTCTCTAATGTGCATTCTCTCATGCTTTGTAAGGTGTGAGCTTGTAAGGCAGCCTTTCTGCCTGTAAGGGCATAAGTAAGCTTTACTCTTTTATCTAACTGATATAATGACACCTGTAAGAATTTATTGTCATAGAGGTCTGTATCTCTCTCTTGAAATAAGTCAATGTTTCTGTCTTTTGGGGAGGGAAACATACTCATACCATATTTTAAATCCAAGAGGACTTCACACTACTTGTTCTGGTAGAGTTTATGCCCTCCCACTGGACTGTGTATAGCTTACCAATGTTGAGTATAAGCCTGACAAGACTGATCAATACGCCTTATTAATACAGTGGCAGGCATAATGGGCTCCCATCCTTCATCCATCAAGCATTACTATAATAAACAAGATAATAATAAAAACATGTATCGTGTTATCACCATCAACACTAAACAGTGTGAGTATGTAAATATTGTGGTGAAAACAGAATTCTTCAAATATGATTGGTAAAGTATGGCATAGCACACAAAGATGTGCTAAAGTACTGAATTTCTGAAGAACACATCTCCTTTCAGTGTTGTCCTGCCGTTTAGCAGAGACTGACAGATCATGATTTATGACAGTGGAAATTATGATAAGCTCATTTCAGTTTTCTCTGATTGTGAACAAATTTGGCTATGTCTACACTGTCATGCAGTGTACCCAGGTATAGCAAAGAAAAGCCCTACTTAAGAAGGCACATTATTTTAGAAGGTACATTGTAGAAGTCTGTGCTACGTCTTACAGTCAAGCTGTTGTATTCAGGATAAACATCACCTTAAAAGGACACCTTGGCTTGCTTCCTTAGGGTGAAGTGACTTCAAGTGAATAGATAAAGTTTTCAAGGCAAAACAAAAGCTTGGTGACAGCACAATCTTATGCAGAACATTGTTAGTGGAAAGATTTTTCAACTGTTGGTAAATAGAAATGTTGCATTTGTAGAGGAGCTTGCATATTCCGAATAGGAGTACTATGCTTATTATGTTGTATTTTAGTATTTAAAAGCATATTGGGGGATGCAAGTGAAAGACTTGGTATATTTTTTCCTCATATATAACAGCAAATTTCTCAAAACGCATCCTGTTTTAATTTTGTAAATATGCAGATACTAAGGGGGAACTGTGATTTACTGGCTTAGATTAGAAATGTAAAAATACTTTTTTGTGGTTAAACTCTTCCCAGTTTCTAACCACTCCTACCTCAAACATGTAGTTTATCTTTGTTGCATTCGACTCTGACCAAAATTAGGCCACACAGGCCTCTGAGGATCACCATATTGCTAAAATCATTCTAGTTGCTAGGGATTCTTCTTTTTTGCTTCCCAACAAACTCATCTTGCATTCTTTGAAGACTAGCTTAGATGGTTCTCATCTTCTAGGTAGGAGGGAAAATGTAGATTGCTCTAATAGAGACAGTAATTAAATATACTACTTTGTTCTTTTGTTTTTCAACTCCCCTGAGCTTTATATGGCTAGCAAATGGAGATTGGTACTGAGGAGAAAAAGTCAAAGGTAGGTTTTATAGGATAGGTAGGTCACCTCTGTGTGCAACACAGATTCAAATCTAGCCTAGATACTTTCAAATCTTTACAATATGTGGATTGTGAAAGTAAGTTATTGAACAAAATTCTATTTCCAGTTAAATCTACATCCATAAGAATGTAATTTTATATCCCATATAAAGAAATAATTCTTTAGGCTAGAAGAGTTTTGGGTAAAATGCAATGAGGTGTAAGGATAGAACCTTATTGCATCAATCAGTGAGCAGTAGTGAGGGGATTTCATGGTAGTTATGTTCAGCTGTCTGCATGTTATGGCAAGCTATGTCCCAAAGACCAGTTAGGAAGGAGTGATGCAGTTAATAGGAAGAGAGATCTGAACTTTTAAGCCCCCTCACTCTAAAAGCTCCAAAATATGGAATTTTCTCATCAGTATTTAGGACGTTTACTGTGTTTGATAAATTATGAGTATTTCTGTAAGCTGGACAGCCTCATCCACATCTTGTATGACTATCTTGATAAGCTTTTTAGTTTTCTGTGTGGTCTATAATCAAAAGATAAGTAGTTTATGTCTGTGGGGTCTAGAGCAGGAGCTGTTGTTGGGACTAGTGTGAAATTCAGTAGCAAAACAAGTAAGAGATTATTACATAACACCTGAAGAATAGAAGCCCAAGAAGTGTGGTAGATCATCATCTGACATCCAGCAACCTGATACCCTCTTAACAGAGCAGAAAATCCTCTGACATTCAAGAGCTTAAAGAAAAGACTTTTCACCTATTGGAAAATATTTAAACTTTCAGCATGTGTGAAAGAAATTTGACTGCTTTCTCATTTTGTTTTGGGTGCCCATTACCCTCCTCAACCAACTGGATTATTTTGTCAACAACTGAAAGAAAACTAGTGAAATGAAAAAAGTCTTCTGGGTTTTGTGGCTATGCATACATGTGTACCACCCAGCTACCCACTCCTGCTACTCCCATCAGATCCCCTCTTAAAAAAAATAGTACAGCGATCCAATCAAGATGAAAATTACTTACAGTGTTTTCACAGTTGTATTAAGAAAAACAATTTACATATTTTTTCTCTCTTAGAAAGATGTCCCTTCAAGACTGCAATACTATGAATTTTTGTTTAGTCTAATGTAGGTTTTTGTTAGTATCTAGCCTAAAAAGGAACCTAATTAACAGATGAATTTAGGAAATCCCTACTGTAATTTGGCAACTAAATGAATTGGGGGTATCAGTATATGACAAGCAACTTCCACTTAAGGCTAATGTAACTATTACCTCATTAGAAGTGCAACTTTACACTCTTCAAATAAAAACTTTATTGAATCTAAAATATGTATTTGACAAAGGAGTAGCTGAACTTAGTTGAAATCGGCTTTGTGAAATTGTGCTGCCTTTATTGATACTGACTAGCTTTATAAATGTTTATGTTAATTATGTTTTATTGTGATTAAAAAAGATTGCAGATACTCTGCCATTTCTGTAAAGTGAGCTGTTGGAGCTTTTTTTGTTAGAGATGGGGGTAGGGTACAAAGAATAGTCCAGCTCCAGAGAGGAGGCCCCTCACAAGCCATATGAATCCACTTACATGTAAATTGCTTGTCTATATGAATTAAGGTGAAGGTTATGAAAGAACTGCATTTCTGTGTTTATTGTAGGATTTTTGACAGTCTCTTTCCTCTTTCAAGTAAATTTGGCTTAAGTCCACAGTCAGTACAGTTTTAAGTAAACTCCTCTTTTGTTACATTAACAAGGTTATAACATCACTGAGGCAGATTTCCAGCTGCATGAATTGAGGCCTAAGCATGCAGACTGAGGGGATAATTAAAACCTTAGGGTGGGTGAGTTAAACTACCAACTAAAATTGGATAAAAGGCTAATTGTCCATTGCAACATAATACATGTTTCTAAATACCTGTGAAATAAAGATACATATTCGTGGTCTTCTAATTCCTTTTAGAATGCTTAGATTCACATTATATATTAGGGCATAACAAGAATGAAAGTAAGTAAATAGAAACCCAAAGAATTCTTTCCTAGATATTGTTGTATTTTAGTTATTAATTGAAAAACAGAATTATTTTGAAGACTTTGGTGATTTTCTGACTTTCTTTACAACACAGGAAGCATTTTTGTGGAGGAAGTATGAGCCTCACTGTGTGATACAATATATCAGAATGGACTGGTCGGTGCTTTGTCAAAATTTGTCATATCTCTTTTTCCTTCCTCCTTTTTTTCATTATTAAGAGTGGAGTTACATACCTTTGGTGACCTTCAAGAAGATGACATAGAGTCAGGCAAGATGATACATTACCACAAAGTTAAAAAAACAAAATGGGTTGTAATGGCAGCTTGTACTGAACTAAATGAATTGTGAAGGCCCATTTGTTATTCATTAGGAGAAGCAGAGCAGATTACTGTTCTGCCTTCATAGGGAGCCTTTAAACTTAAGGTCATTTTACACTAGTACCCTTGTGGCATGGACAGCATTTAATACATTTTTAACAGCTTTTACATTTCCATGGTTTGCAGCAGTGCTGGTTGAATCATTTCTGTAATGAAGGTGTTTTAAAGTAGTTTAGAGTTACTTTGGGGGAAAAAACAGGAAAAAAAAGAAATAATTGGGTTGATGAAGTGACTTTATATACTAAAGAGCTAAGCATGCAGAACATACTGCTCTAAGGTAATGCATGCTGACTCCCACTGCTACAGAAGTACATCCCTGGGGATCCTTGGGGTTTTTGTGTGTTTTTTTGTGTTTGGTTTTTTGTTTGTTTGTTTGTTTGTTTTTAAATGTAAACAGTACTATAGTTGTTTTTTCACAGTGCTCATTCCTTTGGGGAAGGAAGGTCTGAGGATAGAAATTTAAGAATATTTTTTGAACTATTTCTGAGTTGCTCAGGAGTCTGATGGAGAACATTCAACATTTTGGCATGTTTTGGGGAAGTGTCCATGCTAACTATCATAACCATTGATGTGGGCATCTAAGGAACCCAACGTAAAATGAACGTGGAGTGGAGGGTAGAATTTTGCTGATCAGAATAAATGTTGATTATTTCAATACCTCTCAAATGGTTCAGTGGTGCTGTGGAAAGTCAAAGCAGAAAGGTAGGTACCAATATGAAACAATCTGAGAATAATTTGTTCGAAAGCGCTGAACAAATCTAAAATTCTATTAGCTTAAAGAATGATTTATAACTCTTAATAACCCCAGTTAAAGGAGGTAATCATTTTACAAGCTCACGTTTTATTGTAGATGGTAGTCTTTCATTTGCTACCTTTTAATTGTTGTGGATTTATCTGTCAAATCCATATTACAGTGACTATTTTTGTTCAGAAAATATTAGAACACCAGTGATGCACCATGAGTCAAGATTTGTTTACAAATAAACTTAATTAAAATGGGCTAATTTAAATGTATGATGGTACTTCTCCCAGCAGCCAGTCCACCCCTAATTTCCTTTTTCTTGTTTAGCAGATTAACAGCATTCATTCTATACTTCATTACAGATGGCTTTCACTAGAGTTTTTTCTATTGATTTTACTGTTTTGTGAGGATAAATTTTGACAAAATGTATGTGGATCACAACCAGCATATGAGGAAAAAAAAAGACTTATTCTTTGACAGCAGAAGTATTTTTTTCTGAGATTTTGAACAATATATCTTTAAAAGCTGAAAGGCTATGTATCTTTAGAAAATATCAAGTGTTAAATAATATTATAAATGCAACAATGATTGCTTTTATTTAATATCAGAGAGATAGTAGAATGTAAGAAACTGTGAACTCTAAAAATCTTGTTGCTGTTTGGACTATATATTTTTTTAATGAAATTAGATTCTCTTAAAATAAGTTTTAAATGTTCAGTTGCACCAGTATTACTGACTTTTCCCCTAATAGAAATATTTGTCTTCTTTTACCTTTGCACTAGCTTCATGTAGTCATTTCTGGTTTGTGAACTAAACCTGTTTAAATGAAAACCACTTTAATCTCTCTAAGTTTTTAAAAGTTCTTCACACATGTGAAAACAGACTGTCAATATATGTCCATAAAATATATCAGAAGTGGTTTTATTTGGTCAGAAAATGAACCCCATCACTTTTGTTATTTTAGATTTCTGAATATGCAGTGAAGGGACTTTTATCAACCCATGTCAAAGCAATACCTTAAGAAAGGCATAGTGCCACTACGTTCATTTGTAAAAATCACTAATGAGAACATAAAGAATTCTGTGAAGGCCATGCATACTTATTATAGGAATTCTGAATTGGAGTATAGTATATTCAAACTAAATATATGCAATTAATGATAGCCATATTTTATTGCCTGAAACTGGTGTTTATTTTTCCTTTGGGTTACCTTACAACCTTATTTTCATGTTTGTGATTTGTCAGAAATGTAAAATAAAGATCATGCTAGTAAGAGGAGAGTTCCAATATTGGGGCTACCTTAATTATATTCAGTGACTAAGACACTTTAATGTTCACTCTGTTGGCCCTTTAACACAAGGCTGTCTCCTAAGTTGAGGATTGTACTCTCCCCAGTTCTGAAGCTACTTCTAGTGCAGTACTGAGTCAAACACCTCTTGGGTTGCTGTTGCTTGGGCACCTTGTTAGCATTTTCAGATTTTGTAGCAACTGTGATCAATAAACCATGAGGTAGCCAGAACAATTCCTATGTGCCTCCAGAATGTTCTTTGCATTTTGTGACATTAGGAAGGTCCCTGTGACAGTTGTATGCCAACTGAGGCTTAGAATAATTCCAGATGTTTATTCTGCCACTGGGAAGTGAAACATTTAGTCACATGTTTTGATTCAGGCAAGATTTCCAGAGTTTGAACAGGTTAAAACCAAAAAACCTCAAACCAACCAACCAACCAAAAAAGTCTCTTGAACATAGGTATGAAAGATTGGTATAAAAAATTCCTTTGAACAATGGTATTGTTTGAAGTGCTTAGACACTGTATGCCCCATTTACAAAATTGTTACCTTGCCTCATAGCAGAAAGCTTGGTCCAGCATGTTCATATATGTGAATTTTCTGCTTTTGATAATACTTTTCCTGCAATCTCTGTGTGAGGCAGAAGGTTCAGATGTCCCCTCAAAGGGAGGGATCCATGTTTGTTTTCTGGACCTTTTTGTAAAGTAGTAATTGGGACATTCTGAAAGACTTCCACATGAAATCACTGATTTTTTTGCATAAAGAAAGAGATAGTCCTTAGTCAATTTTATGCCTTAAGAATTACTTTGTAGTTTAATTTTACTCTTTTCTGGTTTCCAGAAGCAACCAGAGTTGGTGATTCAGTATGTCTCTTTGAATCCATGTTCCTACTTCTGTCCTTTTTTCCCCCAGTTATTAGGGTTTTTCTTAAAAATAAAGATCGCAGCTATGTTCTGAGTCACTTAAAGTAATTTCTCTTCCTTTTCACTCCTTCTCATTCTCTTAACAAAGAAATCTAACAATTTTCTTCTTGCTCTCTTTTTTTCCAAGAGCAAACCACGTCTCACATAATACAAAAAATTGTTCTGTTTTCAGAGAGGCCTATGGTTTGTAATTTTATCATAAAGATTATATTGATATGTCAAAAGGAGTAGAACTTTAAGGCTGGTGTGTATTTACTTTTATCATTTCATATATGTCCAGGAATGCACAGGTGTTGTAACTGGGACTGGTCCTTGTAAGTTGGTGTGTCAGACTTTGTCTTTTGTGTACAAATGTTACAAGGTGGTTGCAGTTCTGAATCATATTTACTAGTATGCTTGGCAATAAATATCAGAAGCTTGTTTGTTCTGGTCTGACTCCTGTTTCAGGGATTATTTTAAAGATTAATTTCAGATCTAATATTTCACTTTTAATAGCTTTTTTGTCTTAAAAATTGCAGAAAACTTGTGAATAAAACCTCTGTTCTATGGCATATCTGTATTAGTATTAACTCTCAGTTCAGAGGCCACACACATCCAACCAGATAGAGCAAATCTTGACCCGTGGCTGCTGCCTTAATGTTCGTCGTAGAATACAGATACACAGAGGGAGTTCTTCTGAACAGCGAAGTATCACACAGCAACTTGTGTAGGAGATAGCAGAAAGACAGAGAAGTCATGAAATCAGTTCTTTTGTTTTCTTCACCTTTGGGAAAGTATTACCTCACAGTCCATAATAATGACTATTGAATCAAGTAGAGACACTAGGAGGAGAAAAATCCCATTTTATAGCATCTGTTCAGACCTCAGAAAACAAATATTCAGGAAATAAGACATTAAATTTGTCTCAGCTGATCTTCAGTTATTTTTGTGTTTGCCTTCTATAAATAGTGTAGGAAAACAATTTGCTTGTAGAAGTGTTCACAAACCCACTAAATTTTTAGTTTTGTTTTGAATAATGGTAACTGTGTGTGTGCATCCTTGACTGAAATTTGATTATAAAAGTTGTCTACCCCAGCCTATGGAAAGGCATGTAAAAATCCCAGACATAGGTGATATGGAAGCCTACTTTTGGAAGAAACAGCTTCTTTCCTACTCTGCGTTTTTTTTTAAAGTACCTAGGTTTTGAGATAGTATAAGTGTTTCTATGGTGGTTTATTTTCTTTGATCCTATGCAAGTCAGCCCTGTGACAGATGGATCTAATGCATCTGGGCAGACTGACAGTTGTACCTATCATTCATAATAAAGTGGCTCCATTTGTTGTGGCACGAAAGAGACATGGTGTGACAGGATTTGTGAGAAACTGCTAATGGTTAGAGCTTTGCAGTGTGCCTCCTTCCATCTAGGCTAGATGAATCTGAATGCTAAAATTTCTGTGTAAATAACCAAATTTGACTAAAAATGTATTGAGTATTACTGAAAATAAGTTGAAAATATTCTTGAAAGGATAGATAAATGGTAATACACAGACAAAATCTTGCAGTGGTTGTGTTTTTTTTGTGTTATTCTGGCATTGCAAAGCAAGCAAGGGGTTTCTTTAAAGAGAGTGTAAGGAAAATAGCCTGATTTGGAGAACCCTGTATTGTTGTAAATCTGGCAAAAATATGAGGTAGAAAGTTGTCTTCAGTTATATTTCTTCAGGTGGTTAACCCTCAGACTGATAAGAACAGTAACAGCACAGAAGAACACCAGATAAAAGATTCACGTTGAGAGCAGACATCCTGCCTTAGTAAGGAAAGAACCCATTTCTGTACCAAGTAGTTCTTTTGACAGTGACCATTGTGCTTGGAGCATGTTTCTTAGATGGGATAGACCGTAAGTACTTCTAATGTAGAATTCATATGAAAGCAAATGTAAGTCCAAACAGAATATATTTGATGTGATCTAATCCCAACTCTGTTACATCACTTGTTTCTAAATCAGGTGAACCACAAATCAGTCATGTTGGGGTCTCATAAAGGGCAGGTGTGGATAATACACAGTGTATTAGCAGTCTTCTGTCTGTATAGACAAGAGTTTATAGCAGCTCAAGGTAAAGCACAGCAGATTCCAGGCTTCTACTTGCCAGATCTATAGAATGCTTGAGAAAACTACAGTTCCCTAAGTGAACAAAGCAGTAGTGGGACAGGAGCAGAGCTTAAATGAACTGCACATTAATGTACTGTATATTCCTTCTGAAATGATAACATACTACACTTTGTAGGTAGGTGGTAGTAACAATCCAAAGTAAATTATAGTCAGATGGAGTCCAGAAAATGAAAGTGAAAACATTAAAGAAACAGATCATATGCCTTGTTCCTTTAGAATTAAGATGCGTAAGAGGGACAAGCTTTGGCAAAACAAAGGGAAATATTCTCCAGTTGAGAACACAGTATCTGTTGCCTGAAAGCTAGTGCAAGCTAGTCATTCTTCCAATGGAAAACAGGGGAATTGTCTATGAAATTTTAAGGCAACAGAGGGTTTAAGCTGTATTCCATTCAGAGATTTTGACAGTATGACTGGCTCCCTTAGAGTCACAGCTGGCACAGTCTGGGGTTAGCAAAGCATGTTTTCTTAAGGAAAATAATCGAGGTACCAATTGTTGTCAGGAACCATCATGTCAGTAATACGTGATTAATAAACATCTGGTCAATAACTATTAATGTTAAAATTTCTCATAGCATAGATCATTGGATTCCCCCTAGTGGAAATGAAAGATCTGATCTTCAACTAGATTATAACTAGAGTTTAGATCTTGTAAGAGAACAAAACAAGCTGACAGATTTTAGTGCTGAAAAGCTTCAGCTTAAATGAAGTGAGCTGCAAGGAGCAATAGTCATGACACAGTTGGGCAGAGACAGATGTGCAGATGAATAACCAAAATTAATAACAGGTACCCTTAAAGGGCTGGTTAATCTGCCAGTAGAGAGTCTGTCTCTTTTCTACCCACTAGTACATCAGCTCATAAAAAATACAAATGAGCCCAATAGCAGCAAGAGCCTTAAGATCTGCTTCCTCATTACTGAAACTTCAGAGAAGCATTTCCTATGGCTCTGTATCTTTTTCTACCTTTTAAGAAAAGTTGTTAGCAGGAATGTGCAGACTGAGTTCTTGGGGTGGGAGGGGAGGAAGTAGTGGAATGAATCTATAAAAGGAAGAGTTTATCTTGAATTACTTTGGCAAACAGTATATTCAAGCATTTTAATGGTGAAAAATAAAGTGTTTGATAAGTGTTTTTTATATGGTAGAAAAGAAGAACTATCTTGTGTGGTTTGTATTTTTGTTCATGTTGTAGCGTGTCTAAAGCAGCAGTGCTAGTAGTTTGTATGTGGTATCCTGTTCATTCTTAGCTGTTAGGGGTTTGGTAGCAAATTCTCCTGTTTTGCACCTAAGGAAAAGTGATCCAAGGATGGGCTTTCCTGACAGTGCAGGAAAGGTTCATGCACTGTACTTTGTGTGTGTAGAGTTGAAGGATAAACAAAGTTGCAAATTTTGAGTGGGAGAAAATGTGCTTTTCAGAAGCTGGAAATAGAAAGACAGGGTAGAGCAAGATGGAAAAAAGTTGTTCAGCCTTAGAAAGATTCTGTTTCATGTAGTTGTGGAAGATCCAAAAAAAAAAAAAAAAAGAGATGGACAAGTAGAAAGAAGAGAAGAGGTCACTGGTCAAGAGGTACACTAGGGGTTGTTCAATTGTAATGATAACTTGAACTGATAAAGTTAATTAAGGGGGGTTCAGTCCTCTAAAGAGTTCAGCATTCTAGCACTGAAAAAACAGAGGATGTAAACAACTTTGTTCCCTCTGTCTTCCTTCTGAAATTGCCCAGTGAAAGCTAGGAGCTTGCTTCAAGCACTCTCTCACAATTTATCGTCTCTTTGACCTTCTGTTTGGATATACTGCCTAATATATAGCAATTACATCAAAGCTACTTGTAGTCAACTTTTGGGATTGTGTGGCTAGTTATGTGACCCATTTTTTAAAAATATTGGAATAAAAATCGTTCCATTCAAAATGAACAAACAGCAGAATTGTAAAACTGGTTGCGCATGTGTTTAGTGTAATGAAATTTATGCCCGATTCTTTCCCTAATGCTGCATTATAGATCATGATGATCTTACTTCTGTACAATGAAATCTGTCTCCAGTATTTCTGCGTTATCTGACTGTTACACTATTGTTCAAATTGATTTGGGTGCTTCTTTCCTTCCTTTTCCTCCTCCTCCTTCATAAATAGTTATCACATAAGAGTTACATATTCCTGTATTTCTTTTAATGACCTAGTTTATGCTTATCAGAAGCTCTTACAAAGGCATTCATATCTTTCCCAAAGTGATATGCTCTGCCCCTTCATAACGTCTTTGACTAAGTATTTATCCACACTCAGGTTTAGAAGAAAGAGCCTCCATGCATGAAAGATCCACATAACAGTAGCAATAGAGAGTAACGATGCACATTTGAAGTTATTACAGTGATGTACTGACTTGTAAACCTGTATGATTCACCTCAGAATTTTGTTCATTAAGTTTTGCAAGGTCTTTTGCAATTTGTCTGTGTCTGTGTCATCTATAAAACACCTACACACACACACATATAGATTTTGTATTTGGTTGTCAGTGATGTGAAAGATCCTTTAAGCCCCTCCTGCTGTCTAATAGGTTCAGGAATTACTGCTTTTAAAAACAGTTATTGACCTGATGGAGGCAGGAAAACCACATACTTTTAAAATCAAAGGGTTTCAATGTCAAGAATATTATTCATTAGCAATATTATTCATTTATCTAAATTTATACTTAGACTATGTTTAAGTACTTCCTATAGGTCTGTAATTACCAGCTGACATGACAATTCCACACAGATAGAGTGTCAAGAGATTCTGAAGCTTTCCTCCCTCTAGGGAACCTCAGAGAACAAGAAATTTATTAGCTATTTAGAACAAAAGTAGTTGTATAATTTTGCAAACATTAACAAAATTTGTAGAATTATTTAAATTGTTCCTATTTAAGGGATAGAAGCATTTGTGTTTCCTTACCTGCCTTCTCTACACAACACATTTGTTAGCTGCCAGTTTCATACAGCGTTTATTTGTGTTTGACACAGTGGGGATGGCCTGCACTTTCTCATTCATTTGCTGTATTTGCATAACCTTGCCGAGTTAATGGCTGCCGTTCTGACAAATTAAGCTGGTTTCCTATGTCTTTAATAGATTAAGTCCTCTTGGACAAGTTATACTTTATTTTAATCCATGAACAGGGTTTGCTAAGTGTTGTAAATAATACATTCATTCCTTTTATTATCATTTGACTTGTATGCTAAAACCAGTATCTGTGAAGAATACTTATTAAATATGGAACAAACCAAGTTTTTTACCTATATAAAGACAGAATACAGAGATCATCAATGTTTAATAAAAAAAAATCGTGTTATGTTTAGTTACTGTCAAATATTTGAAAACATTTTGGCTGTGAGAATAGTCATACTTTTAAAGTTTTTGATTACATTTTAGTAGAATTTAACTCAGTTCCTGATTCCTGTCATGATTTTTTAAAATTATGTAATTTACACAGTGTACTCCAAGTGTAGAAGCATTATGTATGATACATGTGATAAACGAGTTCCCTGACAGCTGCAACAATATACTGAAGTTGTAAATATGTGTAAAGAGGTTTGAGGAAAAATATCTGAATTGAAAATATATGTTAATGTTATAACTGCCTGAAAATGTTGTATTTTGCAACTAAGGTCATACTTAACAAAAATAATCTGTGGGAACTGAACAGCACTGAATCTGAAACCTACCTATTTATAGAGTAGTATTTAAATAATTCTTAAATGATCAATAATGGACGTGTTCTTTAAGCATTCTGGTGTGGTAGAGAGGTAGTGCTTCTGCAGTTTTTACTCTACAGATAAACAGAGGTATAAAACTACTTCTTTTCATGTAAATGAAACTTTTAATTGAAATTTTTTCAACATGAGAATTGAATTAGGCAATACATTAATTTCACACTACTTCAGACTGTGCATTTCCTACTTCACTGCCTGTGCATTTCCTCTGAAATGCACCTGGGGTTTGGGAATGCAAATATGCATCTCTGCTCATCACACTGGCATTCATTTAGATATATGAGATTTTTTTAACTCCATGAAGTACATGTATAGTGTATGTGATGCTTCTGTTAGAACTGCATTGCAATTGAAGTGCTGTATTTAGCCACATAGTATAGCTAAGTGGGGAGGAATTGAATTGTTCCTGGCTACCAGACCTTTTTTCAATTCAGTAGGCCACACATACACTACAATTTTTTTTGGTAATATGTCAGATCTCTGGCAGTGTTCCTAAATTCTGTATGTTTTGTGTGCATGGGCTTATAAACTGACTCTTCTTTGTAAGCAAATCTGAAATTTCTGTTTCTTACAAATAAGTCCTAGGCACAAGATCTCTCCATGGACTATTGAGTAAAACAATGCTATTTGTGAGATATGACATAACAACAAAATATTAAACAGGAGCTTAATTCTCCCCATCCTACTCTGGACCATGACAGTGGGCCTCCTACTGGGAAATACAATGATCTATTATTAAAATGACAGCCCCACCTAGGGAGACAACAGCCCAATTCAAAGGGAGCCAAAAGTGCCTCCACTACCACCACCAGCAATTGAGATCAGCTGGTGCACTAACGATCCCTTGATTTAAACATCTGGTAGCGGGACTTTCTTAGTGGAGGTCTGTTGACTGTGGAATTCTCTTACACAGACACATACATGGTTTAACAAAGCCAAAGTTTCTTTATCCTCAGGGTACAGTGTATGGCTATTTCCTTTCCCAGGCAGAAGCAGTTGTTGATGGTTCCACTGGCACCCAGTACTGCATTACAAGAACTGTCCTTGAGGGATATAGGCAGTGATGCCAGAGGATGAGCTGCTCCGCAGTGTCAATTAGTGTTCATCACTAGCTCTCCACAGCTAGTAGAGCCCTTGAGGGAGTGCAGTGTTAGAAACATCTCTTATTCTGCCATGGGAATTCATCATTTTTGCACATTATCTCAGTTTTATGTAGAGGTGCACACAGCTGGGAATTAGGAAGTCAGAGTGGATATGCTCTTCTGTTCTGCATCCTAGAGCCTGTGTTCAACTGCCCAGTTTCCCAGGGTGCTTCTTTAATTAATCTCCTGAAAATGCTAAATCTTCATTTTTGTTTTGCAGGTGTAATTCTGCAATGCTTTTTCCCAGCTTTATCACACCTATAAAATATGTCTGTGTCTTCTTGTTTATTTTAGAAACAGATTACTGTAAAAAATAACTAAGCTACTACAAGTGGTCAGGTTGCAGTGGCAAAGAGAAGAGAGCGTATTAATTTAACCTGCAGCTGTGGCATGTTATCATGCCTCATGGAGGTGAGGTGGGGGGGGTTGCTGTTCTCCCAGGTTGTCTATGGACACTAATATTTTTTTTTTTCCTAAAGTTGAGTGTTTCTTTTAGAACCAGGTGAAATCTGCAATCTTCATCATTTATTTGGTACTACTATACATATTTCAAAATATGAGATACTAAACTAAACATAACATGATTTATTTCACAACATGGTTTATTTACAGCATGTTAGGAAATTAAGACCACACAGTGGAAATAATATCCAACACTGATATGCGAATCAAGAAGAGAACTGGGAAGTAGGAATTAATAGGTATCCATGGAGTTATGATGTAGCACAACACAGAAGTGTAACACAGTACTAGCACTGTAATGTAGATACAAAGCAGTACAATTCCTCCTCCCTGCCCCCAAATCTTCTGCTTTGCAAAGTGAGCATAAAAAAGAAGTTTAGCTGAAGAAGGTAAAAATTGTGTATTGACTTTGAGTGCTTTTTAACCGTGTTTTAGCTGCTTATCTACATGATGAAAATTTGTTGTGAAACATAGGATAAGGAGATGCTGCTACTCTTAAAATATCTGTAAAACTTTAAGTGTAACTACAGTCTGGAATACTGCACTGCATTAGCTTTCACTGTGAAAATGGAAAAGGAAAAGCTTAAGTGAGGAAAATCAGAAATGTCTTCTGTGCTATCTTCTCTTTGTTGTTAGAGGCAAGTATTTTTAGTAGCCCAGTACAGTAAGCTGTAGAGTGCCTTAGGTGTTTTTTTTTTTTCCTTCTATTCTCACTATGTGCATATTAATGTAATAGAAAAATTGCCACTATCTGTTAGAACCAGCTTTGGTCTAAAGACTGGTAGAAAGTACATGCAAGTAACTTTCCTGTATCTCTCTCAGCTGCTTATGCATGTGAATGACAGAAGCCAGGACACCAGTACATTTACATACAGTGTCCTTGAAGTGATGATTAAATTGAGACTTCTGTTAATTTCAGCAAGCAAGTTAAAAAAAAAAAAGCTCATACTATCAACTGTTTATGTAGTTTTATGTTTAGTTTCTCTAATTTTTTTTTATGTACTTCATGAAGTTATTTTTACACACATGCTTCTCAGTGTAAGAACAATGCTATTTTATATAGAAATAAATAAATAAGCTTTCCTGTGTTAGTATAGAGGGAAATATGCCATTGGCAATACTGCAGAATATGTGTTGTTGCTGTTTGTGGAAGATAAATTTTTAAAAGACACAGGAGAATTTCTCCCTAGCACTCTTCAGCGTTAACCTTCATTTATATTGTTTAAAATTTTTTTTACATTTATTCTAAACTGGGCTTCATTGCACATTACTTTTAATTCTTTTTTGCCTTGTTCTTCTGAACTCATTTCTGTGCTTTTGAACAAAAGAAACCAGAGCAGAACAGGATAAAATTAAAGATGTTTGTGTATATAGTGTATAGAAGAAAGACACTAATTTCTTACTTTATGTGAGAGATTATATTGATTGGCTTGGGTATTTAAGATAGTACTATATTTATTTCTGGAGTAAAAGTCTACGCTTAAAAAAAGGGATAGACTTTTGTTTTATTAAGTTCCACTAATTGCCATTACTGAATACATGCAAATAAAACAAAAATAAATACAAATAGCAGAAGTCCAAAATATTCTTGAAGAGATATTAGCAAACTGAAGTAATATCCACTGTTATATAAAATAAACACCAACCTTCACCACCTTCCCTCAGGCATAGTTAAGGAGTATTGGAATGTTGTTCCAAAATGGCACGTGTCTTTGCAGTTCTAATATCATCATTATCCAATAGATGCTATCCCACAAGTGGGAAAACAAAAATGTATTCCAGAGCCTTTTCTGCTCTCTACATGTGCGGTAAAAAATTTCTATGCACCACATGTCTCTTTGCTATATCTATATGGTATCTGCCAAAATAAATATTTTATTCCATTTATTTTTAGTTGGTATTGCACAGGTCCTCCTAAGATTAAACAGTCAAAGGTCAAATAAGTTGAGATGAACTGTAGTTTTAAAATAGTTGTGCTGCTCATAATTATGTGTATAGAGGTTTTTAGATATATACACATATACGTACATACATATATAGATACACATACATACTTGATTAAAAGCCGAGGATGTTTGCTCAGCAGAGAAGCAAAACCATCATTATCTGATTGTACATGGAATCCAGTGGCTGCTAATCAAACCCGGGGCTGCATCTGGTTAAACATACTTGGCATAGACTTGTTACAATTAGAGGTTTTGCCATGTCAAGGGAATCTTTCACTCAAAGCAGCGACCCATATTGTACTGAACAAACACATGAGTTTTTAATTGAGAACAATAGCTTAACAAACCACTTCCCAGGACCACTGAAAGAAAAATATGTGCCTGTGGCAATTCTGGCACTGAATTGTGTTTATTTGAATCCATTTATTCCAAGCCAGGGTTCAATATACCAAGCAAATAAAAAAAAAAATTAAAGTCAACATGGAAAACAAAGTTCAAGTGAGAAAAATATAGTATGCTGAAATGTAATGCTAGTCTGTAACTGAAATACCTGTGATTTAGCAGATCTGTGTGTATATGCTTGTGCCCACTTTGCTTTTTTATAACACTTAAACCTGAAGATCTGCACTTAAATTATTTTATTTCATAATGCATGAATTTTACAGTGTATATAGCTGCAATGTAGTATGTATTTCATTATATCGTGAGCACTGAATATAGCTTTTATTATGTAGAATTTATTCTACATTTCTATTTCACAACTCAATAGAAATTATTGTATATTTAGAAATAGCTGGAAATGGTAACAAGAGTGTAAGAAACATTAAAGAACAAAATGCTTAGTTTGGGAAGTTAGGTGTTGTATACACTAACCAGGGCCCAAAATTTTGAACTAGTACATACGGCATTCTAAATTCAATAATACCTAAAGTCTGAGTATATATCTGATGGTGTAAGTTAGACCAAGGTAAACAACTGAAAAAGAATAGCAAGAGCTCAATACAGTATTTATGGTACTGGAATAAAGTTTAAGTTTTTTTTAATTCCATTCTCTGTTTTTCTACAGCTTTCTCGAGATTTTGAAGTCACAGTTTAATAATCATTTTTCAACCTGAGGTTTCTAGTAGAAAAATATCGTCTGCTGATTACATGCAGCTGTAGGTAAAATTTGGTACTCAAAAAAGAAAGCATCTAGATTAGTAGAGACTTTTAAAGGTTCTAACCCTAATTTTGGGGGGTTTGTCGTCTTGACAATTGGTCTTACACTCAAACCTTTAATTCTTGTCTAGACTGTCAACATGTTGGTTTAGTTTCTGAATCATGACTGGAATGAACCAACTTCATACCAGCTGGGGATACAAGGAGGAAGCAGGGAGGAGAGTGAAAGGGAAAGCTGGCTTGGACTTGGAAAGGCATATGCTGTAGTCACTGTGGGTGTAGTTCCGCTTGGGGAATGGTTAGTGGAGCGTTCAACACGTATCATAAAAATGCTGTAGACAGTGCTACAAACAATGTGGAAAGTCTACAAGTATGCCCAATGATGTAATAGTAAAGGAACAGAATCTTAAAGGTGAGTTAAGTATTATGGAAATGCAATATAAAATTTATAAGGAAGGATGGAAGTATAGAGACAGTGGAGTACCTGTAGCTGTGTGAGCTACTGACTCTTACAGCTATCATGCTTAGGAAGTTCTGCCAGTAAAGAACTGATTGTGAGAGAAACATGATCTCAAAACTTGTCTTTCTGAGCAGAAATTTGAGGCTGTTTTACCTGGAAGCAGTATGGCCCAATCTGTTGCAGTTCTTTATCAGACTTGTATTTTTGATCCAGGAGACAGTAAATGCAGTTTTAGGGCACTTATTAACAGATCAATAAAGTTATTAAGTATGAATGCTGTACAAACTTGCCCTTATGGTTTCTTCTGGCAGACCCTGTTCCACATCAGATATTGTCTGATCATATGGCTGTTGTGCCCTGGCAGCTAAGAGGGTAAACTGCACTCTGGAGTGCATCAAACACAGTATAACCAGCCAGTCAAAAGATATTATTATCCCACTGTATTTAGCATTGGTGCAGCCTCACCTTGAGTACTGTGTGCAATTCTGGGTCTCACAATTTAAGAAGGATGTTATGGTACTAGAATGCATCTAGACAAGGGCAGCAAAGCTGGTGAAAGGGCTGGAAGGCATGTCCTATGAGGAGCAGCTAAGGACTTTGGGTTTGTCTAGTTTGGAGAAAAGGAGGCTGAGGGGTGACCTCATTGCTCTCTACAGCTTCCTGAGGAGGGGAAGTGCAGAGAGAGGTGCCGGTCTCTTCTCCCCGGTGTCCGGTGATAGGAGCGGTGGGAATCGTTCAAAGCTGTGTCAGGGGACGTTCAGACTGGACATTAAGGAGCATTTTTTTACCAGGAGGGTGGTCAAACACTGGAACAGGCTTCCTAGAGTGGTGGTCGACAACCCAAGCCTGTCAGTGCTTGAGAGGCATTTGGACAACGGCCTCAATAACACGCTTTAACTTTTGGTCAGCCCTGAACTGGTCAGGCAGCGAGACTAGATGATCATTGTAGGTCCCTTCCAACTGAAATAGCCTTTTCTAATCCTACCATATTTTACAAGAAACATTTCTACCCCTCTGCAGGAAACTTGAAATTGGAATAAACACCATATTTTATAATCAGTTAATGTGATGGAAGTGGAGTTGTTCACACTTAGTATTTGCACCATTGGGCTCCAGCACTGCACAGATCTTAGTGCATTTAGAGCTATGCTGTTCATTTTGTTAAAACAAGGCTAAAATGTTTTTCTATTCAGGGAAATGTACACTACTTTCTTGTATCGTAATCAGTATGTATGTATTTGTGGTTTTGTATAACAAATGCAGTTTCACTCATTATTTTTAGTAGGATTATGTAACTTCTGTGTTATATGATAATTTTGATGGTGCTGCTGATGTTTACATTAGGATCTACTACAAATAGTGTTGCTTAAACTTTTTCTTTGGGAGATTGGCAATGAAATGTACTTGAACTAGAGAGTGTGGGGGGCTTGCCCTGTGGCATGAGACGTTGGTAATATGGAAAGAGAAACCTAATAAGTAAATTACTTGACTGGATGATTGAACTTCTAATATTCTTGTTTTATTCTTTTATGTAATATTGCTAGTAAGATAATCTTGAAGCAAGAATCATTCAAGTTATATAAAGTTTGTGATATCCTGCTGCTTGCATGCTATCATAGTAAGTCACTGCAGCTTAGAATTTTCTTATTGATTTCCTGAAGGCTTATTTCAGCACTGGGAATCTCCCCCTGGCTATAGCATAGTTTTTTATTACTATTTCTTTATACGTTTGTCCCAGAACGAATTCCAACTTGTTGACAGTGCAGCCTTGTACTAACAGGTTAGTAGAACTGAAATATTATTATGATAAAACTGACAGAATGGAATAGAGGGATACACTGACTCTGTTTTTTAGAAATGGCTTATTTTAACTATGTTGGGGTTTTGTTTATTTTGAATGGGGCATGTTTTTAAGTTAGTCTGAAAATGCAATAGTTAATAAGTCTTATGGTATACTTTTGTACTGTAATCTCAGTGGATGGAGGGAAAATGTTGGTAGGGTTTCCATGATTGATTTAGCCCTCTTGCATGTCTTAGCCTCCATTCAGACACTGTTCTGGCTGCAGCTGAGTCTGGTTCTGAAGTTACTACCTCTAGTTCAACACTACATGTTTCTACTGTGCTAGAGGTGACTGCTTTTCTTTAATTTCTTTATACTTCTATTTGCTTCACTTTGCTAGTTCTGTTCAAAATGATCAAATTTATTTTAATTTTTTTAATAATGCTTAAGGATTTGTCTAAACCAGATCATTTTGATAGAAACAGATTTACAATTACATGTGTGGTTTTACTGGGAAGTCTGAGGGGATGGGGATGTTCCTTCACATGATACTTGCAAGGGGGTATGCAGTTAAGATTTAGAAAAATGGAAATTGGGCAGCTCCATTTTGCAGGATCTTCAGTGCTGTGGCAAGTGAGGCTAGTAGTGAAAGTCAGCAGGGAATAGGGATTCATTTGTAATATGTAGGTATGCTTGTGCTCTTGTGAATGTTTGAAATGAAGTTTATGGTTAGAGTTACAAAACCATGAGTGAAAAATCAATGTATTTCCTGACTGCTGGATATCCTGTCAATAGAATGAGGGCAAACATAAGCAGTACAGATGGACTCATCTTTTCCTCCTATGGACAGCAGAGAGTGTTAGAGGATGGTTAGGATTTTGGACAGACTGGCAGGAGGAATGAGGCACACATTACCAAGGGGAGGAACTGGCCATTCATTTTTAGGTCATTATTTGCAGGAATGCTTTGAGCCAAAGTGAATGTTGAAGTCTGTGTACTGAAAGCCATGTTTGCAGTGTACGTTAGGTAGTTGTAAAGGTTAAAGTCAGAGAAATCAGGAGCTGGAGAGCTACTCTACTGAATCTTGCAGTATTCATACACTAGGATGAAGAGCGTGTAGAGGGTGGAGTCCAATCTTACATAGGTAGGAATAGGAAGCAGTAATTCTGTTAGGGTTCAGAAAAGCAGCGGATGGAGGGCTACTCTAGTGAGTTAATCTTGCGTAATTTCCTAAGCTACGATGGGGTAACAAGCCTACAGGGAGTAGAAACTCCTCTTCACAAAGAACTTCAATTTTCTTTTTCACTGGTCACGTACATGCTCATTTCTAATTTGTAGCAAATTAGAAAAATGATGCTGTTATAGCATCACTTGTCATATTTTGCATGACTTGTTTTTGACATGGTTTGTGTCTGCAAGCACAACTGGTGCACACAAAAGAAGTTCCCTTTTTAAAACACTTCGCTTCTTCACTGCTTTTTGCTACTCAAATCAACTTCCTTTGATTGCTCATTATTATATGCAGCACATATTTGCTGTAATGTTGTTTCTTTATCAAAGAGAAATGGAAAGAAAACCTGGATATTTTTAATAGCTAATATCTAGTAGTATAGGACAGGCTCTATATTTACTTAAACATTTGAAATCTGAAGTTTTAGAGTAGTGGCTGTATTTCAATTTGGGTAGATAGTAGTGAAAAAAAAGTCACCTTTGCAGTGATTGGAGATAAAAGACATGTTTAATCTGGGGAAATTATTTCTTTGCTGTAATCAGCACTACCCATTCTGGAAGTTCTAGAGTGGCTTGTGTAATCTTCTAAAAAACATTAGGAATATTTCTATGGTCTGCTGTAGGACAATATCTGAAAGTGTCTCAGCAGAAGGTCTTCCTATCTGGTAGACCTTTATTAACAGATACATTAGGCATTCCAACAACCTGTGATTCTCCGACCAATCTGTTTGCTTAATTAGTTGTTTTGATATACTTTAAATCAAGATCTCTCCCTGCGGTGTAGACCCCTAATATTTTCTTTTGCTTATTGCTGCTAGCATATGTGGAAATAAACTCATTTACCCAGGTGGTATTTTTTCAAAAGTAACATAGGAGCTTGTACTGTAACTGATGGTTTTCCATGGCTTGCTTGCTTGAAACGGGCCTATTACTGCTCCACCAGCCATTAATATTTATCCTGCTCTGTTAATAAATTGTTCAGGCATATCAGCTTGCATGTAAGGAGATGAAGATAAAAAGTATAGTGTCATGGACACTATATGGAGAGAGTTAGTTCTGTTGTTCTGTCTTGGCAATTTGTGAGGAAATTGCATAATCATTGTTTATCTCACTTTTTGACTTTCAAAAGTAATATAGAAAAAAAGTAAGTGCTCTCCTGTATGTGATCACTCTAAAATGATTCTTAAGTTTTTTGCAGGCTTTGAGTGTAATGTTCCTAAAAATGTATGTATGTACATACACATAAAACATATACAATGGTAACTGTTTTTATTCTCATAATCTTGGTCACCTAAACAGCCCTGGGATGGTTCACGACTATTATTTTCTAGTGGAAAATGAGCTGACTCTTTGTGAAAAGCCTCAAGCAGTCCAGGAAGTAAAGGTAAAACAAAAATAAATTTAAAGCTATGGCTTTTAGGAAAGGTAACACTGCATTATCTGAAAATCCAACATTTAAAAAAATCCAGATAGAACAGCAGTAGTTAGTGAAGGGTTTTGTGTACCCAAAGTTGAAACATACAATTACTGTTTTCTTGTTACTAACCTGCAAAATGTAGTGGACCAGCTCAAACACCAGCCAAATTATAAAAGGTGAGGAGTTGAATGTTTTTGCTCCTGAAGTGATGGCTGTTTATTCTCATGAACTTTGAAATGGTAAAGAAAATTAAAGTGAAAATGGGCTGTACAGGCAAGACTCCAACTGTGGGCTTTGAAAACCTGGAGGCTTTGTGTTTCAGATATAGCAAATAACTAGTGCAATAAGTATATTCAGCCTGAAAGGTATTATTTTTTAAATAGAAAGTTATTTCTTCTAAAAATTTGATTTGGGTCCTGTCTCTTAAGTACACCTTAATAAGATGTTAAAGTTTGTGATTCTCAGACTGTCAGTATCCTTTTGCAGAGATGAGCGTAATCTGAGAAAATCATGTGCAACTTTTAGCCTGTTTAAGGAGTTATTTTTGCTGGAGACACAGGCAATTATGAAATTGGTAGTTATTAATCTCTAATTAATTAGTATAATACAAAAGAAAAAGACACTAAGTTGGTAATTTCCTATATTTTTGCAAAATGTGTTGTCCTCTAGTGTATGTATTCTTACGCTTATGTCAGAAATCTCTAGCAGTAAGCATTAGCAAGTTACCTCTTAATGTGATTTTTCTGCTAGTAGTAGATTACTAATTCTTTAATCTAAACACCTGTAGATATGAATAATTTATGTTAAATTAATGAAATACACATTTTCTGTCTTTCCAGTACATTATGTTTTGTAAGAAGAAACTGTTTTCAATGTCTGTATTATTAGAGAAGTTTGGAAAGCAAATTCATGAAGTGAAAATAAGTGATGCCAAGTGTGGCAGTAAACCCTCCTTTGGTACAAAATCTTTGACAATCCATCAACCTCATCTGTCACTCAAACCTTATAGCAGAATATATTTTGTTATTGGAGTAATGAACTCCAGGGAGCTAATTTCTTTCTTTTTGAGTGATACTCACTATTTTTCATATTAGCTCACAGTAAACCAGCTCGTCATGTTGGTGACAAGAGAATAAGTAGTATTCCCAGATCCACAAGATATGACTTCCCGATTTACTGTAACCCACTATCCTTCTTGTTTCTTCTGGCATCATCACAAAAGACCTGCTTTTTTTCAAATATCAATTCCTTGGTCCATCCACATTCTCCTAACTTACTGACCTGTAATAAATATGGAAGCACCTCCCTCTAGTTTCTTACTGTCAACTTTTTCAAGGAAAGATAGTGCAAACCTAAGGGATCCAGGGTACTTTGTATTGATTCTTCATGCCTCAGTCAGTATCACCTTTTGTAGCTGAGGTAAAATTCTGTAGTTAATATATTCAATTGCAAGGACAATTTTCTTCTTTCAAATGATTGCTGTTTTGTAGGCCACTAAATGCTGCATTTTTCTCATACTCACTGTTTTTAAAATGACAGGGTGAAAGTCAGACACCGTAAAGTCCATGGCAATTTTGGCTTTGATTAAAGAAAACAGGATATCACAAGCAATTTTTGGCAGCATTATCATGTGAATTACAATTCAAATTTTAAGGAAGAGTGGTTTTAAAGTATCAATAAAAAGAAATACTATCCTTGGAAACTGCAGATTGGAGATTATTTTTACTTTTATTCACGCAGTACAGTATCTTCTAGAAAAATTACAGTGCATGTCAATTCGATATATATGGTGACATGTGAGGAAAAATTTCATAGTAGTAATGTTACTTCAGTGTGCACAGATGAGCTCTTCCTTGGGCTTTTGATAGAGAGTCATTCATCACATCTTCTAATGGAAGTCATATGTTGTGGAAATGTACTTTAGCTATTCCTATCTAGGAGAAATAAATATACATTGAAAGGTACAGTTATCATTTGAAGATAACAGGATATAAAGGATCTTTCAGTCATTCTGGAAAGAGTGATAGGCTTTGCTCTAGTTCAGAGAGTATGTTTTGTAGAGTCTTTTCAGCTGCATTAATTAAAATTCATCTGAACTTGGTAAAGGAAGAACTGAAAAAGGAAGTGTTGTCCTGGTGATATGTATGCATTAGGATAACTAATATGTTTTCTATGTAGTCATTTAGCTGTGCATCGTAAAAAGGGCAGTAGACTTAATAATAAAGCAAATGCTTAAGCAACATATAAAGCAGCTATTGTGGATGAAGTGCATGTATCTGCATGCATGTTATACACCACATTAAAGCACAACATTTTATTTTTAAAAAGAGATTTCAGTTTCTTATGACTGATTCCAAAGTATTCCCCGTGTAAAAAAAAAAAAAAAAAAAGCCAGCTCTTTTTTACATACTGTAGGTACTGTCATGTAATGAGTACTAGAAAGTTTAATAGGCGCTAAGGAATAAGTGAATTTGCATTAATGCCATGTAAAGGTATTTATTTGATATTGGTAAAAAATCTTAAATGTATATTACTGGGTATTTTAAAGAAATTTTTATATTTTCTTGTCTTTTTGTGAGCTCTATTAGTTTTAAAATGAGATTTTTTTTTAAGTTAAGAAAATATATATTTATACCTCAGTTAGCAATATGTTGTATACTGTGTGGTTAGATGACCTAGAATGTGAGACTTAATGGAACATAGCTGGAGGTTATGGTTAAACTCAGTTTTATTATAGCCGTTTTATACACTGTTAGGACGATTTAATTAGCTAATAAGCAGAGGAAGTTATTTCAACTCTCATCTGTTAAGAGGTTGAAAGAATCAGATGGTCCATATGGCTGCATTTAAGCTTCCTGTTGTGTATTTTTTTTTCACAGTTCAGATATCTTCTTTGTATTAATCTGGGGGATCAAATAAGCCAGACATGCCTTAACTGGCACCAACAACAAAGACAAACGCCTTGTAGCTGTGAGACCTCATGAAAGCCAGACTTTGGTCTCTTTGACCTTTTTAATACCATTTACACGTCTACGGAGTCTATTAGTGACATTTTTCTTAAGGTGGAATTACTCACGTTTGAGTTTAGGATAAACTGAGAACCAAAGATTAGATATTTCATATGACACCAAGCAGATGATGATAATGACATAGGTTTTATTGAATGCATGATGCTTACATAATTTTTAAGTAAATAAACTATTGTAGAATATGTATGGATCCTATTTCTTTTGGATTTTTATTTCACTTAAACACTAAAAATAACTTACTATAATGGATAAATAGCTCTATAAAGTAATCTTCCAATCAGGAAATCACTCATTACATGTAATTTTCATGTTCAAGAAGAGATTGAGTTCTATCCTATAACAATACAAATAGTAAATCTACCACACAATTTGAATTTCAGCACATTTAGTAGTCTAAATAATCACTATTCACCTTAGTCATAAGTTAATAAAAAATAAAATGGAACTGATGTGCCTGTAGATTTGCTATGTGAATAGGAAGTTGGATACCTTGACATCTGTTCCCTGGAAGCACAAATAGTCTTTCAGTTAGTTTATAGCTTGGCACACTACTAAAATTCAGTTGTCTAACTTTGAATAAATATTTATGAAGGGTGCCCTGCACAGTTTCATTGTGAATTAAGAAATATTGGCAGTTGAACTGATGTAAATCTACAGAGGACCAGAGACAAACATTTCTTTTGATCTTTGTCTTACTAAAGCCCTGAAAAAATGACCAGAACCTGATAGCATAGCCTCATCTCATAGAGACTGATCTGCTGAACATGTCCTGTAGGATGCTGAACATAATGCTTTTGCTGAAAGGCACAGTTAAAGGTTCTGAGCATGTCACAGGAACAGGTCTCTACTTCACAGTTTTTCAAGAAGGTTTTTGAATTGCTTTGTGGAAACATATTTCTTCTAAGGTAGTTGTGAAAATTAGTTTATTTGCTGAAAAATATTGATGAACCATGAAATTTCAGTATAGCACTGCAAACAGCATATTTTTTTACTGTCCCCTTATAACATTTAAAATATTTTAGAAAAGTAAATAAAGCAGCAAATTTTGCCTTTCACACACATGTATCCATAAAACAAGAAACAGTAGGTTTTTCTGTAGCATGATCTGCAGTTTTTCTTTAAAATATGTGTAAACTAGTAGAAAAGACTGTGTTTATCTGTGTTTGGTGGTTAAGAAATCAACATTTCTGTTCTGGCATTCTTTGTCTGACTTGAAAAGCTTTAGTGTTTGCAGCATATCTTGTGGTTATACTAGGACCACAGACGACAGGCAGAAAAAGTCAAGCTGCATGTATCCCACTCAAGTAGAAATAAAGTAATGCTTCTGAGTTCTCTGTTACAATTTTGTATGTGAAAGGCATATCCTGTTACATCTACTGAACGTTGCGCAGACAGATTTTGTTATCCAATCCTTGCCTATTGTCTCATTTGTTAAGCTGTACTTTTGTGAACAAAACCATGGGAACCCTTGCTTCCAATGTCAAAATACATTGACTGACATGTCTTAGTGATCTCAAGGGTAATCCTTAATCGTAGCATTACAATAATACAGGATGGAGGTCAAATGGAGCGATGACCTGCAATTTTTCAGCAGCAGAAGGCCAATACAGGCTTGCTACAATGGAAAATGAGTTGTAAAGTGCAAGCAAATTCAGTAACAGGCAGAAATCAAAATTATTTTAGTAAAAGCATCAGCGTGTGACCATATTTTACTAATCAAATAAACTTCCACATTTATAGCTATGCAATTATTTTTCAGTTTGTCCAATGATTGGAGGAAGGGGTTTCTTCTCAAAGCAAGCAAGAAATTATTCTTCACTCGTTTCACTCATTTCCCTCATTGTAGCAGAAAGAATGGTAGTGCTTAGGTTCTCACAGTATCAGAGAAGGTGTACCAACTTCATTTTAATTGATCACTTGTGGTTGCATCCACGTCCTTCACCTTCCAGGAAAATGTTGTAACTTGTTGATTGGCAGTCAGTCTCTCCTTCTAGAGTTATTGCAATAATTTTCTGGAAAGGAAAAAGAAATATCATTCAATGTTCATGGGATACCTGGGGAAAACTGGGTTTCAACCCTTGTGGATTAAAAGAAAAAATGGAAACATTTAACCCTAATCCTTCAATTACTCTAATTGTTTTACTTTCCTGGAAGACATTTATTTTTTTAATCTGTATTGAGTCTCAGTCAGTTTTTGTCCAAGCTTCTATTGAACTTAAGGCATTGGGAAAACAGAAGAATACCGAGATACTGAGTTCTGTTTCTGATATAAGGTGTTGCCTATGATCAGCACACAGGTGGCATTTGAGTGTGTTGGTTTTATCATTTTGTAGTTTTGTCACTGTATTGCACCTCTGTATTGAGTTCCATCTTTAACTTAAAAAGATTATTTAGTCCCATTGCTGGAAACCTCTCAGTATTATGAGTCTGTATTTTTGTACAAACCTGCAGCCCCAAATCCATGAGAACAGATTGGATTTCCTGGGTTCTTTTCTAAACTTCTGATTGAGAAAAAAACATACTGTATTCAACATAGTGATCTCCCTCATAGTTCAACACAAAGCCTTAACTACAATCTTAAGAACATGAACAGATATTCAGGGTTGACATATGTATGGTTTAGGTCTGTGGTATGTTGTGTGTTTGTGGGGGAAAGCATGAGGTTGTAATTAAGGTTTTACATTGTACTGTGTGGAAAGATTAATGTGTTTGTCTGTAATGTGTTTCTTCATCACTGGGAGACAGGGGAAGTTCTTAATAATGATGACAAGCCTGTCACTGAAAATATGCTATTTGGGCACTGGCATGAAATTAAGTATTGTCCCATAATTTGTCATATCCTGGGTTTGCCTTGTGAGTGATGAATTTATTCAGCTTTTTTTTCTTTTAACATGGAATTTTTATTAAGAAATTTGACACCGAAGAAAAGGAAGATTGTACTTCTATTCTTATTTCAATTTCAGTTCTTGTAACTGAAACTTATAATAGGATATTAATTTTAAGATTGCATGAATAAGCAATGTCCTGCAAGATGTATGATCAGAAACTTCTCCATATGTCCCAAATCTCAGATGTTAAAAATGGAAGACAACATTCAAATAGCTTTTTAAAAAAATCATAAATTCTGTAATTTAGGTTGTAAAAGATGATTTTTAGTGTGTGTTTATCATCCTAATCAACTGCTGTGCTCATGGGCAATGCTCTGGAAAGCAGGCTGGAAAAAATATGGAAATATGAAAGGCTTATCATGACTAAGTTGGAATACCACTGCTGTTCAATTTAAATGGCTGGAACAAACTGAAGTAGTACTGTCACATAATAACTAATTGAGAAGGCAATAATCATATCACAATGTTTACTGAATGAAATATTGTAGGTATTATAACTAGATATATTTAAAGTTTATTTAGAAAGTGGAATTGAGAAAAAGGTAGCTTAAAGGATTTTAAAATATTAGAAAATGAAGAGAGGAGAAATGTTAGGATGGGAATTATGGATGTTAGGATGGAAATGTTAGGATGAGGAAATTCTTGGTGATTTGTATGGAAAATGGAAATACCAATTACATAACTGAACCAGTGAGGAAATACTGGAGAAAAAAGAAAGGTTAGTACTGAGATGCTGTAAAAGAATAGGGGAAGGCGGTACTAAACAGCAGTGCTGTTTCTAAGTAAGTGTTTATTTTAGTGTAAAATATCTTTAAACCAATTTTGTTTACAACAGTGATACCTTATTTGTAAACAATAACAACTACCTTTTCCCAGCATTCACTGGATCATAATAAATACTCTGCAGTGATGCGGTGGCATTTTATAAGTTAAGTGAGTATGTATTGGAGTTGTTTCACTACCAAGTCTTAACATAGTTCTAGACTTTTTTGTCACCAATAAATAGCCATACATGAGGTCACTGTTTCTCACATGATCCTATTTTTATGATAAAAAAAGTAATTTAATTTCCTTTTAAGTCTTTGATATGTGGCCTATGACTTTCCATAAAGATTGCCACATTGTTATCACCAGTGCCAAATCCTTCATCCCATAGAGAAAGCATTTATGGTGCAAGTTCCTGAACCAAACTGAACCATGAATGTTGGTTGGACAACAGAAAGTTGAACTGTTCATGAGTGGTAGGCCTTGGCTTAGAATCAGCAGATGGGTGAAAAGTAGAAATTTCTCCTGTCTTCTGTCTCCACCCCAACTGCCCTTTCCCCTCTTATTTGATTCCCACATACTACTACTGTTCCTTCATGTGCTCCTAACATATTGGTAGTATCCTAGCACTCTGTGTGATGGATTTATATTTTACTCTCTGGAGATGAGCATGTCCGTTTTTATAAGGATGTTCCTTTTCAGCTGGGAGCAAAGGGAATTCCTTATGTTCTACATTCAAATTGAGCTACTCTTCTCAGCATTGCAAAGTGACAGGTATGAGAGCATAGAATGGTTAGCTTTGGTGCACAGCTTTGAACATTATGAATCAGATGATATATATTAATATTTATGATTATCTCTGTATTTCAATATATTGTAGTGATGGAAATTGTAATGAATATAGTTACATTTTTAACTGTGATAATGATAAATGCTTCCATAAATGTATTATGCTTTTAACTTCGCATTGTATTTTGAACCATTTTACAAAGTATTTTAAACATTCTATGCTACTGGCAAGCAGAATTTATATGGCAGTGTTCAGAAGGATGAATGCCTGGGAAAGCCAATGATAAGGAAAAAAAGTCTCTGCATAACAGTCATGGAGTTACATAAAATGGTATGCATATGACTGTGGCAGTGAGAGCACTGAGTACAAATAATTTAGCAATAAATTTGTGTCTAATTATAGACAGATTCAGACCAGATTTTTTTCTTCCCAGGCATGCCTATCATGGGAGAGATATCACTGTACTGGCTTAAAAAAAAAAAGGTACAAGTAAGAAAGAAGTTTCTCATGAGGTTTGCTATATTTGAGACTGAACAATGCTTTAATATACCAGACCTCTCTCTGAGTAAGAAATATTGCAATAAGTTATAAACTTAGTTCAGCTCTGAATTATGCATTGTGTACTTAGGCTATACTAGACCCATAGTATGTTTATCTGTTGACTTCCACTAAGATTTAAGGGTCTATTTTGACTTAATAACTTGCTTTATTTTGTTTGACATATATTTTATGCCTTCCATGTGCATGGATACTTAAGATACACAATCGTGGGTGAGGGTCTTGAGAGAAAGTCCAGCACTATGAGTACTAATAATAGTGTTTGTAACATAAAAAGTAACACATCCCTGTTTTTTTCTGGTGTCTTATCACTCATTAACTGGTCTAGAAGACTTAATAAATGGTAAGAAGCAGAAACTGAAGAAGTTATCTCATTATGCTTTTGTTATATTTTACTTGGCAGGTCCAAAAAAATAAACCAAACCCCAAAAATCTATCACCATATCCTGCTGACACACTGCTGTCATGTTCAGTGCAAAAAATCATCTTCCAAAGTGTACTGCTGATTGGCATCCTATACTACACCTCAGTTTGTGTTTCTAGTATTAAAAATGAGATTAGTGAACAAGTCTGTGCAGCACGTGAACTGCTCTTAAGTGTAGATATGAGTTTAAATTGCACCTATTTGATATTAAAGATTGTAAGAATATATAATTTACCAAGCAAAAAGTTTTCAGCATTTTGATCTTTGCTGTTAAATAGAGAAAGATTAAAACTAAACTAATCTGCTGCATCTACAAATTCTTTCCGACTTCTACATTCTGTGCATCTTTTAGCTTTTCCACATTTGGCTTCCTTTTACTTTATGGCTTATAAAGGAAGTCAAGGGCAAACTAGTGTTACGGACCACTCCTGTTTCAGTGCACTGCTGAAGCTAATTGTTGCTTTCATGGAGATGTATATAAGAAGATTAAATAAAAACAAAAAATCTGGACTTTAGTGGAGGAAATGTAATCCTCTACGTTTAGTAAAGTTTTAAGTGAGGTGACAGGGCAACCCTTGCCGTTTTGTCAAAGATGATAGAGGAATAAACAAAAAGAAAGAAAATCCCAGAAACAAACCCAAGCCAAGTAAGAAATCTGTCCAAAGACAACTTTCCATTCAGTGGAGTTCATAGAGAAAATTTGGAATCTAGTGTTGTCTTGCTTTGCTCCTGCTTTTCTGATCTGCTTTGCTGCTCCAGAAGTGCTAGCAAAAGCACTAGTGAGATTATGTGGGGAAGCTGATTTTAAAAAGTCTGTGTGGGTACAATTTGGCTGTTCAGTTTATTTGAAAGTCTGGCTACTTTCCTGTCCTACACCACAGATGAGCAGCCCTGAATGTAAGTAGGGATCTCCATCTGAGTATAGAATTGTGGGAGATCCGACTGGAGGTGTGCTTGTCCACCTAGTTCCCTCCTATGAAGTGCATGGGCATCAAAAGACAGTACCTGAAAACAGTGCAGTGTGTTTTGGGACGATCGATAGAAGGTCAAGAGAATGTTATTGCATAAAATAAATGTCATTCTGTACAGCATAGGCCTTCTGCTGTGGGGTAGAAACATCCATGTTAGCAACAAGAAAAGGTTATGAGTAGTTGGTTCTTTAGGTTGGGTTTGTTGGGTTTTGGTTTTTTTTTTTTTTCTATTAAGATGGATGGCATGATAATGAATAATTCAGACCAATCTTCTGTGAAACTTTGGTAAAAGCATAATGGTGTAGAAGATGGACATGAGTGATTTTTACAAATGCTAGCTCAGTTTTAATGGAAGGTCATTAGGAAGGTTAGCAGGAGTGCAGTGTCAGAAACACTCTTATTAACTGAAGATGGTCTTCCTGTTCTATAGAGCAATGCAAGTTGGAGTTCTAGGAACAGTTTAACTGCAGCAATACATCACTGTCTGAAACAATTAACCTTGTCAGGTCTTGTTAGCTAGGATGCAGCACTGTGCTGATGTAGCCACAGTCCTCCTACTTTGGAGTTACTTAATTTGTGTTAGGTCATGGATGCATACAAGCCCTTTGAGCCAGCAAACATCATGCAAAGCAAGATAGACTTCACTGCCATTCTTGCCTTTGCCTAATTTTTCAACTGCATTACCTATGGTTCTTGGTTCACAAAGTTAATTTCAGCTTTATAATACTATGTTCATCATATTGTCTAACATTGTAGTTTTTGAAAGGCTAAGGAAAAAGCGCATCTGGAGAACAAACTATTAAAACACTGAACTATTTGTGGAGACTTTGTAATGGAAATATCATTTATCTTCCTATGCATTGATTTCAGGATCAAGCTGAGGGTGATGTTCCAGGCAATGTAATATGATTATTCCTTGCTTAGGAGCTAGGCAATATATCCTTTTTTTAATCATTATATACTGATGACTGAAACAGAAAGCTTAACAAACTGTGATGAAAATAACATTCCCCTTGAGAAAGTTTGTTTGATAAAATGATGACCTCCTAGTATAAATTCAGTATTGCACTTTAAAAAAAAAAAAAATCCACTATCCATATTTTTTGATCACTGGGATAAAATACCCATGATCAAAAGGAATCAGAATTGTTGAAAATAGAAACTGTTCGTATCCTGAAATTAAAACTATGGCTTTTATGGTTTCAGGATTTTGTCCAATATTGTGTCATAATTTGTTCTTCATATACAAAATGAACGTTGAACCCATTTCTCCAATGTAAAATATCAAATTGCAGTAAATGTCTTATTGTAGAAATTGATAAGAATTTCTATGAATGCACTTCTGAGCAAAGACCTGTTAATTTTTCTATTACATTTTGAACACTACTTATAAATTACGAAATTACATTGTATATGCTGGAGTTTCTCTTCTTGAATTCTGTTTGTGAAATATTTGCATATATAATTCCATAAAAGAAGTTCATATTTTGAATAACTATAAATAAGGATTGCTCAAAGATGGCATGGGAAGTGTCCTCAGTGAGGATAAAAAACCAGTCCCATGCATAAGTAGTACGTTAGTGTTTCAAAGGAAGTATGTTGTCAAACAAACAACTATTGCAGACATCCAGTGGATTTGCCTCGTCTGAAAGGTGCAGCACTGACATATCTTTGATTTGTTTGATTCTTGCTTTGTGTTGCATTCCTCTAAAAATAGAAATGACAGGGTTATATGGAGTTGCTTTCTAGGTGAGAGGAGATAGCTTTTTCCATGGGGAAGAGCTAAGCATGGATGGAGTAAAAAGCTTGGAGGGCATCTCTGGTGAGGATCAAAGAGACATAGCAGGAAGCAATAGTTTAACAGTTTAAGCGGAGAGACTGCTGAGCAGAGCAGGAAGCAGCCCCCCAGGCCTCAGAGAGAAAGACAGACCCTTCCAAAGGAGTGTGGGGGACTGGCTGGATTCTGCAGCAACCCAGAAATCCTGGGCCTGTGTGGATACAATGGACAGGAAAGGGAAGATTTGTATCAGCAAACTTTGTTCCCAATAAAATGGTACATATGTTTATGAAGCCTTAAGATGTCAATAATTGGCATACTATGAGTTAATTACCCTGTCACAGTTTCAGAAAAATAGGTTATGCCTGTGGCTCTTCATGTTCTGTTGGTGTAGATGCATTAACACAATGCTTTGCCTATTTAAACACATGTAACCATCACTAGGACTTCATTTACTTCAGTTTATTGAATCATGTACTACTCCTTTGGAAGATATTCTGCTATGTATATATTGGTTTTCAAGTTTGAGTTCCTGAACCCCAAATTAGTATTTTAATTGAAATAGGACTGAAAGATGAAATTCAGGTTTTTCTCTGTGGGACTATGAAACATGTCAGGAATATTAAATACAATACACTTATTTTGATAAATATTGGGAAAATTATATTTAATTTACGTGGTCTTTGAATTACTTTGTTATCATGGTAATGCTATCATATTTTGGAGCTCAGAGATTGAAGATATGCAGTCATTTAAATATATTTTTAAAAAATTTTTTAAATTGTCAATAGAACCAAACTGTGATCCATTCTTGCCACTGTTCAAGTATTGCTTAATGTTTAGAATGCAAATAGTTCCACTGACTTTTATCAAGTACATATGTAACTACTGGCAGAGTCAAAGCTTACGGATGTTCCCAAATAAGAGATGTAAATATCATTATTAATACAGAAAATTATGCTTGATAGGATTCTTAGAAGAAAAACAAAATTCAGTGTTATTTCATGATACTAGTCAAAGAAGCTTTGAAACCTCTGTTGTAGATGATATAAAAGTTGAAAGTGCTAGAACACAGACTCACCATATATAGGGTTTTTTTAAGAAGAAAGGCCTTTTGCTAGGTGAACAGAGACATTATTTATTGACGATATAGGTCTGCACAGTAAGGGATAATAAATCCACATAGAAAAGCAGCTACAAAATAATTTTACTATTACAGTTGGTGTCCTGGGCCAGATTAATTCCTGATTTTTTTCTGGTAGATCAGTAGACTGGCACTAGGGATTAATTTATCCCTTATAAAAACACCCATTCCTCATCTGTAACTCCCAAACCCATCACCTTCTCTTGTATCAGAATATAGCCAAATGTTGGGTATCTATGTATGTATATGCTGATTTTACATGCCTATTGACAAAAGTTACCATAACGTACCGTTGCTCCTTCTGCGTATGCCAGATGTTGTAAAATATAAAATGTTTAAGCTAGAACTGTAAACAATAAAGAACTTTCACATTGGATATTTTTGCATCCCTTGAAATGTGAATGCCTTAAATTGCAATCAGTCCTACTGACTGTGAAAGCCAGATTTCCTAAGTTCTTTAAGCAAGATAAATTTTTTGTAGTTGCATAATATGTTGTGTTAAGGTCTAATATTTCTGGTCGTGCTGTATGAGGAGCAAGCATTGGCTTCTGATGGAAAGATGATGTCTACCAGGTAAAAGCTTCAGTCTCTGAAACATAGTACCGCATACAAGTATGAAAAAAATTGCTATCCAAATTCTTAAGTTTACTCAGTCTCCTTGTGGAAATTTTTACTCAGGATATTTCAGACTTAGGAGGAAGAATAAAGATATATTTCTTTACCTAAAAAAAAATACATTTTTTTAAAGTTGTGTAGGATCTCTATTTTATATACATGTATCACCCAATTACTTTTACATCTAGGTATCATATTAATGTTAATGTGGTTAACTCTTGCAACAGGCCTAACATGATTCCTATTTTGCAGATTAGAAGTGACACAGAAAGAGACAAGCCAGATTCAAATAACTGTGTGTATATATATATATATATATATATATACACAATTAAGCAACAGATCAGTATAAATTTCTAAAATGACTGTGTCAATGATGGAAACTTTTTCATGAAATGTTTTAGAGGTATTATCAGCACTAGTTTTTGTGATTCATACCCAGGGTCACCTGTCATGAGCAAGTTCCTATGTGAGATCTATCACTAGTTATAACAGACAGATTCATGAATCTCAGTAACCTTTTCATTCCTCTGAAGTGGAAGTGTCTTAATTACTCAAACTCCCAGGAATGTTTGGTAGAAAAGCTGAAAACAAGATGTATCACTATGTTGAAAGCATGTGAGTTTCAAGCACCCCTGTTGGTGAACAGTTGAGATGCTATTATCAATATATTCTGTTTGCCACATTGGCTATTACCAGGGTATTTTCTTCAGAAAGTCCATATAGTTTCTAACTGTATCTTTAAACTCTTAAATACCCTTTTCATAATTTGGCTTTAAGTAACTGTTCCAAAGTAATTTGTAGAACCTAGGACAATGGCAAGAGGCACATCATTGTCTCATGCCTGGTGTTCTAACTGTCCTAGGGAGTTAGAATAGACAGTACTGGACATGTTAGTACTAGACTAGTTAATACTAGACATGAGAATGTGAAACTGTCTTCTGGAGAAATTTATAAGAAGGCTGAGAGCAGGTAAGGAAATCAAAGATGTATGACAATTTTCAGTCATTGTGTCCACCAGCATGTAACAGCTCTCTTTTACTGCGCACGTTAACAGTTCATCTTTGAAAGCTCTGCCCTGCTTGCATTTAACAAAGATACATTACCTCAGCTCTAGCATACCATGTCTGCACTGTGAGAAGTAGTTATCTTCCTGTTTTCATCATCTACCTTCAAATATGCTTTATGCATTGCCTGTTGACAATAATTGTTTCCTTGAAATTCTAGATTTCTTTTACATATGTAGGCAGGGATATAAGAACATAGAAGAAATATAAAACTCTATCTTCTTATACAATGTCAAATTCTCCAAATAGCATAAATTTTGCAGCAATATCACAGATGAGAGTGTGATACATCCTCTGTGGAAGTATTTTTGACTGCAACATGGAGAGAGAGTATATTTATTTTTTAATCTTCAGTGGTATCAATACAAGATTTTCTGGTGCTATAGTAAGAGATTAATAATGAAACCGCATTAAGTGCTACTTCACACAGGATAATTTCAAGATACATACATACAAGGTAGCTGGATGTTAATGGAGAGTAGTCTATCTCATATATTGTTTGAAGGAGTATATTGAAATTCTAAGTAATTAGTAGGCCAGTTAGTCACATGTGTGTTATAAAAGCTGTGAGCTGCAGATGAATAGTGGATGTTACTTCTGTAAATTGAAATTATTTCTTAATTTTATGTGGCAATTTTTTACTACTTAACATAGTAGTGAGTAATTTATGAATAAATAACAATGAGACAAGGAATTCTTGAAAAGTAAAGCTTTTCGTGAGAGGAAAATACAGAACGAATGACTATCATAATTGTAGATCTTTTAAATTAAGAAACAACCCCCCCTACTAATACTTAATTGGGAGAAAATCAAGGTAGAAAACTTTTTTTTTTGTCAGTTCACATACTTTTTTTTGTTCCATGGCTGTGTTTTGCAAATTTCAGCAGTCAAGCATGACTTAAGAAACAGTAAAGTTCCCTTAGGGACACTTTGGGGATTAGAGAGACATACTGTAGAAGAAAATGTAAACATGGTAGAGCAAAGAGCAGGGTCAAGCAGAGCACTGTCTGTTAGCAGACGATCTTAAAATTGATTCACTGCTACTCTATAAATTCTCCATGCAGAGAAATAATGATGTCTGACATATAGACTGGATGATCATTCTTGCAGGAAGGTTTTGTCAAAAGTACAGTTGCTTCAGGAGAATAAAAAGATGAGACTTTCAAATAATCAGCTGTGTTGCACCGGTCCAGAATTAATGGTCAGTGCAAAGGCTTGTTAGACACAAAAAAAAAAAAAAAAAAAAAAAAGAAATTAATTACTTTACCCTAAAAAAGTTTCTAATTTTGT
>JANZLQ010000037.1:9192296-9345043 GCA_026212715.1 Elanus axillaris | reverse complement strand
TAATTACTGTAACCTAAAGAAGTTTCTAAATTTGTTAGGATTATAGATTTATGTTGTGCTTTAAAGAAGGACATAAAGTGAAGCGCAGGTAAGGACTAGTGTGGTGTAATTGATCTAAGGCAGCAATAAATCCCAAACTCCTTGAACTCAACTTTTGGCTGCAACATCAAAAGTTAGTATTTATTTTTAATATAGGATTGGTTTGCTTTAGCTGTATTGATTTTTAGAGCAGTCAGGCATCATCAGTGTCAAACGTGTGTTTATCACCTCTTGCAAATTATTACTACCATGATTTTAGTTTGGAACAATGCTTCAGTTAGTGTCTCCCCACGTTTTTGAAACTGGTAGTGGGTCTATCTCCTACACAGGAGAGTGGCTCTGATGGATGTGTTTTTATGTGAGTCTGAATTAACATCCACTGTGGAGAAAGCAGAAGTGCTATGTGTGCCTGCTGATGTTGAGGTTTGCCACTGCAAGTATGAAGGATTACAGGTGATTTAATTTTCTAAAGTATTCTTTACTTAACATGCTACATCACTCCATTTTCCAGGTCCGCTCTGTTTAAAAGTCTGGTAAGTTTTTCTGAAGACACCCAATCATAGGGACTGTGTTTTCATGCTAAAAGTAATATGCAGGAAGACTATATGTCTGAGAATGCCCTGAAGATATTATATAATTCTACTCTTGAATTTATGATATTTATCCTGATGTCCCATGTGTTATTCTTTCGTACGTAAAATCTGTCTCCCCTTCTTTTCCGGCTGCTTTTACTGTTCTTGCATTCATTTTTCTGTCATTAAGTCTAGATAATTTTAATTTATTTTTTTAAAATGTTTATAATTATTGTTTTTCTGGTGTGAAAAATCATTGCCTACAGCACCAGGTGGATTCAGACAGAAATCTGTCATTCCCAGTGATCTGCCAACCTCTTTAAAACTTTGAGAGACTTGTTTTGTATTAATGAGGTAGAAGACAAACAGGTAATGTACTTTTTAGTCAAGAAACAGAAGAGAAGTATCAGAATGGTAAAAGATTGATAGTTGCTCTTATATGCAGATTAAATAGGATTCTAGGGAACAGTAAGAATGTGACAATATTTGTGACCCTTTGCCAACTCCTACAACCACAAATAGATGTGGATTTAAGGGGGGATCTTACAAGTAAGAATCTCGCTGTTCCTGATCAGCAGAGCACTTAAGCACATACTTAGCTGTAAGCATGTGGGTAGTTCTACTGAAGCCAAATCTGATTTGCTTATGAGAAAGCATATGTTTAAATGCTTTAGTGAATAGGAGCAGACCACTCTGTGGTGTTCAGGACTCGACCTTGTTAGTCAATCAAAGTTGGAAAATAATCTTAAAGAGATTCTGTAGACTTGGAGTATAATTGCTAATGGTGATTGCAGATCTTTGATTGGGTTTTTCTACACCCTTGACTCAAGGAACCATTACAGTCACTTGTTTCTGACATGCATATTATGACTTGTATATATATGTATCACTTTTACAGCATTTCTCACTTTTCTTATAAGTTGTGTCTTCAGTAATTTAAAAAAATTAAAATAACAGATACAAAATTCACTTTACTAGTTGTAACTAAGTGGCACTGTATGGAAAAACTAGGTAAAACTAGGTAGGTTTCAATTTTGTGGGTTTTTTGGGGTTTGGGTTTTTTTTATTTGTTTGGGTTTTTTTGTTTTTAAGAAAGGTCATGTCATTACAAGGGAGAACACCACATTTGGAGTGAACAGAGAAGCATATTTAATCAGTGTATTTCAAATATATCACATAATGAAACAATTCCCTTTCAGAATTTCTAGAATAGGGGAGTGATGGAAATTCTGGATAGTGAATGAAATTCTTGAATAGAGAAATGATTTTGGCAGCTTTGCTCCAAGTCATGACAGTGAAAAACCACTGACCAAACAGCACATTTCTCATGTGCTGTGTATGGCACATGCAGTCAGGGATTCTGGTGGAGAGATCTGAAATGTTAAAACAGGACCTTTTAGAATAATGAATGAAATTCAAGTATTTTCATTTTTTCACTTGATCTTAATTATTTTCCCTAGTCTGCATAGACCACTAAATGCTTGATTAGTACATAGCATATATGGTTATTATTACCACGTTTTTACTTTACTGAAACAACACTGTGAAGTAATTTTTATAATTCTCAGGTTTTAGATGGATATCTTCCTTCTAATATTCTGTGACTCCAGGACACAATATGCAAGTTGTTCATAATGTGCAAACATTATTTTAGTTTCTGGTATCTCCAACATGCTTATGTGTATTGATATTCCAGTATTGAAGTAGCTGTTTATCACTTTTACTTTTTTTTTTTTTTTTTTACTAGCTTTTACCAGATGCATCTGAGGTAAAGAAAAAATTACAAGCAGTAATAATGGAACTTTTATATAAGTGAGTTTTGGGAGCTAAACCCCATCTCTTCTTAGCTGCATTTCTTCTCTTTAGCAGTCCTTCCCCTACAGTGAAATTCAGTAGATCTGTACATAGGGATGGCTTCTGGTAGAATACCAAAACTTGTTACATTGCACAATAATTCATATCCAATCTTAAGACAGTGGGGCTAGTGAATAAAGCTGTACCCTGGAAAACATAAAACTTCCTGATTTGTTTTTTGCTGTTTTTTGGATGATTTTAGAAAAATAATTTTCATCCTTTTTTTCCCATTTTTTCTTCTCTTTGTAAAATACTTTGGGATAAACTGAGGAAGAGCTGGGTGGTAATTTAGAGAATATTTTCAGGACTCTGTTTTGCTTCCTCTTTCTCTGAACACTTGCACAAAAAAAGAAAATATTTTGCTTATTGTTGTGAAATTCCCACTTATTTAAAAAATGTCAACATAAATATAGTACTATGCTTGTATCTAATACCAAGCAGTTTCTGCATCAATAGGATCACAAAATGACTGAAGAAATAATGGCAGTTCTGTGATGTTTAATTTCTTTGTTAGACTTGCTGATTTAAAAATGCTCATTTGAAGTGGAACTAGCATTAGTCTAACGTTTGTAATAGAGATTGCTTTTTATCTAGTGGGGGTTTTTTTGGCTTTATTACAGTCAGTACTCTAGTATTAAAATAGATTATGCAAACACATATTTTATTGCTGCATTATACATGTTTAACTCATCACAGTATCAATAGATTTGGAAAAAAGTATTGTATAAAGCAAATCTAAACAGCTATTTTTAGCTCGTTCAGCTAAAGGTGGCTGTTTTGCTCAATAATGGGTAAGGGTAAACACAGCACTGCCATCTTACATGCATGAGATCAGTAAGATGGAACATTTATTTTGGATGATTTTGCATTGCAGATTAATCAGCTGAACACATGCTGTGCAATTATGGTTTTACTATACAGCATGATCGGCTTTGAAAAATTGTTGGGTTCACGCTGTCTTTGGGGAAAGAATTTGGAGAACAGCAGTATAACTGGATGAGGAAAATGCCTGATGTTCTTTTCCATTTATTCTAATCTTGCCTTTTCCCTGTTATCTATACCCTGTTTGTCTGAGTCATGTACCCAGTCCCATTGGCTCTAAGGAAAAAGAATTTGATTCAATTTTATTACTTGCTTAAGTAACAAGACTGGGTGTCTCCTGAACTCACTTTTGCTCTGTGCTTCAGTCTCCTTCCCTTGTAAGTCATTCCATATGTTTATCGTATGTGTCAAATTGTTCAAACTGTTATTTCTAGATTGTTTTATTTAAGATTTATTTTTAAACTTGCAAATACAAATTCAGTGAGCCTGCCTCTGTGTGGACCAGTGTTGACACCCTGTGGCTAACTAGATTAAATCACAGATGAGTATTTAATAGGGATATCCTATGGGACATCTCCCAGACTTTATCTACTGCTTGAATACAGTAGTCTTATAGCTGAACTGTGTATCAACTGTGCAGCATGTTTCTGCTCTCATTTCCTCAAGGGTATATGTGAAAATAGTGCAATAATATATTGAATAACAACTGAATTTTATGGCTAGTTTTTCTTACCCTGGTTCAGTACCTTTTAACTGCTTATATGCTGAAGTAAGAGCTGGTTGCCAAGTGTACAAAAGCATTATGTGATATGTGGTGAAATTGTCTTTTAAATAGCCATAAAATCAATGTTCTATTCATTGACCATTACAAACATTCAGTTAGAAAATCTTTAAGCCTCTTTAATTGGTATTGTGGACATGGCATTTCTCTGTAAATTGTTGCTATATAATTTATTTTATATCTTAATGTCTTTCTTTAAATGCAGTGCTTCAACCTTAAAATATAGTGATAAATTTAGCACAGGACCATTGAATGCAGAGGCTTTAATCAACTGGGAGAAAGGTGTATTTTAAGCAATGATAAAAATGTGGATTTTTTATATAATCTGTTTGAATTTGCTATAGATTTAGGACACCACGTGAAAATATAACACCTTGCTGTTATTTTATTTTCATTATTTAGCTGTGTAGTGATGGCTTTAAAAAAAAAAATCATATACCACTCAAAGTACTTTTTTATCATTCTTTAAGGAAACTCCCTAAGTGAAGCCATGGAATGAAGAAAACCTCAGAATAACTTCACCATTCATGAAGTCAAAGACTGAATTTTTGCCAGTACAGTTAGTGTGTTCATCAAATAGTCATGTATAGGAAATAATACTCTCTTCAGGCACTTATGTAAAATGATGGTCCTATAGCATAACCTCACAGACTGTTTCACATCAAGAAGTGCAGGTTTTGCACAATTAAGAGGACACCTCTTAACGCTTTCTCATCCCTCATCCCTGTTCCTCTTTCTTCTGGCCTGCCTCCGTGCATTCACACTTCCATAGGGAAGACTCTTGCACTGGATCTGTTATGCTTCCCAGCACAAAGGAAGGGTAAGAGGGAATCTTTCAAGTAAGCAGTTGCCAAGCCATTTAAGACTTTGTAGATCAAAACTAACACTTTCAGTTTCACCCAGAAGTTGGCAGAGAGCCAGCGCAGGTCATGGAGTATTGGTGTTAAGATCTCTGTCTAAAATATATGACTTACTAAATGGATTGCTGCCCTTTGCATTAGCTCAGGTTTCCCCTTGCATCAGTGCTGAAGTTGCCTTGTGTTGAGCACATCGCAGTAATTAGTCCAAGAGGGCACTTTAAACTACATTCTTACCTAATTTTACACTCTCTACAGTGCCAGTCATCCCAGTGTATATGTAATGTAAATCAAAACAGAGTTATGCTATTGTTGACACTTGGCAGCATTTTGAGCTGCCTTTTCTCTATAACTGTACTAACTAGAAGCCTTCCCCTCTTCCTTTAATAAATTATATGTCATCTGTTTGTGAACATTTTACTCACTAATGCTACATGACTTACATTATCCATTAAGAATAATTCCTAGATCTATTAAAACGTCTATGATTTCAAATTTTTTTTATGATTTAAAGGAATACTAAAATTAACAATGTATTTTCCTGGGTTAACAGACGGATTTTGTGGCAGAATATTTTGGGAAAATAGCTAGTTGAGACTTTTGTTCTCCTTATCTCTCCATGGGACCAGTCCTTGAGGTAAAATTGAATTAATATGGTCCATTTGGTATTCTTTCACTTAAAACCTGAAGACTGCACTGAGAGCTGCTCCCATGTAGTGCTCCATGGGTCCCTGCCCTGCCCCAAGTTATCCTCCCACTTTAAATAACACTGTAGTCCAAAAGACTCTGTCACTTCAAATTTATGCAACCCATGCTGCTTTCACTGTACTGAAGATTTTTCCTATGGTTTTGAGGGAGAACAGGTCTGCCTCGCTTGCTTCCCACCCTATCTCCCTTTAACCTCTCAAATCTCTTTGCCTAGTTTCAAGTTTCATTACATATGCTTTGACCAGCTCCGCTTCTTGCCAGTTTTAGACTTTTGCATTCCTGTTATTATATTCACTTGGGAATAAAAGCTTGATGTGCTATAAATTCACTTTTCTTTTACAAGAAACAGAATATAGTTCTTTGGAAGTTAATCTATTGTCCCCATTTTTCTGATAACCTCTGGGCTGTTTTTTTTCAAGAGTGAAAACATATTTCAGTGTTCTTGTAACAAAGTATTTTAGTATAAGAAACCAAAGTGCAGGGATTTACTGTATTTTTGTATATTTCTACAAGCAAGGAGTTCTGAGACATAGCATTTAGAAATTTTTAGACAAAGGACAACTAATTTAACCAAAACACAATGTGAGTTCTCTTTTAATCTTTTTTTTTTCTTTTACAATGGGAAAATGTATTTCTTTTGTCTTTAAGTGTGTTACTCTTCATAATCCTCCATAAAACTTGAAAGTGTCAGTCATTTAGATAATTGAAAACATATAATAAACTTAAGACTTATATAGTTGTTAAATTAACTACTGAGTACATTTAAAGACAAAAAATTTATAGCAAAAATGTTTTTTCCCAAGTCCTTTTTGCTTCTAATCATGCACTAAGAAAAAAAAAGATTTTACAGTTAGTGAGGTTAAAATATTCTCTTCTGTTTAGTCTTTCATCTTGAGTTTTGAGAAGATGAACTACCATGTTTATCATACTTATTTTGACCTTAACCTTTTTTTAATGAAAGAGACTTAAAATGTCCCAGCTGGCATGTCTCCCACTGTTGTGAAAAAAAAAAAAAGAAGAAGAAAGAAAAGTTTGAGTAGTTCTTCCTGTGCAGTAGTCCTAACAGGATGAATAAAACCTAATAATATATTAGGCGGAGTCAGAAGTACTGTTATTTGGAGATGGAATTTGAGAGATGTCTTGCACCAGTTTGTTATCAAACCTGTGAAGAAACAGTGCAGAGAAAAAAAAAAGTCAGAAAATATATCAATAGGTATACAAAAGCATTAAAATATGCTTCTCTTTTTTAACTTTATTGTTTTGCATCAATAAATACAAGCCCAACAATCATAATAACTTCTTTACAACTTTTAACATAAGGTAGTCTGTGCAAACATTCAGTGCAAGGTTTATGTACCAAACCATTAAGTTTGAACTAGGACAGTCCTTGTGATTTTAGAGTAATTTACAAAAGGTGTACCATCTGGAGACCTGATTTAAGGAGCCTTATGTAAACCTCTGTACCTCACCTATAAAAGCACACTTAAATTACAGGTAAGAATTGCTTCCGCGAATATGTTCTCCTACTAGTATCAAAAGGGCATCACTTCACATAAGTCACAAGATTCTACTTTGGTGCAAAAGTATTGCAATACAGAGATTACATTTATTTTTTAATCAGTTTGTATTTTCACAAGTCTGCTTTGCATCAAGGGTAAAGGAGATGAGGTATGTTTATCTTACAGTCTATATCAGATGTCTATATTGAATATTGTCCAAGAGTGCCTCTGAATGGAGAACACCTTGCTCCAGATCGCTTCCAGACAGATGTGGGAACCAGAGTAAGGCCGCCCAGATAGCAGTAGTATTTGGTCAGGGTCAAAGATGAGAAGTAATTCAGTGCCTTGGGTCTTACTCTTGTGAAGAGCATTCTGTTCTGTTACTCAGAACTTGAATTATATGAGTTTACTTTTTTGGCAGTTCCTGCAAATATAGAAGTGTACGTAACACTTTTTACTTTGGAACAAAGGAAGAATCAAGCAGACATATGCTGTAGCCTATGAATGAGGTTTAGCAGAATAAGTTTTTGGAACACCTTACAAGAGTACTTCACCTAAAAGCTGTTAGCTACACACACTAGCTGGGTATAAAACCTGCATGTGTTGCTCATTATGTTATATGCTGAAATAGGATTTTATCTGGATACAAAGTTCTGTTCTCATCATAATACTTGAAAGAGTGTTTTTCCTGACTCCATTAAAGTTATCCATGCTTTGTAGTGAATATGACTGCTAATTAGCACAGCAGAAAGTTTTTGAAAGGCATACTTTCATCTTAGCAAATATCTGACCTTGTGCATTGGTGTAGCATGTTGATGTAACATTGACTTTACTCAGTGTGTTCAGAATCCCTGGGTAGTTCCTTTGGATTATTTGTGGTGTCAGTATTTCAGGTGTTCATCTTGAATATCTCAGCTTTTCTGGCTTTTCATTCAAAGCCTAAATATGAAAAAAGGTTGTAATGCTTTATTTTAATAGGATGAAAGTCCTTTAATTTTTATGTCATGCTTGAAGTTATGTTCAGTTGTGTCAATGCCATGGAAGGAGCCATGACTTCCGTCAGTCTTGTGGCATTAGCCTGGCTAAGCCTGTTTTAACCTGATGCGCTACTGTAACAGAGGGCCAGATAGTGCTGGGTAGGAAAGAGATTCAAGCCTTGTACCTTACCTGTTTTATTATTCTTAGTAAAAAATCATAAAATGTTGATGGAGTGAGATTGGCAAATATGTTCTTTATGAATGATCTGAAGTACTTACAGGTTGATATTCCAGATATTGTTATATATTGTTAAAAAGGTATCAGGTAGCATTTTTTCTTCATCCAGCATCTTCCAAATAATAAATAAATGAAATAAATGACACAATTATCTAAAAAGTATTTACTTGAAAGCTGTCAATGTCCAAGTAACTTGAAAAAAATTCTCAAAGAGTATTAAAAAAATATAGCATATTTAAGCATTAGATGTTCGTTATCATATAAGTCGATATCCCAATTTATTTTTCTCTTTTTGATGCTATTGCATAAGGGATAGATAATGGTAAAATGTTTAAAAGCTTGATTATGGTGGCATTATGTAACAGTCACTTTTCAACACAGTTATAGTGTTTCAGTTTGCAAATTTTACATACCAAAAACAAAAAAGAAATCAGTCTAGCAAGCTGCAAACTTTTAAAGACTTTAAATCTGCCAAATTACAGCCACTTATTTTTGCCTGACATATTTTCAGCTTAGACCCACATAGGGGCTGCCAAACTTGTTTCTTTTCATTACCTGTTCTATGTCTGGCTCAAAGTTTAGATTTTAGAAAATGGAAAAAAGCTGTTTGTGAAATCACTAGGCTCTTGAGCTCTTAGTTTCCTCTTAGTATCAACGTTTATTTATTTAGGTTTGGGCTGGGTTTCAAAAGATTGAAATTGGAAACAGAGAAGGTGACTCTGAATACCATTTATCTGTATGTAAGCGAACATTCAATGTACATTTAATTTAAAAAATTGCTGTTTCCTACAAGAGGGAGATATTTTTCACATTGTTAAAACATTTTTAGAGGTCACTAGGTGGTCATGTCACCAGCAGGGAGTTTTTGTTTGGCAGGCTGCATTAGCAGTTAGTAACAAATGCCTCCCATGATTCTGTGTTCAAAAGGAGTTGCTTTGCAAGTAACAAATACTTACAACCTGAGAACTGAAGTATAAAAAGTAGTGACAGGGGAAAATGTTTGGAAATGTAAAACAGCATTTTTAGTGGCCAAATTGGAGTGTTTAGGGAGTTGAAGATTACATATCTACTTTATACTTGAGCTTGGAGTTTACAGAAGCAATAATATTTTCACTACTGCAGTTGTGAGTCTCATCATTTCTAGTTAGTAAAGGACTGTAAATTTGCAGCTTACAGAAGTCCTTGGTTTGGGATGTAATTAACTTTTTCAATATAATTGTCATCAGATCCTTCATACTCCTTTTATTTTTTGTTTCCTGATGTGCTATTTGCATAATTTATGAATGCCTATAAATATTCTGAATTAACTTTCCACAGATTTTAAATGTTCTAAAAAATAAGAAGGAATAAAACTGAATAACACCAAATGTGTACAAAAAGTTTGGCCAAATCCACACTGTGAGAGAACAGAATCCATGTTTGAAAGGTTTTTTTTAATCTTTTAACACGTTGTCCTTGTTGATTAAGATATGGTATGTAAACATTTGCTAGTGAGAGTATAATGGAAGTATTAGTATTTGGAAAGCAAAAGTACTGTGAGTTGGACTGAAAAGATCAGTTTGTTATATATGTAATAAAATTAATTTATAAGCAGATGTTGTTAGTGGTTGAACAGTGATTTCTTCTTCCTTTAACCATACAGCTCACTTTTTCCTGATGAATGTAACACAGAAATTCTGGTTATTCCAGTGTATGATTTAGGCCCATATCATCCCACCAGGGAGAAGAAAATGGGGAAGGGCTCCAGAAGAAGATAATGCCCATGGCAATGCTAATCTGAAGCAACTGCTTGACTTTCTTTCTTAGGACTGCCTTGATTCTCACACCACAACCCTGACCCTGATAGCTATCCTGTTCCATTGCCAAAATCTCCACAATCCCTAGGCTTTACGCAGTCAGATGCCCTTGATAGGATGGCTATGTTTTTCATTTAAACTGACCATGTCCCGATTGAGGCCTTCTTTGTAGGAGAGTGTCTGTAGGCACATAGCCTGCCCAGTTGTGTTTCATATGAGGTGTACCTTCAATGGAGAGTCTGCAAGGGATGGACAAAGCTAGAACCAGAATGAATTGGACACATGAGGTCTTTTCCTTTGCCATCTCAAAATATTTGTTTTCTTAAAAGAAAGCTTTGTGCTTCTGAAAGCGAGCCTCTTGTTGCTGGACAGTGCTGGAAGTGTGAGAACCTTGAATACCTCTCAACTAGGGCAGGATGAGATCTCTGTGTGATCTCATCAACTCACCTTTATACTTGACTTCCACAGGAAGGAAACTCTAGAATATAAGATAGAAGAGAGCTGCTGTGCCCTCTGATCCTGTGACCTTGTAAAAACCAGGCCTCCAATCTGGATGAGCTGAAGAATAATGTGCGCCAGCTGTGCAGTCTAGATGTAGCATTGGGAACCAAAAGTCTTTGACAAAAAAAGGTGCTTGGAAAGGCACATTAGTCCAATTAATACCACATGGTGACCTTATGAGGACTAGAGTCCTTGGGGTCCCTTTTCTGAATTAGACCTGGACCAAATGTAGCAGCTGGATCTTGTTTACACTAGAGGGTTGCTGTGGTTTAGTTAGCTATACTATTGCTTGTCTGTATTGAATAGGAAAAGACCAGGCCTGGAATTCTCAATATCTCTATTTTATTATACTCAGAAGACACATTCTGATAATTTTTCTGGGGATTCCTGGCAGGAGCAATATGAAACTTAATCTTTACCTCAAGCTCTGCTGTACTAGATTAGCTCATGTATTACTATTGTTAGGGCTAGAGAAGATACAGAAGAGTGTAATCTCAAGTCTATGGGCCAGTGGTATATCAAGCAAGGAGCAAAGGATTTCTGTTTCTCATGTGTGTGTTACCTGGTTGCTATAAAGCCTTGCCAGCAAGCTGTCTTATTTCCTGTATTATTATGGGCATTCTGCTCAATCGGGAGATGTTGACCTTGTCTGACTCCTGAGAGGTATAAGTTATGTTTATCTTCATTATTGTGGGCTATAATCATGCAATACCTGGAAGCTGTGACTTTGTGCTGGGTAGTAGCACAGTCTTTGACTAAGATTTACTTAAAATATTTTCTTGAGTAGGGTTTCCTAAAAGTGATCTTAAATGATTGGAATAAGCAACATATACCCAGTCCAGAAGTTCCACAGCCATTTTTAGGGTTTGCACCATTTTAGTTTCTGTGCAAAACAGATCTGTGGGATATTTTGAATGTTTTTCAAAAACTTAATTTTTCTTTAATCATTAAGCTAAAGAAGTGACAGCTTTTTTAAGAACATGTAGGCTTATACTTTCACATGTACAGTATGAAATAATTTGTAATTTGGTGGGTTTGTATTTGCATGTTAAAGAACAGCGTTTGAGTAGTTCACCTTGAAGATAAGTAAAAATTGATATATGAGGTGGTAAATGTTGGCAAATGCTGTTTCTTTTGGTAGCTAACATACATCTGCTTCTCTCCTCTCCTGTAGCAGTTGAGGTTTCACTGCTGGAATAAATTATTTTAAGGTGATTAGTGTTAGATCCTTCTTTAGAAAACGAAGGCCACAGCTCTTTAACTATAAAATTTTATCAACATCTTTAACAAATCACCAGTGAGGTGCAGTAGTCATTGTCAGTAATCATTTCTCTGCTGACTTGGAAAAAGTCATAGTTGCTGAGACTCGATTCTGTTACTTGAAAAACTAAGGCCTTTCTCAAGAATACGAACATGTGCTTGGGCCCTTTGAGGAATTTAAGCTGTTTCCTGAAAGGAGGTGGGGGCACAGTTGGGGTTCTATCCATCTCTCAACTTGGAGAATTGGTCATTTTTAGGTACAGTGTTCAAATTTGGGAACTGTTCTCAGCTGATGTTGAATGGTGCTCTTATTCACTCAGTTGACTGTACTATGACTACCTGATGTTTAGTTACCAGAAAAATGACATAAACCTGACGATGAGGCACTGCATAGAATAGACTGCACAGATAAACTCTGCCAGGTAGGTTTTAGATTTGCCCATCAATTGTCTGTGTATCAGCTGGCTGGAACTGGAGATGCTGGGGTGCATGGGGCAGAGGTTTTGGGCTAGCCAGCTTCCTGGCTTAGTGACAATGGTGGCACAACTGCAGGATGCAGAAGAGCTGTTGTTGCTGAGATTAAGTGGAAGTGGCAGCAGTACTCGCTAAGAAAGAAGGCATGTGGCAACAGCCCAAGGTTTTGAATGGGAAGATGTCAAGGTGGATAACTCAATGGGGTGTTACTCCTTAAGAGATTTTCAGCTGCAAAATGGTTGGCAACTAGTGACGTAGATTACATTCGGATGGAAAGGTTTCAAAAATTAGTATCCATTCAGCATTCCAGGTCCAACAAAAATTCATTGACTAACAGCATAGGATTTGATTATAACCAGTAATAGTTATTCCACCTGTTGAAAAAATGTAGGCAATATCTATTAGCAGTTCCTCCTTTTATTGTAATGTGCATGTGTCTTATATACACTGTATTGACTGCAGAGTAGAACAAACAATTTTCTCTATTATACGAGTGGCTGAGACAGTGACTTCTTAGAAAACATAAAAAATTATTTATTTTGGTGGTATTGTCAACATATGTGAAATTATGTTCCCATACACTATGCTGATTTACTTTTCACTTAGGTAGACAGCACTGATATGTTAAGTTCCTTGTTGTTCAGCTCTCTTGCTTCAAGCTAGTCTGCTTGCTGTAAATGTGAACTGAATATGTCAGCCTTTATAAACATCATATGCACTCTGTTCTTCCCAAACAATTGTAGCTGTTAGTAATTGTTCATTACAAAGTAACTTCTACTAATGTTCAGAAGCATGGAAGTAATTTGGGGAGAAATATACTTTGTTCTTTTGTACTTAAATAATGTGACTCTCTGCCTTAAGGATAAGCTTAAGTCAATCTTAACTATGGAATCATGAGCAGTATTCACTTAGTGTAGTTTTAAAATGAGCAGAACAGCCAAACCAATTATGTCTTTGCCATGTTTTTAATACTTAAATGTAGTTTTTCATGTTTTAAATATTGTATTTATTAGATTCTCACATAGTGTTTCCTACTTTCAAAAATACATCAGTTCTTTATTAACCAAACCATTGGTTTCTATTGTTAAAACAAAGGTTTTTGTAATGAATACAATATTAGCCTATGTATCTTTCTCTTTTTGGAAGAATTAAGGCAGACATAGGTAAACTTTCCTAGCACCTGATACTGACCTGAATTTTTGATTTTGTTTAATCTTCTATTCCAGAAAGGATAAAGTTGCATTCTCTCTTTCAGCATCTTTTCGGCAAGTTTGTGCATTATTTTCTTATTTGGGGAAATATTGTTCTAGCCAGCTAACACAGTTCCCATATGCTTTAAAATAATTTCTGGAATACCGCAAATCTTTGTTGTATTTTGAGAGGTTGCATTTTCTTTGTCTTGGACAGCGCGTTCAACTGCATAGCTGCCTGCACAGTTGAGTTGTACTAACTAACTAGTTCCCTTTTGCGCAACAGGAAAAAAAATCCTACACCTACTTTTGTATCTTGACTTGGTTAGTTCTGGCTCCTTTGAGCTGCTGAGGTGCTATTATTTCCTACACCTGTACAGAACCTCTGCTCATTGCAGAAATTAACAGCTGTTGTTTTATTTCTCATCGCAATGGCACTTACTTCTATTAGCATTCCTCCTTCTACTGGCAGCTCATCTTAAAAAGGATTGTATTATTTGAATGAGTCAGAAGGCCACCCGGGTAGCAATTTAAGAGAGCATTTTCCATAGCAACTACTTCTTAGGCTCTTTCTGTCACGATTCTTTCCAGATGTGCTGTTGATTCAGGTAATGTTCAAAATCCTGCTTAGAAACATCTTATTTTTCTGTTGTCTTGGACTCTAGAGCTCATCCAAGGTTATATAAGTGTACAAATTTGTACATAGTTTAAAAAAATTATCAAATCAACTATGGACATGCAGAGGCCTCAGAAAGTGTCCTCTATTTGATTCTAACCAAACTTTTTTTTGTTTGAATTGGCTGGTTATTATTTTTCCAAAAGCATTATTTATTTTTTTTTTTTTTATACTTACAGTCCATGCCTTAGGTTTTGGAAACAATTAATAGTTTTTAATTGTACCATAGCTACTTTAGATATTTAGCAATCTTTATTTATTTAAATGTTCTTGCAAACATAACCTCTTGTAGGACTGTCCCTGGGGAAACCTGATTGTATGAATTTAGTATCTGAACTGTCTGAGTACTTTCCAGTTTTCAGTGTTGAAAACTGCATTGCTTTGGGGTTTTGTTTTGTTTTGTTTTGTTTTGTTTTTAACTCAAGTTTTAATTTGCTGGGATAAAGTTTATCATCACTGTTGAATGTCAGATTTGGAAAAAAAAATTGAAAATTTAAATGGTTTGCATTCTACACGACGCTTCTATGCCATGCTTTTATTTTTCCACTGTAACAGTCCTTTAAACTATCAAATTTATTCCTGTGTTAAAACTCAAGTGTACTTTAATATCTTCAGATCCTCCTTGCCAAAAAATGTCATCTATCCTGCTCCAAGCATCAGGGTTTCCAATAATAATCCCTTTTGATTTTGATTCTTTTGGTCCCTTCTGCTTGTGTTTCTTTAATTGAATAATTTATCCTCTGCTTTTGTGTGGCTTTTGTAATGTCTAGCACAGGTTTAAGTAGCTTGGCTGCCAAGTACTAAGCCTTCTGTAGTTTTTGTTGACTTCTTAAAGAGTCCTTAAATTTTACAAGGACTATAAACATCACTTTACCCAGTGTTCTGCAACAGATCTGTATATTTTTCTAAGATACAGCCATCAAAAGTTTGCAAACTAACACCTATATAGTATTTTGAAGTTGTATTTTTGAAAGTATTTTGATTTTTTTATTATTGATGGCTTTTTGGGTTACTTCTCTATGTTTTCTAAAAACCTACCTTAAAAATGGATGTGTACACTGTGCTCAACATATTTTGTTTCTAACGGAAAAGTCATTTGTATCCTCCCAATTAACAAAATGCAGTGAGGAAGGGAACTCTCAGGCCTTTTAAATCTTGCACATACAATGAGATGGGAGGGAACCATTGCTAATTCCTGTAGTTTTCCATAAGATAAAAGCAGAAAGAGTGAGGAGAAAAATGCTGCATTCTTCTTTAGGGAGAAAAGATTTGAAGATATATACAAGACCACTATACACAGTCCTGTTACTCTACTGTCACTTTGAAGATTACAGCAGTGCATTCACTGCCAACATATATGTGTCTAAGTGATGAATAAACTCAGCTGTGTGCCATCTGGATGGATCTCAGATCCTATGGTTGATGGAGACATGACTGAATGACTACACACGTCTGAAAGTCTAATGTCTTGTGACAGAGCCACAGCTTGGTCATAGTTTTGACGTGGATCTATTTTTTTTTTGCCCCTAAGCATTCCCCAGAGATGACTGAAAGGCTAGGAATGTCTCATCAGAAATTAAAAAATCTATATATAACTCTCCCCCTGCAGACATGCCTCTTTTCCAGCTAACTCGGTGACTTTTGACTGGCAACAAAGTTTCTCCAGTTCCCACTGGTTCCTCAGAAGTACTGTCTGTCCCCTGCCACCCCTGCTTGTAAGCTGGGTGTCTGTGCAAGCTGCTGGCCCCCAGCTCCCTGCTGTGACATCTTTCTGTGTCCCACCTTGCAGGCTTGATAGCTTCTTCAGAAAAGGTCTTAATATCTTCTTTCCCCAAGAAGATTCACCTCAGTCAGTTATCTTTAACATATACTTGAGAATACTGAACCGGAATGGATATCTTCTGACGTACACCTAGCTGATATTTACAGAAGGGAGTGATGTAACTATAGAAAGGGCTAATAGTTAAAACGTTGACAAGGAAGGAGAAGCCATTTGGCCGACCTACCCAACTAATAGTAAGTGCCATATAGTTTTTACTTCTAGTTCACTGATATTAAAATTTAAAAAGTATCATCAAACAACTTCTCAGTAGTGTAATGTAGTCCTATGGATTAAGTCATTTTATTATCCATTTTTGTAATAAAATTTGAACTAACTTGATCTTAGCTCAAAAGCAGACTCCTTTTTTGCCCTCAGTAAAAGTCCTTCAGTTTTAGAAGTTTTCCTGAAGGCTGTCAGAAATATTATTCAAATCAATAGAGAACTTCATTTTGTAGTCCTGTTAGTCTAGTATGATATGTAAAAAGTTAATTGTTCATCAACACTAAACATGCTGCAATTTGTTGTGGAACCATCTTAAAATCTCCAACTACTGTTATTTCTATTGTGATGACTCCTTATTGCCATTCAGACATCTATCTTGCTGGACACTCTACCCTCTCTCTGATAGAGTTCAGTGATATACCTTATGCCTCTTTCATCTGCTTTGAGAAAGTCAGTATGAACTGTCTTCACTGTGAGTCAATGTGTATTATCTTAGAGCTCTAAGACTGTACATATGCCTTTTTTTAAAATGCTTCCTTAGTCTGAAACAAATTTTGAAACAGTTAACCCACCAAAGAAGATCAATGAGCAAACTTCTTTATGCAAAATTGAATCATATGATGGTCTTCATGCTCCTGGCAATGCTTGCGAATAGCTCCATTAGCAGCGAAGTCATGTAATTAAACAACATCATGTGGTATCCTATCTCTTTCATTCCCAATCTTTTAAGATACTAATTAGAGAAATATTTGTGTGCTGTTGTCTAATTCCCTCTCTCCTTCCTTATAAAATATCTTATGCCTGCTCTAGGCTTTCATTGTCTTTACTGATACTTTTCTATTTATAGTTATTATTTTCATATGCTGTATTTTGGGCAAGCAGTATTTTATTTAAAATGAAGGGTTTTTTTCAATGAGAAAAATTATGGAGACAGGGTTTGAATAAAATGTTCTCTGACCAAATTTCTTTAGACATTTAGGTCTGTAGACATCTCACACTGAAAGGAATGGTGGCCTGTTAGTTTCAGAATAAATATCTTAATTATCTTCTTTACTCAGATACTTAACTACTTTTTTTTTATGTTAACACCAATAATTAGTGGTGTTAATAGTTGGTTTTATGTGGCTTGATCATAAATACATATCCAGTGGTTCCCAGTATAATGAAGTGCTCAGAAATTATATGTCTGGAGCAGTATGTTTAAGTTTATTCTGTACCTAGCAATACCCTATCAACTAGGCTAATTTAACAAAAAAATTTTAGTTTTAGAAAATAAAAAATTTTGAGTTGTAATAATTTGTAGAATTTCCTGTATCTATCAAATTAGGCTATGTTACAGTTTTAACACATACTCATAGTGTAGCAATAAGTAATGGATGTTGTCATGTTAATAGTGGTAGTGACGATTCTGACTTCACAATCTAAATTAGAACAATTAAAATATTAAAACTGTTAGCCTATTTGGGTGTATGTGTGCACACAAAATTCTAAGGAGTTCCTTATTTTAAGGCTAACACACAGAATTGTACTCTGACATATATTTGTGGCTAGTAGAAATCATGTGACACTGGTTTACATAAACTCTGTCTGACACCCTATTTAGTAAGTGAGCATTTAAACTATGCCCTCAGATCAGTCATCAAATATTAATTATGCAGTACTAAGAGAGTGCATTTTGTTAATTGTACATATTCAGGCAATTTTCTTTCTTTAAATTGCTGTCTAATATAATGTGAAGCTGGAGGCATAAATTCTAATACATATTCATATTGATTTCTAGATGTTTCAATATGGAGCTAATTATTCCCTCTGTGATATACTTTAAAGTTCAGTGTGATCGACATTGGATTTTACAAGTTTCATTACATACGTTATTTAAAGGGCAATTGCTTATAATTTTATGGAAATTAGATGGAGGGCCTGAAGTTACTTCTTTCAAAATCAGACCAATCTTTTTCTTAAATTTTCAATGGAAATGAAGGGAATAGATTTTAGTGTCTTTTTATTTGTTATCTGTTTGCCAAAAGGATAATTTTGTTGATCAAGATTTATTAAAAGTTGAAAGCAAGCCCCACTCATTCTTTAGCATAACCATCTACTTTGTAACAAATGGCCATTTGGAATATTTTGTTAATTCAAAATTAAGAATAGAATACAATTTTTAAAAGTTTATGTCTTTTAAATATTTGCCTCTGCATGTCAGTTTTATATGTCTTTGACTCAAATATTTTGAATTCTCTGCAAATTCATTAAAACAATAGTAACTCTTAATAGTAACTTTTTTCCAAGCTTAAACGTTTATTTGGCAGTTCAAAAATGTTACCAAGAACTATATTCTAGAGATCAAACCATTCATCCTGCAAAGTACTTTTATCTTTGTCTTCCATAAACACAAAAAATGGTGTTGAAGGATGAGAAGGCTGACAATGACAGATTACCTATAGTTTTGTTTTCCTGTTTAACTTAGGTGGACCCCATGCACTGCTATGTTCTGCTGTAACACAATCCCATGCGTTCAGATGCCATTGTTCTTGTTCTCAGCAGTCCCCCTTGCTGCATCACATTGTGGTGTGGCATAAAAGAGGCAGATATTTTAACCAAGTGTCAGTTGCATTCCTGTGGAGAATCATACAAAGCCAAATGGGCAATAGGAGTCAATTCTACTGAAAAGCTGCAAAACCCAGAAATAATTGTCATCTAACTTCTTCAGCTGTGCTTTGCAGCACTGTGAATTCTTTTTTTCCTCTGCATTTCTCACACAGTCTGAAGCTTCTTATATCTACTCATGTGTGAGCAATGCTGCCCATTTGAATGAAATGATAATGCAGTGGTTATTGAAGCATGATCTATGAAACTATGATGTAATTGCTTTCACAAGATGAAATTTCACAGATGAATATGTATTTTCTGAGGGGGTCTGTTTTACTTACCCATCATTTCTGAAACATAAATCGTCAAGACATCAGAAGTGCAGTGTTATAGAGCTTGAAAAAGTTCAGAGAATTCAAAGGACATTTGAGTGCCTACTTCTTGAAAATCAGCCCCAAAAGATGAGCATGAAGTTCCTTCTTTGCCTTTTAAAATTTCTCGCTGAACTTGTACCTTCATACTGGATGACTTTTGTTTGCTTAACAAAAGACCTGTATGTCCATTCCCAATTGTTCTTAAGGAGGAAAAGAAAAGGAATAATTTAAAATTGCCAATCTGAAGACAATACAGTTACTGTTACAGGGGACTGAAAGGAGAGGTGTGGTTATGGGAATAATGAAACATAGGGAAGAAGCACTGAACTGTGCCTCTGTGGAGGTAAACTGCAGGAAAAGGATAAATGGAAAAGAAAGCTGCTTTTTCAAGAACCTTCTCACTGATTATTGAGAATCAGGTCCTCTCTTTTCCTTCTTTCCATTTACTCTGAAATTTCACATTAGGGACAGCTGCTTCCTCCTGTTTCTCCTTGATTCTAGCCTGATGAAAATATACATGTAATACAGGTGTAATACGGAGACTGTTGCCTGTCTCTCACAGTGTAAGCTTTGATATCTCCAGCTCATACCTGCTTCCAGCAGAAGGCTTGATCAGATTGTAAATTCAATATTTGATACTCAGATAATATGAGGAAAAGCTCTTGATGTGTTGGACTGGTGGACTGGGGTGTGTAAGAGCAGGGCCCCCCATCTTTGTGTCCCATAGTTAATGGAACAGTCCTCTCTGCTTCTTGGTGTGTTTGGGCTGTAGAGCATCAGTAGTTCTCTGTGCTTGCTGTAAGGGCACCAGGCCAAACTGCAGTGCTATTTCATGCTGGTTTTTCTGCTGAAAGTATTTCAAAAGGGATTGTTCTTTGAAAACAGTGCAAAAAAGTTATTCATTTAAAAGAAATAAGCTATAAATATGCTTTTGTAAAGCATATTTCATCATGTAATTGGAGAGAGAAATTTTCTGTTAGCCTCAGACATACAATTTTAGGATAATAGGCTAAAATCAATAGTGACTGAATTTACATGTCGGTGTCACACAACTAGCTTAGACTTACAACTCAGTTGTTGAATATACAGATTTTAAATTTCATGCCTGTGATCAGTATGTCTTGTTTTTAACAAAAAAGCTTTTAAATACCAATAATATTCTGAGGTTTATTTTCTAAGATGCAAGCACATCCATAATGGATTAACAGCATGTTTTAACAAACCATTTATTTGCTTTAGGAGTGACAGAGAGAAGCTGTTTCAAACAGGATCTCTCATCACCGTCTATCTCTAGTCACCTCCTACTGAACTTAAGGTTGAATACTGAGGGTCATGAGGGAAAGAAAACAATAATTAAAGGGAAAAAGTTGATTGAGCTGATTTTTTTCTCCTTCAGTACAATTAACATGTAAGAAGCTGGCTGAGTACTCTACTGTATGTCATTAGTTCAAACATTTCTGACTTAATTTAACTTTAATAGTGACTTTCTAAGTTGCATTTCTGTATTTTGTGGAGCATGGCTTAAGGAGTAAAGGCAGTAAAAGTTCTTGTTAGAAGTTCTTGTTTCTATAAATCTTAATCTTGGAATTCTGTTAGATTACAATTGTACTGTTTCTAAGAACTCACCCACCCCCCTAAAAAGTTGTCATGAGTTCTTTTATTAAAGCTCAGAAAATTATTCTTAGACTAACAGTGGTGGGGACTAAAGCAGGAGTGTTTACAGAGTTCACTTCTAAATTGACTGTGATAAGTGGCAATGCAATGTATTATGATTAGAGGTTTCTGGGAGACTTTTTAAGAAGGTTAACTGCAAGGCAGCTCTCAAAAGAAAGCATTTATCTTAGTGGTCATCCTTCAGTGTTTTATACTACTGAGATTTTTTTGTGGGTGGTTAGAACCATTTTTTGTGTTTTATTAGCTGTATCTTGAATACCTCCTACAAGCTGAATGACAGTTTAGGGTTATTAAATCTGTTCTTAGTACATTTTTTTATCCATAGTTAATCTTGACTAAATATATGATAGTGAACAACCCTTTTTTCTCAGTTGTTGTCCATATTTGTTAAAGAAATTATTCCATTTGACATTTGTTTAGGCTGTAGTTTGATAAAATACTGTATACAATATACTTTTCCAGTTTGGCATTCAACAGAGTCTTTCATGGATTTATTTCTTCTTGCATTATCTTATCTTCCCTTCTAGTATGCTAAGGCTTCCTTTTCATATTAAGTGTTTTTTTCACTCCATGACAGACACTTTCACAAACACATACTCTAGCTGTTGCTAGAGCTCTGTAAGATTGTGGTTTTCAGGTGTTAGGTTACCTTTATAATTGAGTTGCTTTGGTATCATCTGCTTTCTCTAATCCTGTGTGTGGTATATTTCTTTAATTCAAATTTTTCTTTAATATTAATTCCAGAGACTTTAACAAAAGATTTATATGATTTTATACTTTCGTTTCTCTAAAAGCCATGTCTGTTATCAGATTAACAGTTGATAGATCCCCCAAGGAAAGGCATCTTCATATTTCACTGTCACTGAGCAATGGTCTATGCAGTGTAAAGTCACTGTCATCCGTAACTGCTGTCCTGGAAATTTTCACAGAAATTTGTATTGTTCTTTCTTACTATACATGTAGAAATTTAAATGTAAAAGGTCATTTCTTGCAGTCACAGGAAGGTTAGCAAGTACATGATGGAAGCAGATAAAACATGACATTAACTCCAAGGATGATTGGGTTGCTGGTCAGGTCATGTCTTGGGGCAAGATCAACTATATCCAGGTCATTGCTAGCAGACATTTGCAAGACTTCCACTGGCAGTGACCATCTTTCCCCAGCAATTCTTCCAGTACTCAATTGCTATTCATACTTAACTGCCATTATTATTAGACCTTGGCTAGATATTAGCAGGAAAAACCTGCAACTTTTTCTCCTGCAATTTATGCACATTACTACTTGCTTTGTGTGCCATGGATATAGAAAAAAAATGTTCTGTTTCAGTGTGACATAGCGTTTTATGTTGTCATTATCATGTTGCCACTCATCGACTATTTATTGTAGATTTTTCCAATGCTTTCTCATCAGTCATTTCTCTGAGTGCTTTTGTTGCTGTCCCCTGAACAGTCTCCACGTTTTTCATGGAGAATCACATCCAGACTGGATTCAGTATTTCAGCAAAGATCTTCCTAAAGTCACGCAGATAGAAAGAATCATTTCTGTCTTGCAATCTATTTCTGTTTATACTTCACAGTATAATGTTTGCCTTGTTCACAATGGATTGTTAATATGGAGCTCTTCCTGAGCTTTCTAGACTGCATCTTTGGTTTGTCAAGATGTTTTTATTCCTGTCTTCATGGCACTTAAAGATCCTCCCAGTCTCAAGTCTCATTGAAATGTAATAAGTAGATTTTCTAGTCCATCATCCATGTAGTTAATGAAAACATTAAATAGAGTGGAATCTTGAATAGTTTTGGGTGGAATAAAATTTATTTACTTATGTAAATATTTATTTACTTGTGTAAATAAATTAATTCCTGGCCGTTAGAAAGGGATGGTTCCTTTCACCTTTTCTTTTATATTTTAGTATGAAGTGACATTAAATATACTGAGATATTTATTCAAGTTTCTTGGTACTTCTCACTGGAATCATTAGTATTTTAAGTCCTGATTTCACAGCTGCAAGTGTGCTCATGAAGAGACTGTTACATTCACTGTCTTTGTATTAAGGAGACTAGCTAGAGGTAATAGGTTGCTGTGGAGTAGAATGCAGTCTGGTTTTGCTGGGGAGAAGTTTCTTTTAATGCGTTTTGCTTTTCCAGGGGAAAGTTCTCCCTCTCCTCCTTGCAATGAACAACCATATTATAGTGGAGGATATATAGATTGGGAATCCTAGGAATTACTTTATGTATGTCTAAGCAAAATGTACAGGATAATTACCAATGCAGAGCAAATGCTGTTAAATTTAACATGTATTTTATTAATCTGAGAGTTTACCTAATTTTACCATGTCCAGTTAGAGTGATTTTCTTGGTGTTAAAAGTAGTACCCTGTTATTTGTGTAACAGCTTAGTTTGCCAAAAAAGAGAGGAAAAACTACTAAAAGCAAAAAGGATTACTCTTTATAAATATTTCTGTTAAAGAATGTCATTTAATTCAGCGCCCTAATAAATTATTTTAAAATGTATTTTATTACCATCATTTATTAAACAATAAGGAGACAATCTGGCTGCAAATAGTGATAGCATCTCTATAGGACTGTATTTAGATAGTAATTTTTTTTTTCCTGACACAGTAGATAATTAGGAATTATAAATTATGCTTACACTCTTAAGCATGTTAGCTGGAGAGTATATCAGACTGTATGTTGTTTTTGGTGCCAGTTCAGGTCTTGATTTTCCAAAATTCTTGCACAGAAATGCATGATGAGTTTCAGTTTCTAGCAGCAAAGCAGAAGTGTATTGCTCACCTGAGAGATTTAGACAAAGACCTTGCCACCTGTTTACATTCTTGAATGAAGTTTACTTCATGTTTGTAAGTGAGAGAGTAATTTTTGATAGCTGTTTTGCTGACATCTTAGCCTTGTTCCTAGTGGTCAGATAACCTCATTTCAAATATTTCCTGCAAAAAGGGTGATACTAATTTTTTAGCAGCACCACTGCATAGCTAAAATAAACTGCTCCTGTTCATCAGATTTGGTTCTTCCATAGGACACTTGAAGTATGTTGACAGGGTTGCACAGCAACTTTCACAGATGTGGTAAACCAGTGTGTGATATGTAATAAATGAAATATGATAATGTAGAGCTACAGGCTGCTTCATAAATGCTTGGCTGTCTTCATTTACAGTGCCTCACCAGCGTGGGCAAGGTATTTTTCAACCTCTGTCTCCCAAGGACTTAATGGAGGAACTATAATTCTGGTAGAATGCTAGGCCATGCAGAAGTAAAGGAGGCCACTTCGGTTTTTTTAGATGCCCTGTCACAATTTGCATCTTTATTTTGTGCTCTGTAAAATAATAATAAAAACTGTTGGGTCTCTCTGTCTTCCCTCTGTATTGAAGTAGTTAGTTAATAAGGATATAAGCACCCAACATGTATCATTTGGTAGAATATACAGTCCTGCTCTGCTGAGCTCTTGTTAACCTGGGTGCCAGGTTAAATGCCACTGGATTATATGTTCGAGGTTATTACTGTTCAGATTATCCATGATAATAGACACAGATAATACGCCAAAATACTCCAGGAGTATGTCTGTGCAGACAGATGCAAGCTTGCTCTGCCCACACTCTGACCAGGCCGTATGTGAGCCATTTGCAGTCTGGAAACCATCAGCATGTTGGTGGCACTATGCCCAAGCTAAAACACCTTGTCTCTTAGCTACATGAGGCTTTTCAGCTTCTGAACTGAAGCTGACTCACATTTGGGCAGCTTTAAGAGTACTGGCAGTGTGAGTTTGCATTCAGCTGTCCATCTATGTAGATGTATTCATCATTCCACATTGCTCTGGAAAGACTTCAGTAGAAATCCCCATCCTTGTATTCTTGTGCAGTCGTCTCTCAACATTCATAGGTTTAAGGCCTCTTAACTCCACTTACATTTACTATGAAGTTAAGAATTAAAAAAGACATTGACAAAAATTTTGGAGGGCCAATACAAATTTGTGTATGTGCTGTGGGTTTGACGCAAATTTTAGAGCATCTCAGTGGAGCACTTATGGAGTCTTATGACAACAGCCATTTCACATTCCTGGAAGTGTTTGGTGTGAATCATTATTTCCTGGAATTAAGTGTTTGGTTACTTATTTTCCCAAGATAGGACAAGTGCTGTACTGAATGGAATTATCCCATGAGCCACTAGGCAAGAGAGAAAAAAGATTTTCTTAGCTTTCCCTTGCAAAAACATTCTCATAACTTCTGGTTGGCTTTCATAATCCCTCAACACCAGCAGCTGAGAAAAAGCATGCTAGGGTCTGCAGAATCTTCTGGTCTGGGGGCTGCAGAATCCGGAGTGCAGATTTTTTCAAAGCATGTTGACTGATTCTCCTCTCCTGTGGAAGGTTTTCCCTCATCTGCCACTTTAAAGTGGGGCTAGAGAGTGTTGCACAGTTGAACAGTTATGATCACAAGAATGTGTGATCTTTTTGGCTGGCAATACAAAATGGTGGATGTGAGTGAATCCTATTATCAGATGTTGAAATGATACCAAATAATTCAGTAATTCTGACTCTTCTTCCTCACTAGTCAGGTTGTGTTTTCACTGCCAGTTCTGAGGCGGTGAAATAATCTAAACTTTGGAGAAGTAAAATTTCAGTATAGCTTCATGTACTTTGCAAGTCAATTTAAAACTTTTATTCTGTTTGTGGCTTTTTACAGCTGTAATATGTTACACATAATTAAATAACATTATATATCATTAGAAACTTCATAGATGACAAGTAGTTACCACGAAATTTGCTATTAGATGAACAGACATTGTATTGGATCTGGCTGGGATGGGGCAAGTTACGTAACTGTGATGGGTTGACCCTGGCTGGACGTCAGGTACCCACCAAAGCCGCTCTATCACTCCCCCTCCTCAGTTGGACAGGGGGGAGAAAATATAACAACAGGCTCGTAGGTCAAGATAAGGGCAGTTTAATAAGCGAAAGCAGAGGTCGCGCGTGAAAAGCAGAGAGAAGAAAACAAATGATATTATTCTCTACTTCCCATCAGCAGGCGATGTCTGGCCACTTCTCGGGAAGCAGGGCTCCAGCATGCGTAGTGGTTGCTCCGGAAGACCGAAAAATGTCCCCCAGTCCATCTCCCTTTATTTAGCTTTTATACTTGAGCTGACGTCATATGGTATGGAATATCTGTTTGGTTAGTTCAGGTCAGCTGTCCTGGTTAGGTCCCCTCCCAAGATCTTGCCCAGCCCCAGCCTCCCGTTGAGGGGGCAAAAATCCAGAACACAGCACTATGAGGGCTGCTATGGGGAGAATTAATTCCATCTCAGCCAGACCCAATACAGTAACTTAAGAATTAATCTAAATATATTTACAAACCTTGGAATTTCTGAGATGTAGATTTCTTTACCTGTTTTCATTCTGAGTGTGTTGGGTTTGTGATGGTTATGTCAATCTTTATCTTCACATATAAAATAACTCTATCCTTAGACTGATAGTTATGGTATAAATGGATTTATATTTTGCTGTTTACCAGAGGTACCTACATTACAGCAATGATTACCATGAATTAAAGGTTAGGATTTAATCCCACTAGTGTTAATTGCAGACAGAGCAAATTTGTCCTACTTATCCTGAAAACCAGAGGAACGTTGCAAAACCTTTTTTTTTAATAATGTTCAAAATAGCAACAAAATTGTTGCTTCGTGCAAGTTAAAAATTGGAAAATGCTCTTTGATGCAAACCACTGGAACATTGCCAAAATTTCTGACTAACCTTTCTATGTAATTTGAATACAGTCTGCTATCAGATAACTGTAGAGGGACTAACCTAATCTTATTTAATTTAGAAGAAGAATATTTTATGTAATAATGCAATATGCTGTTTCTTTGGCTTTAAAGTCACAGACTACCTGTTGCTGACACTTTCTGTCAGAAAGCTTATGTTATCACCCCTGAAAAAAAAAAAGCCCATCATCCAGGGTTAGGACACATTTCTAAAACAGAAGAGTATAGACTTGTATGTAAAACGTACTGTGGAGAAAAAGCTGAAATTGTGTTACATTTTGATTTCTGTTTGACCCAGATGCTCACAAGAGGTCATATTTAGTTTTTATATGGTGCATAAATTCTCTGCTTTCTGCAAGGTGAGAGGAATTGTTGAACACAGTAGCAAATCACCTCTCTTCTATTTCAGTGCATTAAAAATTTAAGATTTTAATGAAAAAGTTATGGAATTGATATTGTATTGAGCACATAACATGAAAGCACTGACAGTCTTTTGCAAATTACTATGCAGCAAGTTTGACGCATTATTATGAGGTTTATAGAAAACAATATACCTATACCTCATTTCAAATTAGCATTATGGATATGTGATTCTCTGATTTTTTTTTTAAATACCTGTTCTTTAAAATAATTAATAGCTTCATTTAAATTAAGAGTGTTGGAGACTTATAGCATCCTCTTTTAAACATCATTTAACTGTGATTAAAATGAAGAAGACAGAATAATAAATGAGACTATTTAAGTGTATGAATAAAATGCAACTGTTTATCTAAAATTGATCCATGTCATAACTTTAAGAGTAAAATAAATGGGTTGTTTTTCTTTGACTCCATCAGAAATATTGTCCTACAAATATTTACATTAATACATTAGGAACTTTGAAATAAATGTGAAATACTTTCTTTACATTTTTGCTGGCAAGCAAAGGACTATGAGAATTCCAAACTTCTAGCTCACCTTGACTGTATGAAGTTCATGAGCTTTATTCTTACATTTATTAGCAATTGAAGCCTAAGGTTAATTTACGACTCATTTATCCATGTTTATTTTTTAATGATTGATCTTATATAGTTCTGGAAAAAGGCGTAGGCCATAACATATTGTGTTGTAAAAGCTATTAAGTATTATATGCTTTTTCTTGGCTGATAAGTCACAGTCTCATTGAATGCATTGCAGAAGATTAATATATTTCTTTTATTTAGGAAAATAAGGGACAGATTATGGCCTTGCCAGTGTGAGCATTTTAGAGTATAAGAAATAATAAGATACTGCAAGAGCTGTGCTTCCAACTGCATGTTGTAAAAATTGCCTTTGTCATATGTCCTCACAAACTATTTATGATGTGCCCCTGCTAGCTTCTATGTAATTCTATATGTTTCTGAGTGCTGTAAAGTTCTGTTTGCTTATGGAGATTGAGGGGTCAGCATTCCAGAGGAAAAGATTCCTCATGAACAATTAGATCAAGAAACCTCTGTTCTAAATTTTATATTTTACTTCTAGAATTACAGTTTTGTGGTGACACAATGAATAATAATAAGTTCATAGGAAAACGTTTAAGTAAATGTGAGGAAGATGTCCAGAGATTCCTGTACTGAGGTCTCTAGGGTACCAAATTAACAGGATAATATAAAAATATGTTTTATCTGTATCACTTTGCTTTTTTTCATTCAGTCTGTATGATTTGAATAATTCATGACAGATTTATGTAAAATATTCTAGAATTAAGTAAAATTATTTTAAAAAAATAAATACCAAAGATTTTTAAAAGCAGGACATTTCACAGAAATATTGTTAGGTATCATACTGTAGCAAAATAGACTGAGATAAATGTTTTATGGGATAGTAAATAATGAAAAATCTATAAAGAGAACGTTTTTGGCTAGTCAGTTTATTTCATTATTTGATTAGACTTGACAATGTTTGCTATTTAAAGAGTGTTCAGAAGGTAGTTGATTGTTCTCCTAGTGGTTAAAAAAAACATCTCATGTAGTATGACATAGTAGTATATGTTCTGTTTTAATGATAATAGAACAATTTTTATTTTATTTTACCAGACAGGAAGCTTTGCTTGCTGCAATTAGTGAAAAAGATGCAAACATTGCCTTGCTTGAACTGTCTGCTTCAAAGAAAAAGAAGACTCAAGAGGAAGTAATGGCTCTTAAACGAGAGAAGGACAGATTAGTACATCAGTTAAAACAGCAGGTGGGGAGACATTCATTTTCATACTTTCAGGGCAACTGAAAATTGGCATTATTTTCATTTGTGCTATTTCATTCTAAACTCATATTGGAAGTCTTCAAGCCAGGGCTGACATGTGACAGTAGTTATGAAAGGTAGAACGTGTTCAATATAAGTGTTTATTGCTTCTCTATGGTTGTTAAATATTTAGCTGCACATTTGCTTGGCTCATACTATATGCAGCCAATATACTTTCTGTTTTCCCTCCTCATATTACTTCCAACCTTCTTCATTATATGAGACAGAGGAGAGCAGATGCTCTTTGCTATAAAGCAAGATCTGTTGACTCTAACCTTCTGTTCAGTTATTTGTTTATCTGTTGTAATAAAATAATTGTGTCTTCAGAAGATTTTGGGCTTTTTGAGAGGTTACCTGGAAATTGTTATTATCATTAAAATAAATTCTCTAATGACTAAAAATCACCCTGTCTTCAACACTGTAAGTCATTTGAGGTTTTAATAAAAGTGTAGTTACAAACTCTAGAAATAGATTTTGTCACAAGCAAATTTAATTTATGTTCTGCTTTATTAATGAGGAAAATAACTATACTAGACACAGTACATATGTACCAGACACAGTACGTAGGTCTCTTCTCTGTCTAATTAAAATGTTTTAAACTCAGCATACTGTGCAGTGGCTACTCCCCCTGATTTTTAAAATGTAATAGTGATACCCAGAAGAGGTATCAGTAGGCAAGAGGACAAAGGATGTTCAGATACCTAGGTAGTAAAGACCTGTGGTGTGTCATGTATGTTGTTAAACACCTTTCCTCCTTCAGAATAAGTGAAAATGATGATAAAGATGTTTTCAGACCATGTCTGAAGGTGTTGTATCTGATGTTTTCCTTTGTGTGACATTAGTGAATTCATTAGTGAATTAGTGATTGTTGCTTGAGGAGAATACCATTGGCAAACTCATCCTGGTCTCCTTTACCTGACAAAGTAACCATTCTGCTGTCAGCCAGTGTGCCACTTTACAAATGAGCATGCCACGTTAATAATGTTTAGGACATACTGCATAGTCAATGTTATGATTCTTTATTCTGAATCATGCATTACATACTGTAGAACTCCATGCACTCAATAACAGAAAATTAAGGAAAACCCTTGCTGCTATGCTAAATTCACAATAGCTCTGACCTCATGCATCTAATCATTATAGCTTTTTCCCACAGGTCTATAAAAATAGGAAACAGCCCCTGAGCATGAACTTACCATCCACTCGTGATGCTGACTTCATTACAGACATTCCAGCCAAGTACCTCTGTTCCAGCCATGATGCATTCATGCCTCAGGTCAGTCAGCTGGCCAGGAGACATCCAAATTTTATATGTTAGATAGGCAGACGTGCTTTATGCTTTTTATTACTTCATCCCACTGTGCTGCATCAGAGCAGATGATGTTATGTTCCAAATAATTTTAGGGATTTTTTTGTTTGTTTATTTTCTTTGAAAAAGAGAAGGCAGTTATTTTCTCTTTTGGATAGCTTCTTTTTTCACCTTTACCTTTCTTTACTGAAGAGTAATTGAATACACCACTTTGCCATGTTCCATGATACCTGTCACAGATATTTTTTAAATATTCATCAGAGACATGGGCAAACTGGTTTTTTTTTGTTGTTTTTGTTTGGGTTTGTACCCTTAAGCTGTTGCTGAAAATCGTTCAAAACATTCATAACTTTCTTCAGAGTGAAGGAACAGCAGAAGAGGATTGCTAGAGAAGCATTGTTTTGGATAACTTCAATTAGAATTGTAACTAAATACTTCAAATACCTCCATTATTTATAGTGATAAAGATCTTCTGTAAAGCTATTTAACTAGATTAAATTGATGCCAAAATAATCTCCCTGTTATCTCAGACACCACAAAAAAAAGAGACACCAGGAAGAGGAATGTGGTTTAACTAGCTCACCACTTTATTACACTTAAGAATTATCTGATAATAGAGGTTGTAGAAATCATTCATACTTCTTTAATCCCTCTGGGGAGAACCACTGTCAACCCCCAAAGCTTTCACATGTGCACCCAACACAAAGGCTTGTTAGTCCTTCCTTGCTATGACTGCGCTGGGCCGGGGGGGGGAGTGACGGATTCCACACTGTGTGATATATCCTCTCTGTTCCCCAGTTTCTTTGAGAGATGCCATCTCCCAATCTATTTCTGATTCACTTAGAACTTCAGTGAATGATCAGCTGCAGCGTCACATTTTTTCATATGGCCTTATTTGCCCCATCCCCCATTTCCACAGCTGTTATACTGCTGAAAGAAAGAAGAAAAATAAAGCCCAGCTTCTCCAGCCTAATGTGATCATGAAAGGAGAGACACTTTTAAATATTAGAAGATGACTCACTAGATAATGCTAAATATTAAGCCCCCAAATCCACTCCTGTTCTGTATTATAGAGGATTTTTTCCTTAGAGAGGCAAAATAACATGGTGAGCAGTGTTAAAAATCTATATTCCCTTCATGTATATCCACAAGAGCAAATGGTTTTTTGATGCATCTACCTACCCTATCAAGGAGGAAGCCTTCTGTTCATGGCTACAAGAAGCTGAGAACTTATCAAGGCAGCAGGGCAAAGGATGAGAAATGCAGACCTTAAAGAATCCAAGGAGTTTCTTTTTTATGGTGCTCCTTTTCATGTTGCTCATCACAAAATTTCTCTGTCTTTCAGTTAGCAATGGGAAAGCTAGGTGGCATAGGAAGCAGTGTGGCTGAAAATCTTATTAGCAGAGCATCAGTAAGAGTAGGCTTTCCCTGTTTCACAGAGAGGCATCAGCTGATAAGGGTAAATGTGTTGCAAACTCCTCCTTTCTGCTTCAGCATCTGCAATTCAGACATTTATTTTGATATATTTATATCCTAGAGGAAGTCCCATTCTTGATTTGCACATCAAATAATGCATCTCCTGAACATCTCTGTTATATCTGTCCTGTGTTGCTAAATTGCTACTATTACAGGTGCATCAATTTTAGGAGATTTCTTCATTAAATGTAAAAATATTTTCTACTGTGTTTCAGAAGACAGTTGGTTTACTCCACTTATTTTTCTGTCTTTCTTTTATGATTCCTGTGCTACTTCTGATGTTCTCCAAATTTGGCTGAGAACTGTTCTCTTCAGAGCCAGACTTTCATCTCACCATTGTGTTAGACCTGCAAAACAGAAGGGCAGTTGTTGCAGTGTAAAGTAGCAGTTAATACGGATTATGTTTTAAACCATGTAGCCAAGCTATTGGGAAGTAATTTGTAAATATTGTAGTGCTAACTGGAGTTAGAAATTTGCTTGAACATAATTTCACTATGCCTGGAAATCCACATGCACTGTTGTAGATGTCAGCAATGCTCATATAGAAGCAACACCCTACAGTTTCTTTAGATAATCTTGTTATATTTTCCTCATTATACTGCAGACTTCATGTGGTGATGCTGCAATTGAGCTTCTAACTGCATCTGCTCTCCTTATGTCCTCCATGTCTCCCAAGAACATCTTGTTTTTCAAAGACTTGTCATTTTAATAAAGAAGGCATAATTTGAAATTAGCCTTCAGTGAGGATGAGCATTACCATTTGAAAACGAAAATATTATTTCAATCAAGTTTTATTTTTTGATCTTCATAGACAGGTGAATGACTTTGGCCTAAATAAGCTTTTGTGAAACTTCAACCCTTGTGCTGCGTCATCTTATATCTACAGTTTAATTTGCTTTTTGCTTTTGTTTGCATTTTGGGGAGTTTCTTTCTATCTCAGAAACTCTCTTGAGTCTCTGTTTCTGCTGCTGTCTCTTTCAGCAGCATCCTAGACTTTGTCATGTAGTTGATAAACTCCAATTCCATATTTCTAGCAATTTCAAATCATGCTGTACTATGGATCATTGCAATGGATAATACTTTAAAAAGTGCAGTGTTATATTCAAAGCCTAGGATGTCTGCTTTGCTATTGCTATTGAAGTGATGGCTTCAGTGTCCGAGGTAGGATCACTGTAGCTCTGTAGCTTGGAAAGTCCTCTGCTGATATGAAAAAGTAAGTACAAAGGCTTTTTCTGAGAGAGCTACAAAGGCTGTTTCTTGAGAGAGAGAGAGGAGTGGTATGTATGTGAATTCATCAGAATCCAAGATTTCTGATTGTATACATGAAATGCCTAGGAATATCCTCTTTGAGGCATAAGAAAGTCACTGTCTTTGGAAAATCCTGTTGATGAAAGTAAAGTTCCTAGAGTCAGAATTTTTTTTTCATGCAAAAAGTGTGAATACTCTTCCTTAATGTTTCCATGTGCAGGAGAGAGCCAACTACTGCTCTTTCAGTTAACTCTGATGAGGCCATTGAGGGTCACAATTTAAGGGAAGGGGTGTGAAGTTTTAACGGATAATACTTCATAACATTTATAGGTGCTCACCTAGTTGGAATATCAAAATGTTTGCAAATTCATCTACTGCTACTTAGAATGCTGTGCAAGAGTAGTGGTGGCTCCCACCATGTGAGGTCATCATAGGCATCAAAGCCTGCTTCATATTTAAAGAGGTAGGGCACAGTGTGTAGTAGATGTCTTAAAGGTTCAGGAGGTCAATTCTATTAAATTCAGTGGAGTAACCCAAAGTATTGAGGTTACTCATAGAATTTTATTGTTATTGGATTAAGGCCAGAAAAACAGATTCTATCGCTGTGCTGTAATGTATCACAGACTTGCACTGAGATTGAATTGCCTAAATGCAAATGTAGTTGCGTTTGCCAGAGACTTACACTGTGAAAAACTTCTCTAATCGCTCTGGTAGACTCCTGAAGCATCCTGGTGTATTTTTCAACTGGAAGCTTCTTGGCTGTCCAAAATCTTCCTTAAGGTTGCTTCGGAAGAAGGTTAATATTGTGCCACAGGCAATGAGCATGAAAAATTCCACGATAGGAAAAAAAGTACCAAGAGCTTTTCAGTATCTAGGAGTAACAGGCTATTGTCTAAATAGGCAACGTTCTGGCAAAGATAAAACAAATACCATGCTTAGGCATGAATATTCATCTTAGTGTCATAAACTTGATGTTATTTTATGTCTTTTATTTTTAACATGGTTTGTTTTACAACAATGAAGTCAGTTATTACTCAGTTTGGATGCAAAGTATTTACTTACCAATGCATGCCCCACCCCACCGAACTCAAAAAGACACCTGTGTCCTTTTCTTTTTAATCAGTCAATTATGTTTTTAGTCATAAAGTATCAATGTTTTCCACGTTGACAAATATACTGATTTCCATTGCTTGACAGTGCCTATGAACTGACAAAGGACATCCCAACAGTAATCTGAACTAAAATAGAATTAAACAAGAAATAGGATGTGTTCAAAAAAGAAAGTTTAAAAAAGTTTCAAGTGCAAATTTTAGGGTTTTTTTTTCTTTTTCTAAATACTTTATGACTTAAATAATGCTCTCAGCACCAAATACGCATTTGAATGCCTTTCTCCAATTTTTCTATCCTAATTTTTCTGGCCTTCGGGAGTGTCAAACAGATTGTAAACTACCAAGAAGACGTTGATTTTGAAGTAATTTGTCACAATTCTTCACAATGAAAAAGAGGCATCTTAAAGAAATGAAATATATTGCCTTTGTAATGGAATGAGAACATTGTGATTTATTTTAAATATGAAGCTACAGATGTACATATATTAAAGACAAAAATATTATTTTTGTGAATAAGTTGAGCAGTCTTTTTATGGATTATGACTGTGTGATTTTAAATAAAACTCCTTTTATTTCTAAGCTGGAAGAAAAGCATTCATTTTATCTCATGTGCTGGCTTAAATTTACAGTTTTTTTCACATTATATTTTGATAACCTAGGAAAATTATTTGTATCACAGTGTATCCACCTGTGAAATTAGTTGTAATACAACTGGCTTTTATGTTGCAAACACCTTCCCATAAGAAACGAGCATATTTAATTGTAATGATTTAAATACAATTTAGCAGCTGCAATCCCTCAGTTAAATATTTATTGTTTAGTCATTTAAATAAATGGGAAGCATAGTAATGCACTCCCAGCAAAAAAAGAACCACTGGAATTGTTTTGATTCATACACCAAATCCTGTATTTTGAGAGACATAGAACTTTGTAGTAGGCTTAAAAAACCTTTCAGAAATACAGTATTAGACAAAATCACCACAAGGGCTTGGCTGAGTGATTACATAATATTTATAATCACCCTGGCCAAAATTCCTTTTGAGAATTCTGAGACAGCTATTTTTAGAGAAATTTGTACAGTGATGCAATCGTTCATGAAATAATTAGCTTAAAGTCCATTTTTAGAACATCTCAAGAGATTTTGGTAAGAGCAGAAGAAACTGCTATGTTACTGATTCATTCTGAACCTGGATACTGCGAGAAAATTTCCCAGTTGCCTCTTTTCACTTTGGGGATATAGAGCCAAAATTGTAAGTGGAGTTGGCCAAAATGCAAGGTCTCCTAACTCCTTGAGAGCATTTTATTTTTCTTCTCAAAACATGAAATTAGAAACCTTTCCAGTGTTTTCAAGACTGCAGGTGTACAGAATACTCTGGCCAGAGGCAAAGCTGGTGTTGGCAGTCTTCTCTTGCCTTAGTTCACTAATCTATATTTCATCACATGAACATATTGCTAATGAAACAAAAAGGGTGAGAAACAATCAAGGAATTTTAAAAATCCGTTTAACCACATTTTCTCAGCAAATCAACCACTAGCAATATTTTCTCTTGCATGCAATACATAGAAGTATTTCTTGCTAATTAACTTCCAAGTATTTCAAAGAAATCTTTCAGCAGCAAAAGGAGTAAAATGGAATTGAAGGCAGCGTGTTGCTTTACATACACTGTTCTAGTTAAGTATGTCAGAAATAGTGCTAATGTGATATTATGGTGCTGATATCTAGCACTCAAGAATAACAAAATACCCCAAGTTATATTTTTCCCTGTTAGACTAATTCAGTTGTATTGCATTGCGTATTTTATGATATTGAAAGTGTTTATATTACTGTATAAGAAAAAAAATAGGATTAGAAGTTGTTGTGATTGTGATAATTCTGGCAGCCCAAAACATTCTTCTGCAACACTGTGCATTAATTAATTGCATTTAAGCCCTCTAATGTTTAACAAGTTTGGGAACAAAAAAGTTTTGCAATACTTTCTTGTGGTGTCTGTAGACCTTATCATCTGTAGACCTTGTGATCAGTAGCACTGTCCTGGTATTGTGTTGGTTCCTAATCACTATTGCTTCTGTTTCTGATGCTGTCAAACTAAGTTAATGTTTCTGATTTCCTTGAATTTCACAGGTGGCAATATTATAGGAGCACAAATATGACATTATTATTATTATCATTATCCTCATCATCATCATAATTATCATTACTAACACAGATCTGCTTCAGAGAGAGGTTTATTGTACCGTTGAGTCTAAGTGTTACTGCACAGTAAATAGAATCTGTATTATGAAGCCATTCACATGGGTACTGCAGACTTATTTGACCATTGTGTTATTTTTTTCCTCTTCTGTTTATACTGTTTACTATCAGTCATAATATTGGTCTTGCTCAAGCTTTAAGCATCTAACTTTGAATAAAGGAGTAGTCTGAGACCCCTAAGTTTTAAGAGTTTTAATTTTTTACAGTTATGCTACACAAGCTCTTTGTTTTATCTTGGGAAGGTAAGAATAGATGTTCTAATAACTTCATGTATTAAACTCTCATATGAGGAAAATAAATCTGGTTATTTTTTCCTTAAAAATTCACAGGCAATGTAGCAAAATAGCTATTAATCTCTGATTTTAAATGTGTAGTTCAGACTCCATTGATGTCTATACAAGCAGCCCATGCATTCAGTGACCTTAATTTTTTTTTTACTATCTTAAAAATCATTGTAGTTTATACTTTTCTATTAATTGGAAATATCCTAAAGCAATATTTCTGCATGTCTTAAGATTGGGTTTTATTCCCTTCATTTGTAATCTGAATTTTGAATCTGTATTTTTGAATCTGAGTCTGTAATTCTCAATTTTGCGAAGTACAAGCAGCTTAGAAATAAACCCAATGCAGAAAAATTAGTGTAGGGTGAAACAGCAGAGTGCCACTTCTCCCTATAGCTTAATGGAGCAGGCTCCGTATGGCACAAGGTAAGAAAGAGAATGTGTCTGTGTAGCTAATAGCCTTTGCCAGATTGAATTAGTTAATTCAGAAGAAATCTTCTGTGTTGGAAAAATACTGAAAATGTTGGCAGTGCTCACACAACACTTTTCACACATTCTCAGTAAGATTTAACAATTTATATTATAGAAGTTGAAGGACTCAGGTCATAGCTGGATATGGTATCACTTTTTTCTCCTTATGCTCTCAGGAATCCAAATTCTTTCAGGTGGTACTTTTACACAAACATTTTCCAATGAGAGGGGCATTTTTTGCCTTTTAGCCTATAGCAGTCAGACCCTGAAGGCATCACAGGCCCGGTACATAATTCCTTTCCTGCTTTGTAGTTGGTGATCTGCTTTGAAATCTGTTTCTGTTTGTTCTCTGTTCAGTTTTTTCATTCTTGAAGAATTTATATCATATCTTAAGCATGGCCATGCCTAATGGCACCCTTTTTCTCTGGTGATAATCTCATTGTGAACTTATACTAGAACCTCTTAATAGCTATAGCTGTCATAACGCACTTTGTTCAGACAAATGGCTTAACTCCAGAGACCGAAAATCTTAAGTGGAAAAAGTAGGTAATGCAGATATAAAATAATGTATATATTAACACTGGAACTTTTGTAATTTTTGATCTGGCTGGCTTGATAGGTGAAAATAGTTATTAAGTATCTGAGATAAGAATAGTGAATATCTCCATTATATAAATGCGTGAACTCCTAAGCCAAAAAGTTTTGGTTTTTTTACTCTGTGAGACATTTTTGAAACAAGTCCTTAAGTTCTACGGCAAAGTACCCCATGATAATAAAGCTAAATATAGTTTAACACTTGATCTCAAGTACAGTGCTAAGTAGTCAGTTATTAAAAAAAATTTGTAAAGATTGGATGCAGTTTTTTTCTGCTCCCATGATGGTGGATAAAACTTATCATTTCTACAATCTAGCATTAAAGATTAATTATAGGTAAAATGTCTCTATAAAGCATCGCAAGACAACGTTGTGATGTTATCTCCATTTTGGTCCATATTCCAGTACACCATCCATGTGTTGAAATTTATGTTTTATTTATCAATTTGTATTGCTTATAATGGAAGAAATGTAGTAATTTCAACTTAGGCTATAGTTTGTATATAATACAAATGAAAGAGCTGGGCTTGGTAATGAAATTGCAAAACTTACAGCTGAAAAGAACTGTTCAGACATAAAGATGCTGAAAGACAATCAGTGCTACTAACCAGAGATTTGCAGTTTCAAAGGTCTTGTTTAGTTACTGAAGTTTCTGATTCATGTCTCGTTTTAAATAATTATTATGGGGAAGTATCTTTTTAATGAGTTATTTCCTGTTATAAAAAAAAAAAACAACAACAAAACCCAGAGAACCTTACCTTCTTACGTTGCTTGTCTGCATTTAGTAGGACTTGGCCCGAGATGTCCTCAGGCAGCTACTGTTTCAGAGCTTTAATTATGCTTTTTAACCCACTTCTTTGTGTCTATGTTCTTACATACTTCTATGTAATTACCAAGTTTAGCAGTAGGACTCAGACAAATACTTTTAGCATGACTTTAGCCTATACATTACTGAGTATGCTGTATTATTACAAGATATTTCCTGTGCTTCAAGCCATACTTTTAATTCACAGAACTTAAAAAGACTTCAAAAACACAAACTCTAAATGCAGAGACCACAACTAAAAGTCAGATGGACCATGTTCAAATCAACATAACTTTGTTCAATCACAAGTGTCAGGAAAGTTGAAATTTGGCCTTAGTACTTTAGAGAAGTGTCTGTTTGGCACTTGAAACTGCTGCCTGTCTCGGTCTGTCAAGTGTCTAATATCCCAGCTGGTGTTTGTGAGACTGTTATCCTTCAGCTCATGAAGACGGAGACTTACTATGAGCTCTAACTTCTTTCAGGATGTCAGTCACATTTTGTAATCTTGCAAAGCAGCAGGTCTAACGGTTGCTAATATCAGCTAAGTATTAGTCTAATTGAAAAAGAACCGAAATATATGTAAAACTTTCATGCTCATGTTCAGCATGAACAAATTATCAGATCCAAGTCTTTGAAGAGATCTACATTGGAAGCTGCTTTCCATTGCTGCACAGGAGCCAGAGTATCTAATTTGAACAGCAATTGCTTTTGTATTTCACCTGGGAGGAAGGCTGGATTTGATGAAAACTTGGAACATACTCAGTACTGTTTCTTAGTCCCTATTCTCTGTCCTGTGAAACTGAGCGGGGGGCAGACAGGGCCCAAAGAACAAGTGTTCTCGTTACATGTGTGTTACAAATGATAAGAATTGTAAGATTTTAGTGTAAAACATCACATGAATTAAGCTTAATATATAACTAGATATACATGGGAAAAAGGAAAATTTATATGCTTTCTTAGCATAAAAACTTTACTGTGTTCTTTACTTCATATGCAACAGTTGTATCATTAATGAGGTAAAAAAATAAAAAGGGTTAAATGAGGAGTAGCCAACCTTTTCTCCAATAAGCTATCATGCACACTTTTAGCCTGCATGCATCCTGTCTCTCACACTTTCCAAGACAAGTCATACACTATAACAGGAAAAGAAAAACATGCTTATTAGCCCATTTGGAATTTTAACTGGGGAAAAAATAATTGTGTTTTTCAATGGAGGCAGGAAACAAAGCAGCAAAACCCATGTTAAAATACAGATAAGAGTAAGAATATAAGGATAGATTACATTACAGGGATGTTATAAAAAGAAAATGCATAATTAAAGCACTCAGTAAAACATAACTCTACCCCATAGTGATGCATTCCAACACCCATACGGCTATTATGATAGTTATTTAGCATCTGGAGTTCCTAGTTAGTTACCATACTGTAATATTTTTGTTATCTTTTGTTACTAATGAGTGCTTGCAAACTTATAGTCTTCATAACTTAAGTTTTGTTTTTTTTCTATTAGAATTTTCTTGGTATCTAAAAACTCACTGCATAAGTAACAAAAAAAAATCCTTAATTCAATATTATCATATATTTCTAATGATTGAAGGCAAGAGAATAGTTTATTTTGGAACAAATTAGCATTATATTGCTAGTATTATACTGTTAGAATTGACCTGAATAATTAGCATAAAGTAATACAAGCTCTGGAATACTTTGAAGTATACTGAAGAATATTGAAGTCCACTTCTTCCATGCAGCTCCAGTATTGACAAAAGATCCTTCAAAGCAATGTCCAATTAACAGATCCTTTGGCTTGTGGAACAGTGACGCAAGGCCTTCTGTCAAACCATAGTTGGTGGATATATTTTAACAACTTGTCTCATTTAATCATGTGTTGATTCAAGAAGTGTGCTACCGTTAAAAAGACTTGAGAGCAGTCACAAGGTTAGGCTTTTAAACAATAATAGCCTTGGAATTATCTTTTTTGCTTCATTGAGGTAATTAGTGAACCAGTGCTCAAAAACCTCTAAGTATATCAAGAAGTTTAAGCAAAAGAAGTTTTGACTGAAACTTTGCAATGGAATCTCTCTTAAATCTCTTTTCTAGATGCAAATTAAGCTCACTACTTGGCTTATTATCAAATCACTTAAGCAGGATGCATGTATCTCTATTAAGCTTAAGATGCTCAAAGATGGTGGAACTAAATAACAGTGATGTTGAACATGTTTTTTAGAGGCTCCAAGGTTGGAACTTGAACTTGTTTTTTTTTATCTTAGAAAAATATTTGATGGTGATCAGACAACAGAAGTGAAATAAATGGAAACTTGCTGAAGAATTTAAAAAAAACTAAAAAAAAAAAAAGGCACTGAACTTGATCAAGTTCTAGAAATACAGGCTTTACATGGCATTTAATTTTAATTTTCTTTGGTCTTAGAAGTCACCATAAGGGTTACTTAGAAACACAGCATTCTGTGTTGCCTTCTGAAATGCCTTTTGTAGCTACTTTTCAAGACTCTCTTCCCCTGTTACACAAGCGTAACCATCTACACTGTGGAGTATTTTGCATTTTTTAATGAACAAATACGTTCTGTTTTCATAAAGTCTTCATTTTGTGCAAACTGTTGTAGTCCTTTAACAGACTGTGACAAATGTAACCTGGTGAACTTTAAGGACGTTTGAGGCAAAGTACAGCATTTGTTGCCCAACATTTAATTAACCGTCACTTGTCAAATAACAAATCAGCTATAAATTGTATTCTGTGGCAATTAGCAACTTTATGTTGTGCAGCAGTAGAAATTTAAGAAATTCTTCACTTGTCTTCAGATGATAATAGTTTTCAAAGAATGTGTAAGAATATTGTTCTGACCTGAAAACTGATTTTATTTGGAGAGAGTGAGTACAGAGCTGGCTTAATTAGCAAACATTTTGTTAACCTTCAGCTAATGGAATTCAGGCCTGAAGCACTGGATTCATACTGGAAAACCACTTGCAGTTGCACATGCCTTCATTAAATCCAGGTTAATTCCACTAAGTTTATGCAACTTCTGGATAAACTTTGTGAACTGTATAGTCTTAAGCACACAGTTTTTTAGATCCTTGCCTTCTGTATTTCAAAGCTTAAACAAGATTTTATTTGTGTTTTCTAAAATTATTGTCTTAGGGGAAAAAAGATTAGATTAAGTAATTTATTAGTAAAAATCAGGAAGACTAGAACTAAATGTCTACCACATGAAGATCTCAATGTGCTTTGTGGAAACATTAGCATGCTTATTTTCAAACAGCAAGATTGCAAGAAATAGAGGTTCTGTGTCATTGAAGACAACAAGAGGCCATTGCAGAATCAAAGCTAGAATGTGGGTCTCTAGATTTTAAATTCCATGCATTAATAATTAGACCACAGGATATCTCCAGGATAACTTGTAGGCCTTATATCTGCCTCCCTCCCATATTATATAGGGGAAAATCCTACCCTATTGAAAGTGAATATTCTAGAAATGTTTCAAATTCCATTTAGTGAAGAGAGATTGAGAAGAAAATCCAAAGGAAAGTAATAGCTATTGAATGGTATTACACCTATATCCCAGAGCAACAAATCTTACTATTTTTCCTCATTTGAACCTCATTCCTGAGAATTTTATTTTTTAACTTGATCCAGGTGACAGATCAAAGCATAGTTCTCTATTTCCACCTTGCTAAAATATTTTTTAGAAGACAGTTTTAATATTGTAGTTTTACAGTTACAGATTGCTGTTAAGCTATTTAGTCTGTTACCAGTCAATCAAGGACTTTCATTTCATTTCAGTAGATCGTTACTTAAACTCAACAGAATTTTAGGAGGACAAGTAATATCTGTCAGTTTTCTTACAGTGCTAGATCATAAATTCTTTGGTAAGTGGGTTAAAAATTCAGTTACACATACCATTCATGACCTTGACATCTTAGCAAACAGCGATATTGAATGATCAAAGACAACTGTTTCAAGCCCTAAGGGTTAATATACCTGTGCACCTAGATTTAAGCTGCTTTTAATTCCTCTATCATTCCTTTATTTCAAAATACATGCAACATTTGTTGAATGTAGTCAATAAATTTAAAGAAAAAAAAATCTGAGGAAACTGTTTAGGCTAAAACTAATAAGGCTATACATGATCTGTAGAAGATGCAGTTAATTAATTGTTGCATTTTACAAGTTAACACTTTTTTCTTTCCTAGTATAAATCCAAATTAAAACCTGCTTCTTCTCAGGTGTGGGCTTGGTGTTCAGCACGCCTTTTCAAGAACTGTTGGTATGATAACTTCATTGTCAGAGCTGTGGCTGTGTAAATTTTGAGAAACCCTGTTTTCAGGAAAACTGTATCAATAATAATAGTTTTAGAGGCAAACATGAATAAAATATTGAACTCTATAATATAACTATTTCAGATATGGATAACTCCTGCAGACTAACATGATGCAAGTTAGATATGGCACAGTTTAAATGCATCTACAATAATCACTAATTTTCATGAATTGAACATTCCAAGACTGAGTTTCCCAATCATCAAGAAACGTCATATTGAATAATCTGTTATGCTTTCAAAAGTAAAATGAGAAAAGGTCTTGGATGTTCTTGAATAGGAAATTTTCAAGTATGCTGAAGATGTTGCAGGAAATGATGGCATTGCCAAGTCAATAGGTAGTATTTTTCCCTTGCAGTCAGTACTGAAGCAGTGTCCTAACGTGTTGATATGGGACCCAGACCATGAGAATTTACTGTCTGTCTCATAAACCAGCATCCTAAAATGTATACGCCTTTCTGTGTGTTTGTGTATGTACTTGTATGTAGGTGTAGGGGTGTGAAGCCCTGGGGTCCTGAATGAATTCCAATGTGGTTAATTAATTTCTTCCTCAAATAAAAATATACCTGGCATTTCAAAGCCTACTAAAGATTAAAAGACTTATTAAGGGAATCAAACAGAAGTAATATTACAGATTTTTGTTTAGAAGGACCTGAAAAGAATTGTATTGTTCCTCTAAATAGCTTTACTTTTGTCCTTCCTCCAGAAACCCTCCTATTCATCCTCCTCAAAAGTCCTGCTTTTAAAAATTTGAAATCATACCATGCTTCATACTTCGTAAGTCAAAGCTAAGCATACCTGGAAAATACAGTTCAGTGTGGAAGTATAGCACTCTGACAGTAGCTAAAGCAAAGGCAATCAGAACCTCAAAATCCTATTAGTTACCATTGTGAAAAGCTAAAAAATAAAACCAAAAATATTTTTAAAATAATATTTTGCAAAATATTTAGCATCATTTTAAGAAATTAATGACAATCACAAGTCATGTAAAAGTTTGGATGGTTTGATGATCACTTCAGTGGAAACGAAATTCTCATTTCACATTTTTTATATATTTTGCTTCCAGCACAGGCACACTAAAGGAAGCCTACTACAGCATTAACATTTCTTTGTGCACATTTTAGTGCAATCTGGCATCCAAAAGGAAGAAACATTAGAAGTGGTTTATTTATATTTCAGCACCAAATTAGAAAGATGACATCATTCATTTACAGTTCTTATCCCATGACATGTCTAATCCCCAACACCTCATTACAGGGGACACTTTTAGGTTTGCATATATCATCTTGTTTAACTTTTGCATTCTTTTATGGAATACAGTTGAAAGGTAGGAAATTTAAGGCTGTTCATTGATAAGAAAATAAACTAATAAAATGTTAGGAGCTTCCCCAAAGAGGCAGGATATTACAGTGTTTACAGTAAGTGGATTATTATTTGTCTATTAATTCTCCATTTTTTCCACTCTTTTGTTCAAAAGCCCATCCTCTTTGAATCTGAAGACAAACAGACCAACTATGATGATTCAGACTGAGTTGGTCTTTTGGCAAAATCAGTAGAAATTCATAGCTGAAATTCATACAGCTGTATGCTTCTATCTTCTTACCTGGGAAAGAGAAAATGAAATTGTTCCAACTGTGCAGAAAATAGTATTAAAAATGTGAAATGTTACCATGTAGTGCCAGTGCAACTCCTGTTCAAAGGAATCCACCACCTGACCTGTGGAGGACATTTATTCTGTAACACTGAGAAGATGCTCTTTTAGTGCTATAGATCCTCAGAAAGAGTCTGACAGTGGCTAAAGCATGTGCACATCCAATCTGTGATTGTTCCTCTATCTTGTTATGGTGGATGCCTTGAGGTTTTGGTTTTGTTTGTTTGGTTGTTTTTTTTTTTACTTGAAGTGAGTACAGGTCCCCTCCTCTAAAACAGTTTTCTGTGATCCTTCTAATGGACAACATGTGAGGTGCTTGAGAAGCATTGTGACATTTGAAAAAAAATTAATTGCTAAGAAGACACATCAGGATTTCCTGTGATCCCTGTGGTTCATAGATTTCCTCACATTAGATTCTGTTATACTTCAAATATTGTGTCAAATTAATATTTGTTTTGCTTTTTTTCCAGATCTCTTTTCTACTTTAGAAAAAACATTAAAATTGGTGAATTTAATAGCAGTCTCTGAGTTTTTACATTTTCTATTAAAATATACTTACCAGTGAAATTGTCCTAATGGAGATTTTGATATAGGATTATTCTCATAGGAAAGTCAGTTTACAATAGTCCTGGGACTAAATTTACCACATACTAGCTATGGGACACTAGCTATCTTGTGGGCACTTTGAATTGGAAGCCAGTTAGACCTGTTAATATAGGAACATAACCAAACAAATGAGTTGTGTTTAAATGAATCTGTTTAAGTTGGTCCTTTAGAACTCATTAGTCTGGGCAAAGTCCTGGGGTAATGTATTTAGACAGTGTCCTCACTGGAGTTAGCATGAATCCTGCTACCTTGGAGCATGGGTAGAACTGAACTGTGGCTTTTTGCAATTGATTTCAGTCTCTTATCTTTACTGTTCACCAAAAATATCTATGTGCAAAGAAGACTTGTTTGTGCTTGACCAACTCAAATGATGTCCACACAGGGACTTGGCACAAAGTAGATACAGCTTCTTCAGGAACAACCTTTCTCCTATAGGGTTTGGGTGAGATTTTTGAAGATGACATTGAGTGTGTTAAGACTACTATCTTTCCTTCAGTCATCTGCATATTAATTGTGTATGTCTCTAATTGATTCTTCTAATTTTGGAAGGGGTCTTTGAGTGTTGACAGTGTTTTCTACTGGGTTTTGTTAGTGCAACAATAAGTAAAACTTGATTACAAGTTAACAAGTTTGCCTGACACAGCCTTCAGCTGAACTAACAGAAAAAATCGGTACTGTATCCACTGGTATTGGGCAATTGGTAGTAAGGTATTTTTGGTGTTATGACCAAGGTTTGAATTATTCCGGTCTATGTATTGAATGGTATGGCATAACTGTAATAGTGATAAAGAGCGGCAATGTATCTAGTTATCTCATAGTGACATAGATTTTACTATCTGTACACAGCAGTAGCTGAAGCGTTGATGTTTTTTTCAGGACATATATCTAAGACTTACTTTCAATCAGTAACGTGTCAAGTTCCATAATCACTTATTTCTCTAAGTGCCTGTTTCTGTATCAGTTCGTTTGCAGATTCTTTTAACTTACTGTTTAGCAGGGTGATCCTGGTGTACAGTTAAAATAATTAAGCCAAATAGAGCTTTTAATATAGCTATTCATGATTGTTGTTGACATGCCTCAGTAGCTAACTGTACATATTTGAAGGACACTTAATATCCCTTTCAGTGAGATTTTACAAGTTAATTGGCAAGATATGACAACAGACTGGAAAAAATAGGAAACTGTTCTAAAATAGTAAATTTAGAAAAGCTGAATGTCTTTGTTGACGCCCTTCAAACACAACATCCTTGATCATATCCTTTTCTGACTTTGTGCAATTCTACTCATGTGAAAGCTGAGACAGAAGATGTGTACCCATGCTTTGTTATCTTTTTCTATTTCTGTTTCCTTTACTTTGTGAGCCAGCAGTCCGGACTTCTATTGTTAGATCCTTACAGCTATTAAAAAAAAAAACAACAAAAAAAACCCCAAAAAACTCTTAGAAAGAGCTAAGATCTTCCTAAAACACTGTTAGAATAATGTATTCCAGCATGTAATAGAATTGTCTCACTTTACATCTTAAACAGACACAAAACAGAATGAAACTGATGGCAGATAACTACGATGATGACCATCACCACTACCACCACCACCACCACCACCACCATCATCGATCTCCTGGGAGGCCACAACACTCCAACCACAGACCCTCTCCAGATCAGGTTTGTCACCTCTGTTTTTGCCTCCAGTTTTATAATTTTACCATTTTGATGTTTCAAGATAAAATAAATACTCCAAAGAAATAATAAGCAAGTGATGTGTTCTTTGAACTGAAACTAATAGTGCTGCTATTTATTTCCATCTCTGAAAAAATTTAAACATTTTGGCTTTTTGCCTGGTGTCTTACATTTTTCTTCCCTATCTTCCTTTAGAAGTTTTGCAGCTATTTTCAGCATTTCATAACTCAACTTTTTCAGTAGAAAATCAGTGAAAAATTTCCTACTTAGTGATTACCAGTGATTTCAGAAGTATGCAATTTTGTAAATTTTTTTGTTTCTTTAAAGTAAATGGATTAATCATTAGTATTGAAAAACCTGTGTAGCAGTTCCCTTTGGCAACTTGTAAACCAATGGTTCAAAACTGGTTTTGAAAGTATCTTTCTGTTGAAGCTTTCAAATAACACCTATAGCTTAAAATCAATAAGTGATGCATTTTTAACTAGGCAAGAGAAACCAAATTCCAGAGATGTTTTAGTTTAAAAATGCCTAGTAATTCAGTACTGTTCTTAGAATATTATTCTTCTTAGTGTCCTGTGTTTCAAAAAGGGCTGATAACTGTCCTAATAACATGGACTTCTAAAGTATGTTAAATGATCATGCTAGCATTGAACCTTTTTTCCTCCACCAAGGGTGAAAAAACATCCATAAGCCCAACACTGTTTTGATTTTGTAAATTTCAATATTTATTTAGAGAGAAATAATTTTTTTAAAAAAAGTAAATATGTAACTAAGTTGCCTTTATTGATACTATTTTAGAATATTAATGATATGAAAGTTAAGTGAAAATTAAAATACAAGTTTACTGTCACATAGGTTCAAATTAATATTTACACTGTATATATGTTTGGAATGAGGAGGCCATGTTGTTCTGTGATTTATTAGCATTCCAACACTTTGTCTTTTGGAATACTTTAATGTGGTTTTTCAGATAACGTTGTTGTCAATAGACAGAAATTTGCTAAGTGTCCAGCATGCATGCTCAGTACTTCTGGTTCATAGATAATTGGGTGAAGCAGACATCTTGACCGAAAAGTTTATTGTTTTGGTGTGTTTGAAACAGATGTTTCCAAACAGAAAATGCTGCGCCTTTTATTTCTGGAAAGCTTAAAGACCAGATCCACCAAAAATAAAATATCTGCTTTAATTTTATAGTTGTAATACTGAAAATAATGCTATAGTATTGCTATAGCTATAAGTACTAATGTTATAGTTATAGCTAGTTATTATAAAGTTATAGTATTGGAAAGAATAAATTCTTTAATTCATAATGTAAGTATATAAAATATACATTCTATTTTTATATATACACCAAAATAGTATTTCAAATTTTAGTGACAACTTTATCTCATCCTTAAAATACCCTTCTGCCAGTGAACATGTTTTCGTAATTGTTTTCTGAGGTGTCTGATACTGCTAAAAATTTGTTATGGTAAAAAATAGCGCACATGTGTACATGCACGCATGTATGTGTATATGTGTGTGTGTGTATGAAATGCTAAACCACAAGAAATGCAAATGAAAGAAGCTGATCCACAGTAGATGATATTTCAAGAAACAAACTTCTATTTTGAAATTAAAACATATATGTAAGCCATGCTGTCAGCATGCCATGTGTTTCCACCTGATACTGGGTGCCATTATTGCACTTTGAATGAATGTGCTTAGTAAGTGGAGAGCTTGTCAGCTATGGATGGAGTCTGGCCTGAGGATGACTTTCAAATTTCAAGGTAGACTTCTTTTCACTATATGACTCTCTAGCCTACTACAATGAGTGAGAGTTGAAAACTGTAGAAGCTTTAGGAGGAACTTGGTCATGGTAGGAAAAGGAGGAAAGTTACCCATGTATGTATTTGTCTGGAGTAGGAAAAACAGTCTATAGAAGCAAGTAACTCTTTTTCAGGTAGAGAACCCTGGGGAAAAATAAAGCATTACTTTTATATGAAGAATCACTGTTTGATACTAAATCAGTTTATAAGTTCATAATGTCTGGGTAGAAATAAAAGGGAAAAAAATTGGTGAAAGTTACAACGGGGATGTATGATAGACTACTTAATTGGGAGTAGGAGACAGGGGCAAATGATGCTTTTCTTAGAATGACCAATAGAGTTGTACTGAAGACAGGAACTGGTAAGTATGAGAAAACTCAATTTCTTGGATACCAACTAAAAAGAAAGAAAGAAAAAACAACCCCCCCAAAACCTGAACAACAGAATACAGAATCCTTCAAGATCTTGGAACTTGTTAAGAACAGCTTTTTCTTTCAGAAAGTGGAGAAGGGTATTAAAGACTTGTCTTGGTTTTAGTTCTGTTTCTGATTAACAAAGATAAGTTGGCTGAGTTTACAAAAGAAGGCAAAATTCTCTGAAAATGACCATGAAATAAAAAAGGGTTTGGCTTTGTGCAAGGAATAGAATGAGAAAAACAGATTGAAGGCAAGAGATGTGAAAAAACAGGTAAGAACAACCTCTGTGTTACTGAAACCCAGACACTCGTTTCAACTAATTCAAGAAACCCAAACTTGTAAAGAAAATTTGAGGGACAAGACAATGTAACAGAGCTAACATTTAGTGAAGAAGGTGCTTTTCAATGCACAGTAACAGGTTATTCAGGGAAAAGAGTGGTTAGGAAGTATAATGAAGGTCTGTATCAAGACATCTTCAAGAACTTAAAAAACTTAAGAAATTATGTGAATGATGGAAATGGGAACAAGATTAAAGATAGAGCACACACAGTACTAGCTATTTTACTAGTACTTACTTGTACTAGTAGTTTCAGTTTTACTCTGAAATATTTATGATTATATTCGATAGCTTTTGTGTAGGATCTAAGAGATCCTTGGAGTCTTGAGGAAGGCAAACTCTGTTCTCATCTTTACAAATAAAATGTATGGGGATTTATGAATAATTATTTTAGACCCTGGAAATTGTGGAATAGATTGTTAACCAGTGAATCAGTAGAAAGCCTGTAGTCTTTTTACTATTCATTTTCAGTAGCTTAATGTCTGTATTAGGCTGCATGGCGTTATCTATCTATCCATCTCAGTGTATATCAGATCACTTCATACTTGCTTTGCCCTTATCCTGTTTTCCTAATCATCAGCTGGTGGTACCTATCCTAGACCAGATAAACTATTTTTATGTTACATTCTTCAAGATATGAGATTGTTTATCAATATGTACTCACTTTATTCTTGCAGTCTTTCCTAGTTGACAGTTTTGGGCCACTCTCTAAAACAGAATGAAGGTCTAGATGGCTGTTACATAGCATACCTATCCTATATTTAGTCTGCCTGTATTTGTCAAGGGCAAATTATGTCAAGCAAATCTAATTTCCTTTGATAGGGTATCTGGCATTGTGGCTCAGGAAGAAAGTGTAGCTGTGACATACTTTGAATTTGTAAGGCCTTTAATGCTGTCCCACTGTATATTTGTAATATACAAATAAATACATGCATTTGTAATGTAATTAACATGTAATGTAAAATGCATTGCAATAATAAAAGCTGTAAGTATAAATAACACTAATTAACGCTAATGAGATTGGTGTGCAACTGATACAAATAACATGCTAGAGACAAATTTTCTGTTACTTATTGTCAGACTGGAGGGACAGTTATGGCAGGGTTCCAAAGAGGTCTGTCCTTTATCTGATTCTGTGGAGTATATGTTTAGAAATTATTCCAGTGATGAAATAGAAGAAAACATGAATATTGTTGATAATGAACCAAGCTGCAAGAAGCTGCAGGCATAGTAGGAGCAGTTAAACTGCTCAATAAACTGGTCCAGTCTCAATAAACTGGAGACAAAGTCTAGACTAAGTAATCTGAAATTCAGTAAAGACAAGTAAATTTACAAGGGGGAAGTCACAGGTACTGATGTGGCAATAGCATGGAAAAAGGAATCTGGATTGCACAATGGAATACCATAGCCATGAAGTTGCACCTAATTCTGGGATGGATGGAAAAGAAGCAGGAAGCAATTATTCTGTTCTTTTGAGCACTGGTGAGACCTAATCTGAAAAGCTGTATACGGTTTTGATCACCATGCTTTAAGAAAGATAGACAAATTAGAAAGGGACAAAAGGATAGCAACAAGAATGACAGGAGTTTTAGAGAACCTGACTTATAAGGAAGGTTTAAAGAACTGGGTTTGTTTAGTCTAGAAAGTACTAAAGGGGAGACATAAGTCTTCTAATACAGAAAATGTTGTTATAAAGAAGACGATGATCAATGGTATTCCAGTGCCCACTAGAGAAAGAGTAGCAGAGGTAAATTTAATTTTACCAAGAATAACTAAGTTAGTTATTAAAAAAAGGAAACTTTTTACTATGAGTCTAATGAATCTGTAAATGGAAAGAAAGTGCAACCATTCTTTCATATACATGTAATGGAAGATCCTTTCTTGAAGATTTTTAAGAACAGGTTAGATGAATATCTGTGTCACATGATAATAGCTTTATTTCGTAATGTGTTGGGGCATTGGGCCTGGAGTAAGTGTTCTGAAATACTGCCATCCCTAAATTTCCACAGGCTCCATGAACAATGGTTTAGCCCACCAAATACTTACTTGCAAAGCAAGAAAATAGGAGATCCATAGCAAAATCCTTGCTGAAACAGACTTTGAGAACAGCATAGTCAATTGTAATCATGAGTGAAATCTAGTCATTGCTTTTAGCTTACATTTTTCAATTATGGATTTTTTTTAATTTTTTTTTTTTACTTTCTGTGTTGTGTTAGTTACCTTTCCATACAGCATTCTTTTTGTCCTGGTTTCAGCTAGGATAGAGTTAATTGTCTTCCTAGTAGCTGGTACAGAGCTGTGTTTTGAGTTCCCTATGAGAAGAATGTTGATAACACTCTGATGTTTTCAGTTGCTGCTAAGTCATGTTTATACTAAGTCAAGGATATTTCAGCTTCTCATGCCCAGCCAGCGAGAAGGCTGGAGGGGCACAAGAAGATGGGAGAGAACACAGCCAGGGCAGCTGACCCAAACTGGCCAACGAGATATTCCATACCATGGGACGTCACATCTAGTATATTGTCTGGAGGGAGTGGGGGCAGGGGTTCACCGCTTGGGGACTAACTGGGGGTCGATCAGCAGGTGGTGAGCAATTACACTGTGCACCATTTGTACATTCCAGTCCTTTTATTATTACTGTTGTCATTTTATTAGTGTTATCATTTTCATTATTAGTTTCTTCTGTTCTATTAAACTGTTCTTATTAAACTCAACCCACGAGTTTTACTTCTTTTTTCCCAATTTTCTCCCCCATCCCACTAGGTGGGGGGGGAGTGAGTGAGCAGCTGCGTGGTGCTTAGTTGCTGGGTGGGGTTAAACCATGACACTTTTGTACAGCAATACGATTGCCATGTGCCCTACAAACCTCTATTTCCCATTTAGTAGTGTATTACACATAAATTCTAGATATGTTTTTTGATGACCATAATGCAACATACTGCTAGTGTTTTGAAACCACGGAATAAACTGAGAAAATAATAAACTTGCAAATCAGCAGATGACATTTTTAATCGTAAGGAGAAGAGAAAGTGGTGCATATTGTAACATAAATGCCATCTAATTTAGTGAATGCTAGGGTGGGTTTTTGAAAGTTTTCGCACAAATTCTGAAGAGAAAGAGATAGTTGAACATAAAGTGTTAATCTTGAAATATTTCTGATTTCTATGGGTAATACTGGATTTTCTAATTTATATGCTACATTTATATAGAGAACTACATGTATGTTATATATGGCTGTAAAAGTATGTCCATGTGCATTTGTGTGCATGTTTGTAACAAAGGGTAAGACACTTCCCGGTTAATGATGTAAAACACTGTGTATATGCTACTGTGAGTCTATACACTCTTTAAAGAGAATGGTGTACCACCAGTCTCTTGGAAGGAAAATACACACACAGCCTGCTTGAAATATGCGTACTTTTTACATTATGCTGTTCAGTTCAGGTATTGACATTTTGTTTTAATGATAGTGGGTTTGGTTTAGCTGTTACCCAATATCATATCCCGCTATGGGCAGCATGTGGCAGCATGGTTCTAGATGTAGTAAGGGACAGGATCTCTGACTTCTCTTGAAGGAACAAGTTGAGCACATTTTTTTCAGATGTAATGGATGTGTTTAGGTCTTCTGACTGCTGCTAGAGAGCAAAGCCAAGTTTCCAGCCACTTCTTGCCTTTACTCCCTCTTTTTTTTCTCTTCTGTTTAGGGAGAGGTATAGGTTGGCAAACATTTTGCCCTTGTATGTCTGGACCTAAGGTCTGGGTAAGATGTAAGAAAACTTCATGAGCAGTAGGAAAACTCTAACTCTCCTCTGCCCATACACATGGTCATGTTACAGTGAGTCATGATGTGTTCTCTAGTTATGTTGGTGCATCTGATTTTTATTTGATATAAATAAATTTCTGGGGATTGAGTGCTGCCACGTCAATAACATTGCAATATTAACCATTTTTACTAGTCTTTAAAGAGCTTGGGAAAAAATGATAATTTTGCAGCTTTGCACTAAAAACTTAAATTTATTCTCTTCAATTTTGGCTTGAGAGTTGGCAATCTTTCTTAAATTCCACCTGGAAACATTTTGGCAGTCAGTGTGTATCCTGGAGTGTGGGTGTAATACTCCTAGCATGAAAATGAGCTTAATAAGCATTCTGTACTAGTTTCAGTTTCCAAGGAGTTATAATATGTAGTCCCTTGTAGAGTGCATTACGGTAATCTAATCTGGATCATTGCATCCAAGATCTATCTGGAACAAAAAAAACCCATGGCTGAATAAATTTGAACTTCCAGATTTAGAAGTTGTCCTGCCCCATAGTGAAGACTTCATCATAAAGCCTACTGTCCAACTCCCTGCCTCTCTTACTTCTTACCTCTACATACTTACTGTTTTTCCTTTAAAACTTTTTCTCTTGGCCTCAGTTGCCCACATCATCTTTCAGTTTTCTTCCTTATATTGAAAAAGTTTTGAAGGAAGTGGCTGTTTGTGGCACACAAGTGACTGTGTGCTCTTGAAGAAAATTGCTATTACTGTTGAAAGTTGATAGGAATCAGCACATTTGTATTCCCTGCCACAGCTGCCTTACTGTACTGCAGTCATTTTGTCATTTTTTTCTTGCACTTTTAGTATCATGACAGACGTGTAAGTTACTAACCAACAGGGAATTCTGTCTCACTAATCAAAGGTCTGGTCAAATTGAGACATCTCATTCCCTTTGGTTTTCTAATCTCAGAAGACTTTCTGTCCCTCTATATTTGTAACCTGTTCTGAGTTTCAGGCTCTAGTCATCCATATTCACTTACTGTTAATTTCCATGGGCATTTTACATTCCCTGCGGTTTCTGAAACAGTCCTTTATTTATTGGCACATATGACATCTCTAACTCTAGGATGGTCTCCATGTAACAAATAGCATTCTTTTGCTATCTCCCAGGACTTTCTTGTTCAAGGTCATGAGATCTTTGCTATGTGGTTGAAAGGTCCTAAGTTCAAGCTGCTGCTTATGGACTGCATAGTAAAAAACTGTACTTGATTATTTAAATTAAAAGCAGCATCTTTATATAAAAAAGGGACTTAAAAGAAGTTGTGTAGGTAATCTGACATGTATGTGTCTAGGATATACTTAAGTTAGTTTGATGGCATTCCTAATAGGAAGTTACGCTAGTTGAGAGGGCATATGGAAGAACTTGATTTTGCATCCATGCAGTGGAAGTCTGAAGGTATAACATCCAAAAAATTTTTATACGTTAGGACTTTATTGCCAGTCCTGATGATTATAAGAACTATCAAGTCTTCTTACTTCCCACAGTACTGGAGATTTTTAAAGACATAAAATGTGAGGTGTTTCTCATCTCACATGAGTTTCCTGAATTCCCAAGCTGTAGTTGAGTCAAAGGTGAATGCTTTACTCCATGGTCACCAAGGCTACAAATATATTTTAATTTTGTTTTATGTTGAGAGATGATACTCTCATAAAAAAGAATCTGATTTTTAGAAAAATATGAGTATCACAGGGCGTGCCATAAGGCTGTAGGAACTGGCTGCTTTCCAAAGACTTGGCTCTATTCTTAGAAGCTGTAATTGAGGATGGAATGTCACATAGTGTTGTAAGCATGTAGCATGTCCTTTTACATCTTTTAATCCAGTCTGGCTATGTTGAGATTTTGTTCCTATTTAAAACATTTTTGATGGCTCTTCTACAAGGTGGTGGTGTTTAGAAGTAATTTGTCACAAACTCACCATCAAGTTTTCCATTACTCTGAAATATCAGCAAAGAGGCCTAAAAGGTAATTCAAGGTTTCTGAATTATCCTCTTAAAGAAAAGTACTCCTCATTAGGCCAGTAATGGGGCAGTGTGTATCTATGAAGCTTCCCTTACTGCCACTCCCCAGTCAGAAAGCCAACTTTTAAAGAACTGATAGCTGTGTTAGTATTAAATATGTGTCATTTAAAAAAGATTTTTGAAAGTATGCTGGTAAACTCATTAATTTGAGAAAAGAAATCACATGCAATGATGCACCAAACTTGACAACAATCTGTTGTGAAGTAGGAGTATGCTACTAAACCCAAACTTTTTGAAGAAGACTGTGTGCTCTCAAAAAAAAAAGTGTTTATTGATTTGTAAAGTGGTGACTGGTCTTGGCAACAGGTCTTTGTTCATCAGCTGGAACTGCTAAATATCCTTGGAATTGCTGAAAGATGATATGTGAAAAACTCTGAACAGGTCAGATGGGATTTTGCTTGAGGTAGATGTCTTTGAAATCAGAGCCACAAGACAGTCAAACAGCAATTATTATTTTAGTGTCTAGATCCTGATCTGCAAATCACTGTATTGATCCATATGTAATTTTAGGGGAAAGGAGCGCATGATACTTTGTGTATTTTGGCAGCCGTGGCTGTTAGCACAATGCCATATATTCTGTGGTCATACGGGAAAATTGCCAATGTCAAACTCCTGAATAGGCCTCAGGAATATTGAAACTGGGATTTGCCTTTAAAAACCCCACAAAACCAAACAACACAACTTCAAAGGAGGACAAACATAAACCAAAACAGATTATTTTAGCTTATTCAAATAACCATGGTTATTTGAAAAGCATAAAATTCTTCAAATTTCTTTAGGCTGTGAGTAGAAGGTTCAATGTGAGCAGAAGTTTAGCATCTGGAAAACTGAAATATAATATTTAGGAGTTTTCTTGCAATGTTAAAGCTTTGTCTTGTAGTTGCTCAGGAAAGAAGAAACAAAAATAATGGGAAAACCCAAAGCACTAGTGATATTTTAGTATAAAAAAGAAATTATATGATATAGCTCTTTAACGCAGTAAGTTGGAGTTCCCAGCTCCCTCCCTGACCCAGATTTGTTTAATATTCTGTGTGTTTCTTTATCCTGTATGTTTACGCGTTGTGTTTGGGCAGGTGTGAGCTTGCTCTTGTCTGTTCACTAAATGTATGTGAACTTGTTCTGCTGGTGCCTCAAGCTGCAAGGAAGCACGCAATTGCATTAGCACAGTGCTGAGCCTGCACTAAGCTCATTGGAGTCACATGGATTTATTTAATTTAGGAATTTGGGCAGGGCAAGGTTTGGTTGTTGGTGCATTCAGTATAAACAATCCCAGGCATATCCACTGTAAATAACTAGTATTGTGCTGAATTATTTAGTATTTTGAGATCTCAGGAGTGCATTGCAAATTAGTCATATAAATGCTTTCACATTTTTAAGTATTTCCTCTAATTTGTCATCTTTGCTACACATCTTTTCCCTCTGGAAGAATGAATTTGTGATCCATATCACACATTGTTCAGACTTGTTGAACTGAATGCAATAAAATCTTATTTGTATCATGGTCACCATTAAAAAGTCAATTTTATGATTAAATTGTATGCCATTATCATAGCTATATTGTTTATTATAAACACGCTACTGAATGGCAAATACTTCTCTTCTAAAGAGGATGTAATTTTTAAGCATTTCTCAAAAGTCAGCAAGTGTTATCATATGCTTATTTCAGTAGATACAGAGAATTTTTCCTGCCTCTGACATGTCTCTAGGTATTTCTGTCTACATTACCCTAAAAAGAAAACTGAAATAATCTTCCACAGAGGCTTGCCCAGATTTTGAGGATAATATGATTGGTTTCAAACCTAAATTTCATTGTAGATTACATTTTACTTGTGATGGAACAAAAAAAGAGCCTTGAGATTTGGAAGAGTCTGCTCTGAGTTTGAATTTATCTTTCAGGGATACTCTAGTACTTGTTTTTGGTATACTGCCTTTTTACAGTTACAAACATTGCGCTCTACTCAATGTTTCTCATTGTAAGTAAAAGGCAAAAGAAGTTTGTAATATTTGTTAATGCTTTTGTTATTCCTACCTCTTAATTCTAATTATATCATAGCCAGATGATTTTTCATATATCTTTTAATTATATTAAATTTGTAATTTGACTAAGTGACTAGCTAAACTGGAACTGTATTAAAAGTAAGAAGTAGAAAATAGGTTTTGCTGTCTATGATACCTCCAGGAGATGGATTTTGTATATTGAAAAGTTATACCTCTTCTTTGCTTACAGAAATGAATTTATTTTATGTTTTGAGGTTTAATGAATGTGATATAAATGTATACATACTGCTCAGTGTGTATATTTATATATATCTGTATTTATATGTTAGCTTTGCAGTCTTTTCCACATATGGAAGAATTTTTTGAGATCATGTTTAGCTATAGAAACCTCTCCCCCTCACTTCCCCTGAATGTGTGTGTTAGAATATACAACACTTATATAGAGGTTTACATTTATCTTATATTTCTTGCTAGAAAAATTAGCTGCCACCATCATAGTCTAAAATAGGTCTTTAGACCAGCTGAAAGAGCCAAAAATGCATTTCTGGGAGACAGTAACTTGATAACAAAAGTTGCATATCTGGCGCTGGTTACTTAAGTGAGATAACATGTCACAGGCTTTCACTACAAAGGGGACCATAAATTTTTGCATTGCAAATCTGATTTCACGGACCACTTCTTGTTAGAAGCATTGAGTTTCCGCTTCATCTAGTGATAAAGCTTTAGAATGCATGAGTATCTGGTGAAACATCTTATTCATGTTAATGCTAGTCTGGGTGTTGTAAAGTGAGTGGTCAGAAACAACCTTCATCTTACCCCCATTGCCAGTATTTATGTTTGATTTTAACCTAACTATATACAAATAGGACAAATGGTGAGATGGGTTTTGTGGTCTTTTTCATAACTAGGTGATGCATGCTTACTTGTGACCCCTTCTGTTATGGATAGGTTTGAAAATAGACCTGTGACATAAATCCATATTGCTGAAGCAATTTTTAAGATTTATTCAACTTTTTAAATATACAAATGAAACACACAATAAAGACCTTCTAAAACTCTATGCACCAAAGCCTTAAATTAATCCACTGTTACTATTTCGCCTTTCCAGTTACAGGCTCAGTTCTTCAAATCATTCATGCACAGAACTCTTCCGTAGTCAATTGTTCTGTGTGTGGAGAGTTCACGGGATTTGTCCTCAGCTATGTTTGCTCCTAGAAACTGAGTAGCAGATAAAAGTCTCTCTCAGCTCTGAAAGATTCTGATTTTAGATTAAGTTCTTGATTTGAAAGACACATCATTGCTTAGCAGGTAGATTTTTTGTGTCACAAGGGGAAATTAATATTTGTAAATGTAATTGTTTGCTGTAAGTAGGACATTTTCACAGTCCAGAGCCAGCAGTTACATGTTTAATGACCCAGTAGTAGCCACAGTTAATAAGGAGGGTAGCGAAAATCAGTAATCAGAAAGTTAGTTCAAGAGATGAGCAGGTTATCACTAGATTTATTTAACCCAAGTTAAGACATTAATTCTTAGCATGCCAGCACATGAAAGGGAAATGTGATGAGCCTTGTCAGGAAGGGTCTTCTGTTGTGGGAAGAGAGCCAGAAAAGCTTAACTCATCGAGTTTTTAATGTTGCCTGTGTTGCGAAAGCTTTTGTCTAAAAGGAGATTAGGATGTTTTGGGGTTTTTCATTTTTATTTAGAGAATGGATTCTATAAAGATACTTGCATGCCACAGAAGTGAGGGATCTGTGCTGTACTTCAGCTTTGTGAAAGTATTTGCTGTCTGTTTTTTGAGTCAATTTCACTATATTCTTCACATAACCAAATTTTATACACAGGTGGGCCTCATAGTAATGCAGAATTTTGCAGTCTTTGACTGCATCTACATTGGGGTTTTAGTTCTGATCAAAAATCAAATCTCCTGATCTTTCCTACTTACTGCACTATGGTTCATATTCAGAAGCAGTGTTGGAGTGGGCACACTGAATTCCTTTTTGATTAAATTTAACTGAAAGATGCATTCCAGGAAGTCCCCCAACACAGTGAAATTGCTAAAGGGAATTCATTTTTGAAAACAGAGCAAAATTAATGCAGAATACCTCCCCCAAGACAGGTGTATTGTACAGATGCTGATTCTCAGCACCAGTTGTATTGGCTATAGATCTGTTGCTGCTGCACCACACTGCTAAATATAACCTCTTGCAACTATTTCACATTCACCAGTAATCGAGAGTATGTCATATGCAGAATGTTTATGAATAGGTTTATAATTTCTGGCATTTGATTATTAAATTTTTTTAGATGTACTTAATTGTGTAGACCATGATAAAAGTTATCCTTTGTTTCTAACCTGCTGTGTAATATAACCCCTTTTATCTGAAGGACACTGTCTCAAATTTACTACTGTAACTGATGAACCTTAAAGAATTGATGGCTGAGAAATATGCCTGTAAATCTTGTACTGAGATACACTTCAATAATAAAAGAGGCATCTTTATACAAAATTTCTACATCTGTGTGTAGCATTTTCCAAGCACTATTCTTTAAGTTCCTTATCCTGCTACTTTAAAGCCAGTTTTGAGGTTTAGATATTAGGTTTTGTGGCAATTGGATCAGAACAATAAATTATATTTAGTAACACCAGATTTTTTTAAAGATGTTAAGCAAATATGGTAAGTAGCAGCACAGAAAAAAGAACTAGCAAAAGGATGAGATAAAATCAGTGAATTAATAATCTATAAATAGCCCACGTACAAAGGCTTTCATAGTATTTGAGATTATACCACTGTACTGTACCTAAATATATGTCCAAATTAGAGACTTGGATGTCAGTCCTAAAAATACAAGGCATTCAATATCTTAAATATTGTGAATTTATAAGAAGTTTATAATAATTAAGCATCTACACTAATTTATCAATTCAAATGGTATTTCTTGAATTTTGGGTTTTTTCCCTTTTTGCTGGTCTGTAATTGAGATTTTGCTTTGCAGTTTTTGTCATTGAATTGTTATTCTTGACCCTATAAACCAATGAAAGATCCAAGTTTAAAAAGCAGTTAATGTACACAAATGTTAATAAAAAATTACTTGATTATAGTTTATTGTTTGAAAGAGCCAAAGATTAATGATTCTGTAGGATACACACTGATATGAAAGACTAAGCATACTTATGGAAGCCTCTGATCCAATATTAATAGAAGATAAGCCATAACTGCAGCTTCTATTTTGCTTCACAGTGTGTCAAGAATGGAAAAATATTGAAAAATATGTACCATATTTGCAGTGCAATTACATCCTATAATCTCTATCTAGCTTTTTTCTGCTAGAGCTGTCTCCTTTTCTGTAAGTGTTAGTTAATAGTGATCAAACAATATTTTCTGAGTGACCAGGTTGAGTCTCTTCTGTTTCTCACTGCCAAGTTTATTTTTCAATAATTTTGTAGCTGTTTCCTGATCTGGTTACAGTCTTTCAAATATTCACAAGAGTATGACATGAGATCCAGATGTGTAGTTCTATTATTGGTCTTATGCTACTGCATTGAGATACAGCAAACTTTTTGATTTTTACTTCTCTGACTGTATTTGTCCTTGTAAATTCAACATTGTATTGCATGTTCACTTCTACCATGACCTGTAAATCCCTTTTTGATGTCATCGATTTCAGATGCAGTCCCCTGTCCTCTGTTTGCCCTGTACGTTTTCAAATGATGACAGTGTATACATGATTTCAGTCATATGTGTATGCAGTTGATAACATTTATTAGTTAATCCCAAATACGTTCACTTTTCCAAGCAGTCTTTGTTCAGTTTTTTGTTCAGATCATGGGAATACAGAACAAATTTGGGATGAGAAATATCTGCAGGTCCCCTTCCTTCTCCAGCAACATTCATTCTATATAGAGCTAATTTTGCTGACACTGTGTCTTGTGGCACATCATCAAATGCCTTACAGAAATCTCAGCATATTATTTAAAAACACCTTATCAAAAAGAGTCTCTATGTAATTAAAAAAGATAGAAAGTTATTTCAACAGGACTAGTACTCAATAAAGCGATGTTGATTGACTTTAACTGAGCTCCAGCTTTTAATTTATTGCTTATTGTATATCAGGATCAGTGTCAAACTATATAGCATGTAATTTCACATAATACTCTTTAAAAAATTTGACAATATTTGATTTTTCAAAGCTTCTAGAATTCCGCCAAAAAGAGATCATGCAAATATTTGAAGTAAAAATGAACGTCTGCCTGTTTGAAGAATTACAATACACTAAAAAGCAAAACAGCTGTATGTAGTTAGGAGGAGACATTTGGAAATGTACTGAGTTGCCCACGTTGTTGATTTTTGCTGTTTTTAAAGACATCACCAAAGATTAACCTAATGCGTTCTGTTAGTAAAATAGGATCAAACTACCCAGTGGAAAAGAAATCCTTCAGTCTTTCTTCAACTTTCACTCTGGCAAAACTCTTGTCAACTTCAAAGTCAGTTCAATTAGCGTTACTAGGCCTGAGTAACAGTAGCTCATGTAGAATTCAGAGGGAAGGACTTGTATTTTCAGTGAGGTGAACGCAGCTCATTGGAAGTTTTACAGAATCTGTCCCTTTGTTTCAAAAATAAATAAGAACATTCAGGCCATACCATGTCTTTGCTTTGTGGTGTAGTTGTGCAGACCTTATAACTAAGATGTGTTCCAAGTTAACTGTAAAAAATTTACCCACATTTCTTCTGTGTTAAATGATAGCTAAGTTTATAGTGGACTGTCAGATTTCTTTACTTAATTCAGCAACATGCAAGACATCTATCGTAACATCTGGTTTTTAATAACAGTTGACATCTGGGAGCTCTTTTTTTATTCCAAGAATGGACTAGGAACAGTAGTGATACTGGCAGTGTATATTTTCAGGCTAAAATTCCTGTCCATTTCAATCACAATTAATTACCATTCATTTTATTTAGTTTTTAGATTTAATTAAGTGCCAGCAATATGTTACACCAGCTAACTTGCCAAGTTTTGAAACTATAGAATATAATTTTTTAATGTTTCTAAAATATTAATGGGTGAATTTTAAGGATATCTAAAATGATAAGATTTTATTTGATTTTGAAATGCTGAGTTAAATGAAAAAACATTGTGTTGCAAACCTCTGTGTTCTAGAAGCAGAGTATTGCACCAGAATTTGGCACAGTAGAACCTACAGATAGGTGCATACACATCTGTGTGTGCATAGATAAAGAATCATTATAAAAAATGGTATCTCCACTAAACATCCAGGGAAGAACATTTCACTCTGCTGGTTTAGTTCATGTTTTTTATTTTGTTCTTTTTAAGTTCAGATTTATAAAAAATGTAAAGAAATACCTTCTGCATTTTAGCATATCTACAGCAAAAGAATCCTTTTTAAAAACAAATTCATGAAATTGTAATGATTTTTTATATTTACCATTAATGTTATCTATCATTAAAACTCTAAATAAATAAATAATCCTACTGGTTCAAAAATGGATAAATGAGAGAAACTGTCTAACAGTATTCAAAAATTTGCAGTGTTTAAGAATTGCTTAAAAGATGGATTTAATTGATACCATGTTAGAAAAGTGTACTTCACTAATGATAGGGTTTTTTTGATTCTTCAGCAGTTTTTATCTTTTAACCTGACAGAATGTTAGACAATTTGATTATAGTAATTACTTTGCTTACTTGTAAGGTTTCATCTCTTTCTGCTGTCAATCTTGGTTTGAATTGATGCAGTTAAAAAATAGATAATCTTTTCATATTTAATCTTATAATCTACTTCCTACACACTCTTGGGTTTTTTTTTGTTGCTATAGATGCAAATTCTTGTATATGTAACACAAACTTGTTCAGTTGTTTTCACCAGCCTACATTTAAAAAAAAATGTTTTTAATAGCCAAGAAATTTGTATTTTATACGCACCAAAATAACTAACCTTTTCTTCTTTCATTCCAATGCTAACAACTCTGTGCATCACCTAATGTCTGGCACACAGGATGACGAGGAGGGTATATGGGCATAGCCGCTCCTATAAACCAAAGTTCCAGTTTTGTTTTGAGGGGTGAGAAACTCTCTTTTCTATCTCTTTCAAGTTGCAGTCTTCTTTTTATTGTTTTATTTTAAACTGCATGGAGCTGTGTGTTTCTTGACAAGTGTGTTTGTGAACCCTGTAAAAAATTTTTTTTTCATATGTAATGAACAATGAGAAGCTATGTCTAATGGTTTAATTTATTTTATAGCCTATTGTGGCTAATGGTGTAGGTAGGTACAAAACTTTAAAAGGATTGTGTTTCTATCTGTATCTCTCTAAACAGTTTCCTTTTTTCAGTAGATAAGAATTTCTTTCAACTATTATTAATCTGCTATATTGCCATGAAAATCCCTGTAAGAAAACTGTAGTATGTCAGCAGAATGAGTATGAAAGTTTGTTAACAAAGTTTGCTAGAGATAGGCATACAATTTTACTAGAATAGCATTTATAATATGCATGGAAAAAATGAGACTACCTATTAAGCTAAAATGTTTTAGTGAAATTTTAAAATAAGTAACAGATGCTTAATAAGGAAAGTATAATCTCTCTATGCAATACATGCACTTTGCCTGAAATAATCTGATGGACTAACATCTATACAATAATTTGGTTGTGACGTTTTAGTGTACAAAGTACATCTTATTTTCTTTAAGACTCTTTAAATTATGAGTAAACATATTGTCACTGTATGTCAGTTATTGATCAATGCATATCCACTTTTTTTGGTGCTTGCCTTTGAAGCTGTAGGTAATTTGTAGGTCATGATCACTGTGGTCTCAACATTGCTAAGACTATCAGGCCTAGTGGATTGCATGTAGAAAATGTTGCTCACGTCACTAAGTCTTACTGGAACAATTCTATTTACTACAATGTGACTGTTCAGAGGAGCAAAATCTACTCACATAAGTAAAGATTAATATGTTATTAAAGCTGCCATACTCTACTCTATGTTGCTTTGGCCCCTGCCACCCCAACTTGAAGATTATGATTTGTTTTGTTTCCAGTAGTGTTATAAACCACATTACAAGTCAGTGGTTCCATTTGACAAGAATAAAATCTCCAAAATAATTTTTGTTCTTATATACATACTTTTTAGAATAGCTGTGAGATGCAATATTTAGTGCCATCCATAATAAATAATTTTTATTTTGTTGGTTTGGATTTTTTAAATTAAACTATTGAAGCTTTCTGTCACAGAGAAGGTTAAGATTGAACAATTATAAAATAAAATAATGAGCACTGTGATACCGTTAACATTTAAAAGAAAGCAAACTTGGTTTATCAGAGTGTGGCTATAAACCTTTTTTGATTTTATGCTTTCTGATTCAATTTTAAATGTCATGCTTGTATAGGTCATATGTGTAAATAACCTCTGTGTTTATGGATACACATGTTGCATGTGGTAACACTAGGAAAGGATGTGACTCATATTCTAAATTTTTTTTAGTTACACTTTCTTCTTTCCTGAAAATTAGCAGCCTTAAAAGGAATCTGGAATTGTTCTTTTCACATAAAAATGTAAAAAAGGTTTATGGGTTTTCTTAGTGTTGTGTTTTAAGTAATTAGCATGTTCTGTTAACTGCAGCTGCATGATATTTTAATAGCAGTTTATGATGTTATTTAAAAGTAATGTAATTTTCAGCTCTTTGTCAGCACCATTCTTCTGGTTTGGGTGTGGAGAGCAGATCTTTGTTTATTTTCCAGGTCCGTATATATTTCCAGTTTAAAAACAGACATTCCTCTCTGACTCTTTTGTTCAAATGCCAACATAATTTATCTGGTATCATTATATACCAGACCCTTGACAAATTACTTGTTTGCTGTTTCTTTTCAAGTAGGGGAGCACTGCAAAGGTAGTATGACAAATAGCTGGTAGTAGGCATAGCCTGTTCTCCAGACTGAACTCATGAGTAGACATGTCCTTGTAGGTAGAATAGCCATGAGTCTAGAGGAATGGCTATCGTAAGGTGAAAATTCATGTCATAGACCTCCTTCCCTAGGGGAAAAAATTAATTTAGGTCCCAGACCTATAAACCTTTCTCAAAATACATCTGGTAATAATAAATTTCCTCATAATCACTGTTAAGAGCTGTAAGCATATCTTGCAAAAGAGATGTTTACAGAAGACATACTTAGAAAAAATAATGGATAACTTTTTCTAATGTGCACAGACTTGAGAGCTAACAGCTTGATTTGGCTGTGTGACCACAGGAGTTTGCAGTGTACACTCATCTAGCTCAGCAGTGGGGGTTGCTCAGGTAGAACTGAGCTACATAGCTCTTGTATTAAACCAGAAGAAAACTTGATTTAGTATTAAACCAGAGGAAAACTGGAAATGTTCTTGAAGAGTAAAAGTTATGACATAAACTACTTTTAAGGTCTTTATTCCTACTGTCTGACGTTTGAGCAGAGCAGTAGTTAACAATTACTTGATCGCAAGATAACTCTATGGTACTTTCTGCCACATAGACTAAAGACCTGGATCTCTTAAGGAAATGAAAATTTTGGATAGTTGGATTATTTCTGGTTTCTACTTATAATCAATACTAACAATCAAAAGGCTGATACAATTCAATCTTGCAGACACTATCCTTGTAAAATACATGTTCTCCACATTTGTTTACTTTGTAAAAAGTCTGGACATTATAATTAGTTCTGTTATTATAACTTACTGTATGATACTCCTTTTAGAATCCACTTTATGATGCTCTAGTTATGGATTGAAAGGAATAGTGCCTGCGATTAAGTTTTGGAACATTTTCATAATTTCTACTGCTATTTAAATAAGACACACAAGATTTGTCTTGGATGCATATGGCTGAAGGCTACGTGAATTTAATAGCTCAAGTACATATTAACCAGGGTGAAATGAATGGTCTTGAATGTTGCATTACTATGGAAAAGTGGCATTGTTAACAAGAGTAGAATATCCAAGTAAGTGATTACAATAAATCCATTTCTGTGCAGAGTTTTAAAGCTCTAGGCATAAACTCTTCACTACAGAGCACTTTGTCCTGTCTGGATGCTTTTCTCACCAAGTCAAAGTAATAAAACTCCCTGAACAATTGTTCATCACCAGGAATGATGGGTGCACAGTTCACTCCTGTCCTCTTCATTGCACTGTGGCTGCAGGGTTAGGCAAGATGGCTCAACTCTTTTTGCATGATAGTAGTAGAGTGGATAACCACTCTGTCAAACTGGTGAACTTTAAGCAACCTGTTGAAATAGATGCGGAGACCAGATAAATGGAATGGGAAGAGATGGAGATTTCATCTCCATGTACAAGGGAGCTGATTTCACTTTTTAGAGTGTAAGGACTCTTTTAAGAGCCCTTAATTCATGGGATTTTACTATTTTCCTCCCTCACTTTCTCCTGATTTTCATAACAAGTAGTATTGCTGAGGGAGATCAAATCTCTCAGTCAGCTGAATGTATATTAAAACACAGACTTAATCCAATTAAATTGGGTGCATATCTTCTTTAGAAAAGCTTTTCTATATTTGTTTTTTACTGCAGATTTATATCAAAAGCTAATTGTGAACATGAGAAAGCCAGGAGACCCAACAAGAATGAAACACGAGGGATATATTTTATGTTGGAGAGGAAAACATAATTTTAGCAACAATTGAATTTTAAAAGTATTTGAACTGCAAGAATGTGGATTTCTAGAAAAAAATCTTTCACCTTACTTTTTTATAGTTTGTATATTTGCCATAATTTTTAGCTATACCATTTAAATCATATGAACTATGGATGCAGCAATTCCATTGCAACACACTTTTGTTTATGAACCAAAGCATAGCAATGGCCTTTTACAGTCTCACAGACACATTTGTTATGCTTTTAAAAAACCTGTATACAAAGTGTACAATGATTTTGAAAACTGCGTGTCAAGAGACTAAGGGAATGTTAATGTAATTTTGTTACAGTAGTGCAAAATAAATTATGTGCTTTTGAATTGGAGTTGATTTTTCTTTAAAAGGATTTTTTTTCCACAAAACAAAAAGCCCCTGATATACCAAAATGTTTAGCTTCTGAAACTGTTTTGTTTCAAGTCTACTTGTATCCTGATCATATAGTCTTACTAACATTTTTTAGGTATGATGCAGATAGTCTTACACAATCAAAAGTTTTCCTGAGGCCATGGGGTAATATTCTGCCTAAGTAAGGACAGTGCAGGCTGGGCCTCCAAATATGTTTAAAAAGTAGTAAATTTAAAATCAGTGAAGTCCTTTTAAATTTTACCACCTCAGTGCTCACGTACTACACAAGAGTGACATGAAATGATGGTGGAAATGTAGGGTGGGGGTGGCAGGATGAGAATGTGTTGTAAGTTTATAGAGAGCTGTTAACTCATTAAGGAACAGGCGAGGTGTTCAGGGAAATCTCACTGGCCAGCAAATTTGGTAGCACATGTAGCTGCACTGTTTGGGGCTTGTTAGAAACAAGATCTCTTCCCCTCTCCTCACCTTTACAAAGGAAAAAGAAAGAAAATCAGGAGGTGATGATAAGTTTTAAGAGTTAAGCCTATATAGCAGCCTGTCATGGGTAAGTGAAGCCATGTGATTCTCAGAAAATGTGACTCAGCTGAGGTGTGCAGGTATAACACAAGTGCTTGTTTCTTCCTTTTCCAGTTCCTACCACTGAAGTGCAGCAGACACTGGAAAAACAGGACTATGCCAACAGTTGTCCATGTGTGTCTGTAATAGAATTGTACAGAATTTCATCTGTACAGTACTGTAGACTTTATTCTTTGTCAGACATGAAGTAAATCAGATATTTTAAAAGATGTTTGGACAAGTTTATTGTCTGTTATATCCTTAGAACAGGGTTACCTTCACACCTGAAACAAAGAGGGACAGAAGCTTGTGCCTGGCAGCAAATGGTGTCAAGTGTTTTTGCAACTAGAATCATAAAGCTAGTCAGCTAAATCTGGATTTAGGAGCAGAACATAAAGTCTGCAATTTTAAAATTTTGCCTTAGTAGACACTGTGGAGGCATTCTTCAGGGGACATCAGTATAATTCAGGAAAAAACCCTTTCAAAGCAGGATCTGTCTACAGAGTGGATGAAAGAAGAAAGCTTCTTAATTATTGCTCAGGCAAATATTCAGTTTGCTTCTATTGGATGTGTTTTGTATGTTTTGAGGAAGGAGGAGAAGGCTGTTTTAAAAAAAATGTGGTGCCTAGCTTTGTCTTTGTTGAGATGTGGTGAATAGTCTCTTTCAAGATGTCCTTACTAATAGCAGTATAAAGCATAACAAAATTTGGTCATGTTACTATATAAGGATATGTTTAAAGACATTAACTATTAGCTATTGTTCTGCTTTTTCTTTTCATAATTTCAAGTCAAGATTTTTGTAAATAATTTGTTTTTCTTGATGTTTGTATATTATGTTTAGCCTGTTTTGGAAAAAACATACTAACTTTGAAATGAGTCTCAGCAGCATGCAAAGCAATGGAAAAATAAGGAGCATGACTGTATGCAGTGTTCATTTTAATTTTCTCATAGACTGTATGAATACTAGCTCTATGCTTAATTAGCTAAATGGGTGTTGCTACATTGACTGGAACCCAAGGGCATATTGGATTTGTGAATTTTTAGACATGATTGTTGTTTTACTGCAACTTGGCTTTTACTAAACAAAAGGAGGAACCTCCCTAGGAATGTTTGCTTTGCAAAGTATGGACAGATTTGTTACTAGTCTTCATTCCTGTTAAAATATTTTTATTTAGAATGGAAGATGGTTATAGTTTTAATTTTAATTGGGAAATATTATATTAGTTAAAAAAGTTACCTTTTTTTTTCTTAAAGATGCCATTACTACTGCTACTATTTTCGGGTATTAGCTGTCCACCACTGAAACAGAGGGTTTTCATTAAAAGAACATAGCAATTTATTTAGCTCTATGTATTCAGTTATTTTTTATTGATTATACACTAGAAATACTTGAATCGCTTGACAAATGCAAAACTTTTTCTGTTTTCTATGGATCCTATGGAATGAAAGATGAGTAAAGAAGATCAGCACTGTACTTTTGAAAAAAAATAAAAAATAAAAAAAAATTAACTTTCTTTTACAACACTGCTACCGCCAAATACATTAGAGTTAAGGTCAGAAGTTGAAATTCTGAGCCCATTGAAGTCAATGAAAGTCTTATTATTTATTTCACTATTGTTAAGTTTTCACTCAATGCAGTTTCTGTCTTTTGGTTTGTTCATAGTCTTAGAAAAACATCTGTGCATATACATATATGTATTCACAAAAAGATTTGTACAAACTAGATGTCTTTTACTTTACTCAACAGGCATTTATCTTATCTTATCCTTGGTATTGATGAGACACCAAGTCACCCTCATGCCTAGCTATAGAACTTTATTATATAAATTCAATAGTTTTTTGTCTGTCGCTTGTATTTTAGGTGGGTGAGTCAGGCCATTCTGCCTGAACTTTGGCCTCAGCTTCTTCACTGCAGGTGCAGGAGGTGTGCAAACAATTGGAAAATGTAGCTGATGAACTGAACTTCAAAGATTTTGATGTAGTCGGCCTAAAGACAACAATCAAAAGGCCTACAATCATCAGTTGTGCTCTTTTATAATCTTCCACAGTAAAAATAAATAACATACTACCAATTTTTAACACTGTATAAAGTGAGAAAAGGCAGTTTGTATTTTCACAGCTAAACTTTGTTTCAAAATGTTATAGTTGCTGTAAACAGGAGTAGATAGTCACTGACTTCACACCAAAAGAAGTAATCAAATAATGTAGATATAGCTTAATATCTGAAGCTAAGCTGACATTTTGAAAAAGTAGCAAAAAACTGCTTTAAAGAGATTAATTCAATGATGAATTGCATTTTGTTGGATTACACTTCTACAAATATTCATGTGAACATGTGAAATGACTATTATTTGTCTTCAAAATAGTTTCAAGCAGTTGTTTATGAATATTAGAGTATGTGAATATGGGACTGGCAGCACAGCATTCTTCTTGAAGGTCTTGGTTTGTTTGGAAGCAGGAGTACCACCTGTCTTAAAGACCTGATCAAAGGTCATATGACCTAAACTTTTGAATGTCAGATTTTAAAATTGAATATTAAAATATGAAAATACTAGTCAATTTTGAATAAACATGAGATTTATAGAAATTGCTCTGGGAAGTTTATGAAAAATGCAAGAAAAAATGTTTAGTAGAGTTCAGAAAATAATATCTAATAAAGTTATCTAGTATCTATTTTTAATATAAACAAACATTCTGTTATTATAGTGCTATAATGATGGGGTTGGTTTTTTTTAAAAAAAAAAAAAAAAAGAAAAACTCCCTGTGCTGACCTACTTAACATCACTGAAATGCCAGTTGTCATTACATATGTCTCTTGATTTCCTCAACGAAGAGCTTTGATAGGTGATTACTGCTATCATAGATATCTAGTCCTACAAGCCACAAGGCCTGGAGCCAGTTTTGAGGCACATCACTGTCTCTTATGCTTCATGTTATTCTGGCAGTGGTTTCTAATGCAGATTTTCAGATCACACACATGCAATATTTGAAGCACTTCATCTGGGTGTGGTAGCTAGAGCTCAGACTGAGGGGAGTGAGGTGTAGATACAAAGAAACATTAAAAAAAAAGGCATTTGGCTGTTTCAGCAGGTGTATAGTGCTTGCATAGCCATTCCCTTTTTCTGCCAAAGAAACTGAGTTGGGCAGGATGGGATTATCTTGATTTTGAGCCTTGAATCAGTGGCTGAAACATGGTAATATACAAATAATTCTACAACAAAGAATACAACACATAAATCTAGGAAAAATATTTATTCATGTGATTTAATTAAGCTCAGTATCAAGCATCTTGGGAACATTGCTTTGACAACTTTAAGCTATTTGTATACTTGTGCTCTAGTAGCAAATATTAATATAATGGATTAGAAATAGTTAAGGAATGCCTGTTAATATTCCTCATTTTGCTATACTGTCCCACTATAATTAGGCATCCATTTTGGCATCAGTATTCTCATTTGTTCAAAAAAATCTATTGTGCTAATTGCCCATTTCAAGAGATCACTAGGCAAAGAGCAACCTTAGTTAGTGTGATAGAATATCCCTGCATATCACAAATGGCGGAGCTTTGCTGCTTCATTTTGCTTCAGTTTTCATCTTTGCTTTATAGACAGTTCACCAGTAAAAATGTTTACAAGTCTGTTTTCCAGAAAAGCAGTGATGATTTCACTGGTTCCCTCCTGGAGCCTTTCAGACCATCTGGCTGGCCAGAGCATAAGCTCTTCTTCAGCCTGGCTCCGAATTCTACCAAAGTGAGCCAAGCTAGCTAAGCAGTTCATGTACTAGTTTTATTTTAAACCAGATCTTTTTTACTAAAATGAGCAAGCTACTCACTTGAACAGTGTTACTGGAAGATTTGAAGAAGTAATAGTCTTAGAAGGGAGAGGGACAAGTAGCTGGAATCTCTTTCAAGAGCGTATCTGGCTGCAGATGAGGATATCTGTCCACAGCCTTAGGCCATGGGCACAGCACTCTACAAACAGCTGTGCCAGTTGATGATGTTATTACCACCCACCCTTATGTGCTTATTACTAGTTTTCTGCTAAAGGTTGTTACCCTCCCAGATATATCAACAGAAGAAATCACTCCCATCAATGCCATATCAACTCCAAGGAAACTGAGTCAGGTTAGCTTACATAGGTGATGAATACCCACTCATCAGTCAAACCTGTTTATCATTGCCTGCTGTGGATTAAGGAGCACTCTGACATTTCTGACTTTCTGTTGGAAGCTGTGTGGTAACATCTAACTGATGGTTAGTGAAGAGCAGCTAGTGGCAGTAACATCTTCAAGTGGAAAAGCTCAGTCTGGAAGAGAATTACGTCTGTAAGTTAAAAACAAAAAGACCCTTACTGAAATCACTTTATCTTTAAAGGCTTCTGCACCAATTTAGGTAATCAGGTTATTAAAATAATTTAAATTAAACCAGTACAGTTTTCTCATTTAACTAATCAGAATCAGAAACTCTTTGTTTGTTTTGCAGATAGACATATTTTTAACAGATGCAAGCATGGAGATGAGTAATAAATGATATTTTCCATTTTATATAGGAGCTATACTTTTAGATAGTAAATCTGTGTTAAATTCTAGGAAAACCAGTTCTTCAAACTGTTTTTTAGTTGGGTGTTTTTTGATAGCTCTTACAATAAGTCTTTGCTTGGCCACTTATATCAATAATATGATTAATTTTGTCACGCATGGCTCTAGGACCTTGAAATGCATTAGATGATAAATCTCAAATAAAGCTGAAAGCTTTGCTCTTTGTAGCAGATCTTAAAGTCTATCTGTGAGTCTATATGAATGACTACTGTTCCCTAATGTGGCTGAGGCCTAAATCTTTATTTGTTGGAGCCATCAAAGAAGCACAGTACAGTCACATTCTTTGTGTAGTGTTTTACATCTGTTGACCTGGCTCCTGCATGTGAGCTTTTCATGAGGATTCATTTTACTTCTAAGAATATGGAGAGGGTCAAATGTAAACAGTGAGGTAAGATTTAATGATTTAGGAATTCTGTTAGCTAGGATGATTTTGATTATGGCAGTTAGAGGCTTTAGGTCTGATTTACATGGGTTCTGTACCCCCATAGGAATTTATACCTGTGTAAGTAATAACAGATCCTAACATTTTGATTGAATTAAGTTGTCTTCAAGCCTTTTGGGTAGAAAGTGCCCTGAGATTACCTTTACATTTTTTAACATAATTGAGTATTATATACTACCTGCATTAACTGTGGAGCGAAAAAAAAAAGGATAAAGGTGAAATGCTTTACTCCTTTTGCAAAATATTTTTTGTAATAGTTCCCGATCCAATGTTGGACTTGCCTTCAAGTTCATGCTACTGAAAGAATTTTTTACCAAGTCTCTAAATTTTCGTCCCTGCCTTACTCTGTGCTGTAGTTATGATTTAAATCTGTGGCTAGATTTAATGAAAACTCCTTATCCAGCCTATTTAACTTATCCTCACTCATACTCTGTCTGTGGCTGACAAAGTGGTTGAGAAATTTACATAGAACCTGCAGCACTGATTTGTAAAATATTTATGAATGGTAGGTCATCCTTTTAAAAACTTATAAAACTTCTTGAAATCTATTTGCTGGTTTTCTCTCAGATTTCTTTACCAAACCAGATTCAGCTTTTATTTCATCTTTACACAACTGTGGTCATTCATCTTCTAGGAGATCTTTTTCTTTATTTGTAAATTTGCTTAATTTCTAAAGTCAGCAGCAGAAATTTTAATAGGAAACTGTCTTATCATTAACTGTTTTATAATTGAAATGAATTATTTTACAATTGCAGTGTTGCAAATCAATTTACATTGAGGCTTGTTATGTATTTCCAGTCTACAACTAATAGATGGAAAAATATTTAGAACTTGAATTGCCATTCATTTTAGGAATAATGATAGATACTCAAAAAATATATGCTAGTAGTAGTAGGTTTAGAATTGAATCTGTCAACCAAAAAAAGCTTGCAAGAAGGGCTTATTCTCAGAGAGCTAATGGTTTTTTTACTTGTTTAATAGTTGTCTAATTTTTAATTGGAATAAGTGAAGACTACTTGTTTAAGTATTGCAGTGTCTTAGAGTACTTTGTCTTTTGGTTTTCTAGGAAAGACAGGTCTTACTATGAAAACTGCTAAAGTTGTATGTGAATCCTCCATAGATACAGACTTATTGCGTGAAGAAAGTTTGGGAAAGTTTAATCTGGAAATGGTCCTTCAACATAAGAAATGGAAGAAAAATACCCTTTCCTTCCCTTTTGAAAGCAGTGTAGCTTCTAAGAATGTATTTTAAGACAAGCTGAGTGAGAACCCTGCCTTAGTTACAGAAAAAAGATACTCTACAGAGAAAAAAAAGTGAGCTCTCTAGCTATATTTAACTGCTGTTAGCACCAGGACAAAATGAATACTGTCAACTGTACTTTTACCAATGTACTCTATTTTACCTTGAGGATTGATAGGTTTAAATGTACTGATCGTCTCCTTGACTCTCTCTGTCAAACTTTGATCTGATGTTGTAGTGTTCAAAAGCTGCATGTGTTGCAGTATTTCAGCAAATTTGATCTTACAGTTTTAACTTAAATATCGTTTCCATTTTGAAGTCTGTCATATGGGTGTACCACAAAGATGGTTTGGTTTTAGCCCTGATGTCTTCTTGGGTGATGGTATGCAGCAAGTAACAGAATACTTGGAATAAAGAAAAATCCTGAAATGAATCCCTCCAGCTATGGGCCAGTTGAAAGCTAGAGAGACAGGATGTAAAGTAAAACCAGTATGTCTCCCTTTGATCAAAGGATAGATTCTGCACCACCACCCAGCAGGTGATTAAGACATAAGTACGTTCTCCCCTAAATGGGCTGATTGGACAAAGCTAAGTAGCTGCTTAGCACCCATACAGCAAACTTCAGTTAATAAACTGATGTTAGAAATATTTCAAAAGTTGTCTTTGTGCATTCAGATCCACGAAGTTACATGATCTGATGTGCGTAAGTTGCTACTAAATTGTGTTAGAATATGAAATTCTGTAAAGGAAGAATTACTAAGTACCTTATTTTCAGAAAGTTTTATTTTCAGAAAACAAGCTCTTTCCACAAGTAAATTGATACATATTTTCCAGTTGTGTATGCTTTCTGTATTTGGGGAAATTCATTAATAGTCAACTGCACTGTAAATTTTGAGTAGGGTGAAACAATAGCGTAGGGTGTGGTGGTGCATGGTTTTATACATAAAAGCCATTCAGAAACAGACTTGAGCAGATGGAAGATCTGTAAGCCAGAGACTGTTTTTACTTCAAAAGTAATGATAGTGAGTGTTTCACTTTGTTTCTAGAAGTATACTACTGGGTTTAGAAATCTTTATTTTCTCATGGTTTAATCTAATTTTATTTACTACATGCCAAATATGTGTTTGTTGAAGAGGAAGGATGTAGCACAAGAAGCCAAGCCAACCACTGTCCTGAAGAATTTACAGTGCAGTGACACACTAATGTAGTAAACTCTGTCATTGTCCCACTGATTTTCTTTGAGGACAAAATTTCACACCAGAACTTTTAAAATGGAGAGTGTGTCAGCTATGCTGTTCTCATTTTCATGACTGAATTGCTTTCCAGTACAAGTCAGAATATAATGACCACAATCTAAATATAAAAGACCTCTGCTGTATTTCACTACTAGTATGATAGAAAAATCTCATCGAGTGCCTTTTCAGTAAGTAGCCTCACTTGGGATGTCTGATAGAACATAACTTTAAGAAAAATTTTATTCATTGTAGCACAAATATTTTTATATGAAAGATAATCAAGCCATCTCTCTCACCAAGCAGGATCTGCCACATATCATTGTTCAGAACGATGTATTTCAGAAAATGGAAAGCAGTACGTTAATTATTAAGCAAACTATTTTTTCATCATTTTCTTACGTGAGATCAAATATAGGTATACATATGACACGTATGGGTTTTGCTAGGATCCTGCTAACAACAATTAACTAAAGTATTTATCCTTTTAGCCAAGAACTCTATGTTCTTAATGTGATTGAATTTATGAAACAGACAAAGGTGCATTGCTAGATTCTAAAAAAAACATGAAATAAATCTTAACCAAAAGAGATGCAAACATCCCAGAAATAAAGTGTGGATGTGGTATTCTAGAAAATAAAGCCCCCAGATCTATAAAAGCTGTACTGGATATTGTCTTTGTTATAAGACTGCGCTGTGGTTGCTACAAATTGTGTGCTTTGGTATTGATATTGTAATGCAATTTTAACAAGCTTCTCTGTAAGAAAAATATTGTTTATCAACCAGTCACTTTTCCTTAGATCAAAAAGCAGTAGTTAGAATATAACCCCCCCAAATCTGCAGGAGAGGTGTTTAACAAATTAAAGTGATATAATAAAATGGAATAACGCTGTTTTAAAATCTTATTTACTTATTGTTTTTCTATATTCTTCCCACAAATGGTGGGTAGTGTGCAGAGTTTGTAAGAACCTAATATTCTCTTGGCAAATGTTTCAAAGATTAATGATCAGATAGTTCCAACACTGTTGTTTTTAAATGATGACAGATGAATAAAGGCTTTGTAGTAAGGAGAAAATGGGTGCTGAGATGCAGAACGATTTATTCTGTGTATTTTGAGGCTTTTTTAATAATAGAAAAGCTGCTTTCTTCTTCAGTGAGGAGGTTTGTGTTTTATGTTTTTAGCTACGCTGTCTTTTGTGACACACTGCTCAAAGCCCTGTCATGATATAGCTTAACAAAGCATCACCAAGTATCCTGATGTGCAATCCTGACTGCCAATCACTTGGTACCTAAGCAGATAGGCAGTATCCCGAATGTCCTCGGGGTGAATTCTTGTTTGCATTTCCTTTACAAAAAGCCTGTGGTTGTTATTACACCTGCTGGTGTTCAGTGTCACTGACCTCTCACCTAATGTACAATCAGGTGCTTTTTTTTAACAGGCAATCTGGCATTCAGCCCACTTAAATTAGGTTCATTTGTCATGTACTCCTATCTGCCAGCAAGCAAACTGGAGAAAAAGAGGTCAAAGTAGGGATTTTTCAAATGTAAATGTTTCCTGGAAGCTGCTGTTGAAACGTAGACATGTCATTCAAAATGCATGTTACTGCCTGCCTTCTTTCTTAGAAAACAAATTGTCTTTTACCAAGTACATGCTTTTCTGAATGTCTTTGCAACAGTTTTGCATGAAGTTGTTGCATGCATATTTTTATTGCCAAATATTGTTGCAAGACATAAATAAATCACGGGGCTATATTAAAAACATATTTTGCCCAGATGCTGCTTTGAAATGCTGGATTAAAATGGAAAAAATTAGTTTTAAACCATTACAGGAAGTGGGATCATGCAAAAGGCTGGTTTCATTTCCAAGTATCTTGTTGCAATCAGTGCTTTTGCATATGGGATGTGTATAAATTTATATTACAATATGATATTAATTCTACATTTTAAAATTATCTCATTTTGTCCCCCTTTATGTGGGGTTTTTATCTGGTTAATTTAATCACAAGGGCCAAAGTAGGAGTAACATGGTGAGATGTAGATTCTGGTAGTAGATGGTGTTACTTCTTTTAAAACTTAATGGTAGTTAACTTCCTGAAGAATTTTGTGAATTCTGTCAAATTACTAAATATTTCAATGCCTGTGACAGCACCACAACTTGTATAAGGTGGTGATCCTTGAATCAAGATTATCACAGCAGATACAGAGATGGAGCGTGATGAGGTAGCAGAAAATATGCTTTCTTCCTTGTAGAATAATAATTTATTTTTAGTTTTGCCACTCTTACAAAGGAACTGAAACTTCATCAAATAATTATACAAATGTGCTTGGATCAAAAGCTAACAATATTGACTAAATAATGTGTTGTCTTTTACTTCTACTTTTTCATGTCCACTCTCAGTAATGAGGAAGGAAGATGGGTTTGGATTGGTGAGTGATATGTCAGTGAGAAGGAAGAGATTGGTTATGAAGTTGGGAGTTGGCTTTCTGAGACTGCAGATTGACAAAAAGAGATTTCTTCAAACTTGTGATTGTTGTATGTGATTGAGAGACAGACTTGCTGGCCAGTGTGAATGTTTTCAGGCAGGTGGAGGTAGGAAGGAGCTGAAGAACCTGGCTAGTTTTAGCACCAGGATGGGATGTAGTTTGTTTTGGCAAAATTAAACATCTGAGATGATGGAGCGAAAATGTGAATGACCAAACAGGTCATAACCCATTGGGTTATTTCCAATGAAAGTGGTAGGTAAATTGTATGCTAAGAGCTAGCATAGAAGGGATAGAAGTAGGATATGGGGAAAACAACAAAGGACTGAGAGATATAAAAATTGTCATTATTTCTTTAATCTCTTCAAGTTATTCTTTGATAGATCTTCTACACCACTTTTATTGAGGTTCCTTTTGTTTCTGTTTTCTTTTGTTTCCCTTTTCTTATGTCTCTACACCTTAATCTTTGGATAACCTCACCTGCAAGCACAATTTATTTGCTGTGTCTTTGCTGATAGTTCATTATCTGCATTCCTACTCCAGATCCAACCAATTTTCTTCAAGTTAAAATCACGGCTATTGCAGCCCTTGGGTATCTAGTTATTAGTTTGAGGAAAAATGTCTAAAAAAGATAATCTACTTTTGCTTCTGTTTACTTTCTTTCATGATCATTGTATCATAATCTGACTTTTCTAATATTATTTATTAATTTGTTTAGATTCCCCAAATAGCCAAACTACCATGATCTGTAGTTTACTTCTGCGGGCACATCAAATGAGCAGCACACAGCTGAAACCTCAAAGCAGGAAAGTGGAGAGAGGTGATGTCTAGAACACAAAGGAAGACTAGGTTTTCTTTTTACCTTTGTTGTGCCAGAGCAGCATCTGTTTTGATGATGTTTACTTTAGCCTATGAATATGAAGGGCCCTTTAGGAAATTGGCTTCCAGAATAGAATACAATTGTTTTATTCTTTGCTAAAGGTAATAACTAACACATATAAACTGCCTGCTACTCTAGATGAGTCACTACACAAAAGTTCTAACACAAAGTAAACTGGCTGGGATTTAGTATGGGTGGAGATGTAGTATACACATTATCTTGCCAGCCCACAGAAGAATCTTATGATGGGGTCTTTCCAGTGAGTTAGACAATGTATATTAGTTATGTTACCATAACAGAGCATAACCAAAACTGTTTCAGTAGAAAGAAACAGTCATAACTGGCACAATGAGTTAAATTTTCTTCGATCATCTACAGACCAGAGTACAGAAAAACAGAATGGTGTAGGTATAGCAGATGTCAAGTGGACAGATGAAAGAAATCCCACTCCTAGTGTACAGGGATCTTACTTAGGTATTCAAAAGATTAATTTACCACTCAAAGTCTTTAAACACCATCTTTCAAGACTTGAAATTCTTCTCCTACAATGGATTTACATCTCTGGTGAATTCTATTAAGGAAGACATAATTCACATCCTAAGTAGCTGAAGAACAGGTCAAATTTTAAGAATAAAACCCCAACAAGCTATTAAACCAATGGTATCATGAGTGCTATCATTTGTTTCAGATGCTTTTGTTTGCTTTTGTAAACTAGCAACAGCATATGAGCAGTGAGAAAACTTTTCTTCTTTCTTCATGTCTTTTTGTCAGTTCTTGAAAAAGCCCTACTCCCTCAGAAAAGTCTAAAATATTGTTCTTTTTTCTCCAAAGCTAGTTGAAACTACAATGGAAAAGATATTTTATCTGATTGTTCTTCTTGTCAGATATCTAGATTAAACAAGACAGATCAGCAGGCCACATTTAGGTCTTCAGTGTTTTGGGTTTTTTTAATTATTCATTAGTGGATGGAGAATTCTGACAGATAATGGGTTTGAAATATATATGTACAATGCAGTTAGATATAGAATATAAAATATAATAAAATATGCAATGAGGTTAAATATTCCTTAGAAACTGCTGTTCTGAGGTGGTGAACAGGTAATGAGTTCATATTACAGATCATATTAAATATTAAATCATATATATCATATTACATTTCAATTTTGAATTGGGGAAACCACTTTTTTTTTTATTCTACAGTTCTTAGTATTTTTCAAATTTCTCTGATTAAGGCGACAAAATAATTAAACCAGAAAATTATGCATGGTCAGTCATTTTTAAGGAAGTTTTCACTTCTATTACTTAATAAATTGTTAGATTAAAAAAAAAAAAAAGGTTTCAAGGTTAATAATACCATGTCTTCTGTTTTCCAGTTGGTGAAAGGCAGAAAAGAGTCTTAAAGAATTGGAAAAGTCTTCCCAAAATTTCGCAAATTCTAAATAGTTTCCAGGAGCTGGGGAGGAATCAGGAAAGGTGTAGAAAGTTGTATGGAAGATAAAGTTAGCTACTGTTTCCCTCAGTGTGGATGGATCATCATCAATGTTATGTTTTTAATTCAATAGAGCCAGGGGCTTGTCTGTCTGTCATCATCTTTCCTGGTCTATCCAGTCTACAAAGACAATTAAGGGCTGGTAATTGGCAGAATCTTAAGTCCACTCCAAGTACAGCTTATTCATAGGAATTCATCTTACTGTTCTCCCTCCAAACAAACAGATGCCTCATAATTTCTATTTGTCTACTTTGCTATAAAATATGAAGAAGAGATTTAAAAAAGAATCTGTCAATAAAGAGTGCACAGTATAAATTTACTCCTATGAAAATCAGGAATGACTCAAGACTTTGGGTGTGTGGCAGAGTAAGAATTCTAGGTCGTTATTGCCAATTTCCAAGGCAACTGCTGAAGTCAATCTTAAACACTTGTTCTCACTTTAGCAATTTCTGGCAGAGACAATGTTGTATTGTATAAGACAGCTTGTATGAAATCCAAAACAGGACAAAAATTTGGAAACAATGAGAGAATTTGGCATTTATTAATCTGTAGAGTATGCACATAATTTAAATAACTTTACAATGTGACATTTATGTGTGTTAGAGTCAATAATCAAAAGCTTTGCAGATTTAGGAGAAAGAATTCCATTTTAAAACAAAATTAACATGTCATTAAAAAATCTTAACATGAAACTGGAATGCAGTATGATATAGCACACCAATGCTTACATTTCCAAATCCTTTTATGTACCCTTTTCTGAACACAAAGCCCGGTATGAACATGCAAACTGAAAAAATGAATCAAATGTAAGTCAATCATCAACAAAGGTTTGTGCACATATTTTTGCACTTGGGTTTGAATATATCAATTTCCCTAAATTACTGTGACTGAGTGCATTTACATTTATTATAATTTTGTTTTACAAAATGTCATTGACATCAATGAATCACATGCTTAGAGGTACCAAGAAATAATATATTCTTTAGATAGATGCATTTTTGTCGTTTGAAAACTAGTAAATTTCCCTTTTCTTTTGATTTTCCTAGAATTGCAAACTGTTTACATTACTGTGGTGTAAGAGGTGTATCATGGTAAAGAGTATGACCAAAATGCCAGTATGCCATCAAAGAATTCCCACTGCTAAAAAAATGTGTGAGGTTTTGATTCACCAGATTTAAGCTTTCTTTATGTCAGGGCAGAAATCAGGTCTACCAGATTCCAGATCAGGTCTGTAGCGTTTGCCCTAGGGCTCACCACTTACTAAAAAGAAGGCCTGTTGTGCAGAAGCCTTAAAAGTACAAATTCAGCTATTTTGGTTTTGTGGTTAGGACAGTGCTGTTTATTGAGTTTCCAGGTAGGAATCTGGTAGGTTATCTAGCACTCAATAAATTACTGTATGGCCATTGAGCTAAAAAAAAATCAAGATGCTTACAGTGTCATGATTAGAAATTAGTCAACTAGTCAATCTACTTATTTAAAACAATATTATAAAAATGATGAGATGGCTTCTGGCATCATTTCCTGCTTCTGTAAGGGCATATTTTGGTTTGCTATTCCTATTTACAGTGACTTCAAAGAAAACTCATTATTTGCCTTCCCATACATGCTACATTTTGTTGGTTTATTTTTATGTTTGCAAGCACACTGTAAACCTGAAAAAGTAAATATATTGGGTTGATTAGATCAATGAGTTCCTAATTGTTTTAGCTTCTGAATGCTTGGGAATTTGACTTGCATTGAAACGTAAATGTATCAGTGTTTGGGGTTGAAAGAATAAATGACATGACTCTTTGCTTAGTGAATAAGATATATTTTTAATGTACTATTTTGTTATCCTGACATGTTTAAGTTGAAATTTAAATTCCTTTGGCCAGTTGGCTTGACTTTCTTGCCAGGGTCAGGGGATTGAGTAGTTGTGCCAAAGTTTTCTATTCATTCCTATTTACATGGAGTGACTGGAAGCTTTCAGAGTCAATCATTCCAATCACTCATACCTGAACAGAACCCACATGAATGTAAATCCATCTGGCATTTACCCATCCCATTTAATTTGCATATTTAGCTATATGGTTTGTATCGTTTTTTGTAGGCATAATCAAATAGTGTTTATTATTTTGTGAGTCTAGCTTAACGAGTAACATCCTCTATGAGTCAGTGAAAGAAGGAAGAGGGTATAAAGGACAATGCACAGGAATAATGCCTCGGTTTGCTGTTCATCTACAGCTTAAGCACAACATGTGTGTGCAGGCGTATGTATTAGTGAATGTCTCTTTAACTAGCTGTGTGGTATGAAGGTCAATGTGATGAGGTAGAGCACGCCAGTTTTCCTTCCCAAAGGATCTAGTTGTTCATATTGGCAGGAAGTTTTACTTACCAAAGTGGTTAGCAACTGGCAAAGTGAGCACATCCAGGTCTGAGGTATTCCTTACAGACGTTTCTTCATGGGAATTTCTTATGTTAACAAAGGTACAGTATGCAGTGTGCTTAATATTCTGTTTTATTTATCAAGGCAAAGAAACAACTGTATGAGTAAGGTCAATATACAGTAAAAATTATTTTAGGTTGAAGGTCAGTATGTTGGTCCTTGTGGTTTGTTTTTTAAATCTCTGGAGATTTTACATATTAGCAGCTATTTCCTGGAAGCAACAGGAATGATGTGAAATCCTAGAAGGATTTTCACTTTTAATTTTCCCTGTCTTCCTTTTAGGGGAGAATGGTACTCATCCTCCTAAAGTTAGTTCATTTCTTAGTTGTAAAGCTTCTATAACTTTTGAAGACTTTAATATTTTGCATGTATCAAAGAAAACACATGAATATGTTTTAAAAAGTACACACAGATCATTCATATAAAACCTAAATAAAATTAGATCAGTTGAAGTGTTCTGTTTACAAAACTTTTACTCTCTTCTCATCTGCACCAAATATAAAGCTATAGAACGTCCTTGTTTAAGCTAGCAAGTCCAGGGAATTCTCTCCTTCCTCTCCTGGATGTGATGTCTCTGCACTGTCCTACTGTTGAGGTGGGTGCTTTTCATTACTGCATTTGATTTAGAACATTATTTTTATTGAAACTACCAGGTTTTAAAACTTGTGCCTAAAGGAACATGTTTCTCCAAATAATTCACTGAATGATAAAGTTAATTTCTACTCTTCTAAAAACCAAACCAAAACACATAATTGTTGTAATCTTAGCCCAAACAAATAAACAAAAAAACCCCTGCACTAAATAGCAGTTTAAAGGTAGCAGAAATAGTTTGTTAAAAAAATAACTTTCTGTAATATAGTTGTCAACATCAAGACACACTGCACTTTGTCTTAAAGGTTTTTGATGGGACAGTGATGTATTTAGTAATTTGTGATCTTTGCGACAGCCTGGCTGTTGAAAGACCATCTCTGTGGTTATCTGGAGGAGATCAAGGTGCTTCACCTGTAGAACAAGGCCTTGTTTTGGCTCACAGCTGTCCTTCTGGAAAGGGACCGCAAGACTGAAAGAATGTTACTGCTAAAACCATCCTTTCACTTCAGTTACAAGTTTTTCTGTATGTGAAGTTTAACTGCAGAGTTATTTCTACAATAAGGCTCCTGTGTTAGCAGTTTTTAAGGCTTGCTATGTGTTCTGCTATCACTACTGTTTTCTCAGTAGGATGACAGCAGCTGTTCTTTGATTGAAACATGAAGAAAGATGTGTTGAAGTCAGATAAGCATCACTACTAAAGCAGCTTTACCTCCCAATTTGCTGGTCTTTGTAATACGGCTAGTAATAAGGGATGCTGAAATTGAGCTTTGTACTTGATTTAAATTATAATCTTACAAGATATGTGTACATCTAAGGAAATTTTTCTTCATGTATCTGCTTCTTGAGACAAAATCCACTCATGTCATTGTAAACTAAAGGCACAGAATAAGAGGACATCATCTGACCCTTGGTAGTAGTTCAGTAGGATTTTTTTCTTGTCATTCTTTATGATTATGATTTGCCTTTTTAATGACTTAACAGTCTTTTTTTTTTTTTTTAATCTGAAGTGATTTGTGGTTGGACAGCAGTAATTTCTTTTATCTTGATTTCCAAAGCTGCACTTGTAAAACCACATTCAGCAGCAGATTAAGCCTCCAATACCTTGGTTCAGTTTTCACAGTTGCTGCCAAGTAGGCCTTCTTTCACAGGCTATTTTATACTTTCTGATACTTGTAATTAATGATTACTTATAGCAAGTCTGCTTCTGTATTCTGCACAATGAAAAGTAAGCCTTACTGATGGAAAATACTAATGAAGATAAGCAACTTGAAAATTTACATGAAACTTTCTATCTCTTATTTTTTAAATGCTGTAAATTATAGAGGGTAAATACTCTGTTGGTGTAATGATTCCAAGTGCTTTGGCAGACACTGAAGATTTTCAGAATTTACATAGGGCTAAAGAAATGCTCAGATCTGGTTTCTTCTGATCTCATTTGATTTTTGGTTATATACAGTGATGAATGGCATTCTTTTAAAAACAGAGTATCAGCTCTGGTGTCTGCTTAAATCCACTGGATGCCATTTAAATTGCATTAGGAATAAATGGGTCTGGTAAGGTATATTTCCAAACAATACATGAGGTCAGAAACTAATCTCCCAGCTTTTTATTGACTTCAGAAAATATGTGTCATTGCTAAATTTTCTTGCCAGGGGATTAAACTAATAAACTTTTCAAATCATCTCTAGACTGGGTTTGACCACGATTGAAATTAATTTTCAGTTTTAGTTCAACAAACATCAAAACATTTTCAAAATAACAAAACTTCATATTCAGTTGCAGTTGAAGTAAAAAAAAAAAACAAACTTATTTTCAATAGGGTTTAGCTTGTCTCCTTGATGATCAATTTCTAATCTTTCTATTGTATTTAAAATAATAAATATATTACTTCAGTATTTTAAATTTACAATACACTCAAGTAAACAATTTCTGACATTTGTAGAAGCTGGTTTTTGAATCTTCGTGAACTACCTGATGTCTATATTGTTATAAAAATTAACTGTTGCCTGGTTTTGTACATATAGATGCCTTTGACCATTACCCCAAATATATTTTTACCTCTCAGAATCATTAACTCACACATTGTCTGTAGTCCGGGATAAATTATTCTCAGGACTAAAACTTTGAACAAGGCATATTTCTTCTTAAGATGATGATCACCCAAATCAAACTATATCTTACATGAGGCTCCTCTTATAGAATAGTATATGTACAAACTTTATACATTACATAAAACTGAATGGAAAGTTGTCGTCTTAAAAGTGTGCTCATTTTTTGCATCGGGAACCATTTAAGCAACAGGAATTTAAATATGGACTTCTTCATGGGCTTTGATCCAAATGCATATTAAATAGTGTATTTAGAAGATCTCTCAAAAATACAAATAGGAGTTAATATAATTAAAGTTTATTCAGAGATAAAAGGATTGTGCTTGACAACTAGCAGTATTTTTGTGAAAGAAATACTAATGATGAGAATTTTTAAAAAATGTATACAGATCTACCTATGTGAAGGAATTGATTAACCACACAATAGGAGAAGAATACTGCACAGAAAATTAACATGAAAAATTCACATTCCAAAAAATATTAATAAATAGGAATTTTCTTTCCCCATTTTCTCCTATCTCTGCCAGTGCTCTGTTGTTGTCTACAAGGTAGACATGACGACTCATGATACTACTACTACAACTACTAGTAACCGTAGAAGCTTGTCTTCTCTAAAGATGCTCGTTTCTACTAACATTTTAAACTAAGAGTTTTTTGTGTTGGTGTGTTAGAGCACTTTGTTTTGAGAATGTACCCATTGTGACACTTTAAAGGAACATGCCTATTTTAGCTGCTGCTATGTGACTAGCTGCCACAGAGCAAACTACAAATCTGAAGAAAGCATTCTAATCTAGGTTCTTCGTTCTGTTCCTTTCTGGTACTTACAGACCCTATTATCTTTATAGAGGATGCAGAGGCATTAGGAGGAACGAAAGAGGAAGTGAATTAGAGCTCCCCCAGTGGGAAAATCTTGAGAAAGGTTTGATGAAATACTGAGAGATCATCCTAGGAAAGCAAAGAATTTACAGTAAATTTAGAGGACATAAAGAAATTATGCTTTATTTAAAATGCTTCAAAATTTTAGTAATACTTTAGTTCATTTCTGAAAAGGTCCAGTGTCAGTTCCAACCAATTAGCCTAATTAGAACATCCCTGTTTGCAAAGAGAATTTTCAGACTTTTTTCTTTTCTTCGTTGTTTTTAAGCAGACAGACTCTGAAGTACTTTGGTGTAGCTACACTCATTGTATCCATTATCACTCTTTCTTTTCCCTTACATATTACTGAAGGTAAACCAAGACATTTTTAGTCTCCCTGGTTTTCAGGCAGTTTTTCAAAGTGGTAGTGACTAAAACAGCTCTATCAGCCTCTCAGGGAGGCCAGTTTAAGCTTTGGCAACTTGCCATAAACATGAAAATACAATTTATTTTTTTGTTTGTTTATTTATTTATTTGGGGTGGCCTGCCTAAGATGGGGCAAGAGCCCCTTTTTGTTTTCTTAAACAAAAAGAAAATTTCCCCTAGCTTGAATCTTCTTCAATAATAAATAATTATTTTTCAAATTTGTAATTTAATTAAATAATAACAATAATTAAAAGTGTTGAAAGGAGATTGCTATGTTGAGTACCCTAAATCCATTGTAAGGTAGAAAACAGGTCTCATGGTCTCTAATTACACTGTATTTATATCCCAGTGATTTACAAAAAAACAATCTTTGTGTTTTGTTTGCATATTTTAGACTAATAACCAATTCACATAATTACTGATTCTTAGCATTCAGACCCTGTTTTAAGAAATGTCTGGTTTGTTTACTATTTCTAAAGGTCAGACAGTATTAGAACTTAAAGTTGAAATTTCATTTTGAAATTCTGTGTATGTAGCTTTAACTCTACTACCCAGCTTAGGTCCATGCCTCCACTTTGTTCCTAGATGTGATGCTAATCTTGAAAGGGTCTATTTTCAAGTCCTGGTTGCATTTGTAGCTGGGTAGCATTTTCTGGTCGGACTTCAGTTCATGGGGATAAAGTAATCCATCTTAATTTCTGAAAACCGTTTGCAAAATTCCCACCTGATTTCTGAATCCAGCCCATCAACTGCATATTTGGATTGAAGCCTGGGAATCATTTTGCCCTACTGTGAATTAAAGGACTGACACCTCAGCTTGTCTCTGGTTTTTATTTTCCATGCTGTAAATAATAATGATGCTTTTTTAAAAAAAAAAAGATTCTCAGTAGCATTGATACCACATTCATTTTCTTTCCCTTATTCACCTTTTCCCTGGTCAAAAATATTTGTCTTAAAATATGAAAATAAGTCAACAGAACCAAAAAGGCATATGTTCAAGTTAGTAGGATCATCTGTGATGTTCATCTTTTAGCATAATTTTTAGGCAGTATGGTACTTCCTTTGAAACACAAATCATGGATTTTTGATGATTTAACAAAGTGCACAGTATGGAGGAGTGACTGATAAAAGACTTAGAAGCAGATGTGAGTTAGAATACAAGAAACCTTATGTATCATGGATAAGTTATTACAGGGATCCTTTGAGGAAAGTGATACACTGTTGATTTTAAAGGTTAGAAATACCATCCTGCTGTATTTTATACTTTTAGGAATTGATATAGCTGCACAGGCTGTGCAGACTGTGAACTGGTCCCTATTCTTATGGAATAAGTAACATGTCTTTAAGTATTACCCGGATCCCCATTTCCCAGGTGGCCTCAGCCATGGGTAACTGCACTGTTCTGATAGGATCAATCTTAATCAAACAGCTGGCATTTCAGTGTATTTCTTGGAGCAAGGAAAGATGCTTACTGTATTTTTTTTCATACTGCCTAAAATAATGACCACAGAAAATTCACCCTAGGTGAAGTGAACAATAATAGTTCTTTCTTTCAGCTTGTTATTAATTTCCAGCTTCTTACTGGAACAGGAATTTATGTAATTTTCAATGTTAATGCTCACAAATAGTGATTCTATTATACAGATAAGTCTTGACTATTCATAGGCTTTCTCCTTAACCACTTATTCTGTCATGCTAATTTTTGTTCTAGATTTTAAACTATTTAGAATTTAAAGCAGGACTTCCTACCTTATGGAGATGAAACTGTGTGACACTCTACAGAAACAAGTTGTCCGGAGATGTTCATCATCAGGTTGCAAAGCTGTGCTGCTTCTGATGGTGATAGTAAAACATTCAGGTATAGCTTAATACTGCTGCAAGGTATTACGTTATGTTACTTAGATATGCCTTTGGCCCAGGGCTGAAGCTGGGCCTAGCATTTGAGCTAGAGGTAGTCATAGATAGTCTTTGGGAGATTGGAGCTCCATGCTTATATACCTACAGCAGCCTAGTCCGTGAAAGGAAATCAGTGTAACATTTCCAAGTTACTTCCAGGTTACAGCAGTCCATTCCAGAGGGGACAATGCCTGCACTGTGGTGGCTAGAGGAGTCACAGAGAAGGAGAAATGTTTGAGGTTTCCTAGCCAGTTAAAAGTTGCTTCTTATATAGTTTAAGTGATGGTAAAACTACAATGAGGTTGCACACCACTCTAAAGAATGCATAAGTGTCTAACATGCATGAGCTGGAAGAGACATCCTGGTTACTGCTGTCCTGGTCTTACCTGTGAAGAATGCAAGCCAGCTACTTTTTATTCCAACGTATTTATTGCTTTACCCATTGTGAAATCATTATGATAACACTGCTTCTGACAAAAAAAGTTAGTTACTCACTGTCATATTAGTGGTATCACCATTTTCAGCTTGTTGTCAAATTACCATGACATTTTTCAGGAAGGTAGAGCTCTTTACTTTCATATCTAACTTGGGTAGTAATTTTCTTGATATTCTGCCTCACTTAAAAATCTCCATTCTATTTTTTCTGGAGTCGGTATGTTTTAATTTTTTTCCTAAACTATTCAGTCATTCAGTCACATAGCTAGTTTTATTTAACTTTTTTTGATTTTACTCAAAATGAGGTGTGGCTTGAAGTGTTTTGGTTCAAATATACATCATTTAAAGGGTGGATAGATATCTTTCTGGATGACAGATGTTACAAAGATATACTACTGTGATATGCCCTAATATTGTTTCTGAAGATGATTTATCAAGTGATTAGCAGAGCTGTCAGAATTAGCTTATATTTGTTTCCTAGTCTAGAAAGCTTTTTTAAAGCCACTGACTTGTCTCTCTTGAATTCTAAAATAGTCATCTCTACTGGTTCCTGTAGGGAGGTAGGGCAGAGACCTCTGCTTCCCAGGAGGTAGTTTTTGAAGTGTGAATGCTTTACCTCTAAAGAACAGTAATGAGAAAAATATCAGTGGAAAGTATTTTCTAAAGTAAAATTTGAAAAAATCCATTACAAAAGACATCATGAAATAATATTTTGGTGACTTTGTGCTGTAGATATATTTTTCTTGGAAATATTTGCTTTTTAGTGATTAAAGCTATGGTTGGCCATTGGATTAGTTTATGTAGAGTTCTGTTTCATATGGAACCTTAACTAGCCTGCACTTAAAATAATTTGTTAAGTTGAAATCTGGATTCCTCATTTGAAGTTTGTCTTGGAAATAGAATGTTTTCTATATTACTGTCAATAATTACTTGGACATATGATCAGTATCAAGAATGCATGAAGATGACTTATAGTTTCAGATCTGTATTTGTTGATTTAAAAGAAAAAATGACACATTAAAGAAAATTCTCAAAAATTGGAGCTCTTTGTCTTATTTTAGTAATTAAACCTTATATACTTGCTCTGGAGGAAGGATTTGAATGGAAGTAGATTTTTAGAGGCAATACTAAACAGGAATTTGTGAATAAAATTAGATGGTTTATTTTTTTAATGCTTTTTCTTGTTGGAGTTTCTATGCAAACGTGAAAATGTGAGAGAAGGGTTTTAATTGGGAATCTAAGAGAGGTTTCAGAAATTGAATTAATCTTCCTTCTAATGACACATTATAAAGGTGGTTTAATCTTACAGTGTGAGTGAGTGTTCTACTGGCAGGCTCTCATGTGATCAGATTAGACATTTTTATCGTATTGATTCATTCCCTTGGCAGAATGAAGGCTTTTACTTATTTTAGAGATGATTCCAAGTGGTTTGTCGAGATTACATCTTGCATATGAATTTTAGCTGGGATTATGTTACATGGGCATGACAGTTTTTAATAGGCATGGTTCAGGTGCTACTGCAGAAAACGAGTAGCTCAGTTTAGTGGAAAAAGCTAACATATACACATGTGTAGCAAGCAGCTCTAAGGGAAATCTGTAGATAATGTACTTGAAGAGCGCATGTGTACATAAAAGTAATATAAAAAGAATTGCTGCTGACTTACGTTCTTAGAGAATAGGCAGTTGTATATAAACCATCCTCATGTCTGGGGCACTTCATAAGCAAGTGGCAACTCAGATCGTTTTTAAAGGCATGTTCATTAATGGACAAAAGGGAGTAAATACTTTCTGAGACAAACTTGACTAATGCTCAGTAGTTCTGTGACACGTGGTCCCATTCTGACAGACTTCAGGCTTAAATAAAAATTTTACATAAAGCTTAGAAATCCGTATTTTGTGTAACTTTTCCACTGAATTTTATCTTGAATAGAGTTTTACTTAAGATGACATTCCTGCTTAAAGCAGTGCTAACTTCAAAGTTAGATCAGATTACTCAGGCCCTTGTTTGGACTGAGATACTTTTATTTTTTACTGAGACATCAGAGTATATATATGGTCAGTGAAATATATGGAAACATATAAACAGATAGTACAGAAATAAGAATAATTTATGTATATGTCTATCTGCATTTCATGCAAGCAAGGATGAAGCAGGGATGTTGTGGAGATGATCATAAACTACCAGATGTAACTGAAAGGTCTTTGCTGGCATCACAAGTTCTCTGTGAATGATCCTTCTCAGCAGGAGGACTTGGGGCTTTTATCAAGGAGACTTTAATTCATCAGCAGTCAGTCAGGAACACAGACATTAAGAGTAAAACTTATCTGCATATCTAGAGATCATTAAATTCCCTTTTTCTATATGAGATTGAACTGCTGTGAAAGAAACTTAGCACGTAACTTCCTGGTGACTCCACCAGTGCCAATACACTTTGGTATGTGAATTTATTAGAGCAGTCAGGAGAACCCAATGAATGGACCTCTTTTCTATATTTGGAAACCCCAAATCTTGTCTTCTCTGCCTTGATTCTCCCTTTAGATTACTAGTAACACTGTACTGCCCATCTATATAGTACTTCTTACTGTCTATTAAGAGCTCAGATGATAGTAACTAATTTAATGTTAGCCAGCTGTTTCCTTTGAACAGTTCACTAACATGAGGTCTTTGCATTTTACCTACATAACCAGTTCTTTAAAGGTCAAATACAAATTCACCCTGTAATGTCTTTACTGATTCAGCATAACGAAAATGGAGTGTTCCCATCGTTGCAGACTATAAATCATACAGACTGTTCTTTCTTTGGATAGATTTCAGTTGTCATTTCTTATATATAGCACTTGAAAAATTATTTCTAACCAGAAGTTGAACTTCTGTAACAAAGTGCCTATTCATTAGACACGATATTTCCTGGATATCAGAAGAGTATCTGCAATAGCCTTTTAACAAAGAAAAGATAAGAGTCCTCCTTTCCCTGTGACTGAGCCAACCCCAGCAAGGAGCAAATAGGGGAGTTCTGTAAGAGAGTTTTGTATCCTGTTGCAGGTAGTTAAGTCAATTGCTTTTCATTTGGCATTAATAAAACATTTTGTTCAACTGCAGATTAAGCCCTAGCAACAGATGTCTTTACCTAGAAATGCACCAAATATTTTAATGTTTAAATTTGTTAAATATGCTTGCAATTGAATTGGCATTAAATTTAAATATACGTTATTTTAAACACATAAATGTGAAATTGCCGGTGTTTTGCATTTTTCACTAGACAACCGTAAATACGTACAGTGAAAACTGAGTAACACAATGAGTGAAGTCAAAGTTGATGGAAATATAATCAGTTCTACATAATAGGCTATACCAATTGTAGAAAAAGGATTTGAAACTTGAACAATCCAAAAATATATAAATGAGTGACAGCCGTTGGTCTATTGTAATTTACATTCCAAAAGGTGATCTACACTTTAAAGCCTGGTTCCTCCCGTGCTCAGTAAAAACAATAGAAGTCACAATAAACTCTCTGGCTTGCCATGACAATCCCCTAACATGGAAGAGGAAAAGGCTTCTGAGATGATGCAAACTAAGAAGCACTTCATTATGACACTGAATTTTATAGGTCTTCCAAATAACAAAAAGTCTTTTAGAATAAAATGCATTTTGCAGACTTCTTTAGTCATTGATTCTTTTCTCCTAATGTGACACATAGAATCTAGTTAGATTTTAAAAGTTTAAAAAAGTCTTGAAAATTATGGTTAAATTGCTTTGCTTAGATCTGTAAAAGAGTGAGACCCACACTCAACTCATGGTATTCGGCAAGTCTGTAGGCATGGATTTTGCATCAGATTAATCTATCTGTTCTTACAAGAGAAAGGCGAAGTGTGGTTTTTTAAGTGGTTTGATTTAGGCATTGTTTGCTTATCAATGAATCTTAACCCAATGCTTACATTCAAATCATGTCTATATATTCCATGTATGAATAACTATTTTTAATGGGGAGTGTCTGAGAGGAATGTTACAGAGACAAAATTTTTTTGGGAAAAAAAAAATCACAATAGAAAAGGTCAGCAGAAAGTGGTGGGCTTCATCCATAATACACTGGTGCCAGGAGCTTGAGAAGGCAAATTCTGTTAGGCAAGTGTCAGTTGCCAAGAAGAAAAGCAGAGGATTGCATGCATATCTATTGTAACTGGCTGTGGATTGTAGTGTGTGCAAAACCATATCAAATGCATTTACAGTGCACAAAGCATGTCCTGTATCTTCTATCACACCACATATTTTTCAGTTCTTTCATTGCTATCTATTTCACTATCCCCTTCAAGCTATTTAAGGATCCTTGTCCTGGTTTCAGCTGGGATAGAGTTAATTATCTTCCTATGAGAAGAATGTTGATAACACACTGATGTTTTCAGTTGTTGCTAAGTCATGTTTAGTCTAAAGTCAAGGATTTTTCAGCTTCTCATGCCCAGCCAGCGAGAAAGCTGGAGGGGCACAAGAAGTTGGCACAGGACACAGCCAGGGCAACTGACCCAAACTGGCCAAAGGGGTATTCCATACCATGGGACATCATGTCTAGTAAATAAACTGGGGGGAGTTGGGGCAGGCCACTCGGGGACTAACTGGGTGTTGATCGGCGGGTGGTGAGCAATTACATTGTTCATCATTTGTATATTCCAATCCTTTTATTGTGACTGTTGTCATTTTATTAGTTATCATTATCATTATTAGTTTCTTATTTTCTGTTCTATTAAACCAGTCTTATCTCAACCCACGAGTTTTACTTCTTTTCCCAATTTTCTCCTCCATCCCACTAGGTTGGGGTGAGTGAGTGAGCAGCTGCATGGTGCTTAATTGCTGACTGGAGTTAAACCACGACAATCCTGTAATATTTTCAGAATAAAAATCAATCTATACCTACCTTGCAGTGCCTCTTTGTGGATGGGCTGTAGTTAAGTCTGGATAGAGTCTTTTCTGGGTTGGCTTAAATCGCATTTCTTATCCTTAAGATGTCCCTTATGCCAGTTTGTACTTCTAGATGCCATCTACATCTACCTCCGCTCAGTGTGTAAATAGGACTCTTCATTGACTCTGTGTGTAGTAACAGTGCAAAGATGTCTTAAGTGGCATAAGTGGGTTTAATCATCATATTGAGGGATAGAAGAGAAAGAACTCTCAGGTATGTGTGTTAAAATGTGGATGAAGGGAGGGTGTTCACTTACATTGTCTTTCATGTACTGCAAGATGCTGTCTGCACAAATTCTACTTCACTGCGGTTGGGTGGACAAAAATTAAACACCTCTTCCTTTTTCCCTTGTATTTTCCACTGTCTCTTCTAAAATCTGATATGTGACCCTAGTGTAATTATACTGAAGTTAATTCGGTACACTATTTCAGGTTTTGGATGTGCGAGAAAAACTGCAAATTTTAGTTAGTCTGCCATAGGTTCCTTATCATAGAATCATAGAGTGGTTTGGGCTGGAAGGGACCTCCAAAGATCTTGTCATTGTCCACTTGCCATGGGCAGGGACATTATCTCCAGTCCACCAACATCCTTCTCTTCAGTTACAACATGCTCATTTTACAAGCCCCATTTTGCATACCTGAGTTGGTGTCTGTGTGTGTGTGCCCTCCACAGTACCACATTCAATGTCAGTTCTCCCCTGAGAGGTTCCTGAGTGTCGTATTATTTCGATCTCAAATGTTTTCAGTTGCAACCCCTACACAATTATGATAAAAGTTTATGGTAAAAATCTTTTCATCCATTTTTATAGTCAGTAACTGTCAGAACATCAAACAAATCTGCATATACCATGGTACTCATGTTTCCTTAGAGCACTCTTCCTTTAGATCTAGGGAACCATATTAATTCATGCACCTGTGATGTGCTGACCCTAACTCAACTGGGCTATCACTAGCACCAAGCTAAAATATCTGCGTCCTGGAAGTTGACTCTTAAAGTCAAGGCTACTGTGTCCTTTGACAGAGCTTCTTTCTATCAGGACATTCTTCAGATAGGTTGTGGGTATCCATGCAATACAGGTGTGTTTCTTTTCCATATGTATGACAGGAGTGTTCTTCCTGCTGCCTCCATGGAAGGAGTTACACTTTGTGCTTTTAGAATCTGAACATTCCCTCAATTAAATAACATTTTGGAAAGGTACAAATTACTTGGACATTGCAGTAAACAAATAAACTTGCACATTATTTCATATTATTATATCATTGTTAATTCTTACATATTATTTCATATACCCTATACATTAATTTGATTATTTTGGTACTCATATCACCTTTCATTAATTTAAGTTTACTAGTGGCATGCAGGTTAGAAAAATAAATAAATGGAATGAAGGATCGCTGCCAGGATAGGTCACATTTTAGGCCTTCCAGTCTTGATCTGTCACAATAAAAAAACCCAACAAAACACCACCCTATAATTCTGTGAAGACATTACAGTCTTTGAAGTTAACAGTGTAAATATTTATTTAAAGAATAGTTTAAAAAAACCAAACCAACTTGTCACTGACCTGGTGTGATAAATAATCAAGCTGGATTAATTTAAAAACTGTATCCAGCCATTAAGCCATAGGTTGTAAAAAGTTTACGTGAAGAATGCAAAGCCGTAATCCCAGGCACTTGCACTGTGGAGCTTACTAGCTGTAGGATCTAGCTCTTACAAAGTTTTGAATGGATTTTCTCATATACACAACTGGAAGTGCTTCAAAAGCATTAACATTAATACTTTAGTTGGGATTGAGTGTTGCATGTGCCAAAGAGTCTTCCTGTTTTCAACATTTTTCCTAACTTAATTTGGCAGTAGGAAGACATACAGGGCACACTGTATATCTGTCGCTACCCAGAAGATATGAAATTAGGGGGGAAGGAGTGGTTGGCCTTACTTTAATGTTTGCATTGTAGCTGATCTGATGAAATAAAGTATAAAACTACTGATACTAAAACAAGGACTTGCTCTGTAGAATAGAATGAGTCTGACTCGGTGTCTGCTGGGAATGTAAGTGCAAAGTGCCTGGAAGGGAATGGAATGAAATATTCTCTTTCTCCTGGAGGGCTGTTGAAATGAACCCCATCTTAGAGCAGTTAGACTAGTGTCATTCCTGAGCTTTAGAAAACCCAGCTGCATTTGTTCTTTAAAATGAAAGGGCACTGGTTTTGTATATCTCAATCCAAGTTGCACAAGCACAGAGGCTCTACTGAAAAGCGCAGTATCCTGTCCTGCTGTAGATAACCTCGCCAGTCAGAGTACTGACCATGGTTATTCTGTGCATGTATAAAGACACAGTTATGTTATATGGAGAAGTAGAGGATGATGTGCGCATTTCAATAGTTGAGGAATACATACAGTAGCATTTCAAGTCCTTCTAACGGGAATGTAACCTTTTTTTCTCTAACAATAATTGTCTACTGAGTCCTTGCATATTATAGATTATTTTTTCTCATAGTCATATTTGCTGGGGAATTTGGAAGACTGGGTGCTAGGAGTATTAATTCTTTCAAATCCTGTTTTAAAAAGCAAATTGAAGAAGACTTAACCACCCCTTTTCTCTCTACCCCCAAAGAGCGATTTATTCATTGGGAAACAAACATGTCAGTGTTCCACTGTGGACTGTATCACCACTTGATGTTTTATGTGCCTCAATTGTTGTGTTTTCAGATTGTAAGCCCCAAGGGGCAGGGACCATGTCTTCTTTTGTTTGTATAGCACTGAGCCTACTGTCAGCACTCTATAAATACGAAGTAATTATAGTGTTATGCACCCATGTATTTTGAAAGCTTGCGTCTGCTTCTGTTGAATCCAAGGAAATTTTTCTCTCTTATTTCAGGGACAAAGGATAACATACTGTATTAACTGGCTGAATTTGTTTTACATTGGGGGATCGGGGGTATTTATGTGAGGAAAATAGACTAAAAACTATTACGCATCCTTTTCAACCAAGGTGCTTTATTATATGAAGCTGTATTTTGATTATGTTAAATGAATATATAGGAGGTGTTGTGAATTAAAAATACTGTTTCAAAAGACGATAACCAGTTTTCCAAACCTAACAACTTAGCTTATTAATGTGATAGTAAAATAAGAAATGAAACTGCTACCAACTATGGAAAATTGTAATTAGAATGGAAAATTCCATCATTCTGCTCAGCAGACACAAAGGTTTTTCTGAGTGCAAGGGGTGCAGAGAATACTAGAACAAGAATGGGAAACCTGTTTTGAGCTACCATGTAATCTGAAAGGCACACAATTTTTTCAATATATGTGAAACATACTTTAATGCTGAGACCTTGTGTGCTAAGGTTCTGCCTGAAGTGAAGTTTTATGGCCAATTTATAAGGTCTTGCAAACAGGGGTTTACAGTGGAAACAGTGACTCTTACCTTAATTGTAGCAATGTCAATAGCATTGCTGTAATGAGCATCTGGCTACATTCCATCTGTTGACCACACCAATGGGTTTTGTGCATCATAAAAGAAGTGTTTCCCCTCCATATTTGATTTTCCACATGTCAACCCCTCCTACGCACTCCAGCCCTTTCAGTTTATTGGAATCCCAACATGTGAGCTGTGTGAGGGAGATGGGTGTTTGCTCCCATGGCAGAGACAGCCTAGCCCGTGCAGGCCTCGTAGCACGCTTTGTCAGCTGCGTGACTTGAACTTATCACTTCCCCCCTGCCATCTAAGTCACACTGGCTACACATGGTTGATTAGCCTGTTAGTTGCATGTGGCATATTAGGTTATGGATTTGGAGAGAGGAAGCGACACTGTGCTGTAAATGCATGAGGTCTTGCAGCAGGAGAGCATGAGATGAGGCCGAAAGAATGAATTTCGTGTTTAGCACATGAGACTTGGCAGATATAGTTACTGGCATGTGTTTGGGAGAAGCTTGTATTTGCATTTGTACAAAGGGAAAAGTTATACATTTTAAAATGTTACCAAAACCAAACTGCATACTTTTAAATGAATGCTGGGCAATTTCAGTTCTAAGTCACTTTATTGTATTTTTAATCAAAGGAAGAATTGAATATATGCACCTACTAAAGTAGCTCAAGAATTTGGAATAAAGTATCTTTTGTATGAAATACAAACAAAATCTCTTTTTGTATGAATCAAAAGTTGCCCAGATGTGCATGTAAGGTTTCACAGCAGTACATACAGCTGCTCCTGTCCTTTGAAGGTAAATCTATTACTAGATCTTTTAATGGGTGATCTAATATCTTCTGATATCAGTGGCTCTTCCATCTCCACCAAAGTGAGATGCTGTGCATATCCAAGCTGTTCAACACAACGACGAACTTACCACTTTTAACTTGTCAATGTTTGGGGCCTGGCGCACTTATTCCAGGAACAGAGACAATTAATAGTGAACTGTCTTTGTAACAGTTCTAATATACACAGCTTGTTTTTTCCTGAGCACGTAAGAAATACAGTAGAAGCGCCATACCTACTTGATGTCCTATCCTGGTCTTGGCAGCAGTCAGTCCGCACAGGTATCCAGGCTACAGTGTCAGAGTTTCTTTCATTGTGTTTCAGTTTCTCCTCCATGTCAGTCCTGTGCTGGATTTGTGGCTCCTCTCTCATGTGTGTGCACTTAAAACACCAGTCGGTGAAACATCTCTCCCTTTTTCCAATATGCACCTTTACATTTTTTTGCATATTTTGGAGATTGTCCCAAAGCTTACCTAGGTCCACTATCTAAAATACCAGCCTTGGTAATATGTTGCCCAAACACCTCCTGTTAACTTGTCTGTCAGGTTTTTGTAGGAAGCTCTCGAACCCTTTAGAAAACTTAATGCTGACATGGCTGAAGATATGTATTACAGTTGTGTTATATATGTAGTGGTTGCTATTTTTATAATATAAACATATCAGTTTTGGCCCTTTCTCTTCGTACCTGCTTGCTTTCTGTAGAGCATCTGCTATTAATGCAGGAGGAAAAATAAGGTTCCATGTTTGAGGATGAAAGCTGATCAGTAAACTTTGTCTTCGAGGTGCTCAGAAAAGTATGCAATAAATTAGAATATTTTAGGCCTGTCTTAATTTGGATTTCACAACTCCAATAAGAAATTGGCTCTCTGCTATTTAGACCAAATATTCCAGGACACACTGTCATTCCCTCTTTGGCTGCATCAGGAAGTCCAACCTGTATTGCCAGTATACTCGTTCCTCCAATAACTTCACACTTTCTCTCATGTTTTCTCCAGGTGAGGGCAAGCTATGTCCAACTATGTAAACTTACCACCTGCTACCCTTTAAATGACTAACAATTATCCTTAAAGGCTATTAACTTCTCTCTGACAAAAGAGGGGCAAGTGACCAGCCAAGCTGATACAGCTCTGATTTGAATTAGTTTTTATCTACCTCTTCATCTCACCTTTATTTGCTTCTTCATATTTTTATCCCAAGTTGTGAAAATTCTGGACAAAAGCTATTTATACTGTGAATAACCTGATGGGACTTAAGTCCTTGAATGGATAATAGGTTCAATTGTAATAGAAATCAACAATTCTGAATGTTATGAGTAGCTTGATTCTGAATTTTCACTTTCAGTAAATCATGAGATGTCACAAATCAGGAAATATGTACTTAGGGAGGCTTATTGAAAGTAATTCTATAAAATCGTAGTTCTTGGGCATTCTTTTGCAGACATTTTTTGGGGCAGGGGAAGCTTAAGCCCACAGTTTGTTAGGATTGTGACAGGTTTTGGAGAGCTGGGAAAGCTTCGTGCTCACCCTTACATCCATTGCATTCTCTTGCTCTGAAGTGGGTGATTTCCCACCTTCCTTGGAAAGTTTCAATTACCATTAATCTTGACTGCATGGGGCAAACAGGGACTTAATCTGAGTATCTCTTCCAGAAGCCTTCATTACCTGATATACTTCACTTTTTGTGAGTAGGTGTAGAAATGGTATTATTTCTAAAACTGCAAATCGCTAGGATTGATATATAGTTTTGCTGTTAAGGCTTTTTGTCTCTATCTTTCAGATAGTTTCTTTGCTTTTCTTGTTCATAGTAAGAAGATCTGTAATTTGTATGTCATAGGCACACTAAATGTTTGCTCACAACAGAAGATAAGACAGTCTTTATCTAATAAACCTTAGCAGTAGTACTTATTTTTGAAATGTCGGAGGAACACTATAATCATAGCTGTCATTATTGATATAGACAGTGGTGAATAATTCCTCTCAGTGAGGGTAGCTGCTCATGAAAAATGTGGAGACAGGAAAGGACTATTGAAACAAGAGGCTGAACTCAGTCAGTTGAGGCCCACAACTTAACTAGTGTTCTTGGCTTTGTTGCATGCACTACAACTACATACTGTGTAGTTGTAGCAGAGCTATTAACATGTAGTTTACATTACTGAGCCTGTTACTGAGTCCTGGATCATTTTGTGCCTCCTCTAGTGATGTCTCCCACAAAGTATTTGATGTGGGAAAAGCTTCCAGAATTTAGGAGTGGAAAAGATTTTTTTGCTTCAATTTGTTACTGTGCCTGCCTCATAACTGATGATAATGGCTCTGAGAATATAGGGAGCTAACCAGGCATGGTGGGAGTGCAAGTGATTGAGAACCTTAGTGCATGGAAGTGTTCCACAGACCTTACCTGATCATTTGCTTTGTAAACCAGTCTCTGATTGTTGCTTTTCCTTTCACCTTATACTTGAAAAAAAAGGTATTCCAAGCCAATGATCAAAAACAAAATATGAAAAAAGGATGAAGACTTACATCTAATGTGCATTGTATTGATTTATAAGATGTTTTGTGTGCTTAGAGAGAATTAAAAAACATAATATATTTGTGTATAGTGGCTCTCATTTTCCTTGTTTTAAGTGTGTGGCATGATACTGTATATATGAAGTTTGGATCCTTACCATAACAAACATCAGTCAAGTATTTTTGTTTGCTACTTAAAGGTCTTAGGCATAGCAGTTCAAAGTTGGGTTATTTATTTATTTGCTTATTTTCCTTGAGGTACTCAGAGAAGATAAGTATCCAAAGAATCAAAGACTTAAAAGATGCTTATTCTCATAGCCAAAGGTTTTGGAGTCTTTGAGGACAGGGTTGATATATCTGTTGGAACAATAATAAAGAAGTTTTATTTTATTAGAGCCAAAATATTTTTCAAATGTGGGTAATTAAATTGAGTCCATAAAGAAGCTAGGATATTAATATGAAGGGTGGATATTTCAACATTAGGAGATGCCAGCTTGTAAGATTCATAATTAGGAATGTGATTCAAAACTAGTGTAGCTATACCTTTAACCCACACACTGTCATAATTCAGATCATAAGCAATACATAACCAGGGCATGCCAGTGGCTTTTTTGTATTTCACTTTGTAATAAGTATTTCCAGTATATTATGAGTATTGCTATAGCTGACTATTATCTATTAATTGCAGGCAAAGTTTTAATGCATTTAATAACTTACAGTATTTCATCACATCATTTAGACATCCATACTCTTACTTCTTATTCAGTTTTATTCCTAACTCTTCAAATTGTTTCCTGATTGTATTTATCCTGGTTATTTAAAATACAGCAGTCAGAAACAAGGGAGTAAGTTGGGATTTGCTTGTATTTGAAGTAATTCTTGAAGGTTCCATTTTGTCTAACTTAGTTGCATAAGAAAAAAGTAATTATGATTCTTGTATTTCTTTAGTTTATTTTAGCTCTTCTCAGGTAAGTGTATAGGTCAAACAGTGGATAAAAGAAACAATGGGTTTGGTAGTTCCAAACTAATGTGTCTAATGTAGAAGATTCTATTTTTTTAACATTTTTATGGTAAGCAACATGCTTTCTCAGTTTTTGTCACTTTAACATTCTAGTACCTCTTTTGGCCAACATCTGCATATGGATACATGATTTAAAATATTTTTGGTAATTCCATTTTGTCAGATAACTTCTGTGATGATATGTGACAAGCTGAAGAAGCTGTCAACATCATTCAGAGCAAAGATAGTGACAATATGCTGGGGGGTAAACTCGAGAAATATCAAATAAATATCTGGATCTTGGAATGAGTCAGGGCTAGTAGAAATTATTTTAACAAAGTTAGCTTGTAAAGCATGGAGGAAAAGACAAACTGATAACAAAGGAAGCCTCATGGATATGAGGCCTCTTCCAGTGATATTTTGCAAAGTCACAGCAGGAATAGAGAAAGAGAAAGTGGAAATTAGAAATGCGACTCTTGCAGGATGCAGAAGTAAAAGAAGTCCGATGAGTGAAGAATATAAAGCAGACAAAACTAACAGGCGTGACTGTAGAAGGAAACAGGGGAAGAAGCACTTAAAAGCCACTGTCATGATATTCAGGGACTGAAAATTGCAAATAGCCACTCAGAATGACTGGAAACTTGTGATGGAACTAATTATAGCATATATTTCACACCAGAAAAAATTCACAGGACAGATGAGAGAGCAGTTTGTAACAGGGAAGACAATTAACCATCAAAAACTTGTGGTGGATTCTGTCATTCTGAAACCTTCATTTAAGATACAGTGTTCCAGCTAAACAAAAAATTCTGTATCTGTTGAAGGAATCACTTGAAGATACATCATGCACAATGTCATGGAGAGACTTCAGCTTTATCAGTTGTTTTCCCATGGCTTTAACCATGAGGGAAATGATACAATGCAAAAGACCTGGAGAAGTGTTAAGAATTTCATTATAAAGTAAAGATTTAATTTGCTCACCACTTGCACACTGCTGTCCTCCAAGATCAAGACTTTCCTCTGGAAGCTTATGCACAAACACATACTCAATATTCAGTTTTTACATACCTTTTCATACTATCTTTATTAGCAAATATAAGGGGCTTATGACTAATTCTACAATTGTGGCTAATTCTAATTTCATTTAGAAGTAGCAGGTGATTGAAAAGATTTGGAACACTGTTTAAATGACCACTGCAGTCCCTTTTTTCCTTAGAAGGTCTGAACATAAGAGGAAAACAAACTGTGTGTGTGATACAAGAGACAGAGCAGAGGAGTGAGAAGAAAACCTATTTGCTCAGTTGCAGCTTTATAGTGGGAGGTAGATAAAGCAGTGTCTGATATGCTGTGTTCTGAAAGGAAAAGAAGGAGCAGTGAAAGCCCAACCACCACATTTTGATCTGATCTCAGATACTTGCCATATAGAAGTTACCTGCACAGGCATGACAGTGGGGAAAGTCATTGAAGTGCAACCTTATTTTCTTCAGGTAGGCCTCTGTACAAATTCTGTGGCATAATTTCTATTCCAGAATTAAAAAATAGTTAAATGCATTCCTAGTCAGTAGATGTTTGTGTGATGAAAGAGCTTTTGTGCTGTAATACTTCAGTTGGTCTCTACTAGTGCTAAAGAGGTAATTATCAGTCTCACCATTTCCCGAGTTCACGACTGAGGGGGTCAAAAATACTTTTTCTGTGCTAAACTAGCTTGCAATGAAGTTGTATATCATGGTTCATTGCCCCCTGAATTTTTTTCAGGACCTGGAGAGGCTGGTTTAGTGACAAGCAGTAATGTCTCAGTGCAGATCAGCAGCAGATAATTTAGTCTGATCTTGTTTGATTTTATGGGTCTCCTAAAAACTTTGTTTCCACATACCTAGCAGCTTAACGGACAGACATATGATTTCAAGCTGCTAAACTTCAAGGACTGTTGTAGAAGGGGCAAGAATGCATGGTGGAGGAAAAAAGGGTGGAATTAATGCTGGGAAAGAATTTGACTCTGGCTTATACTCAGTCGCCTTTCATTTTTAGACATGTCTACATGGAGCATTATATATTTCTGCATCTGTTTGTCGTACAAAAAAACCAGAAATGAGATGACTCAATTTTAATAAATAAAATGTTTTCAGATGTATATAGTTCTTCTTGTTCCTCTAAAAGGAAAAGAGAAAGTTCTTTACAATTCTAAATATAATTTAGTATCTACAGCTAAGGAATTCCTGAAGTTGTTATTATTTAAAAGTAATCTTTGCAGAAATAAAGGTGCACCTTTCAAATATTTAATTAATACAGAGTTTTGGTGGGATAATGTATCCTGGACTTATCTGGGGTTTCAGACTATGTTGATCTCAAGATGTAAATGAATGGATTAAAACATGGTTTGGGCTTTTTACCTTTGGAATGAAAAAAACCCAAGGCTTTTGTCATTATACTTCATAGAGTTAAAAAAAAAAAAAAAAGCACCAATGTCTTATGCTTGCACATTTTACCAGAATGGAATTCTGATGTGGAAATTAATAGGATAAAAGTTAAGGAAAATGCAGTATGCTAGCAAAGTTACCCTCCATACACCATCATCCTTGGGAACCAACAATTTTTAATTTTATGTGAGGCATTAATTTCATGAGGTTGAACTTTCATAGCATTCCCATAGAGTAAAATCTTCAGTATCTTAGCAAAAGAACAGTCATTCCTAAGAGCCCAAGGAAGGTAAAATCTGTTTGCATTCTTATGAATGATCCTTGCCCTAAAAAATAAGGCAATACACTTGCCGAGTTCAACAGACATTGTAGACAACCATTTTTTTTGTCAGCAAATAAATCTGATTTTAAAATATCTTAGATTTAATTTTATAATTATATGTTAAAACCTGACAAATACTTATATTTCAAATGGCTGTGATTGCTGTCATTTCTCCTACTTAGTTTTTTTTCTCCTCTTATAGTAAGCGTTCACAGTCAATAAAGTAAATAATAGCAGGTGACCATTATTTTAATTTTAGACAGGATTAAGTTGAATCAAATTTAATGGTGGCGTGTGTGTAGAAGGAGCCAAAATACTCTAACAGAGATCTGTCTGGTATTAACCAGGGATCACAGGGTTTCACTTTTATGTGCCTAAAAGTTTGATGTATTTATGGAGTGTAGGATAGTGGATAGTTTCCTTTTAGGTTTTTTTTACAGTTACACAAGGTATTACTGGTAGGAGCAGGTATTTCCTATATGCAGAATAGGAAATACTGCTAATACAGTTAATAACCCAGCTAACAGAAGAAAAAAAATTAAAAGGAAATGCTTTAAGGGCCCTCATGGCACACTGTGGTATTAAACACATGGCAGCTCATGGACTCAAAATAAAATCTTACAATTTGTGTGTGATGTCACTGGTCAATTATTTGACTGTGGTAGCAATACTGATAGTGGTATCACACCTATGAAAACTGGAATTTGTCCAGCTAGGTTTGAAGGTGTGATCTACAATCCATCAATGTCAGTTGAAAGTCAACCATTACCTTTTACATCTAACTATAAAAGCAAGTTTTACCTTCACTGCTGAAGCATAAGGGTGTTGTTCAAGCAGCCCATTCTTTTTACGTATTATGTTATATAGTTTGTGCATTATGTTCCACTGAGAGGCCTTTGATTGCATCTTTAATCATAATCAATATCTGGTGTTAATTACTACTAATAATGTGTCTTCTTTTTAATAAATATAAACTTGACAAAATAATTTGTAAGTAGGAACTATTATATTGCTATATTGAGAAACCGAACTATGAAGATGTTATGACCTGTTCATAAATTATTTTATATTTATCTAGTTGTATTGACCTGGTTTGTGACTAATCATACCCCTAACTTCATTCTGAACAGTAATATTTTACAAAATTTTAAAAGCAAACAATAATTCTTGATTTATTTATTAATAAGATAACTTTAAATATATTTAATCAGCTCTAAATAGCAACATTCTCTCTGGCAATACTGTAGCTTGAATATGTTATATATCCTTTTTCATTCTATTGAATATTTTTGTATACAACAATTTTTTCTTCCTGTCATGCTGGAGGGGTTTGTTTTGTCCTTAGCGAGGACCTACAAATTATATCAATATATGAACATTCATATCAATAGGTGAAAAATATATCAAGATAACAATATGTAAATGTAATTATATCTATCTATATAAAAATTGTATCAATAATTTTTTGCAAGGAACTTTTACAGTATTTATTAACTTGTTTTGCTTTTTTTTTAATAGAGTTTTTTCAGCTGTTTTAACAAATAATTATCAACCAAGATTTTCTACATCTTTTCATTTTATAATTACAGCACTTTAAAATTCCCTTTCTGGTTCTGACAACAAAAGGAAACAAATTAAATGGGTTATTGCAAGAAAGCAGTAGTATGGGTTTATTTATCTGCATTATATATTCCCAGTTTATAGACCTGCCTAGTATCCTTTCTTCCTTTAAAGGTTGTCTGACATTTCCCATAAAGAAATCCTTTCTTTTAGCTGATAATTTTAGAAAATTACTTGGGACACTTGTCAAGTAAGGTATCTGTCTCAAGAGTTTATACCCCGCACAAATGGTTCCATGTGCTTAGCTGAAGTCTCAGCTATTTCCAAGACAGAGAATATAAGAAAAAAACACCCCAACAAACTAGTAAACAATCTAAGTGGCAAATTCTTTGAAAAGATTTACTAATTCAGTTGCTTCAAGATGGTGTCCTGAGATTTAGCAGTTGGATAATATTCATTTCATGGATGTACTTTTTGTTGTCCAAGTAAATGTTTGTTAAATTTGGTTAATTTAGAAGAATCCTACTTTCCATGAGATCATTAGGTTCTAACAATTAGGATTCCATTTTCGTGATCACCTCTGGGGCTGAGGAAGATTTCCCTTATTGTCAGTTTGGGACGGCTTCTGTTGTGCCTGGTCCAGAACTAGAAGGTGAGAGGTTGTCTCTCCCCTATCTTCTGTGTCATCTGCCCAGCCATAGCTGGGATTTTTCTCAACAAGTTGATTTGAGTGGGGAGAATGACATCCAGAGAGGACTGACACGGATGAAAAACCTTGAGGCAGGAGGAAAAAGAGTTTGGGAATACATCTCAATAGGGAAAAAAAGGGTAAATCATCTGCAGATGTAAGGTAGAGCTGAGGTAGCTGTGCAAACAGGTGAGAATAATGGTTGGTGGTTCAGGAGACAAGGAGAAAAATTGGGACTGCTAAACTCTGAAGGAGGGGATTGTGAGATGGGGATTGGAGCGCATGGTGGAGGTCAGAGTACGTGAATAGGAATGACTGAATGCGGAAGATGGAGGGGAAATTGGAACTGGTTGAGCAAAACCCCTAATGGTAGTAACTGAAGAGATTCCAGAGAGATAAGGATACAAGTTGACCTAGTAGTGGATGCTGATACTCAGGTAAATGAATGCAATAATGTCATAATAAAGAATGCTCTAGAAAAGCCTGAATGAAATCAATAGTTTTGTTTTGACAGTAGTGTTTTAATAGCATTCAATTAACCAAGCTTGAAGCTAAAATGGATTAAAAATGTTGTCTAGCTGGTCACAGGTGAGGTCTTGACATCCATTCTGTGTACTGACTGGAGTCGTGGGGAAAACCAAAATATGCAGACTTAAGGACTGTATCATAAATGATATCCAATAAGGTGAAAAATTCAAGCTGAACAGATAATCTTAATTCTGGAATTTTTTACATTTTGCTTGTTTCAATTTGTAAACTGGTAATGTTGTTATGCCATAGAAGTTTTTTCTGCATGTGGAATATACATTAAGTAGATTGCATGCAAGATAGTAGACAAACTTCTGGAAAGTCATTGTGTAAATTAAAAAAAACAATTGTCGATGTGTGTTCGGGCTTTAATCACATTAAGCTAGGTGACAGAAAGAAGGATCAGCTTCTCAATATCTTTTTAATCAGTAAAATATTTGCTTATTCATCACTGCAAGAGGCTGAATATACAGCAAGAGATTTGCTAAATGACAAAAACTTTAATGTGGATTTCATTGTTTTATCTTCAGTATGTATGCCTGCATTAGTCATCTTGTAATTTTCTTAATAATTATTTTGTAATCAATTCCATTATTCTGATAAAGCACAGCTTCCTTGAGTGAGCTGCATAGCCTGACATCTTTTCCTACAAGGCCTAAATGTGTCAACAATGACAGGTAGTTCTGTCTTTTTTTTTTTAATCTGCAAGATAAAATCTTGAACTCAAAAAGCAAAGTAAATAAAATAAATAGGCTTAAAGAGACAGCTGTGTGCTTTTGTGAAGAGAAAGAGTAACAAAGGATACATCAAACAGCTGAGGATTATGTGTTTCAAATAAACCTTTGGTACATATGACAGTTTTCTGTTCAGGATTTTCTCATAAAGTTTCAAGGTAGAATAACTTAAAGGTGGAATAGTGTACTGCCAGAATATTTGACTTGTCCTGTAGGCATTTTTTTGAGGCAATGCAAGTATTTAATTCACTAAATATGTAAAATTTATTGTCGAAGGAGGCAAGTACTATGCATCAGCAGTGTTTTCAAAATAATAGTTGTCAGACTCCATGATGTGGTTTTTATTTGGCAGGATCTGGTCAGTAAGTTCGTATTTAGAGTAAACAAGAAATCAAATGAAATTCAAGAATACCATTTGGTGAATCTGGTGCAGAAGTCTGAAGTCTATAGTTACCAGGAACTACAGCCTGTGTTGCTAGAAAGTTAGAGGATGCCTGGTTATCCTGAAAACTGATGCTGATATGCTTCCCCTTGATTTGGGAAACTTTCTGTGTGCTAATTTTTTTCATGTCATCAGTGCAGCATTATGTACTAAAAAAAGGTCTATAATTGTAATACATTGCAAGCTATTTCGTAACAAATCTTAAAAGCATGTGCAGTCCTGTTCTCTAGGCAGAGCCTACCCTTCAGCTACTTTATTAGTAAAAACAGTGTTTTCCTCTTCTCATTGCTATTGACATAGGCTGTGGAGCACCTATTATTAAGATAAGACTGTGTACAACTGTCTAAATCTTACATCATTGAAGACTGCACTTGTTCTTGCCATTATATTTCTTTGCAAAGCTCTAGGCACAGATTAGGTGCTGCATAAGCAATAACTGACAGTTCACTCTGTGCACTACCACCTGGAAATATTAAGGACAGTCAGCGAGGGGGGGAAAATCAGTGATGCTGAGTTTGAATTCTGTAGTAAGAACTATGTAATGATTTTTTACTGGCCTTTTTTTTTAAATTTGTGGTTTCAAGTTTTTTTTCATTTAATTTTTAAAGTTTTCTTAAGGACTTAAACATAACGATCTGTTTAAATAAAGCACGCTTTTAGTGGAAGACTAAAAAAAAGAAAATCTAATACCACCTAAAAAAGCTTCAAAGTCAGTCTGTCAGGTTCTTTCTGGCAATGAAGCTCTTGCATTATCTTTTAATGTTGAAATCAGTTCAAGTCAGTGAAATTTCTTTAATGAACTTTAGGGCACATCTTCAAAGAAACCTGCAATTGAACCTGTGGAAAGGCCAGTGCCTTTGAACTGTGGAAAAGAAGTTTATCCTAGATTAGCTTGATCTTTTAGTTTACTCTGCCTTCTAATCTAGTAACAAAGATCTAAGCTTTAAGAATACCCCAGAACTGCATTGACAACCTAAAAGTAGTGTATTGTTATGGATAAATTCATTACTTCCCTTAGGTTTTTGCATTTTACATTTGGAAGGATAGCAAAGTTGTTTATTTTGTACTGTGACCATTGAACATTCTGTGTCTCCCTGAACACTAAATTTTCTTTATTTTTGCTACTGCCTTATAAATTGAAAATTTAACTTCATTTTTGTTTTCATTGCCCCTCTAGCATTTCACTGTACTTCCATCCAGTTCAGTCTTTCATCACCCAAATGTAGAACAATGTACCTTCAAATGCAAAAGAAATAACAAAATCTGGAACAAATTATGAAGTGATGGAAAAGGGAAATGCTGAACTGTATGGAAATAAGTATATTAATGCATAGAGTCTGATGCGCATAAGTCTGGTTTGAAGGACACTTAATTTTTATTTTGAACTTCTGCTTTTAAATTTTACTGTAATATGATATAACACTTGCTTTGGTGAGTACTTGAGGAACTTTTGGTGTTAACAGTATTCTTTTCTATAGAAATTCCTTTGGATTTCAGATGTTGTACTCTTTCCAGGTTACAATAAGAAAAACATGGAAGAGATTTTTAATAGAAAAACAACACTTGGTGGTTTGCAGCTGGCAATCACAATGCCTCTACTGCTGCTTTTATTTTATTAAATGGAACAGGTCAATTCAGTATCAGAGCTGATTGTGTTTCTTCTCTGGACAAAGTGAAAATGCAGGTCTAGGAAAAGATTAAGTGACCACTAGTTTCTTCCTTTCAATGATTCTGTGAAATGCCTTTTAATAACCATCTCATTTTGTGGAATCAAATAGGACAAGGATGGTTATTACTCAGCTGGAAAATGCCTTTTGTCTATAATTACTGACTTCTATAACTGATATTTTTTGCCTACTTTTAATTATGGATCAATAAGAAATAACACTGTGCAAAAAGTGCAGAAAACCAGCATTAAGTAGACAATTTCAGTCAAAATCAGATGAAAAAAATTGTATTTATAAAACTGGATTTTTGAAGAGGGAAGTAGAGAGGAATATAAAATGTGGTTGAAGGAACAGAGAAAAATTGAAAATTGGAATTATATGTTAATCCAGCATTAAAAAATAAATGATGCTATATTTTCCCATATTGTGTGTTATTTTGAGATTAGATGCTTGACCTATTAAAGTCAATGGGAATTTCACCACTGACTTGATTGGCACTATTTCACCCTTCATCTGTGAGAAGCAGTTTCTGCTTTTTATTATTCTTTGAAAACGGTATCCTTTCTTTTCTTCTCTCACTCCAGTTTCCTAAGGATTTATAATCTTTTGCATCAAAAGGAAAATTTTTCTTGGTATATACTGTATAGTTGAAATCAAATACCACGCAAAAAGCTAGCTGACCTAATGGGCTGATTCCAGCAGAGCAGACGTTTTGAATCTGGACTTTCTTAGTTATTGAGGGTATAGGATTTTGAATGCTTTTATCCTTTTATTGGTGAATGCACTAAAGTGCATGCAGACAGAGAATGTTAAAGTGGCAGTCAGATAAACTTGTTAAAGCAGTGGGAGTTTTTCCTTTCTTTCTACGTGACTTTATCATCACAGTGGAGTTAAAAGGCAATTAGCCCTTCAGCTCTTTTCTGGCCAGTTTATTGGCATTTTACACACAACTGTTGAATAGACAGTGCCATATTAAAAATTCCAGTGAAGCTGGCCTGGGGATAACAGACTCTAAATTTCACGTTAATGTAGGTTTCCTTGAGAGGAACTATTGCCAAAAAGCTTGAGTAAAATTATCTAAATACTGTACCTATGCTGCATGTACTCATAGTTGATGGAAAATTGTAGTAGTCTTGCTACATGCTGTGTTACATTTCCAGGGAAATATTTTTATAAAGAGTGTTTGATGAAAAAGTTTATTCCTTTAGTAATAACAGGCTACCCACTGTGTTACTTAAGGCAATGAACATAGTGAGTAGAACTAGACGTTTTCATCATAATAACAATTATACTTGCTTTGCATTTCTGTAATTTTCATCTGAGGTCATTAAAACACTTTACAAACATGGATTACTTACTTCTTTCAGTATATGAGAAGGTGGGGCAGAGATTATTATGTCAAAGTTTTGACTAAATTTAGTCTAAAATTTGTATTCTTTTTTTTTTAAGAATTGAAAAGGAAATATTGGGGGAATGGGGTGATGCCTCATTTCATTGTCAATAGAAAATCAAACAAGTCTTTTGCAGTTCTTGCACCCCAAAATGTTAAGAACCAAAAATTGATTAATTTTTCATCACTGAGGAGAATGAAATACAGATACAAAACATATAAGTTCACTAAAGGAGAGTAAATTGGAATTTTCATAGTATTTCAGTTTTAGTCTGCTCTTGCCAAAGAAAATGGGGGGGGGGGGGTTGATAGACTCGATTGAGACTGTTATTGGGTCTTAATGATGCATTCATTGCTTCTACAAGAAATCTATTTAATTAAGTTTTGTAGCTGATTCTAATTTACTGATGTTAGAACAGATAATGAGAAATCCATTGAGGTCTGTGTGATTGAAAACCAGATGGTAAAACCAAAGAGTAGATCTGATATCTTTAACCTGACCATATGCAGTACTCGAACTCCTCTAGGTTGTATGTCACCTAACTGTGAAATCAACAAAAAGGCTCTTTATAAGTCCAGCTGATTTGGGGATCAGATCCATTTCAAAATAGGAAGAAAAGCTGATAGGTTTAAAGAATCAAAAGCCCTATTTTCACTATTTTTTAGTTTGCATGGCCACTCCGGAGAGAACCCTCAGATTTTGTTCAGAGACTAAGGGATAGATTTATACTCCAGTGTGTTTTAACAATAAACAAAGCAAACCAAAATGCTTTTATTTGCTCAGGTATATAAGCTAGCAGCTTTTTCTTTCCATGCACAACACTATAACTGGAAGTGATCACCAATAACCACAGATTTATTTTAAATGGTGTGTATCTGTACTTCAGCTGTCACTGTTAAGAGCTCAAAACTCTGTTTCTGATACTGACGAGCCATCATTAAAGTTGTCTGTAACATTTGTCTTTTAACATGGCAAATATATGTTGCAAGTCAACAAAATGGCTTAGTTAAGTGGGCGTTACAGTGTAAATCAAAAGTCTGGAAGTTCGGAAGAGCCAGATTTAAAGTAGCTCATATAATTTTATTTTGGTGCCCTTTTTGTACATGTTACAGTGCTTTTCACTTATACAGCCATTTACTACCTTTTCTATAGCACCCAACTGTTGTTCCATGCTTGCTATTACTCTAAATACATTCTTGAGTTGCATATTAAATGGGACAGTGACTGTGGGAGAGACAAACAATAATGTTATTGGTCAACTCAGCCCTATCCATTCTCGTGCTACAGATTTCTTATGTGCTAACATATTGTGTAGACCAAAATAATAGGTGTTGTGTGAACTTTCATTTATTTCGGTCATGAGTGGTCTCAGATGTATATGCATAGAGCATTCACAGTACCTAAGAGCAATGAAACCACCTCCATTATGGTAGTAAAAGTATCTGGTCATAAGGATCAAAACCAGTGCTGAAGCACCAGGAGTATTTCTGAGGTTTAGGTAATTTCTAAGAGTTCTCTGGGCTGCCTAGGCAAAAGTCACTTTTTAACATCTGCAAAATGAGGAAAAGAAAATGTACAATTTTATTTTATAGAGATGTGTCAAATATAATATGTTAAATTCTATACAACTGTTTCAAAAATGAAAAGAACTATAAAAACCAAAGAACTTTACACAAGTAAGCCTAATGCATTAGAGCAAATGACCAAGACATCTGCAACAAAGACTTTTGAAACTGTGCCCAGTGTCTGTGCACCATCTTTTCCTACACAGATAATAATGCTCTTTTCATATCACAAAGATGCAGAATGCAGTTTGTTAGTGCTCTAGAGATAGCCAGATATGGTGATGAGCAGCACAGAGAACCCCAACAAGCAAATAGTAGCATAGTTTCAGGGACATGCTTAGCAAAGGCAGCATTTTAAAAACTTTGGTAGTATTCAAAGGCAACTTCACCCTGTAAGAAACATTTAGCCTGTGAACAGAATGACACTGAGATGCTAGATTGAAAAATAATGTGTGATCATTAGTTAGAAAATAACCATCATTTATAGACACCAGGGGGCAGAATTAAGATTGCAAGGACAGCTGTAAACCTGGCATTGCCAACCGTCTGAAAGGCTATTTATGTTCAAACTCAAACACACTTTTCAGTTTGAATATTTGAGTGGTATAGAATTTGTTGCAAATGATGTTCTAAATTTGTGGAAACAAAAGTGTTTAAATACAGTTGGAAGAGAAGTGAGATCGCTTGTATATTAAAAATGTGAGTTTAACTAAAACCTAATTTTAATTCATTTCAGCTAATATCCAACACCTTATTGTTTGTGGATAAATTAATCCAGATTTCTAAAGGAAAAACATCAAACAAATTCTTTCTTGAAAGTTGGAACTCTTTTTCTTAATTTCTGAACTGCAGAAAATACTGCAGATAACTGCAGCTTTTTATTTCCAACCTGACCTTCCACGTTCTGAAACTAATTTGCCATACTGCTTCTCAAAGTCTGCTCAAGGACTTCCTTTAGCAGAGTAATGTGGTTCTTATTAAGTACATCCTATAAGACCCAGGAGGATTGCATGCAAAGGAAATAAGACGGAGACACAAATGAATTTCCATCCTCCAGTCAGATATATGATATTGATGACCAGGATATATATGAAGGCTATTGAAAAGAAGACAAAGAAAAAGAATTAAAGCAAATGTCTGACAAATTGGCTGTCTTTATACGCAAAGATGACAAGCGGTCTATACAACTAAGTAGAAGAGATGTAGGCATCAAGCCAAATAGTTATATAGTCAACAAGTCTCTTTGAATCACATGGTTATATGTAACCTCTCTTTTAAATAAGGCCTCACTTTAAATTACATCATCATGAAAGGCTTAAAAGCCATGAAGTTTTACATGAAAACTGATAGTTTCTCTTAGCTCCAAATGTTGTTTTTCACTGCTATGAATTTTATATTTTTATCAGAAGACTGAGATTTTCTGTTGAAGTGGAACTTCTTTAGGAGCTTCTTTCCCTAGTTTTTAAATTAGATGCACCAAACAGAAATAATTGTGAAAATAGCAGCTTTCATTTCAAAGTCTGTTTCTTCCTTAAGTTAAAGTTTTTCTGTAAGGTGACAAAATATTTTCATGTTAGGATAAGTTGATGGAAAAATGCATTGATATAGCTTGAATATACTACGGTCTCTATAATTCCTGTTGTTCTGGTTCTCGTGTGTCTTCCCTAACGTAGATAAATATAGATTTCACAGGTTTCACAGGATGGTTGATGAGGAAGATTTATACTCTTTATGTGACTCAGTGCAAGTGTAAATAAGTGAATGGACTCTGGAACTATCACTATTTTTCATTTCATTCTTCAACAACATGCAGAATTTGGATAATCGGGATTCTAATATGATTTTCCTATTAATCTGTTTTAAACCATGAAATCTGATATTTTCACCATGACTAATCCATGAAATTTGTCAACTTTGTCTGTGATTTACACAAGGTCTATTTATAAAGAGAACTTGTTTGAGACCTAAGGCATGGAATATTATTTCCCAGCATGCTTTTATGTCTTCTTACTAATAAGTATAAACAAAATGTGCTCATTGGTTATATTATTATTATTTCAAGATCAGGAGGTAAAACATGAGGAATGTTCAAGAGTATATTCCCCATAGCAGTATATATGAATCTTAAGCCATTAAGAATAAAATAACCTATCATATCAGAGTTGGTAAGAATGGTTGTGATCATAAAGTTTACCTAAAATAATTGGATAACTTGCTTGTAGATTAAAAACATATGTGATACTTGTATGTCTTTATGCTGTAGGCTTTAGAATTAATTGCTGTCAGCATAAAACAGACCAAACAAAAATAGATTTGCATCAGTTCTTTGTAATGGGGAACAAAAAAAGCTTGAATGACAGTGAGGATAATTCTGTTTTGTATTGGGGGGGGGGGGAATGGCTATACAACGTTCACATACTGGAGTGCAATTTACTATATATGGGAAAGAATAAAGATCCGTTATGTAAATGTAATAACATGTGAGTAATACCTTCAAAAGGAAAGAAAAAAGTCTCTTGTGTACAGAAAGTTAGTCTACTCCAGCTGTCCTCTCTCACTTTGTGGGGGGAAGACATTTGGGGAAAGGCCAAAACGCAGATATTCACAAAGCATCCAATTTTTAGTTCAGCATAATGTCTTAATCAGCTTTTACAGAGCTGCTCTGCTCTGTACCAAACATGCTATAAATGTGCAATACATCCATACATGTAAATAAGTCACACTCACTGTGGTGATGAGAACAAGATGACTACATATTTCAATAACTGCACAGTGCTGCAGGTAATAGAAAAGCCCCATCGTCGAGTTGTTTTTCAGCTGAGTGGGGGGCTAGAGCTAGAACTGCTGAATACTATGGCTATCTCTACATCATTGGCAATTCCTGATCGTACAGTTTTATGAAAGATCTCCAGAAATCACACACATTAACATCACAGATGGCCAGCTTGTGACAAGATCCATAGACTGGAGCCAGCTAGCAAGAACTTGGTCTTTCTCCAGAAGAAATGGCGGTAGATCTGTTTACGTGTCTATCAAATTTTCAAAATGCAGACATCATCTGTCATGTTCCCTCAGTCATGTGATGTGAAATGCCTGTTTTGTGGTCAGATGATAGGTGAACTTCTGGTTGTGCTGAGAAAGGGCTCAGGGAATACAGTCTTCAGATGTCTTCTGCAAATGTCGTGATGTTCTTACATGGTTGCCGAAGCCATGGCAGGGGACCTCTGTGCCTTTGTGCTTCTGCTTGGCTTTTTTTCTGTCCTGCTTCCTTAATCACTATAGCTCATGCTCTCAAAGGCACAACTGCCTTTTAAACTGATTTCTGAATGAAAACAGTCAACTGGATAATTAATAACTGGAGAACTAATGAGGTTTAACCAAATGCCTGTGAGTTTCCAGAAAGCATAAAGCCATCCCTGGTGAAGAAATGAATTCAAACCAGCTACTTACTATCCCTCGTATTATGATGAGTCTCAGTATCAAATAAAATTAGCAGTTGAGGAGTTTAAAAAACCTAACATGGGGGTGGGGAGAAGGATGGGGTATTTCTTCCTATAAACTGCAATTCTTCTGTAGGCCTGCTTGATAAATGATGCTGTGAGTACCAGAGTTTTTACTGGTTCCAAAAGAGATTTGATTAATTCATTGGAGCAGGGGGCAGGAAATCTATCAGAGGGTATTAAGTGCTGATCTACTGTTTGGAATGCATAAAATCTATGCTGTGAAGGGTGCTTAAGCTGGGAGACTATACCAGGAGCCACCACAGGAGAGAGGATGCTGCAGTGGATGGACCTGTGGTGTGCTCCAGTTTTCTTTAGCTCTCTACCAGGCCTCCTGCAGTTACCCCACCACTTGGAAATTATTGTCACACAATGTTCTAAAAGTCAAGGGAAAATGTGGCCTCTACTCCAGGCTGGAATCTGTTCTTGACCTAAGAATTATAATTTATTTCAAATGTAAAGTAATTAGTCCAAAAGCATATTTTGTGGAGGACAGAAAAGAATTTGGGAAAGACAGATGAATGTGTTACACATGATGTTTTGCACTTCACTAGCTAAGAAGCAATTGGATAAATTTTCTTCTGGTTGCTCATAGTGTAAGATGGAAAGTAAGTGGAATATCAGCCTTTTAAAAGATATTTTGAAAATAGTGTAAGTGAAAAACAGATGCTTAGAATGAAAGTATGATTTTATAGAATCCCATCAAAGTTAGAAATCAAAATGATCTATTGATCTTTTTTTCGTTAAGTGCATCTTACTTTGATATCTCAGTACGTCTCTTTAAAAATGCAACTGTTGCCTTCAGAATATTAAAACTTCTCTAATACTCTAATACTCCTGCTATAGTACAGAATTTATGAATAATCAATAGGGTTACATAGATTCTGTTACTTATTCTTTCTAGATATCCTAGATATTTTGAGCTAATATTTTTATGTATATCTAACCTAATATACATGGAATTGCTTAGGACAGAACTGAAGCTGTGTCAAGCTACAAAAGCTTTTGACTTTATTCATTTACTGAATCATTAAGCAAATAGTCTTGTGTTTTCTGCATTTAGGCTTTTAATAAATATTGTCTTTATGGATTCTGTTTTACATGATTAACATGACATGTTCATATAAGATAAAATGCTCTCCAGTGTAAATTAGGTCTACAGAGTAATTTACCTAAGCATTTGTTGAGAATGAAAGTTCTACAACAAGGCCTTTTCCTAATGCATACATTTATCAGCTAAAATCTTGATTGTTTTGCCTGTATTATGTCACTCACGTCTGGAAAGAACAGCATCCTGCTGTTTGTGAAGCTGATCTCCTGCTGCTATTTAGCCACTTGTAGGATTCTGTCCCAATTCCTCTAATCCACTCTGTTTCAATAGCACCATATTTGGACTCCTTCACACATTCTTTTGCTGCTCTGTTTGGGATGCTCTATGAGCTGAATTAGAATTTTAATGTTCTGTTCAAAACAGAAGGAACCTTTTTTGTTATATGAGAAAATAAGGAATAATCTCCTCTCCCTTGGACAGAGTTTCTACACGTGCACTGTACTATTTTCCTTCAAACTATTGTCCAGAAGTTAGGGGCACTATTTCAATATATCGGTTTCCTTTATATAAATCACATCCAATTTGAGGTTTAATGTTGCAATAAGGCCTGCTACCATCTTAAATTGTTTCTTTCCTGTTGTAACTCCTCATTCAGAGTTCAGTGCTCCTTGTTTCCATTACGTCAAAGGTTTACTGATTTTTTTTCGTGCTCCTTGTGCAAGTCAGGCCTAATTAAAGCAGAGAACCAAAAGGACTCCAAAAATGGTGTTAGAAATGACACCAAAACACAAAGTGCGCTGTAGATATTTTTGCCTTACTTTCAAGAAGTCAGCAAAGATTTGCATGTGTTTTGCCAGTAGCTATTTTCTGATTGCCACATAAAACAAGGTTTAGAGAAAACAACTTAAAGCTTGATTGGTATACCTAAGTGACATTATGTGTCACTTCACAGCTAAGCCTATTAACTTCGGCAGAACTATTTGCAGCTAAGATAGCAATTGAAAAAACAGGGTAGCAGACGTGGTCCTTTTTAATGTAGAGCTCCTAGGCTTATACTTGCTTTAAAATTTGTTCTTTAGTGAATGGGATTTAGTTTACTGAAAAATAAAAATGTGAATTATGATGCTAACTTTAGTCTATGAAAAGAAAGAAGTTCCTTGGACACAATATAATATTGCATGAGTCTCTGTTGTACAATTTTAATTTTTTTCAGTGCTGTATATATAGCTTACCTAAGTGTATAAAGAGAATAAAAGCATTATCCAGGTGAAATGTATTCCAGTAATTCCATGAAGTGTCTCTTACTTGTACCAAACTTCTCGCATGGGAGAATTTAGAATGCTTTTTAGAGCATGTACAATCTTTGTTTTAGCTTTAGCTTTCTGCAGTCCATAGTTCCCTCAGTGTGCTAGATTAATACTGGCAAGAGCCACTGGTGCCAGGACCTGATGAGAAACACCATCTTGTGAATGGGGTTAGAGATGCAAGTGGAACCTGGAAAAGACAACAGCTACAGCAGTTTGATAATATGTAAATTGCTATCAAGTTTTATGGCTAGGAATGGAACAGAGAAGATAATGAAGAAAAAGGGGAAAGGAAAAGATTTCAGAAAGTGAAGGTGAAACAGGGACAGAGGTGGAGAAGTATAAGAAGAAGCAAAGGAAACCATACTGAAGAAGAGAAGTGGGACAAAGAAAAAAAGTATTATATGGCCTTTCTTCCTTGCATTTGGCAAGTAATGTGTATATATTATTTGTTCACAAATGTGTTAATATTTCTAATGATAGAAACTTATAATAAAGAAAGACATTTAGAAGTTTTTATCAAGGGATTTATGTAATACAAAATGAAGAGATTTGTAAGTGATCCATCTATGCAATATCAGCTTGAAGACTTGTGGTTCTGCTGTTCCTTCTCTGTTTGTACTTTAAAATTAATTGAAAGCCTCATTGTTTTGTTTAAACTGTGAAAGCTTCCAAGGTCAATGAGTGAGGTAATTGACCTGCCTCTTGTAGGACAAAAATATGTATGTTAAATTGCATAATTAGTTTTAATTACATAATTATGGTGTTTAATGTGTGGGGGTCAAAGGTTACTATTACATTTAGAAGTCATGGCAAGAAACACAAAAATAAGCAACATAGTTTAGTTCTGTGTTTCTTTGGGTTTTAAAAAAAGGGTCCACTATGATCTATCCTTGACCTTGGATATTTGATGATTATAGAAAATAATATATTGCTGTTATACTTTTTGAAATCATAGAGACACCTTTGTAAATGTCTAAGTGACTTTACCAAAGACTTCATTTAGGTTTAGAGTACACAAAAGTTAATCAACAGTGGGAATTCAACTGACAGCAATTTAATCTGATTGGGTAAGGTAATTACATGATTACCAGGAGTGTTTATATATGGACAAGGATATTTTTATTGGAAAAAAACCTAATTGCTTTCTTACTGAGAAGAGAAAAACCAAACAAATTTGTTGTCACAGGTTAAGAGGACACACTTCATTCCTTGAGATAGCTTCTTTCCATATTTTAGCGACAAAATGAACTTATAATTCTTTGCAAATTTGCACTGGGATTATGTTATGAGTTCCTCTGTTTCTAAACTAGAAATAATGCCATCATTAACATTTGTTTAAGAAGCTCATTGCTTACACATTGATTGTGTGATAGCCTAAAGATGTCATGATGCTTGTAATTCATGATCTCTTTTACTGTGTGTAAACACTGTTGCTTAAATAAAGGTTGATTTCACCAGACGTAAACCTAAAGGTCCATTGTACTAATGGATATTTCTGGGAAGGAAGGCATTATTTGTTTTTCCATGATGGTAAAAAAAAAAAAAGCACTTTGTACAAGACAGGTAGATAAAAGATGGTGTTCCTAAATGCTGGAAGAAAAAGTCCCACTTTAGGTTCTCTGAATGGTCCTTTAGAAAATGCTCTTTCAGTCTATTGACAATGAAGGGAGTGTTGGGAGATGAATCTTCATTAACAAACATTAACCTCTGTGCATACCTCCCTGAAGTGCACTACAGAGTAGAATCCCATTTGGCTAATAAATACTGGCTAGCTCCAAAGCCTGTTTAAGTAATGGACCAAGTCTGGCCTTGGCACTTTGTATGATGGTGTCAGACACCAAAAAAAGAAATTGAGACTTATAAGAATAACTTTGTATCTCCTCAGTAACTATTGAACACATTCTACTAATGGAAATGGGATACAGTCCTCTGAAGGCTGACTTCTAATGAAAAAGTTAATGAACTAAACATTAAGTAAGAAATAAATGAATTTTTGAAATGAACTATGTAATTATGGGAAGTTCTGTGATTCATTCCATGTTATAAAAATCATTTGTTCTCCCTTTTGCTAATTTTTCCCTAAATAAGTTCTTTAGAAAATATTACAATTTTGAATTGTTTTTCTAAACCAGATGATCCAGTCACTGTTGGAGGCACATAGCCACGGCAAAATCTCATGCTGTACATTGATCACCTGTCCAACCTTTGCCTAGAGTGTGATCCCCAGTTCCTTCAAGAGATCCATCTTTACCTGTCTATAAAGAAGAAGAGGAGGAGGGAGACATCTGGGATATTCAAGTATCAAAGTTTAACACCAGAGCAGGTTGAATCTCCATTTATATTATTCTCTATATATGTTGCTAGTATTGACTTGGATATTTGGCTGAAGATTTTTTTCAGTAATTCTGTAGTGCTCTCTGAAGTTTTACCAGCGTTAAGGCATTTTTGTTTAGACTCCTCACTTACTGAAACTACACATGGATTTTTGATAGTTCTGTGGTGTGAAATTGAATCCAAAGTCATTCTGCTGTGAAGGAAGTTAGCTAATCTTGAGCATGCTTGGCAGTCTGTACCTGTCTCTTGAACACATGCTGACCACAAAGACTAAAATGGCTTGTTTAAAACTGTCCAGTGTACTGTGGTTGTACCAGTCCATATTTAGCACATGCAGCTAAATCAGGTCCCCAGCAAGGAGGATCATTTTCATTTGCTTTCTTCAGGCAAGTTAAACTTGCTTCTTACTCTTCCTCTTCCATTTCCATGAGGAGTTTGATATCCACAAAAAAGACAAGGTTTCACTTACTGTCCTAAGGACTGCCCCTTTAGGAGTCTAGCACACAGCCCACACGCAATCCTGGAATATGTCCAACTTGTTCTTTGAGCAGAATGTGAACCTCTGACCTTCTAGGCCTCCGGCAAGAGTGCTGCCTACTGAGCCACCAATACCCAGGCCATCAATAAGTTTTAAATGCCAGTTGCAGACTTCACAGAGATAATGACTTCAGTGTGTAAAGGTTTTGTTGTGGAGACTGCAGTCTCACATATGGTGTGACAGAGTAAATATGCTAAAACCATAGAGAGCTGTTGCATAACTTGCCTTGATATAACAGTTTTTGTAATATGTTTCAAGGCATGGAATATTATTTAAAGGGTCCCTGTTATGTAGGCTCAGGCCCAAAATGAAGCTATTATAAAAAGAATGTTTAGCAAAAACAGAAATATGCCCATGAAATTGTTGGAGTGGGAATTTCAGGGTAAACTTGCTTGGATTTAAACAGTCGCCTGGCATGACATTGCACTGTTGTGCCAGCGAATGAGAACCAGCAAATGAAAATACTATTAAGTGAGAATCAGAAACTGAAGCTGAGCAGAATTAAGATATTAGAAGTCTATTACTATTGTTATAACCTCTTAAAAATCTTACAACATCCTCAGAAAGATGAGATGAAAAAAATTTCTAAATTAGTAATTCAAAGCAGTATTATTGACATAGATAAATAAATGTATTTGCATTTTAATATTATTTTTAACCTGCTCTCAAGTAAGTTCTTATATTTTATATACTTATAAAGAACAAATTAATATGGCATAAGCTTTAGGTTTTTGGCACATCTCAGTTTTATTGATGTTCTCTATTTTAAATTTATCATTCAAAGCATACAAAAGTCAGGTTGATGTTTGAGAAAGTCAAACTGATGTGATGACACAAAATGTTATTTATAGACTTGGATCAAGAAGGAAAATGTAGTCAGATTCAAGCTAAGATTTACATTATGGAAAGGCTGTTAAATAAATTGCATGAACCTTCTATGGAGCAAAGACCAGGAACCCAGGACTCCTTTTTCCAGCTGAGCACCCAAATCACTAGGCTACAGACTCTTGCTCCCTCTTGTGTTCTTTCTCTGGCCCAATGAATCTTGAATTATTTTCTGTACAATGATACAGCTTCAATAGGAGAACTTTAATATATCCCTCTCCTCGTCCCAGCATCTGACGCAGCCTGTAGCCTATTGGTTAGAACATTCTGCTAAAAGACATTGCTTTGACTTCTAGACTGAAAAGGGAATTGGACCTGGGGATTTTGCTTCTGGCATGAGTAGTCCTGCTGCTAGGCTAGGGATGACTGCTGTTCATTTTAGAAAGAAATAGCACCTGAAGGATTTTGTAGGAAACCCACCTGGTTGGTGTTTATTTGGCTGGCTTTGAGAACACCTGTTGGATCAACCTCCTCAGATGATCCATGCAGGGGTGGGCTTCATTTCTAGATGCCAAGCAGGCTAGATGTAAGCTGTGCACCCAGGTGTTCAGTCCTGGCCAGGCAGGTAAACTCTGGCCGTTCACAGAGAAGCAGCTCCTTTGTCTGGCCTGTCTTACCATCAAAAAATGTATTGCCTTCAGAGAACAGACATCTCCAGGATAAGATAGAGGCCTTGAGGATCACCATTTTGGCTGGAGGTGCCTAAAGTTTCCACATGCCCTCTTTTAATTCCCGTATTTTTAGATGTGTAATTAGTTTATTTTAATTGAATAGCTCCTTTGAATGTAGAACTGAGGGATTTTATGAAGATGTTTTTGAAACAAGCTAACTGTAAAAGAATGTGTTATAATTAAACAAGATGATAGGGAGAATTTCTGGTTCAAAAGTGCATTGACAGTCACAAACCATAGACACAGTGCATATTGAAGCTCTAAAAAGTGAAATTGCTTTAAATGTGTAAATGCTTTTCAGGCATTAATGTAGAGAAGTGTGTATTACATCTGAACTCAGGAACAGTCAACTAAATTAACTGCATTGCAGTTATAAAACAAATGTTGTGTCAAAATTTATGACTTAATTCCTAGGCTATCATTTTGCTTTTTTCAATGTGTATGTTTTCATTAAGTCCTGCAGTGCAGGTCTTTATTCATGTAAATGCATTTATCTGCCTCAGTGGAATTATTCTGGTGAGTAAGTCAAATGTCTGAGATCAAATAGGATGAGTCTGGTTTTCTTTTCAATAGAAATGCTAATTTTGAAAATGACATCCGTGAATTATTTTCAGTCTGAAGAGCTACAGACAGTATAAAATTAGAACTATGGATTTCCTTAGCAGTGTTTTTATTATTGTTTATATCTGTTTAAAACACTGGAGGAATAATATTATTCATTGCACATTACTTTTCTGGCAGTAGATGTATCACCTAGTTTAGTATCCAAATGTGAACTATTGCTGCTTTGTAATATGGTAAATTGGGGGTGGAGGTGGGAATAGAAACTTATATTCGTGACAGGGTGTTGGTTTTAAAGACAAGACTTTTTCTGCCTCACTAGTGTCTATTTTGATTGCAGTGGAGCTTTTTATATAGTAGGATAGCACTCAGCAGAAGTAGGAAGGATGCAATCCGTATCCTGGTTATTGACTGAGTAGATTTATGTGCACTTTATTTGGCAGCATTTATGTTTCCACACGCAGGACTTTCACTGTCTCATAATCTGTCTAAAGAAGGGCTACCATGTGCACAAGTTAATGCCATCTCGCCTTTCACAGTGAACAGAAGTTGATAAAGATTGTAGGTCAAGATCATATTAATGATTTTGTGTGCATGGAGACCTACAAGTGTAGGGAACTGCTTAGCACAGTGTTGACTTGATTGCTCTAGAGAAGTGGGTATGTGTTTCTATGTTAAAGGGGGTACTTAGATAGCAGTGTTATGAATTTGGGATAAATAGTTAAGAAAACACTGTAATAACACACATAATGCAGAGAAGGATAGAGGGGACTGAAAGAAAACTGAATCAGAAAACTGAGTAGGAGAGCGGAGGGAACAGAAACATTTCTACAGCGGGAGAATTTTTGAAAGCTGTGAGTTGACAGCATGGTAAACTTTGGAGGTGAGTAGAGGTCTTCAAGAATGAATAAATTGTGCGTAACTGTGGATAAAATATACTACATGATTCTAGTTGATTTGAATCGGTGTAATTTGGGAAGCCTTGCATAAGGCAGTTATAATAATTAAAAGTCATGATCAATAAGCATCTTGAGAGAGTCCACTAATAGTCAAATGTAAGACAAGCTATAGAAATGAAAAACAGACTTGCAGTTCAAATCACATGAAAATTAGTATTGAATTTGGAAACAGCATTTTCAGGGTTACAGATAGGAAGGGTAAAAAGAAATCATAGTAAAGATGAGTCATATGTTAGTTACAGTTCAGATTAAAGGCCTTATCCTCCCAAATATAAAAATCAAGTGCATTATCAGTTAGCAAAAAAGAAAAAAAGTAATAGGAATGCTGTTGTGTTTTTCCTTGATCAAGTTTAAATGAAAATATTTTTCATTTTATTGTGTATTTTGATATTTTTATTTTATATGAGAGGTTTGTTGATGGATGATTAGTAGCAATGTTTCTCCACCTTAAGTCACTTGGTATCTTGAACAGGAAAAGATTGCATGGGCTGGTCTCACTGTCCCCTCTTCAGTGTTTCTACAAAGAAAAAAAGACTGTTTACAAATGTATGAAACTTACTTGCATTTGCTCTTGGAAATACTGAAGCTGCTAGGGAATTTTTCAAGTTAACAGTTTTTTGATAGAAATTGTTGCTTTATCAAACCTGAAACCTCTTTCATATCAAGGGTAGTTTAAAGAAACTTCCCTTAGGAATCTTTACTTTCAAACAGCAAATAACTAATTTATTGAAAATTGAACTGCTCAACAAGAAACCTTGAGAGAAATCTGCATTACAATACTCAGAGCGTAATAGTTAGGGCATTATCCTTTAAGACATGCGACTTTGGTTCAATTTCCTTTTCTGAATCCAGCTGAATAGAGACTTAAATCCAGCTGAATATCTAATGCATCCAAGGCAACTGTCATTACCACTGGACTATTGTCTGTAATAGGTTGGGTATCTCTGCTTTTGTGGAAATTCTGAAAGGATTTGTCCTAATACTAACAAGACCTTTCTGAAATCTTCAGAATTCTTATAGGCTAGGAAAGAACCTTTGTGCCTAGCTTTATTCATAACCTCCAGGCTCTGAAGAAATGCCTGTAATAACCATTATTTTATATATTCATACCAGGCAACATTTATTAATCTGGACTCCAAACTAAATCTCAATCTTAGACTCCATATAGAGCTGTCTTTCCATGCCTCTGGTTATTCCTGTCAGCTGTCTCAGGTTTTTCCTCTGTTTTTACTATATCCATACTTCTAACAGTTCAACCAAATCTGCCTAGAAGTAGTACTTGGGATAAATTATATGAATTTAATGGCATTTTTCAGCATAGTTTTCTATCTCTGTTTTTGCACCTTATGATTTATTATGACAAGGTGAACTCAGGGGTGATCACTGTGGAAGATGCTTCTAGTTGAAATGTGCACCTACTGAAAAAAAAAATTCCAAAACCTGTAGTAAGTAATTTGATTGTGGTTGGGACGTTGTTTTGGAATATGCAGTCGATGATGGATTCCAAGAAACTACAGGAATCAGGATTGTTTTGTGCCCTGTCAGTGGGTAGGTATTCTGAGATTACCAAAAGGGATCAGTTACCTTGGTAATGTGTCCACCAATATTTATTGTGTCTGTTTCTTTACACAGGCTAACAAACATTCATCATGTGGGAATGTTGGTCATGATCAACTTGAGCTGAATTTAAATTGATGACCTAAAGGTTAAAGTCTTTGTATCCCATTACCTCTCCCTTGGGCTGTCCAGTCCCACTTCAACTTGATTTAACACCATTTTTAGTTTATCGGTGTCTTTGGAGGAAGAGCAGTCTTTAGAAGTGTTGATCTGACAAATACCATTGATATCTTGTTAAATCAAAAAAAAAAAAAAGAAAAATAATTCAGTATGACTTTTGCAGCTTGTCAATACTTGATGAAGAAGGTTCTGAACAAGTATTCAGATGCTGGACTAATAACTTAACCAGCCTGTTAGGTAGCTTTAATCCAGTCATATGGAAACATAATGCAGTGTAGCAGCCCCGTGAAACATGAAACTATGAGAACAGCTGAATAAATTTAAACACATTTTTGAACATTCTAACCTTTGTCATAAAAATCTGATAATATAGAAGAAAAGCTAATAACACTTTCTTTTGGTTTTGTTATTCTGTACAGTAGTTGAGAAGACTTAACATTTCTTGTGGTTGCTGACTTTAAAGAAGTAGTGACAATTTCTGCTTTTTGCCCCATATGAAGCCTATTCTTTCTCACTCATTAAGGAATGAATCTGGTTTCTGTTTTATTCAATATTGTATATACATCTCACTCATAAATATTTAAACTAAGTAAATATAGAATCTTAAACATGGAATATGATTTCATTCTAAACTGGTGGCTGTGGGGAAAGGTAACAATGTTTTATTCAAATACCAGTGGTCCCTTTCGAAGAGAAAAATAAGTGTTTTGCCTAAAAATTGCATAGGCTTGTGCTTGCTGTAGGGCAGCAAACTTTTTACCAGATTATACCTATATTGTTATATTTATATGTATAAAATTCAGACTATAAAGGATCTATAGGAAAGGGTTTGCAGATACCCACTTCAAAAACACATGGCTAGTATTCAGCCCCTATATCTGGGGCTAATTTAATTCTTCTTCTTCTTCTTCTTTCAAAGTGCCTCACTCCTGCCTACAAATGCAGAACAGATTCCCTGTATTTTCTTTCTTGAAAGTACCGTCATTTTACTCCTAACTGGGAATAGCATGAAATGGAAATACATTTATGACTCTACTTAAATAAACACCAAACAAAATAAAAGCTGGGATAATCTGAAAGATAGTTCCATAACAAATTGATGCAGAAAAATGCAGAAATGTGAAGCATATTGAAAAGTACACAACTGACATATTCTCTAGGAAGGTTTCCTTTAGCAAACTGATTTTTGGAAGCAGCACAATGTAGCATACCTAGAGTACTTAATTAATTTTGGCTTTATGGCCAGTCCAAACTGGTAATGCAAATTCATGGTTTTAATTTGATCCATGCAAGTAAAGTTCAATACAGGTCTAGGTATGCAGCAGGTCTAGATCCTGTTCTTAAGATACAGCTAAGAGAGTTGTAAAAATAAGGTTTTATTACACTTAGTACAATGAATAGTGGGCATTTGTGCTTTACAATGTTATGAGTGTGTGACTCTTCTATGTATATTCCTCACTCTTCTTCCATATATATTGTACAGTCTGAAATGCTGGGGGATACTGAAGTTTACATCCTGAGGCACAGTCCTGCTGAGGCTTTCTTGAAAAAAGACAAGTTCTTTGTTATGTTTTGGAGTCTGTGGTTCAAACTGTAGCTTGTGTAGGTAGCTAATGGGTTGGACCATCCCCTTCAGTAAAGCCTGGATCCTTTTGTGGGTAATATATCACTGAAACATAAAAAAAGCTTTGATTATAAAAGGTGTCTTCTATAAACAGTTACAAATATAGCACTTCGGGTTTACAAGGCAAAATCAGACCAAACCTCAAAACAGAAATGGAAACTAGATAATATTTTACTAAGCATTACAGAAATGTAATTAACTGATCAATATGAATCTCCTTTGTTGAATTTGATGAGGTTGCAGAATTAATTTTAAAGGGGAGACAAATCCACACTTTAATTGATTTTTATGTGTAGACCAAGTACCTGAACTGCACCAGTGGTAAAGGCTGCTTTAGCTTAGTATTGCTTCTCATTTTTCTTTTTTTTTTTTTTTTTTTCTATCAAATAGAAAAAGAAGATGTGAGAGAACGTAAAATGGTTTAATCTCCATTCTTGTCAGAACAGGAGGATAGAACAGTATTTTCCACAAGATTCAGTGGCTATTGTTGACTTTTTAATGTTAAACCTATGTTGATGGAAATCAATGGCAAAAGCTTTAGTGAGTTACAAAAGATTGGGATATGTTAGTTTTGCCCTCTGTAATTAGGCATAATAAAGAGCTTTTTGGTGTAGAGTTTTTTAAATGGCTTGGTCTGGAGCTACCCTTTCAAGCTTTGCTGGTTGAAATGTTGCAGTAAGGAATCCTAAATTCAAAGATAATTTCTTAAGAGTGTGGCTTTTTTCTCCTGTGCACACTGACAGATACAGGGAGAGCAAAACCTTTCTTTGGTCTTAGATCAATACTGTAATGAAAATGAAAACACTTGTGTATGTTACCACAGCTCCCGTAGAAGCACCCTTCACACATTGGGGGTTTTTCCCCACTTTGTTTGTCGGTACTAGCCCACAAATTCAGTCTGTGTTGGCAGAGAGCCCTCAATATGGAAAATCAAGACGGAAGTGTCCTGTCATGTCTTCCCATGCTGTTATTTCCCATCTCTTCGAACTGTCCTCCTTCTGAAATTTTCCACTTAAGCTATGTGGTTACTCTAAGTACTTCCTTTTACTAAATTTGTTAAGTGAATCTAGTCCTCTGAGTGCCAAGTACCATTTTCATATAAACATAAGCCTTTTTCTCTTTGTGGACATCTTAACTCTGCTGTACAGAATGAAGTACGGTCCCTTTGTAGTTGTAACATACTTCATTAGTTTCCAGAAGACAATAACTTGCTTTATTTCCATTTTATAAGGATTAATTATACTAGAAAAAGTGCTCAAATAGCAAACAGAAAAGGAAACCAGATGTTGCAGAATTATTTAACCAGTGTTATTTGCGGACAAATATTTAAGGTATGTGATTTCAGTTTTTGGTGGAACCTTTGGAAGCTGGCTACTGAGTGAATAAAACATCTGAAGTATATATGAAAATATACTTTGCTTGATAGTACCATTCTTTTACCTAACTATTGCAGATAAATACTTTATCAGTTCCTGGCCAACAAATTTGCAAAAGTATTTGATTAGAATAGGAACAATTCCCCAAGGCATATTTTGTATAGAGTCATAATTCATAAATAAGCTTTTGTTGCATAAGGCACAATTGCACATTTCTAACAGTTTCAGTTTTCTGTGTGCTAATGAAATGGTATAGTGATAAAACTGTGCAAATTTGTTTTTCTTACAGATGCAGAATCTAAAATAATGAATGTTTAGAACAAGCAAATGAATTCATCATCTGATGCAAATATTTAAATGGGTTTCAATAAGAGCAAGCTTCACTTCTGGAAATAGTGTTTTGCAAAACAGACATACAATTTCTCTTACAGCAATGATTTGTATAGGCAGTTGAAGGCATATTTAAAAGTAGGCATGTGTTCCTAAAACTGTTTCTATCTGTTTTAACTAATTTTCATGTCATTTAGTACATGTAAGATTTGCAAGACATAGTTCTAAAGTATAGAAGCTTCCTGTTCTAGGCATTATAGTATAAACAAGAATATCAGTTTATATTGTCCCTTTCATCGTTTCTACATTCTTGACATCTCAGAAATCCCAAACCATGGTATCTCCCCAAATTTGTCTTCCACCTGTCTTCTTGAGCACCTAAAGCTTGTCTTCTGCCAACCACTCCTGTCAAAGACAATGTGCCTCACGTCTTTACTAAAAATTATCTAAATGACAAATGTTGCAATATTCCAGTTACTAATATCTCACCACTTATATGGATATGCCCCATATTCAGCTTTGGCTACCCAATTCAAGGAAGCATCTTATCCTTATTGTGCCAGATTTGCTCTTTAATATTTTTCATCCAGCATTTCAATGTCTCTTTTCTTATAGCCTCTAGTCGTTCTTCATTCTCTTATGTAGTCCTTCTGCTGTGCTCTGCTTTCCCTCTACAACCTTTTCCAGCTGCAATATTCCTTCCAGGCTTTCATCTTCATTTGACTTATTTTCAAACTAATCTCCAGCCTCTTTTCCCTTCTTTCCTCTTTCCTCATTAGTAACCTGCAGGATCTTCAAACTCTCTTCTCCCAAACTTAAACCCCCACTTTCCCAGGTTATGTCATCTATCTCCTGCCTCTTCAGCTTTTTCCTGCTGTTCTCCAGTGGCATTGAAGTTTTGTAACAGTTGTGTTACAGTAATTTTCATTGTTCTGTTCTGACCTTACAATTTCCTGTTATTGGGTCCGTGCAAGTGCTCAACCTGATGGACTTTGCACCGAGCATAGTCAGAGAAAAAGCAAGTATGTAGTTTCTGTCATCAGAGATGATAATAATCTGTTCCTCTTTCTATAATACCATTTCCTGTTTATGGGAACCCATTATTGCTGACAGTTTATTGCAAAGAGGCATCATTCTTAAATGTACATTCATCTTAAGAAGTTTGTGCATTTTTTACTATATGCAAGAATTGTTTGCTTTATGTAACTATTTCCCTTGTCTAAATGTGACTTGCAGAAAGTGATGATAAACGTTAAATGGTTCTTGTAAAACTGTTAAATTGTCAGTTTGAAAACTTAGTAAAACACTGATGTTTTCATTAGATCCCAGCACTGAGGAATGTCCGGCTTTCATCATAACAGTGTTGTTTAGTTCCATGTAAGTCTAAATACTCTGCCCTTGGGAGATATTTTACTGTCACCTGCTCCTAAATTGAAAATTATTTGTTCAGCCAAAGGGTTGTTTTGGGTTTTCTTTCAGAAAGGAACCTTTTTTTTTCTTTAACAGACATCTTTGATGTGGGACAGAATCCCTTCAACGTAAAATAAATCAAAGCCTCAAATGCTATTAAATAACCCTTTAGTTTAAATATATCCAATTCTAGATAACCAAAAACTGTTCTTTCCTGCCCTTGTTCTCTCTTTCTCTATTAAACAGATGTGTAGATTTTCAGACAAACAGTTCTATCAGCTATGTCATGAGCTCCTAGCACTTTGCTGATGAATATAAATATGTTAAGTAAACTTATTTAGAACATATTCTCAGTATAAAAATCTAAAAAAGTTTAATAACAAAGGTACAGCAAAGACAGTCAGTTAATGTCATTCAGCATAGAACAGAATAAAAAAGGTGAATGTTTCTCATCTCACCTAAACAATTAACAGAATCAATTTAACTCATAATGTCAGAAAACTCTTAAAAGTGTATAGTGCAAATACAACCTTGATTTAGTTGTGTGTAAATAAGAACTGTTGTCACATTCACCAAGCTGCATCTGGCTTATGCCTAAACAACTACTTTTTTTTTTTTTTTTAATAATGCCCTGTTTATCTTTAAGAGGCACAGAGATGTAGGGCCAAATCAGATTTTGCTTGAAAGGAACGAAGGAATGCATAAATAAATGTATTAGTACCTTGTTGAAGCACATTGTTTTGAGTTCTGTAGGGCTTTTTTAAAATAATGATTGAGAATATTAGCAAGTATGTTCTTCCAGTAGATATGGTTCTTCAGGATGAAGAAGCATGAGGCAAATGTTACAAGACTAGAAAAAAACTTTGAAAAGAACCAGATACAGAAAGGAGGAAACAGGTCTTAAATTTTTTACATTTATTTTCCTAGTCCTTGTACAACCAAGAAACCCCCAAACAAAAACAGAAAGCTCATGGAAGCCTGAGGTGTATTGCATCTCTGAAAACCTTAGAGTATACATCTCAAAACAGAAAAAGAATGTCTGCAGGTATTATTTTTTATATCTGGGAATATTCTGTCCAGGAACCTATGGAAGAACAAGAGTTGGCGTCTTACCCAAATCATTCTCGTCAGCTGACAGAAAGGTACTACACAGCACTATACATTCATGCCCTCATCGACTCCACTGAAATAAAAAGCTTCCAGGCCCTGCCTACTGAATCTAGTCTCTTGAATACATCTCTGGTATGTCATATAAGACATTACTTCTAGCACTGAATCTCCTTGGTATCTCCTGTATTTATGCATTCTGTCTCCATATCTGCTCCTTTGTGGCAGTCTCGTTCAGAGTGCCACATGTACGATATGACTATTATAATCCTAGCTTCATAGTCTGCACAGAGGAATTTCTTAAATATGTGCCCTTTACTTATAAAACACATGTGGAAATTACAGATGGATGGAGAAAAATGCTTCTGTGCTGTTCCTTTCTTTGCTTTCATCGGCATGTTTCAGAGTAATTTGGTCTCTGAGGTTTTTTTAATCTTCTGTCTTCCTATTCTGATGGTGGTATGTCCACTTAGCTAGGGAACATTTATCTTTCTAGCAACAGCCTGTAACACTTTTTCTGCTTCTTTTCTTCCCCCAAACTTTTTTCACTTCTGACACTGTATGTTCTTCATTGCCTTTGTTTTTAAAATGAGAAATTATTCTCTTGACAGCACATGCTGTCCTACTGAAACAGGGCTGTGCCTTTCCTGGTGGCCTTTGGATGCAGCACCAGACACCTAAACAATAGGTGTCTCATTCCTGATATTAGAAAAATGCCAATTAAACAGGTGGTGATTGAGGAAGACCTAATCAACAGAGGTCTCTACGTGTCTTTTAGCACACAGTATAAGGAAAAATTGTACTTAAAGGATTTTTACCATAGTCTTGATCAATTATTTGCTACAGGGCCACAGAGATGAGAAAGTTGCAAAAAAAATTGTCTACTTTATTCCAGGTTCAAAATACTGATCAAGGAATTAACAAATAAGTATAACTTGGTTTTTTTCTTTGTATATATTGAATTTATAAAATGAAGGCAAAGCAGAGGAAAATAATTAACAATACTAAAATGTGTATGACATCTATTTCTGTTAGTACTATGGACTTTGCTTACAAAAATAGCAGATCTCAAATGATTAGGTGCTAGGTTGCTTTTTACACAAACAGTTTACTCAGCCCACTTATGGACCAGGAGGTCATTGCTTTATATACTGTATGAATACATATATGTATTTATGATCCTGATAGTGTAAAAGAATGGTTTTGAGTATGTAAATAAGGTCAGTATGTTTCTATGTGTACTAAGCAAGGATGATTTGCATTTCTCTGTGTGTGTGTGTATACACACATGTTCATTTTATGCATACATACCCATAAGCAAGCTTAAACAACACTATGCGAAGAGCTGTCTAAACTTGTTTTTAAGTTGTAATCCTGTTTACAGCCTCTGGGCATTATTTTAATGTAAATAATAAATAGGGGGAAGAAAGGTCTCCACTGGAAATACTTATTTAACAACATTTTTCACACTGATTTAGTAATCTGGTATATTTATTTCCATAACGGACAGCAATGGACAGGAAATAGCTGTCATGGCTGCTACCAGTTTGATGACTGTTGGCTTGTTGAATTGTGGTTTCTAGAAGCCTAATCTGAAGCTTTCCCTGTAGCGATACTTAGATTTCCTAGTATTTAATTTCTTTCTTTCCTAGCGGGTGTTGATTGTATTTATTTACTTTTTTATTTACCTCTCTCTCTTTTTTTAAATTTTTGCTTTCTCTTATTTATGCAAGTCAGAACTTATCCTTGTATTGAGAGATTTAGTATTCCTATAGAGAACTTAAAGAGTCCATTTGCTACAGAAATACACATATAGGAATTTCTCTGATCACTGAAGCCTTGCATCTTCTAGACAAGGTTTTACTCATCATGATCTGACTATAAAATCAAGGTTTAAATGGTAGCTACAAATTAAATTTGATAATAGTGTCTAAAGAGTATGAAAAGATGTATCAGTGAATGATACGTGCATGTGAAGAGCAAAGCAACCTGCTGTTCTTCCAGACAGTTATTACTCTGGGACACTCAGGTTCTTTAAGAGCAAAGTCATGGAGGCATTTTCTATGTACCACTGTCATATTTCTAGTAATTTCTGAAGACACTAGGGAAGGCTGACATACTGATAAGTAGACTGGTCATATTGGTAGTGGAACTTACACACACTAAATATTTACATGTGCTGTAGGTCTACCAGTTTGTAAGAACATAAATATTCCTTCTTTTTTCAGTAACTGTTTTATATGGTGTCATTTTTAACAAAACTTTCAGAAATTGGTATGTATTCAGTACAGAATGTGCAGAACTGTTTTGTCAATCAGACCTAAGCCTTCTAACTTGCATAACTTACATTTAAGTAGTTAATAAAAAATGAATTCCAACAATACTCAAAAGAGGGCCTATTTTCTATGATGTTATCCTCCGCTGTATATCAGGTTCTACATGAGCCTGTAACAAGGATCCAGGGATTGCATATCTTTTAATAAAAAAAGATTAATGGAATTTCAAAGGACTCTCTAAAATAACCGTTTCATCAATCAATTAGACTCTATCAGCAATTAAAAACTTGATGTATAATTGTTACTTAATATTTATAAATGTATTTGATATAGAATATCCATGCTTGAAATGCATTTATATGTGTTTAATGTGAAGTTTATATTTAGCCTATGTGTATTTTAAGATTTGGGAGTAATACAGAGTATAGTAATCGTTTTTCCTTTCAACCAGAAAAAATTATAAATTGAAGTTGGCTGAGGCTGCCAAATTACTTAGTTACACTTAGTTAATTATTAAATCCATTCACAACATGACTTAGAAGTATATTAGTTAAAAACATCATACATAATCAATCTGTAAAATATAGTATTTGGCAGCTTGAAATTTGTGCTAAACAAGGAATGAATTATTGAAGCACTGAAACAATGCCAATCATAAAGCCATCTAAATCCTTTCCTGCTTTTGTGTCATGCACAAGAAAAGCACTTTTTATCTGTTTTCAATTTATATTCTGTATTTCTGCTCTATACCCTCAGTTTGGAAACAGAGATCTTGAAATACCTAATGGCAAATCCTAAGTTTCTTGAAGCTAACAAAATAATTTTTTAGTTCATCATAAATCAATTAGTAATGATTAATATTATCTACATACTATGAAACTAACCATTAAGAGAATATCTAAATTATAAAATACAGGAAATTAACTGATACATGGGTTGCATTCTTTCATTCTGGGTAAAAGTGCATAGCATAAATATCAAAGCTCAGTCATGTATGACTTCCAATAAGCATGCTGTCAAATACAGTAATAGCTCTGCTCTGCTATGTAAATCCAAGCTGCTGAACAGTTAGCAAACAGCTAAATTACATTCTTTTGAAAGCTTTTAACTTAGCACTACCACAGGATACGTAGTTAATAACAAAAACAGCTGCATAGACATTTTTGGATGCCATAATTAAACCGATAAATCTGCAGTGACATATATCTGTGATGAAGGGATATGGCATTAGTGGATTCTTATTCTTTAGTGATCATATGCATATCTATAGCATCTTGCTGAAGAATGAAGCTCCATGCTTAAAAGCCACTTGACATTCTTTTATGAAAGTAAAAAAGAACTATATTTTGGTTTAGTCATTTGTTAGAAAAATATTTTCAAACAGAAAAATTGCTAATTTTCCCTACCTTTTTGGTAAACTGAATAGGTTTACAGCAAGATCTGTCACCAGTGTTACTTTTATCATCACCAATCCATACAATTGCAGCACATAAAGAAACGTAGAAACTTCTTTTGGAAAAAAATTTACTGCTGTGTAGGTGACCTACTAAATCATTGTTGGAAAAAACACTGAATTCTTAGTATTATGGCTTGCATAGGAGTGTGATATCTTTTCTTTTAGCGCTCCAATTCAGCTTTCATTTGAACGGATACAAAAATCTCTGAAGGAAGAACCAGTGCCAGTATTAAATATTCTTTGCATTCCAGATCATATTCAGATGTCAGCTGTCTATTTCCCAGTCCCTATGCAACTGAGAATGAATGGATGCAAACTACACACTGTTTTCCCCTCCTCCCGATAATGTGTGTTAGTTTGTCTGGCTTTAGGTTTGGAAATTTTGGGGGGTGGTTAGGAGGGCAGAGAGGGTTGTGTGCAGTATATGCAAGTTTCAGTTCCTCCTGAACACTTCAAAATCACTTTCCTTTAGGAGTATTGAACTGCTGCCTGCAGATCAGAGGGTCAAGTTCAAATCCTGTGTCCTGGAAGCTATCCAGCTTCCTCACAGAGACTCATAAATTCAAGAAGTCTGTTCTGATTTTGAGACCAGTTGGGAATTGCAGTAGCAAATAAGAGCTTGGACGAGTTCATGGGGAAATAAGGTATGCAAAGAACAAATACAAATTAATTTGAGATTAACTTAGTTACTGTTTACCAAAAGCCAATGGAAATGTTCCTTACTTACTTAGGATTGTCCACAACGATGATGACTTTTTCACAGTAAGGATGACTGCTTTTCCTAAGGGATTCAACCAATGTTCATATCTGGCTATTTTTTTAGGAGTTTCTCCTGTTATGAAGATAATTAGAAATTAATTGTGATATAGTAACAACTGTAGTAAGTTACTATAGAAGTGTTAACAAAACTTTATTTTAGCAGGTGCTTATATCCAGATCATGGACCATACTGATAGTTCTTTTCCTAATTGATGTATAAATCGGATGGATAGACATGGGCTTTCATTTTAACATTTCCCTGTTCTTTAATGGTAAATCAGTGATGCTTTTCAAGAGGTTTTTTGAGCACTGCATTTTGAGAGAGAATTGCTTTCAGTCCATGTATTGTCTATGTTCCCTGTTGTCATGGATCAGTATGGTCCATATTTGACAAATCTTCCTTGGTGGTCATTACAAACTATGTTCGCTTTTCCCTTGTTATGATATGTAACAAATTAAAAGAGTAAATGCCTCGGGCTAGATCGAAATCTGTAATAAGTCTTCATACATGGATAAATGCTGTGATCATGGTTCAGAAAGCCTGTGGAAATTTTGGCCTGAAGTATTTTGGAAAATATTTCCAAAATCTGCTGAGCTCTTTTCTTCATCCAGATTAGTGGTTTCTCTCAGAGTGCAGGTTACCTTTCTAATTTTTTTTCCAGTTCGATGCAAAAATATCGATGTATTTCAAAAGTCACTTTGCATGAAAGTAAAGCTTCTATTAATTATTTCTTTAAGCCGATAACCTACAACTAGAGATATGTGATTGCAAATACAATAGCTTCATTCTTATTTCCAAAAACATTCACCCATATAAAAGATGGCATCATGCCAGTTTCAGGAACTCTATCTAATGTGACTTGCAAATAACAGCCTCCAGGGGAGCAGGAATGCAGCGCTCCTAATCCTGGCCCAGAGTCGCTGGAAGCCAAGGCAGTAGCCTGCTCAAAGGTGTCACACTTTGGCCACTTCTCTGCTGGTGACTGCCCAGCAGGACCAGTCACTTCCCTGTGCACTGGTTCAGCTACACAGTTCTGTCTCTAAGTGTCGTCAGCATTGCTGCAAGTCTAGGATTTTGTCAGGCTGTTGCATTCGGGTAAACCAGGACAGTTGCTGCAGCTGGCTTTTGCCCATGGAGCAGGAGGAGGAAAACGCAAGTTCCAGTTCCCTTGCTAGGAACCCCTTCATGCGAGGCGGGTCTGTACAGCATGCTGTTCTCATTGGATCATGCCAGCCAAGTACAAGGTCAAGTATCCCAGGGGAATGCCAGGAAAATAACACCAGTGAAATGGTGGAAAGCAAATCATCTGGTTTGCCTGTACTTCTGAGAGATTGCTTTGTAAGCAGTGTGACATCTTGCTGTGGGTGTTAAAATACTTGTGACATTCTGTAAGTGAAGAGTTATATATGGGTAACACCACGATGAAAACCTTGTATCTAAGCCCTGCCCTCTGACTGCATATGTAAGTGCCTGTGTGTGTGTGTGGCTTTCAAACTCTTGCAGAAAAGTGGCAGGGCACACGGATAAGAGAGGGGTCTGCTTCCTTTTTTTAGGATTCAGTACATGTTACTAGTTTGGGCTTTGGTGTCTTACAGTGTACAAAAATTATCTTTATATGGGGATAATTAGGAACGTTTTTGTTGAAAATTCTAAACTTGTTTCCAAAAAAATTTTTTGAAGGATGCAATCCTGTGTGCAAATTCAGGTCAGATTTCGGGAACAGATGTGCACTTTCTTTTAAGAAATGCTTTTGAAAAGTTTTAAACATTTGTTTGTTCTATATAGAAAGCAAATTAGGATGAATTCATAGACAAGCACAGCAGGTTTTCTACCACAATGTTGAAGCTTGTGTGCACAAAACACCATATACTTTTGCATTTTTTCTTTTATAATATGTGTAATTTTACTGCATGTTTGTATTAATTTACATACATTTCATATACATATGGTCTGTCATTTAATTCTCCGCTGCGTCATTATACAAGAATGCCAAAGCTGATTCTAATTGTTCAGCAAACTAAAGGAATTTAGGGAGGTTGCCCAGAAATTCAACATTACTTAAATAAAATACACATGTATTTTAAACCTTTTAACAGACACGTTCTGTGCCATATCCCCTTTACTAATATTAAAATAAGACTTATCAGCACAAGCTGCATAAGGTTGTGCTGCTGGAGCCAAATCCTGGGATCAGCATCCAGGCCACGAGCCTGCAATCAGTTACACTTATGTTGAACTTCATGCACATTTGTCATTCTTTTGAAATCAGCAGGATTATTCACCTCCATAAGACAAGTATGTGTGGAACTGATTCCATGAGCAGACCCTCCATTTTTATTGGCTTTGTTACGAATCTGAGAACAGGAAGAAGAAAATCTGCATTAGGACCACAAAATTTAGCTCATAGGGATCATATTGGAGACAAAATTTTGGTACTGAGGCTGCGGGTAGAAGGAGAAAAGGATCGTGTAGGCAACATGCACGGTCAGTGGCGGAAGGCGTGTTCTGGGGGATAAAAGAGATTATGGAGAACAAGAGAGCGGAAAGTTATTCCATTGGCTCCCTAGCTGAGCTGAACCTTTTGAGGTCCTGTGAAAAATCACAAGCACATCATGAAATGGTAGGAATGGTAGGGAAACAGTAGAATAAGTGTAGAAGGAAAGATTAGAATTGTTTTTGGTTTTTAAGTTCTTAACATCTGGATCTAGTAAATATTCTGATGCTGGAGTTTCCCAGGCTGTTTAGTTGAACCTGCAGAAGGATGGTTTTTGGCTCATCCTAAACGGTAATGTTAATATCGCTCCCTAGACACTGCTTTTTTTACATCACTCCTGGAAGTGCCGTATGCAGTTTGCAGTGTTGTGTGCAGTAGTTGTAGAAAGTTTTGCTGTCAGTGCCGATATTTAGCAACATAATTTTAAATATATGCACAAGTATGACATTAATGATCTTATTTTCTTTGGTTCTTGAGGAATTTTTGTTTGTAAATTTAGGATTGAATCTTTTAATAATAACATTCATGCCCTCCTTTCCCTGCCCAAATAAAAGACCAATAACAGCTATGAGGAGATTAAGACAGGCTAAATGAAATCTCATTACATTAGATGAACGTAACTGCTGCAGGTAATTAACACCTTTCATTCTGAAGAATGATTTCAAGCACTTGAGGGAATTTGGAATGATATTTTATGTTTTATTCCAACTAGTAATGTAGAAAGGAAATGAAATAAGACTAATTTTATTTTCCATTTTTACTGTCTCTAGTCTTTCTCTGTTCTTTCTCTTGTTGAAAAACTATTGTCATTTATGTCATTAAAACACAGAGTTATTGCCCCCAGACTTTCAGTGAACCACAGCTGTTGACCTTTTTTGTCAAAAGCTTTGAATACAAAGCTACATTGGGAACATTTGTAGCCTATGGACCATGACAGTACTGTAGACTTCTCTCCTGTCCTGACAGAAGAGAGTGCCAGAGGGTGTGCTCACATAGTGACTGCATTATTTTCTGGCAATTGTGGCAAAGATTTCCTTGCTTTGGGTTTTTCTGCCTCCTCTCAAGTGTACAGTCATCCTTCAAACCTATTATACCACCGTCTGAATACTGTGGCTTTGTCCCTTAAGCTACATAATCTATTGTTTAAAATGTTTACCAGTGCTGTACAGATATTAAATTAAGCATTGCAGCTTAACATGGAATGTGTGGGTACTTGAAGCTGGATTTAAAAGACATCTTCATTTCCTTGCTACGTAATCATATATTACATTGAATGGGAAAGTTAAACCTTTTCTAGTACACCAAGTGCTAATTTTCAATGAAGACATGAATATTAAAATAAATACTGAATACTGAGCATGTGAAAAACTCAAGATGTCTTTGCTTGAAATATGCCATAAACTCTTTTGTTTTTCTGGGTGATTAAATTAAGCACTTTTCAGTAGTGCACACCAGCTGCTGCATCTGTAACTAAACCAAGTACTTTCCCACAGCACGTGGTGAATATTTCATTCTTATGGAGTTTTATTTTGACAGGTAATCTTTATTCTTCTGCATATAAAGTCAAAATTCAGAGGATAAATAAAAATTAAAGGCAAAATGTGGTGTGTTTCACAGTTTCTGTGAATGTAAATAGAGCCATATTTTTATCAACAAATGCAAGGACAGGTAAAATCTATTTCTAAATACATCGTCAGCACATAGCATGAAGCCTCAAGTTTGGACCTAATTTCTTTCTTCTCTGTACAACTGACATTTCCCCAGTCTTTCTCTTATGAATGTATGAGGAAAGCAGAAAGGGTGGTAGTGGAAGGGAATTCTGCCTTTTTTTCTTAGGGTAATTTTCCCTGTGAAACTTGATCTGTCTTAATTATGTTTATGAGGTTTTGTGAACAGAGAAGGAGCAATGTGATGTGAATGCAAAACTCATACATTTTCAATACAATTCATTAGATTACCACTGCAACTTATATACAATCCCCTCCTCCTGTCCTTTCATAACTGAGCTTTCTAAGCATTACCATAATTGTAAGCTTACACTTATTCTAAATAGTCTTTTCCCTTAGAGAATAAACAGGTAAATTTATTTCTTTTGTATCCACAGTCAAGTCCGCTTAGAGGTGCAAGGAACAGAAATTGTACTCGCAGTTCAACGGGTATTTTGAAATTATACTGGCAGAAGAGAGGCTGCCTTTCAGAAAACTGTTTTCTATATGCTTCAGCCTCCCGCTTTCTATAATAGGACAATGTACTTTCAGCTGAACCATGAAGTTCTTGAATACCCTGAAAATCAAAATCAGGATTAATGCTTGAAATGTATGCACCTGTCACAAAAACCTCAACCTGTGAGCTAAATGTGACCCACAGACCTCTGGCTTCTGGTCACTCCGATCCCAGGAATCAACATCAGGCATACAGTGATGAAACAGGCATGCTGTTTGGCTCTGCTCTAGGTAAAAACCAAAGAACTATAGTAATGTCCAAAAGACTACGTAGCAGAAAGGTTGAAGAGTAGCAACAGGCATTGATGACATAGTTTAAGACCATTTCACCCAATAACCTCTTCTTCTAAATTAGCAGCAATGTTACTGGAAGACCTTAGTGTTGAAATGTCTACAGCTATTTATAATCAGAATATCTGTTTTCAAATTACACTGTTAGATTTTATACAAGAGTTCTTAGTAGTATATATAATGCATATTTTCCCCCCTTTTTGCATGCCTATGTACTTTGTAGTCTGCAATGAATTAGCCACATTATAAAAGGCATTCTGTGTTGTCATTTTTTACTGCTGTCATTACTGGTAGGCCTGTATCTCACCATAAAAGGCTGCCTGCTAGGTGCTGAATGCTCCACATGCAGACTGGAATGCTCCATAGCTGCAGGCAGCAAGTTTAGACACCTTGCTGCACAAATACTGCCTCCATTCATATTTTTGGGACTCTGAAAATTTTCTTTACTAATAACTCGTGATCGTTAGCTGCCTGGGAAAAGGATCCCAACAAACCGTGTAGTAGTTAAGAAGGTAAATGGGATCAAATTACTTAAGGGTGTGGGATAGGAAGCAGATCACTTTGGCTGAGGATGCACTTCAAAGCACAGGAATGCACGATGGTTCTTCAAGGCTGAAGAAATGTGATAGAAAGAAAGAGTAGGAGAATTACAGTAATGGCTCCTTACACTAATTCTGAGCAAAGCACTTTAAGTTGAGTCAGATCTATGGCGGTGTTTCAGTAGAACAGCTACATTGTTTCCACTCAAATCCATCTTGTTTTCCTAATTTAATACACAGCTACACAAAAGAGAGGTACAGAATTTTTCCTTTCTTTCGGTAGTTGACATGGGACATCTATTTTATTTTCATTGTAATTGCAGGGAGAACAGCACAAAAGCCATTATATCAGAGAAATAAAATGCTGATTGTATACAAGAATGTATCTCTAAATTCTTCGTAATAGGCTAGGACACAAAGGGAAGGCATATTCTGTTGTCATTATGGTGATCCTGTACTCTTTCGTTTTAGCAAACCTCCTAAAACTACAAAGTAATTATAATGTACAAAAAGCTAAAATGAGGATTTGTTATTGGAGAGCACAGCAGTGGAAATAAGTATGGATGTAGGAAAAGGTTAGAGTAGTACATTAAGTAATGCAAGAAGAAACACACAAACTGCTGAGAACTGTAATTCAAAGCTACTAGGATCTAGCAAGGGGAGGCTAAATCCAGCAAGATGCTGGTGCAGTAGTTCTGATCTGTCAGTAACATTTCTTTCATATCAGTATTTTCTGAATACATTGGTTAAGTAGTTAATGTTAATCTCTAGAAAACCAAAAACTTGGATTAATAAGAAGATCCTGTCTGATCACTTAGGTGTTTTGAAACCAAAGTTAAACACAATGGTGACCTATTCTTACTATAAATCCGCCTTCCTGCCCCCCCCATATTAAACAACCAGCCAACCAACCCTCATGAACCTACTTATTTACAGCTGTTATTTCCTTTGTAGTCTTGATAATCTGGAAGGGACAAGTGTCTTCCTGAGCTAAACTGTAAGGGAGCTAATATGCAGGGATCCTTACATCAGCACCTATTGCTAGAGGCTGCCTTCTCCCAGCCCGGTCTGTCACTCGCTTGGCATCCTTACACAAAAAATGTTTTCCCCCAACTCTTCTGACAGGGATTTTTTAAAGTGATTCTGTATGAAAACACAGAATGGCAAACCTTCCTCCTGGCTGAGATTCTTCATCACGACTCTTTCCTACGTCACAATTTTCTTCTGTTTTTCAAAAAATACAATCTTGTTTGAATACATATCCATCATCTCCTAACTGCCCACAACTGCCACTTGCTTCCTCAGATTGCTTTCTGTGAACCAAAAGTGCTTGCAAGACAGGCTTGTTCCACTGAGTATGGGAAAGTTTTGGGGACAAACACAGAAGTCCAAGAATACTGGTCAGAAAAAAAGGCTGAATTACTGACTCCTGCAAAGGTGGGGTCTCCTCTGCAGAATGGCATGTGTCAAACATGGGAGAACTTGCAGAATTGGTATGGGGACAATAGGAAAAGGTGCGATAAAAAGAGGAATTCAGAGTTTAAGTTTCTATGAATGCATGAGATAGATTTCAAACCCTGCTCTTGTTACTTAACTGCATTCAGACAGATCATTACTTTGATGTGCATTTCATCTCCCAACTCTTTTCAAGGTGATCTATATCACCTGATTAAGTAGATTTTCTGAGAAAAGGGATCTCTGTATCCAGAAAAAAAAAAAAAAAAGGCTTCTTGCTATTATTAAAATTTGTGGGGGAAAAAAAGATCACAGCATTGTTTTTGAAACACAGGGTTAAAGTTCTGAGGGCATATGTGGGAAGTTAAACACTGACAAATATCCCAACTCAGATGTACCCCTCCATCTTGCACTAACTGATGAAAAAATTTTCTCCTTTGCCTCCCAAAATTTAGCTTTATCAGGGAATTACTGTGTTGCGTTATTTTGTAACTGTGCTAATATCAGAAGAACAACAAGGCAAAAGACTTTTTAAAAATTAAGTTAGAAGAGACTGTATAGTTCAAGACAGTGGTTAATCCTTAAGGGGAAAGTGGTAATAACAAAAATAAGAAAATAAGTCTCTTTGGAAGAAATAAGAAAGAAGTAGGAACTTACTGGCAGTTTTTCTCCCCATGCAATACTCTTGGAAAACAAAATACAATAATGAAAGCCAATTAATTATTTGTCATGTCATAAACTAGATTAATAGGCTGAGATGTTTTTAAATTCTTGACATAATTGAAATCAGTATCTATATGAATTGCCAAAATAAAATACAAGGATGACAGATTCATAATATGAGCAAGAGAACATTTTTGAGCACATTAGATGCAAAAACATTGGAAACTATTCATCTGATTTAATTGTAATCTTTTGCCAAAAACATTAATGCAATACCTTTGAAGAGTAATTGGTATAAAGAATATCCTCAAAGAGGAGCATTTCCACATGCCTAGGCTTTATTTTGCCCTCATTAAACTTTATTCGGAGTTGAATATTTCCTGTCTATAGCACAAGGATTATTCTCATTCTGCAAACATCTTAACCTTTCAGTTTTATCACATTATGCTCTCTGATGCCTTTTCCAGATGCAGGTCAGTTAATGACAATCAAAGAGGATTTTTAAGCCCTTTAATGTTTTCAGGTCTGCCTTTCTCCTTTGTTTAATCAGACAGGTTGGAAGCTCATTCTGGTCAGCCTGTTCATCAGGTGAAATGGCCAAATTTATTAAGCATTAATTGCTTTCAAGCTGCATAAGAACCAATATGTACAGTACAACTGAAGTTCAACACACAACCATCAATTAAGGACTAAAGAATGATGAAAATGGAAGGAGCCTTGGGCAGGACTGTCATTTACCTTACTTTTAGTCCCAAGTTTAAAACTTTAACTGAAGGAAGCATGTAAGAAAACTGTTAGTTTATCATCATATTCATTTCTATATGACCCTGTCTTACGGTCTTTGTCTGCAACTTTGAATCGATACTTTTCCTGAGTTAAGAATTAGCTGTATCTGCATCACAATGAATCCCTGGTCATTAGCTAATCTAACTGGATAATATCAAGGACTGTTGTTTTTATTCATTTGTATCATAATCAAATCAACTGATGCCATTGTCTATGAACTGGATGTATTTCCTCAAGATCTCATGATCAACCAGATGCTTAGAAGTCAAGATGTTGTCACAAAGTGGAAGATATATTCAAAATAAAGCCTGCACTTACTATCTCTCTCTCTTCCCACCCCCTTTCTCTCCCCCAACATCCTCTTTTCCCCACCCCCATTATCTCATGAATTTTGCTTCTCACCATAAATTTGTCTGATACTGACATTTTCAAGATAGTAAGTCTAGACTTTTGGAAACTCTGGAGACTAATGAAAAAGTCATCGAGGTGGTTCTTAAGTGTCTTGGGCAGCATTCCCAGGGCACCTTTGACAATCGCTGTTACTTTAACATTTCTGCACCACGTTTAGAGGTCTTCTCCATTAACTTCTGCCTGAAGCTAACCCTATGGACAAGCAAATGTTCATGACGGGGTTTTTGTGGGTGTATGATCCAGTAGGGTGTTTCATTAACTTCTCATGGCATCTGCAGTCACAACAAGTCTTGAGGCTCTTTGCTTTTGCCATTTTTTGTGAGCTGAAAGTTCCCACTCCTGGAGAGATAATAGTGGCCACACAAAGTTTGGTGAAGGACACTGGCTATTTGGTTTTGCCTAGTATCAAGCAGTCATTTGCAGCAGGTATCATACGCTCTCTGCACATGCAATATGACCTCTGCTGTGAAAGCAACTTTACTGCTTGCCATCTGGGGCACCTTAATTGATGTGTTTGGAGACTCCCGTGCAGCCATAATAAAGACTTCAGCTGGTATTTAGCAGAACTCTCTTTGGTTTTAGTTTACCTGCTTATTTACAGCTTGTAAAGTGATGACAAAAGCTGAAGGAAGAGATCTATTTTGGTAAGACAGAAGCCCAAGGAGTACAAGAAGGGGTCAGTCTGCTAGCGGATACCTACAGATGTCTGTGCAAGCTCATTAAAAATATCTCCTTTGTTAATGTCTTTTATCACTTACTGCTAATGAGTCTGAAAGAGGTAGAGCTTTGAGGGATGTCATGTTTTTTAAAAGGAGAGTTTTGTCTGAGAGTTAGTGGTTTAGTAAGTTATGGCAGAGGTTCTGAAAGCCCGACTAGGTTCCCCTTTTTCACAAATATTGTAATGATTAGTGATGAAACAGTGTATAGAGATGAAGATCCCAAGAGGGCAATTCTGCCAGGTGTTTTTTGCGAACTAAAGAATGAATGTGCTTTTGGGGACTTGAAGAAATACTGCACACCACAGGACTATTGTCAGTGTGGCAAATGTTGTATTTCCATTAGTGAACTTGAATTGATTATATAAACAAGAAGTAATATAATAATGAATATTTACATTCATCCTGAAAACTTCTAATTCCCAATGACTGCATGTTTAGGAGTATGAAATCTGGTAATGTAAAGATATCTTATTTTAAAACCCTATCATCTTAAATGATATAACAAAATTTTCAACACTGTAATGTGCTTGCTTCTCTGCTGCTGTGACATGAGTGTCTACCATATGTTGCCTGTATTATGCATAGCAGACCTAAGTATATTTATAAAGATATTTTTGAGGTGTATTTGAGTGTCATTCTGTAGTCCAGTCACTGGTGTGCAGAGATTTTGTTTACAGAAGTTCAGAAGTGCCTGACTGCACACCAACCTGCTGGCACAACCCCCTGTATCAGCACAGCACCTCTTGACACTTAGTGAGCTGAGAGCTGTAAGCACTGTACACACTGAGAAACCCCACTGACATCAATGGCTTTTGCTCAGACATCGTGTAAAAGTAGTTTTCTGTTTGGTGGATTCTAGCTGTACTGTCCTGCCCCAAAGTTTTCTTATTTGCTGCCAGTGTGAAATGCTGCTGTACAGCAACAGGGTGTATAATTTAACCCTGTTCATCTCTTCACAACTTCTCTATCCCTTCATTGTTAAAAAACAACTCTCCCACTACATGAACAGATTTCCAGTTTCCACCCATAATTAAGCACACACAACTGCACTACTCCATCTTTTTAACGCACGAATTAAACCACTAGGTTATTCCATGAAAAAAATGGATGCCATCTCAGGTATGATTATAAACATGGCCCTACATATGTACCATCAGAAAGCATCATACATCTTACATTTATTGTTGACAAGAAAGATTTTAATGCTTTTGCAAATTAATGGCCTGATTGTCACAAAGATTAAATTGCTATAGTTCCACTAAAATCAGCATAGCCATGCTCACTTACATTTTTCCTACTGCCAGACTTGTATTTCCTCTGAGCCCAGTCAGCACTAAGAAACCTGTGCAATAGCTTTGATGCATCTATCTGTGTCTCAGTTTTCAACCAGTCTTTTTTGATACACCAGTTCCTCTTGTATATGGTATACCCATGTGTTTCTTTGACCTTTCTTGGGAGGTTGATGAATGTGTTTTTAAGCATCCGTAAGTGAATTGTAATATATGCTAAAATTATATTTTTGCAGTATTTCTGCCAAAATGAGCTACAGTGGATGGCTTGTGTCCACATTACGTTGGAATGTGCATGCTCATAAAATTTTACACCGGACATTTGACATTTTGCCAACATTCATTTGCTATCACATCACCATCATTTCCTACTTTAAACTTATTAGTACCAAGTGAGTATACAAGCATAGTTGTATGCTGCTTCGAATATTATATATTTAGAGGGGAAGGAAAGATGAAGTCAGAAAGACTGTATGAAGGTCCACTTAAACAGTATAGTAATGCTTGAAATTTATTCATCCTGCCTTAGACAACTGTATGAGATGGGTAAAAAAATCTAGAAGCAAACTTTCTGGTATTTCCAGTATCTAGATTCTAAGAGTTTGTCTCTTATTAAGTCGAGGAAAATTTTTGCCACTAACAAATCAGAGCTATTATGTCTTCATTAATATGTACATAAACTGTAGTCCAGGAAATTACAGGTCAGAGTGCCCTGTGTTGTCTGAAGAATACAATGAAAGGAGCTGTTTTCATAAAAAAAAAAAATATTTAAAACAGTATCTCTTCCTTTAAATAGAATTATAATTAGAGAATGTGAAGGAATATTGTCAAGGTAAACTATACAGCTCCTACTTTGTTATGAGTATCTTGGCCTTCTGCAGCAGAAGAGAGTACCAAAATCTGTATTGACTTTAACTTTTGGTTCAGTTGCACAATTTTATTTCATTTGTAAGGATGAATTATGAGACTGTTTACTCTCACTTTTGGCAGTAATACATTACCTACCCTGGTCTTTTCTTTTATAATGCTGTTGTATTTGGGATCATAGCACAGGTTAGGGGCTTGCAATACACAATAATTCAATTATTATTTATCTTATTTTTAAAATGTGAAAGCATTTCTACTCCAGTTGACTTTTGACTTTTTTTTTTAATATATAAACCTATATTCTGAGCCCTGTTAAGTGATGCTGTATTTAAGAGATATTATTACTATTGGACCTGATCTAGATATGCTGTGTGGGTAATCTGCCATACACCTACATGTTCATACCAGCAAAGCTCTATAGAAACACATGGGCCTGTCCCTTAAGTTGGCAGGAGGGTCAGATGGTCATTTCTAGAAATATACATCCTTGTTGGCAAGCTAACCTTTGAAGAAGATGAACTGGTAAGCCTGTAATGTGAAGGTATTCTCAATATTTTGAGATATTTTGGATAGAGAAAAATGGTGATATTTTGGAAAGAGAAAAATGGATTCTGAGAGGAAAGCATATGAAGTTAAGAGGAGAGAAAGAAGTTTCTATTAGTTAGAAATAAAAGGAAAATACAAAGGAAGAGAAATGTAAGAGGGAGTATAAGAAATATAAGACGAATAAAAGAGCAATGGATGACCCCCAAAGCTTCTGATTATTCTCAAGTTGTCCAAATTTTTGGACTTTACCTGAACCATCTAGATTTTTATACTGATTTTCTGTGTTACATCTATATGAACTCACACTATAAGAAACAGAAGTACTTGAAATAAAATGAGCAAACAAGTCTGGTCTTTATTAGCAAAAGAAAACAAAGGACTAAAGCAAAATTAATCCCCTTTGTAACCATATAAAGTTAAGCGGCACAGCGTTATGAGACAAACAGCAGAACAATTACATCTGAAGTCTGTAACAAGATTTACAGCATTATATTTTAAGGAGCTTAAGACCATATTTATGAATGTTTTGCATTTTATATGAATCTTGTGAAAAGATGCCATTTTCCAGGATTTCTCTACTTTAGGACTAAAACCTGTAGAAAAATATAACTTGCTGCACTGCAGACTGTTCAAGATTTCTTTCTGACCCCACTGTTGCTGGGCTTGGCTACTTAATTACATTTATTTTGTGCCATCTAGTCACTGTCTGCTTAAAAGATAAATGTCAGATGTTCTTTCATGAGAGAGTATGCATTTCATATGGAATGTTCTGCTGTTGACCTACCTCTGAAGATAGAAATGCTTCTTATAGTGATCTTAGGTAGTTGGAATCTTTGAGTAACAGGTATGTGAGACAGAACTGGTTGAATGCACAAACAAAGGGATTGTAAGAAAAAAAAAATGTAAAGTGCTGGTTTTAGTTCTGAAACTCATGAGACTGAGGAGAATATGATACATTCCTTGCAGGGTCTTACTTAGGCAGAAGCTTCTCCCCACACCTTGCTGCTGGAAGATGCAGACCTCACCCCTCTCTACGGGTTCTTCCTATGGTAAATAGGTTATGGACAAACTATCAAACACCATTTATTTCCACAGAGTTCCAGGTGTTCCCATTTTCCCTCTTTCTGATTTTCTTAAAAGAATCCAATAGAAGTCTGTCCAGGATTGAGAATCACGTGACTAAAAATCAGGTGTTGGTAGGGTATGGCATGAGGGAGGGTGTAACTCCTCTAAAACTCATGCAGCCTAAAGTCAACCCTAGGTGTTGACCAGGAATTATGGAAGTGCAGTGGATATCTTCTTTCTTTAGGGCCTTTTTGTAAATAAATAAAATCACCATGGGCTGTTCTGAGAATGAGACAAATTCAAGTTAGGAATACCATCTGCATTATGTGTCTTTAGTATATGGGTGGGTAACAGTAAATATTATGTAACTGTTAAGATTTGGACAAAAAACGATGCCTTGCTATCCACTTGATAGTCCCTCATCCCCTGAGGTACTGAACACTCATTTTACATAGTAATCACTCAGCCCATTATTTTAATCAAATGATTGCATCAGATAATACATTTTAGCTTGCGTAGCCTAAAACTAGTAATCCTAAGAGATTAATAAGTTTTTAAATGTAACTAGAATTAATCAAGTTTAATCAAGAGAAAGAATTCATGTGATACTATTTTTATTGACTTGTTGTCAATCACTCAAAAGAATATGCAAGGCAGAACTTACCCCAGAGTGATGTAGCATTTCAAAACTTCCCAGTTTCCAGAGGTTCTACATTCCAATTGTGATGGTGTAGAATAGAATGAAGATTCTATGTCTAGTGCATTAATTCTATGCCCATTGCATTTTAGAATAATCTACAGTTAAAAATATAAAATTATATCAAATATAATGCATGAAAATCCAAAGTTGTGACATGAATAAATTGATTTGAACTGATCCTTTAACATATTATTCATCTACAAAGAATTCCTGATAAGGTAATTCCTGGACTTCCATTTTGGAAAAAAAAAAACAATGTTCATTAGTAGAGATCCAAGACCTTTTTTTCAGACTTTTCACTTGATTTTTTTTTGCCAGAAAAAAATTTCATACCTGTCTTTGAAGTAAAGCATTGACTCTCTCTGTCTTCCAGAGATCTTCTTTAATCTTGTTCTAAACATAAAGTTAATTGTACTCTGTTTAATCTTGCTAGGAATGCAGTTTTCAAGGTCAACGGTTGTCCACTTGGAGCCATGGACAACAGAAATTAAAAAAAAATATATGTATTCGTTCACCCATTCCATCTTCCTACTCCCTAAGCAGCATTTTATGCTGTCACGCTCCTGAAGCTATTAATTTTGGATAATACCTAGCTTCCAAAAACAGATTTTCAGCGTATGCAAGACTGGAATTGAAAACATAAAATAAGGAAGTTTGTCTTCCAGTTAGGCCTGAATTTTTAGCTGGAGTGTGTTCTGAGTGACTAACTCATGTTAATTTACGGATCTACATTTCTTTGGGGTGGAACGTCACTGCAGGGAGTGAGGCCCTATAGTCTAATACTTCTAGCAATGAGTGGGCCATTATTCTACTGTAGGAGGTGCAACATACTGGTTCACCTCTGGTTTTGCTGCTGTTTTCAGTCATTGTCTTATCTGTTTAGAATGCTTTTCAGTGTGCTTGAACAGCCATTTCAAAGGCTACTTATTATAAAAATTTATGATAACTGTAGAGTTAGTTACAGATCTATTTTCCCTTTGGAATAAATATTTCTCTCCATCTCGTATCCCACTGAGGAGTGAAGATCTGGAAAGGCCCACATTAGCAGTGCGTGTATTGTGCTTTTGACTTTAAGATAAATAAAAAGCAAACAAATATGTCTTCGTCTGACAAGTTTTGTCTTGGGCACACCCACTTATCCCTCATCAGCCAAGATAAATTGCTTCAGAGGAAGGACTTCCATGTTCACAGAAGGAATGCAGAAATTCTTTCTATTTTGTACATTATTGGCGTCTTTCCTTTGTTACCGATTTCACATCCTCTTTGTGTTTTGAAGCTCTGCTTGGGAAAGGAGGTTGTAAATATTAAAGCTCTGCACAGGTTCTTAAGAATTATTTGGGATTTTTGTTTGTTTGTTTTGTCTTAAATATTTTTTGTTTCTGCTATTTTATCCACTAAGCTATGCTTCCTCATCCAAGCAGTGTATTTTTAGTAGTTGAAAAGATTGTTATCAATTGGACAGAGATTACTTCTGTCTTTCTTCTTTTCCAATTATGTCTTAATATTGCCAGCACTGAGAAACACACACTTAGAACAGATTTTGCACATATTATATGGAAGATACAGAATTTATATTTTGAAAGTACTTTAATGAATCCCCTGCCATAAACAGCAAGAGTTTTAAAGTACTGGAATGTGTGTCTTAAGTTGGACTTCATGAAGAAACCTCCAAAGACATTGTTCATAATTGCATAGGACTCTGTAATTAAAATTTTAACTTGATCAGGCTATGTCTGATACAGTTTCTACATCACTGTAGACAATGCAAATATATTTCTGGCATGGCTTAACTTAGATGAAAATTTCCATTTTCCCCTCTATAAACATTTACAGTAGTTATTGACACATACCTGAAAGGCCAAGATGTTAACTTTTAACTAGGGGCAAATATATATATATATATATATATATATATATATATACGATATATATATATATCTTAT
>JANZLQ010000037.1:9135925-9180606 GCA_026212715.1 Elanus axillaris | reverse complement strand
TTTCCTTTCCTTTCCTTTCCTTTCCTTTCCTTTCCTTTCCTTTCCTTTCCTTTCCTTTCCTTTCCTTTCCTTTTTCTTTTCTTTTTCTTTTCTTTCTTTTTTCTTTCTCTTTCTTCTTTCTTTTTTCTTTCTCTTTCTTCTTTCTTTTTTCTTTTTCTTTCTTCTTTTTAAGATTGAAAGGTATTTGTCTTGGTAATATAGCGTCATCACCTCTTTTTATGCTAATTTTATTTTCAGACGAGGCAGATCACACTGCTGGCCATTGCAATTTACTGCACACCAGCTTTGCAGAATATAAGGGACAGTATTCTTTTTAATGTGGTTAATATCTGTTATACTTGTGCATCTCCTGAAAACTGCGCTGTGTCAGAGAGTCTTTTGTAGCCAATGGTGACAGGAAGATCAACAGAGAGAGGTTGCTCCATTAACCTCTGAAGTAATGAAGTTGCATTTCAGGCAGTCAACACTCACGCTGCCAATTTATTATCATTTAAGAGGAAGTGAAACTACTTCAAGCCACTTTAGTGTCCACATTTTGATAAATACAGATTGCTAATGTTCTCATGCTAACAGTCAGCCTCGAGGGGACCTCTAATGGCATAGGATGCCGTGGCTATGTGTCTTCTTGGTCTTGCAAAGTGGTCAGTCTTCAGCACCAAGAAAACAGGCTAAACCTATTTATTTCCATACTAAATATGCAGGTGTAGTTTTGCTGATAATACCAGCTTTATCTGTCCATGTGGCAATGCTGAAAGAACATAAATAACGTGGTAACAAATTTGTGTAAACTTCCAAGGGAACTGAATTCAGATCTCCAGATTTGCTTTTATTTAATTCTGGTTTCCCAGGGGATATGCTTTTGTAAGGGGATTACTTTCCCTCTCAGAAGTGGACATAACCAAAATCTTGGGAACAGATTTAAACCTTCAATTTGTTAAAATCTTGCAGGATTGTCTGACCTTATAAGATTTTCATGACCAATAGTCAAATCCTGTGAGAACAGCTTTCTGAGGAAGCAATAACACTAGTCTCCCCCAGCTCAGCAGTAAAACAGTCTTGTAAAAGAAAACACTGCAAAACTGGCATGACCATACCCCCATTCTTCCCGAGTTCTGCTCCTAGGCATGGTCTTTGGCACATATTTTTTCCTGCTAAAGGTAGCGTAATTTACATGTCTGGCTTTCCATAAGTAGTGAAAACACTTTTTATATATAAAAGTCCAGGTGGTTTCATAGCCATATCATACATTCCTTTTCTCCCAGGGTGACATAAATAGTTATTTATTCACAGTATTTCAGAGACACAGAATCAAGGTGGTCAGTTAAGTGCAGTATGTTCCTGCTGGTGCCTTGCTGGATTTCTGATGTATTTATGCTGCAGGGTGAGTTTTGCTTACAGATGGGTCTCTGAGTGTTTGCTTCCTGGGACTAGTTTGACATAGCTCCACTGAAATAATTTGAAAGACTCTGTCTTCCGTGGGCTTTGGATAGATCCTTTTAGTGACTTTCATCTGTGAAGAGAAAGCCCTCAGTAAAGCAGAGGGACTGTTACCTGCATTTTATAAGAGGATATTGTTTATGAACCAAATACTCAGCCACAGCCTCGTGCCCATTGTGCGAGATGACTGTTTTCAAGCTTCTTCTGTCAATAGTCTGAACTGTCTTTCTCTCCAAGCTGTAACTCTTCTTTCTGTAAAGCAGATCCTCTAGCTTGCTCCCTTTGCCTTGCGTCTGCACAAGGAAGGTGGCTGCATCTCCTTGCTTGGGCTTTTCTTTCTTGAGCAATGGTTCCTGGACCATGTAGCCAATGGCTGATGGTGCAGAGCACTGCCAAGGGCAGGAGTAATGGCTGCAGCCAGTACAGTTGCTCACTGCTAGCTCCGTACCTAGCAGATAGCGTCCTGATTTCTGTATTGATGCCACAGCATGTTTGCCAGCGCTTGTTACAGACCTGGTGCCAGAATGAGGACCGCAAGCATCTCCCACGTGTGCCCCAAAGCTGCATTGAGAAATGCAGCCTGCAAAGCTGAATGTATTTTCTCCCGCTCCCTCTCTTTTTCTTGGTACTGAGACAAGAGGGATCTCAAAACTCTCCCTTTTGTCTTTAGGCAGATGGGTTTGGAAAGGGCCCCCTACCAGGTTAGAGCACAAGGTTGCTTTCGAGTACCTGACTCACACGCAGTGGTTGGCTTCTTCAGCCATTCGCAGCTGGGAGTGGATTAGAGCTCTGCTCCCAGCTGTGCACAGCTGCCGGGCCTGGAAGGACGCGCGCCGCTGCTGTCTGCGCTGCCGGGGAAGCGCTGCCGGGCAGCAGCACGGCGAGGGTGATGGCACTCGACAGCGTTCCCAGGAAAATGTTTTGAATATTGGGGGAACGCGATAGGGAATCTCTGCCACCTGCACGGCCGGTGGCGGCTGCAGAGCGCTCGAACTGCCTGTGTGTCCCCGAAGCCGTCTTCAGAGTTTCTGCAAGGGCGTGTCGCAGAGGAACTGGAAAAGCTGTCAAGAAATCCATAGCAATGCTAAACCAGAGAAACACAGGCAACCCTCTGTGGGCCAGTACTCTTTCAACACTCTTTGCCCTCTCAACCCCTTACTTACTCGGTATTACTAGTATTCATAAAGCAAACAAAATGCACAGTGTGTGTGTGTATAGAGGAAGAGAGCTGGGATATGTGTTGTGTGGTAATGCAGAAAGATTTTGTTGGTGTCATTATCAGATTTTCGGGTAGTGGAGATGTTTCTGTTTAGCACAAAATTAGCTAGTATTTCGTATGCGTTTTCAAAAAGATGAGATAAGATTAAGCAATACTGAATTATAATTTGTAAATCTACAACTTGTTATTGGTTCATGTCTGTAGTCTTTTTATGTGATTTAAATATACAGTTCACTAATCTTAGCTTCTTCCCTTCTATGTTTAGCCAAAGCGAACTGTTAAAGAATGTGAAATATATTATTTTATTGGCACTGACTCACAACTGAGTCAGTGAACTTTTTTGCACTTACAACTAAAATTGGATTCTAACTTTCAAAAATTTATGACAATTGCTCCTTCTTGTGGCTTGAATGTTGACATATAATTAATTTAGGATTTCTTCTTGAGATTTCCTGTCTAGGTTTGTACCTGTCACAAAAATATCCTTGGAAGTTTATCTAACAGCTGGAACACCATGAGAGTCGATTGAAATTTAGCAAAGAGATTTACTGGGGCCAACAGGAAGTGCTCAGAGCAGGATGGCATAAATATGCAAAAAGAACCCTTTTATTTCAGCTGTTTTAAAGGGTCCCAGTACAGGCTGATGATGGCATAATCCTGAAAAATGCTGACACTGCACAGAACAGCAGCGCTAGCACAGAAAAGGATTCCATGAGCATGGACTGGCACTTTGTTCAGTTATGCACAGAATGGAAATATGTCTGTTGCCTTCCCTCAGTCCCAGCTGCCCTGCAGGTTTCAGCTCATTCTTTTGAGAAACCAGATATATTTAATGGGAATTTCCCATGAAATGATTTTGAAATCTATTTTGTTCCTCTGCAGGATTGAAGGAATTCTGAAAATACAAAATCTAGGTTGCAGCGACTTGAGGGACTGGGCATAAAATGGCAGACAAAATTTCCTATAGAGAAACGTAAAATGAAGCATATGGGAGAAAAGCAACCCTAACACTACACATGAAATGTCAGTATGTAAATTAGCTGTTACTCTTCAGGGTGGAGATACTGGAATTATTGTGCATAGTCCTCCAAAACCTTAGCTTTTTTTGCAGCAGTAATCAAAAAGGCAATCAGTATTATAAATACTTAAGAATGAAATAGATACCCAAGTACAAAGCCATTTTTCAGACTTGTACCTGTTCAGGGTTTGCCCACATCTTTGCTATTCTACACATTTCTGATAAGCCACCGAGAGAGAATAGACAGCACAGGAAAGGCCAGAAAAAAAGGATGATGGGGATGATAGAGATTTCAAATTCTTTTTACGTAAGGAGAGGCTATTTTGCAATATAACTCTTCAGTTTGGAAAATAAATAGAAATATGAGAAGTCTCTAAAATCATTAATAGTCTGAAGGGTGTGAATACGAAATGGTTGGTAAATTTTCCCACAATATGGACACTTAGGGAACTAAGCAGCCAGTGGATTCTAGATCTAATACAAGCAATACTTACTCAAATATCATGTAACTGTTGCCCAGGCTTGCCATGCCAACTGTGGAGACTACAAATATAAATGAAATTGGAACAGTGCTAAATGGTTTGTGGATGGTATTGGTCTACTGATGGTTATTAAACACAATGTTCTGGATTTAGCAGGGAACCCTGAGCTCTCAGGAGCACGTGCATTGCAGAGAACCTGGAGGATGCTTTCCCTGGAGGGGAAGGGCAGGCCCAATTTCCTTCTGCATAGGGATAATGGAAGGTGTAAGCTGTAAGTTGTTCCTGATACACACTTTGAAATTTGGAAGAGAGCTATATTAGAAATTATTACTGGAACAAGCTGCATTTTCTATGAGCCTACAAAACAATTTGTGATCATTATTATGGCAATGCCTAATGGTGGAAGGTATGTACCTTGGGAAATTAAAAATAAGATTTCATTTAATGGAATGAAAGTAGAGATCCTAAAACATTCTATCGGAAAAAAACTCTGCAAAGGACATGGGTGATCCTCCTCCTCCTTTTTTATGTCCTATGTTTGTGATCTCATGACTTGCATGAGAAAATTACTGGTTTTTTTGTTAGTTTTTACATGATTGTTAATTGTTGAGCTCTGTTAAAAAGCTATTCCTGGCTTAATCAATTGCTTTTGATGATAAAACAATTGATAAATTATGGTTAGGGTATATGATACAAAAATTGGCTTGTTCAAAAGCACAAGTAGCTTAGACAAGTTAATAAAAAGTTAGCTTGATTTGATCTGTGCAAATGTTTGTAAAAACAAGGTTTTCTCATAAAAAAAATACAGTGAAACCATGTTCTTTGACTTAATCCTTGTATTTTATATTCTATTCCTCATAATACAGTACGCTAAATTAAAATATGAAATCATGGTCCAGCTGTGCTTTTTTTCTGAATTTCCCATATCTTTGTGTCCAACTCCAATGTTCTTTATATAGCACAGGCCACTGTGTTTCATATCCAAAGTGTATAAATATGAATGTGGAGGTGTACATAGCAGCAGTGACCTATATTATATCTTTAAGTTCAGGTAGAAAATGAGTTAAGACATGCAAGTGTGAGAAAAAAATAAACCCAGAAGATTAGAATTAAATGGGCTGGATAATTTCATTTGTATTTAGAATACTTAATGAGAAATTAGGATGTGTTGTCAAATACGGTTTTCTCTTCTTGAATTACAAATTCCAGTAAAAACAAAGTTTCTGGAAAGCAGTCCTGAAACGATCTTGTCTTTCTTGTAATGTAGTTGTTTCAGTGGGAAAGATTGTTTTTAAGTTCCAGTTTTGTTGCTACTCCCTCTAAAATCAGTGGAGGAACGAACAAAGTTTGTACTGCCATCAGTCTTATTTTCCAAGCTGTTTCTATGAGTTAAGTTCCACCTGGGCTTTACTTTTTCCTCGGTGGGGTTGACACATTTGTGCATGCACAAGAGTAATTCTGGCTTTGTTTCACTGTTTTTAATTAGAAAAGTGTTGTCCTCAAAAATGCTTTTGGGAATTACTCTTCTCGTGCTTTATCTTGTTCCAACCAACAGAACTGCAATATGCAGGTAAAGTAGACAGTGATGGTGTCACACAATTTCCAGCTATAGTGCAATACCACCACTCAGCAATGAGCTGGTCAGAGACTGGCAACAGAGACTGACAGAGTGGTAAGAGCACTACTGCAGAGAATGGAATAAAAGAAAAGGGGAGAAATAAAGTGTAGGCAAGTGGAAAAATATAGAAGAAGGAAAAAATAGAGAACGTTCGTGCACAGTTAGAACGGGAGATTGAGAGGTGAAAGAAAATGGGCATACGGAAATAGGTGTTCTCTAGAAAAAAATACCATTCAGCATAAGTTGTGATTAATGATGGATTGTAGTGATTATTTTTGCTCATAAATTTACTAGTCTTGTATTGCTAAACACAGTTTAATTGCAATGCATCATTTTTTTATAAATGCATCAAGTAGAAGATGTTGTCCTTGTAATTTTATATGGTTTTATAATGAAGTTCATATTTTGAGTTGTGTATGTTTACCTGTCCTTTGACACTCGTATGGAAGGTCTCAGTATCTCCTTTGGAAATCTTGCAATCTAAGCCTTTGATCTCACTAAGTCACACACTTGCACATTTTTGAGTTCATAAATACTTAAAAAGATGGTGTTTGGAGATTGGGGGGGAGCAATATTTTGCTTAAACAAGTTGCTTATTGCTATTTTATTATTTCCCTTTATGCAATAGTCATTATTATTCATATGTTGATAACTGTGGGTCTTCAATCTGCATGGCATATTATATGCATGCCCTTAGTAAAAGGATAGCAAGTAAGGTCCCTTTCAGGATAGATTCTTAAGCATTCTCTTAATGTTAGGTGCACATTTAAGTCACACTTAGAGTAAAAATTAAAACGTATGCTTATATGCTTACCAGAAAACTGGTCCCTAAGTCCTCCCTATCATGCACTGAGAAATGTGTGGGCAGACCCATAATTGTGGAGAAGCTCATAATATTGGGGCCTAAAGTATAAAAATTATTGCATAATTAGACCACACAAGTTAGATTTCAAAATGCTGCATGTTGCTTGGATGGGTATTTAAAAAATAAGTAGCTGTCAAGCATGTATGGTCATGTTCACACTGCCACACACAGTCATTGTAATGCTTTAGCAGTTCAAGGAGTTTTAAGTGGATCCAGCGTTGGTGTTACTTCAAATAGACCAAACCTACTAACACTTTCCTTAGCTGTATCTCTTTCTTCTTAATATTAAAAGATGCAACTGTAAATGTCACATATAAAAGTGAACCTAGTTTTGTAAGTAGGTTCATATCATGAACCATGTAAATTAAAAAATATTTAGGATCATTTGGAGGGGAAGAAGATGAAGGTATAGCTCATGTACCGTAAAACAGGCTTTTGGTATATAACAAAACTCTGAGCCGTCCTTTGGCATATTGATTTCTTTTATATTATTAATACAATAAGCATACCTCACAATGCTCTTCACAACAAAATGAGTATTTAAATATAACTGATAGGATAACTTTAAAGAGTACAGGGCTATTAACTAGTAGAACAAACTAATGAAATGGCATGTTAATGGTTTACCTAAATTATGAAGTATAGATAGGGACATACAGCTGTTGGTACAAATATTCAGATCCAGAGAGCAATATTCTGAAGCTCATTAGTTTGTACTCAACTTTAGAAGATAAGCAATCTACGGTGATTGGAAAAGCAGACACAAGCCATTAGATGCATCTTTATTAATTTTCTTCTTATTATTTGGTTAAGAAAAAGATAATCCCAGCAAACTTCTGCCAATTTACTGGAGTCATCTGCCCTAAGGACACCATCTTATGCCCAGCACTTCCAAGAAGACTTGTCCTCTCTAGCCAAGAATCCAGCCTTTTCCTAAGGGAAGAAATAGGCCCACACATGAAGTACCTCAAACCTGTACTCAGCCCTCACCACCTCTCTTCCTCCCGACTCCATCCAGCTTTTAGGTACTTCAAAAGAAGGAGTACAGCCCTTGTATGCCTGCTTGTTTGCTGGAATGCTTTTGGATTAAACTTCCTCACCACAGCTACCAAATTTATTAGTATTTACTCTGGTACAACATCTAGTAACCAATATGCTTCTAACAACAGAGTGTGGTGGCAGCCACAGTAACTAGAGTGATCCAAGCACAACAGGCAGCCAATTTTAGCTATTAAATATTGACTGACTCTGGTAGGATGCATGAGGTGAAAACCAAGTCATACTCGTACAACCAGACAAATATGTACAAGATTTTAAGAATTTCCTTCTAGTCCTAAACTATCAACAAATCTAAAAAGATGAGAGAAAAAAAAGTCCTAGAAATTCCCCTTATCCAGAGAAAAGCCACAGCTATGACTTTGCTTGGCTCAAGCAAACTCCCAAGAACAGAAAAGAAACACTCCTTCATCACTGGTGGCCAAAGAAAGAACGTGCTTTGTCTTTGACATCATTTTTTGTCCCTCCAAAAGGAGTGGCCAGTCATTTCTGTGGCTCAGCAAGCTGAACTGACTGAGCCCTCAGCAGCGCTGCCAGCCGCAGTCAGCTGGGTGCACCCAGCGGGTGACTGCACCTGAGCAAACCCCTGTTACCTCACCCATGAAGAAACAGGGGAGGGCACCAGGGAAATGCCTGTGGACAGCAGGAACAAAAGATTGCCAACCCCTTCCCTCCTTCCGCTGTGACCTGTCTTGATCATTCTCTGCATATTTACCGTCTTCCACAAGCCTTAGCTCATTCGGGAATGAGGGCAGCCGCAACACGTAACAGGCTTGAGAGAGAGACACATTTCACATACACAAGTGTTCAGCCAACTCATCGTTTGGCCAAATCTGCAGACTGGTAAGTCCTGGCACTGATGAATCTGCAGGGATTTACAAAATGTGGGACCACAATGCAGTTTTGAAAGGCAAACAGAACCTTCAGAGCTCAGAGACCGCGAGCATCCTCACCAACGTGCAATAGAAACCTGGCACTGTTCCCTGAAAGAAATGTAGTCCTTGGGGAGATAGGAAGGGGTATTCTTCTGATTTGTATCTTATATTAGGGTTTATCATTTAAATCTACCCCTCGGTTATATCACTACCAAAGGAGTTTCATTAATTTAAGTCATCTTTCTTGTCCATTTCACAATCCAGTCTTTAAAACCTGAATTTAATATATGTTTTATCTTTAAAGAAAGGAAAAAAATAAGAACAGTGGGGAATGTTGATTTAAATAAGTGGATGCTCATATGTGAAACTTATCCCAGCTGAGATTTTAGGGGGGTCATTTTTTCTGTTTTCATTTTGCACTGAATTTCTAGCAACAGAGATTTCTCTATCCAGTGAAAATTTTCTCTTTTAAGAGAAGACAGCATCTTGAGGTTTCCTTTTTTTTTTTTTAAATTAAACAAAACATGCAGCAACTTGCAATTAAATTTCAGTTAACAAAATGCAAAAATACACCCAACCTCCATCTGCCAAAAATAAATAGTTTGAAAAGTAATTTCACATCCCTGACAATGACGACTGTGTTTATGACATATTTCTGGTGCCATACTCCGCTCTCCTATCACTGCCAGCTCGCGTCCACTATTTAGAAATAAAACAGAAACACATTGAACTTGCTGAACTAGATGTTGCCACACTGCAACTCTAATGGGTTTAGTGACCACAACCGACAGGGGCCAGAATGTGTCAACAGCAAAAGGGCCAACCTCAATCACTGTCTGTGCTTTTACAAAGTTGTTACATGTTTAATTCTTTGCAGCTCAGTTCTCCTGCTGTTTTGGCTGCTCAAACCCGAGGCTCATATATTGCAGCAGCCTTCTCTACCTCATATAATGCCACAAAGGTCCCAGCAGGAGACCTTTCAGTGGAGCAGACAAGCCACAGGCTAGGGCAAACAGGGCATCACAACTTCCTAATAAGATGACTTATTAGATTGGGGGCTTGACACAGCTTTTACTTAACCACTTCTTTTCCCAGCCACCAGAAACACGACCTGTCTGTCTGCTTGGAGCACAGCAAGTGGTACATGGCTTTGCAGCAAGCGCTGCTGCGTGCGCCCGATCCAGTCTCTAAGCAGAAGCGTGGTTTCCGATGCCGTCTTTACCACTGCGCCAGTACAATAATCGTGCCCTTTACGTAAGATTTCCAGGCACGCGGGTTTTTTACTGGATTAAATCCATGCTTTCCCACCGGATCGATCACTGCCGGTTCAGGGCTTCGGGTGGGCTTGTGGCGGGCCGGCAGCGAGTGGGTTAAACGGCTGAGAGGGCCGGGTGGGTTTCCTGCCCGCACTTGCAAAGGCCTGAGGCAGTGCCTGCTGCTCGGGAGAGCGCTGGGCCTCGTCCCAGGTGGCGGACAGGCAAACCATGTTATTAAGAAGCAGAGATCGCAAAACCTTGATCTTCAGAAAAGGCCCCTAATTAGTCCCTAGCACGAGAATAAATGGCATTCCACATCAGCAAGGATGAAAAAGGCTCCTTCAAAGTTCATTAAGTAATCTCTGCTATTGACAGTTTTTAGGATCACATTGGGAGCTCTTGTTGTTTGAGCCACTTTACCCAAGAACTCTTCTTTATTTGTCACTTCTGTTTGATTTAAATAATAGTAAAAAAGAAGTCTTAATGGTCTCACATGCTGCATCTTAAGGAAGTCATAAATGTCTTGACAAAGAGCTCCGTGCCCCGCGCTGCTGAGTCACTGCTGCCTCTGTGAGCGGCTCTCGGGTCCGCTGGAGTTGATGGAAATTCTTCCATCATCGTCAATACACTCCAGCTTAGCCCATCAAAGAGTGCTAGTCTGAAGCCATCCGTAACATTTCCCATAATGTAATTCAGTGTGAAAGTGACAGATTGAAGAATATGTGCTGAGTTTTCTCATATTTCTGAAGAGCTTTGATTTGGACTAGACTTGTTTTATGAAAAGAAAAAGGTTATTAAAAAAAAAAAAAAGCTGTCTTTCAACTCATATACCACTTGTCTAATTTTGATTTATAAACATTCCCAGTAGAGGAGGCATCCTTGTCCAAATAGTCTCAAGGTTCATAAACTTCATCTAATTTTATCATATAGTTGTACAGTAGTTTTCAAGGACTCTCACTCTCAAAAGTCTTGAATCCATTTGATTTTATTCATCCCAACGGTATCTGTTTTTATCCCTAACGCAGATTAACAATTCTGGCACTATAGCAATATGGAAAGTTCATCACATTCATGCAGTGATTCCACCACCAGCTGCAGATCCTTCTGAAGCTTACTGTATAATGAATTTAAAACATAAATAGCAACAAATGGATAAATAATTTCTTTGCCAGAACTGGAACAAAGTTAATTTGTCTTTACAAATAACTTTTTATACTGATTTTTTGGTAAACCTTTCAATATTTCATTAAATCACACAGTTTCTCGACCTTTCTTTTAAAGTATCTTTTACTCATGTATTTACCATTTTTAAGCTTTATTGTAAGCAACGATAAATCATTGAAAAAGTAAAAAGAAAAATGGTTCTACTTCTACAAGGTAGCTAAGAAGCTATTTTCTAGCCTCTAAGAAATGCACTTCAGAATTGCTTGTTCAAAATCAAGAGTTATCATTATCAGGGATATTTCACATTATTATAAAAGAGAGATCTGTTATTAGGATTTTGTTAACTAGGTTTGAGCTATTTATTTTCTGAAGGGATTAGTGCATTAAGAGTAGAGCATGACACCTTTGCTAGGTATACCTGAATGTTGTCAGACAGTTGCAGATCTCCCAGGTAACATTTCCTGAAGTGGAGGTCTTAAGGATGACTAAAATTTGTTCTCCAAGCAGGGTGTTTACTTTGTGTTCAGTGTTCTCCAGATAATGTGCAGTGCTGCACTTAACCGTGCAAATCAAGAAACTTCCTTTAGCATTACTCTAACCTGTGGGCTTTATTGACTTGAGATGTAAGAAATTGTATGCCAAAACTTTGGTTATTTTAACTAGTTCTAAACAAGAAAGACTAACATCACTTTTGACAACAAACAAAACCAGTTTTTGTTCTATCGGTTATGTTTAAAAGATTCCAATTTCAAACCAAACACAACTTGTGGTTATTCTGTCAGATATTTATATAGCCACTGGGGCGCCATAGTTATGCACCGCATACATCATTGTATTTTTAAAATGTACTTAATGAACATTTTTTCTTTTCTGGTAACTACTTCATTGCCTTAAATGAATGCATTCCAATAGAATTCGTAACAAATGAGCACTTTGTGTTTGCATTAATGCCAAACACGTTTAACAAATTTTTAACAAGGAACACTGGCAAAAAGCCAAACTCCTAGAGGGACACTGAAGGAATGCTATAAATTTAAACTAGATTTTACCTTTTCACTCAGCTCAACAAGTGTCTTAGGTGTCTTTGGCATCTCGGCATAGAAAGTTTTCTACGTAGGTTGGATACAACTCTATGTCTTAATTATTTCTCTTCTTGGCCCTCCTCGCTAGAGATTTTCACATTGATATAACAGGCTTTAACAGGTTACTGTATTCTTTAGAAAGTGATAGGTGGGTTTTCATTCTTTCCACGAGAGTTAAGCCAGGGAAAGTAGCAAGAACAGTATTTATTGTTGGGGCTGTAAAGACAGAGAAGTTCAAATAGTACATATCATGCCATTTTCATATCCTATCTTAAGGGAACTATGTAGTGGCAAGCACTGCAGCGGATCTGTGCTACTTAATATCATTTCTTGTGCTGAGTTGCAAATATCTGGGCTGTGATCATGTTTGCAACTGCACTTCAGGGGCAAGGGAAAAGCAGCCCGCAGTGCTCCCACTGGTCTGAGCTCTGGGCTCGCACAGAAGCCACGAACAGATTTTTGGCTGAATCAAACATCTGGGGGGGATTCTGCAGTTGTTAAGTTATGCCCACATGGTACATGTCATTACAGACCTTGGGAATCACCTAGTCTGTAATACATGTTCGTATTAAAAGTGTTACAAGTAGCTCCACAAACCACATGCTTGCTCTTTACTTGTAACTTAATATATTAATTTAATTTTTACTATGTTATTTCAGTTTTAATCAAATGCAGGAACTGAAAAATAATAATACTTAGCACTCATCCAGGACTGTTAAGGCACATTACAAACATTAAGCCTTGCAAATTCCTGTGAGGAGCCTGATGCTATCCCTGCTATAGCAAAGAGCAATTTAGGCACGGAAAAATGGTACGACTTTTTCCTTAGTCACACAATAAGCTAGTGGCAGGGACAGAATTTAGAACAGTACTGTGCCAGGGCTTTGTCTTAGTTAATCATGTCATTCTTTTCATGGTTTTGCACAAACAAAAGTAAAAATTGAGAATGCTTTTTTTTTTTTTCACGTCATTTAGTTTTTGTTGTTGCAAGAGGCACAGGTGAGTTCTGGAGGTCACCTGAGAAAGACTTTATGAGTTATAGGCTTATTTTTTAAATGCTGCTTTTTCAGTCTAGTTACCTGTTTCCAGAAAATGAAATAACTTCCCATCATTTGCTGGTACTCTGATCACAGCCATGATGAATGAGTCTAGAGAAGGAAACTGAGGAATTCATCCTGACAGCTTTTTAAAAGATGCCACATTATAACGCAGATGCCTTGTCATAGATTAAGGAGCAGAAATAGCCCTAACAGGTTTTCATTAATGATGTCCTTCTCTACTAACATTTAGTCAGATACCAATTCCCTGCAACAAAGTGGCTATTCCCTCTCTTTCTGACTCACTAATTACCATATCACTTGTTGGCCTTTTATGTAGGTACCATGTGTAACAGGTTAGGAGAGGGCAATTTAAGCCTATGTGAATGGGTATCTGTTTTTGTATCTGGGTGCTTGTTGCAAACATTTGGAAAGCATATGGAGCATAATGGACATTAACCCAGATGTCAAAAATAGCCTGCATTTTACTACTGTTATTAAACAGTTTCCCCTTTAACCCCTTTGTGTTTACCCACCCTCTCCAGCTTGTTTCTGCAAATCACTGCTGAGAGGAAAGGATTGGAGGCAAAAAGTAGTAATCAGGCAGGTGTCTTTATCCAAAGGAAAAACAATCTGAACAAATATTTGTGGGCTACTACACTTTTATATCTTCACATCCTTCTGCTGTTTTCATTGACTGGTATCTAATGGACTGTCAGAGGTGCCGAACTCATAAGACATTAATTTCAGCTGGAGCACTGCTGAATCTCAGGCCCAATGTACGTTACCAAATTTTAATTCTGTTTTAGAGGTTCAGTGACCTATACCGAGTACAGCATTGAAGAAACAAATATAAATTTAATTTACTCAACCTCAGCTGGTATTTGACAGCAATATCCTTTTATATATTTATTTGACTTACTTGAGAAATATTTTGCATTTCCTACCTGTGGTGAACAAGTTTTTGTTACACTTCCAATACATACATGGTTTCCTGATGAATGGGTGGGTTGATTAAGCGGGTGGGGTTTCTCTGGGGGTTTCATTCTCTATTAGAACCCCAATGAAAATTGGGGGAGCAAGCCAGAGAGAGAGAGAGATTGTATTTTGCGGTTTGTTGCTATTCCTCAGGTTGGACACTTTATTCTGGGTTCTTATTTTTAAGAGCGTAAATGAGTGTTAATTGCAAAGGAACTTCAGCTTGTAAAATATCAAGTACATTGAAGATTTGCTGTGATTATGCTTTAGCAAACCTGTTAAAAAATTATAGACATTTTTGTGCTACAGTTTCTGGAATGTACTCTCCTCATTAATTTCTATGTGTGCTCCCTATGCCTGTGTATCTCTTTCAATGATGATTAAGAAATACTCGGCACACAAAAGAATGGGAGCTATGCACAGTTCACGAAACGTAATGCATGCTCTGACTTACAGTTTTCATAAAAAGTTTGCAAAGATTTTATGTGCCAGAACTAGTAACATGATCTACTTTAGGAACTCCCTGGCTTTCCAGCTCTGCAGAAGTCATTTTTTTCTCCATTCACGGGCCAGATCCAAAACTTGTTAAAATCAGTGGGAACCTTTCCACATTTCAGTGGGCTTTGGATTAGTCCCTAAGTGTTTTAACCAGAAGAACTGTACCAACCTCCCCTTGGAAAAGTAGAACTAATCATCTAAGTTTGTATTATATAAACCATTATATGTACTTGCCACAAGGACATGAACTTGAAAATAGGGATTTAAAATCGTTTGCGAGTTTATTCTGTGAACAGCGTTTCACTTTACTCGCAGAATAATTACTCTGATAAATACTAGATTCTAGAATTTAAAGGGGCATTTTAGCCAACTAGCTCTATTACAAAACATAATTTTTCAGCTGTATACAAAAGTGTAAGCATTCTATGGCAATTTCTTTTTCATCAAATTGAATGTTTTGGAAACTTCTAAGGTTAGGTAAATGCAAGGGCAATAACGGAGAATCCCATACATAATGCATTTCCAATTTTCTAGAAACAAAGTTAGTGGCTAAATGAACAACTTCCCTGTAAATGAATCATTTAAGTCCTCCCACTCATCTGATATACAGATAATGTCAGTAAGACTAGTTCCCTGCCCTCTGTTCAACAATACTGTGCCATTTGCTTGCAGCAGAACTAGTGTAACAATACCAGTCATTCAGGCCTCACTCTGTAGTCGCTTCCAATCAGACACAGAGCCTCATCCAAAGCCCGCGGAAAGCAGGAAGACTCTTTCCACTAGCGGACTCGGGCTTACACCAGCTACCTCTCGTGTCCTCTCGATTTCAGCAACGCCAGCCAAGCCATGAAGAGCAACAGTCATTGAGTAGTGACTGCATAGCTGAAAAACTCACAACGGGTTTTTGAATATTTTAACTTTTCTAAATCTGAGGTTCTTGTATCCATAAAACCTTTCTCCAATGTTTTGTAAATTAAAGTGGACTTAACGTGCTTAAAATTTAACAATAAAATGTTGCTTTCAATTTTGGAGACTTGCTGGAGGTACTACATATTCCCACCTGCTGTAGAACTGATTGGAAATAAATGGCTGACTCCTTTGCTTTCCAAATAAAAATATTTAGTTTTATGAATAGCATTTCCACTTCAAAGCTAGTGTGCCTGTAGACAAGAAACTCACTGTTTACAGAATCACAAGCACACTAGTATTTCACATCTTTGGAATTTAAAATCTTTCCCATTTAGGGGGGGATCTTGTCCTACAAATCAGCTGTAAAACTGATTGCCACCCTATGAACATAATAAGTGGGTTCAAATTGAATTTAAATCCTTTCTTAATCCTTAGTCTCTAGAAAAGCAATATATCCACTGATGTCTATGAGAAGCTTGATTAGATGAAAACTAGGATGTTTTGTATGCTTTGATCATGTTATTAATTGGAGTATTTTTCTCCCTTGTTACAGTTGTCAGAGGAACTAGCGAAAGAGGAAGAAAAAACGTAGTGCTGGAAGGTAATGATGATAATCTATTGCATTGGATCTCCAAACATGACCATGATATCCTGGAGAAGATCACAGATGCAGAAAATGAATGCTAAGGTTGATATCTAATGAAATGCTGCATTAATTGGCATTTTCTCCATTATTTCTTGTAGTCTACTATGAAATTTGATACTTTGGAAAATAATGAAGGAGACTCAAGCAGAAATTATAAGAGCTTCACTTCTGTCTTTAATGGGTCTTGCAAGTTATTCTGTTTTCACAAAGAAACCATCTGTTCAGAATATTATTGTTTAAGGAAGTTCAGTTAAACAGATTATTTAACTAATTTTTAGTAAATTGATATTGATTTTAGTAAGTAATTCAGATTCTCTTAGATGTGGTATCTGCATTTGCTGATTGAGCTAGTCTATTCTAAAGTATCACTTCTATTGCACTAGATTATCAAAAAGGTATTAGTAAAATGCTATCTAAGGGTGTTGGCATTAATCTTACCCCCAGTTAGGTGTGGGCTTTTCCAAAAAATAAAAACCAAGCCTTTACCCTCCTCTGTTTTCTTATATCTACTGATAAAATTCTAATAATTTAAAAGAAAAACAAACCAAACCAAAACCAAAAAAATATTGATAGTATAACCGGTATTAAGCTCTGGGCCAGGTTGGAAATGAAATCAATTTTTGGTACTAACAACTGATGACAAAGATTAGCTTTATGAAAATATGGTGTGTGTCTCTGACAATGCATAGGACATCTAATTTGAGCATAAATATAAGAATATATACCATCTATTCCTGGATGGTAAAAGCTTGAGGCATATATAAATACATATGTATGTATATATATGGACATATACACAAGGATGTATCAACCTTTTACCATCCAAATGCATACAGGTTTTCAACAATAAAAGCTGGGACTCTTTACAAAAAAAACCAAACCAAACCAAAACAAAAAAACCCCACAAAAATAAAGATAAGACTGCTGTGAATACAGTATATGCATTAGGTCTCCTGTAAATGAGGAACTGTTTGTTATTGTTTTGTATGTTGAAAAACAGTCTCCAACATGGATCCCAATGAATCTTAGATGTTAAAGAAATTACCAATGAACAAATAGCATTTAAAGGCTGTTTGTGTCAAGAAAATGTACCTAGTAAAATAAATTTAAAGCACATGCAAGGAAAAATAAAAATGTGAAGTCATTACATTCAGTGACAGAATATAACTGATAGTCAAATCTCTACCACTTCTCAAGGAGAGGATCCTTATGACTCCATGAACATTTTCAGTCAGTCTGGCAAACGTGCAAATGTTTGGCTGTTTAATTGAGGCGTCTTTTTACCCATGGAAGAAATGCTTCCATGCTGATGAGAGTGGGAATAGAATATCTGCATTTTTAAAGGACAAACAATAAACTTAAGCATGGGTGGCCTTAATCCTTAGTAGTTTTTCTTTGCTGCTGTAAAAAAGAGAAATCTAAATGGATACTCCTAAAGTCTTGCACTGAATTTAGAAAAATTATTTTTTGAACCTGTGGTGCAATTAACCCTAAACATCCTACATGAGCCATACATAGTAACCCCTTTAAAATTATTGTCTAGAGATGATATTTTATTTATTTGTACCACAATTTTGGGTGCAATCAAAGAGCAATTTATTTGAGCAGGAGTCCTGCTGGATGCTACTGTCTTCAGTAAATAGAGTAAAATATATAGAGTTACTATAGCGTAGGTAATCCCAATTTCATTCATGTTTAAAAAGTTTGTCCTTTAACTTTCAATGGCATTTTAGATCTTTGTTTTTGAAACAGCAAAGCATTGGGGAGTATATTTAGCACATATGACAAATGTTGCACTTGGAAACTCAGACAACAAAACTAGTTTCTCATGACAAATTTGTTGTCGCAGTAGGGGACAACTGTCTGCGTCTCTTACAATCAGGTCTTTACCTTAACTCTGCAACTGAATACTTGAAGTAGGAAATAAACTAGGGGGGAAATAGGGTCACAGATACAGAGCTGTATAGTTAGATATTTATATGTATGTGCCAATTTTGTCACAAGTATTATTTTAGGGGCATTTTTTGCTCCACTCACGTTGGTAAGAGTAATGATCTAAACTTTTATCAGGGCCTACAAGTTAGCCCCTAAAGAGGAAAATTTTGTCTAACATTGCTTTTTTCTTTTTTTTTTCTTTTTTTTTTTCATTTCATGTGATACTCTATGATGTTTGGAGAAAATCTTTTCATATACTAAAATAGAATCTCGGGGTTTACAATAAACACTGTGATGTTGGGAAATATTTTATTTGAGCAATGTTTGGTAGATCTTTTTTCCCCCTCTAAGTGTAAAGAAGCAAACCAACTTTTGGTTAACATTTAAGATAATGATTATTATTTTAACGTGAGATCAGTCTTGTACTGCACATTCTTTCTTTCATTTAAATGTACAGTATGAATTTTGTATTTAATGAATTTTGTGTATCCAGTATGCACGTACCTGCACATTGACTTTCATTTGAAAGTGGGTTTCAATTTACTTTTTAAACAGTGTTTATGAAAAGACCTCAGATGTGTTGACACAAACTATATCTGCAATGTTTTTTTTGTGTGTGTAAGGTGACGTTTGAATGTGATGTTCTGCAGCAATGGGTCAGTATTCCCTATTTACCTTAGATCCTCATTTGATAGTGCTTCTTGTAATAATTTTTTCAAGTGAGTGGCATGTTCTGGATTGTGATATTGATATATGGTTAAGGACATCGATATGAAACTAAGGAATTCCTAGAAATTACCAGTGGGCATGTATTAGACAGTCATTGTAACTTAATGTCTAGTAGAAGTGTAAAGTACCAAGGTATTTAGAGTTCACAACATTGTTATCATGTGTATGGGAAGTATTTAGTGTTGATCAGCTTGTTTATATTCATCAAATAAACTTTGTTTCTTTCTGAAATCAGTGTTGTGTCATTAAAAGTAGGTTTAATGGCTGTAAGAAAATGTGTGAGAGATGTTTTCCACATGGTAAATCTATCACGCTCTTTATTTCTCTAATTGCTACCATTCAAAGTAATTTATCTTCCTGTTGTTACTATCACATAAACTGTTTAAGAAAGCATAAAAAGGAAAATGTCTCCTAGGCCTCACTCCCAGAAGTGCTTATGAGCAACTTTACTGAAGTGAGGAATCATTTTTCGGATTGGGCTCTTAGAGAGTAATATGCTTTTGAGTGCGTTTCTAAAACATAATATTCTTGTGTGACCCTGTGTAATTGCATAGAAAATTACATTTTGTTTATGTACTTTACTGACCAAAAGCCATAAGGTGTGAAATTCTCTGCACAGTCAGCTCCTTTTTCAGCTGCCTGGTAAGTGGTTCCCCGTTTCCATTATGTTCACTTTTTTTAGAAAAGGAACTTTTGTTGAACAGGAATTTCTTACCTCATAGAACTCCCTGGACCAGCTCACGGCACACACAGCAGGAGAATAAAAGGTAAGTAAGTATGCATTTTACTTCAGTTATTTAAAAACACACAGTCTCTTAGTTTTAAGCTCTGTTTCTTTACCTATAAATTAGTTTTCTTGGTAAGAGAGTACTATGTACTAACATAGGATATTAAGTTTCACTTTTAACTACAGCTAAATATACATTTATTGTATATTCTACTTACGACTGCTTAGCTTTGAGTCGCAATACTATAAATTGAGTAGCAGTTGCTTCTATCTTCCTTCTAGACCTGCACAATTTTTCAGAATGGTCTTGTTCTGTATTCCGGCAGTGCCCCTATTAGGGGACTCTCCATCCCGCTCCATTGGAAACACACATTTTTTATTTTATTTTCAGCATTAATCACTTCCTCCTTTAAAGCCAGGTCCTGCCTCTGTGCGCAGTGAAGGGGACAGTATGGGCCAACGTGTGGTAGTAAGGACGTAGAAGAGGACAGCAGTGGATGTGGTGAAACTGTAAAAGGCCCTCGAGCCCCGTTTTCTGCAAGATTGTTTTCAGGCAGGAGTCCCCTCTTTCCTCTGAAGAAAGGGGCTGTGAGGGCCCCAGGGGAAGGGGCAGGACCAGTGTGTTTGTGTCTGCTGGGTGCCACCGGGGAGCAGTTCTGCCTGCAGGAACTCCTCACCTCAAGTTGAAGTTCGAGTTCATACAGTCAAGGGCTCCTCCAGCCCCATAGGAGAGAGCCTGAAAAAGGGTCAGCCTCTTCTGCACTTGCAGTTTCTTCCGAAGGGGCCTGTTTGTTCGCTCCAGACTTCAGCCAAAGTAGCTCGAGGTTTGAGCAAGCACAAGTATAAGCAGTGGGGGACATTCAGGGGATGAAGCCATGCGTTGGCCTGCATTTCAAGCCAACATGTCAGTTCAGACACACTCTTGAGAGCCCCAAAAAGCTCCGAGCCGGCACAGGCTGGATAAAGCCAATTGCAGAACACCTTCTGCATATCCCGGTTGTTCACACTGTGCTCCAGGTCCAGGATTTGATCCTGGAAGAGCTGCACTAATTATGCACACTGAGTCCTGCCCTGTGCAGAAACCTGTCAGAAAGTACAAAACAGAGCATCAAAGAACCACGTGACTGTATTTCACCTGTTGATATTGCTTCTCCGAAAACATGAAACTTTTAATAACTAATGTATTAAATCATTCTAAATAAAGCCAAGTCAGCTCTAAATAAGTGATACATTTCCCATTTTGAAGTCAGTGGGAGCCCTGCATGTCGCCAGGACATGATTTGACCCACGTATGAAAAGGACAGAGGAGGGGGGGGGCTGCTGTGCAGATTTTCCTCCTGTGAGATTAGAGTGATGGTATTTCATGCTCCTAACTTTTCAGACAAGACACCTCTTTTTCAAATGCTCCTTCTCAAACTAAGAGGCAACCTCTGTCTTCACCAGGAGTAGCCCACGACACATCACTACAGATGTGGTATGGCCTGGAGGCACTGATGCAGCAGTAGCCCTGTTGAGAAGCCCACCCTTGATGGATGCAGTTGCAGAATCAAGGACTGATTTTGTTTGGGTTTACATTCCTTCCACTCCTTGCTCTTCAAAATGACTCCTTCTTCAGAATGAGACTATTCTAAAACCAGATCACCACAAATGCAGGGGAAGAGCAGGCAAAATGCCAGCGCATCCTAAAGACAACGCATGTATCCCTTTGAAATGTGCACTTGAATTTGCATTACAGATAGTTATACCATCTATTCCCATGTAGCTACAAGTCTCAGGACAAATCCAGGAACTTTGAACCCGTGCAGTTTCTAATGGAGGCGACTGTCCAACTTTAAAAAGGCTGTGCTTTTGGTGCTCGCCCCAGCGAGGCCAGGAGACAGCAGATGTTCTGGCAGCTGCAGGCTGCCTCGTGCTCGGGGAGCTGGGGCTGGAGGAGAGCAGCCAGCTCCCTCCAGATGGAGCAGACAGTGGAGAGGAGAGTGGGAGGCTGCCCAAGGAAGTTAGATAGCTCCAGATAGTGAAGGACTGATGATGTGTGGCTCCACATCACCTAACCAACTTTCAAGAGGCTGCGCAAGAGAAAGAAGCATCAATCCACAGTTAACCTGAGATCAGTAAGAAGACTTCTTGTCGTGGGAAAATCGATAGAAAGGAACTATCTGTGCAGAATGAATGATAATGCAGCATGGTAACTATTTTTTATTTGAATGTAATTTGGACAAATGCATTACTCATAAGTGAGTTATCCAGGGCTTGCCAAATATGTGGCTAAACAGTTATTATAGCAAATTACACCATCACCTAAACACCTCTCTTTTGGCTCTTAGTCGTCTTCTTTTGCAATAAGTTGGGTTTTTTTTTCATTATTATGTTGTCTAATATAGCTGTATTTACTGCTTTGGTTACCATAGAAATAAATAATATGAACAACAACATGCATACAAGCAAATTAGTGCATTTTCTGCATTTCACGAGAACACCCTTGTTAATGAAGACCTATTTGGTTGGGTAGTTCTTAACATAGTTCTCAAGTCTATTGATTTGTGTCCTCATATGCATTTTATTACAGGCTTTATATTTCATTTTAAACTTCCAAAAATAAAGGAAAACAGCTGAAGTATTTTTTTTTAAATGGCCAGATTTTGGTTAGAGGTTAACATAGGCCAAAAGAGAACACAGATCTGCCCTGGAGCTCTTACAGTTTTATTGTTTTGGGTTTTTTTGTTTTGTTTTGTTTTAATAAAAAGATCCTTATTACAATCCACTTAAGGTCACAGAAATGCAGTCATTATGGACTAGCTGTATTCCTCGTGCATAACTCGCCTGCCCTCTGTACCTTCTCCAGACTTAGATCAATCAAAAGTGTGAAGGCAGGATTGTTGTCAGTCACGATAAGGATGTGCATTAAGAGACTATTCCAAACTTTACTGAAGTGAACTGAAAGGCTATTGATTAAAAGTAAGTTTCTCATTGTACTCCACTTGCTTTTCTGGAGCAAATGCATACATTTACAGGAGCATGGGGCCAAGCCATTTCCTCTATATATCAGAATTTGAGCTAAATGTAATTCAGGTGAACCAACTGCCTGAGTTTTCGAGTGCTTTGTGATAAGAAAATACATCTTAGATTTCATGACTGAAATTCATTTACAATGTATTTTGTGTATAGTAGTCCTGACTGTTTCTGGGTCAACACCCTTCTACCAACTCTTAACGCAGTCTCTTATTATAGCATCTGTACATTACGGTCACTTATCTCACAGAATTTGTTATGATTGCATAAGTATCATTCAGTCCATAGGTTAGTGTGCTATTGCTATAGATAGATTTCCTATTGCCTCAGGGAGTAAAATGCATTATATTTGAAGAGTCTGTTCTCTAAAACAAATTCTGACCAATCTTTCAGTTGGGGTTACTACATGAAAAAGAAGAGGCAAAAACCCCCCATTAAAAACTAACTCCCAGGGCTGTCCAGGTAGCCAGTTTCTAGAGGATTTGTTCCAATTCTGATGCCATTCACCACGTCAGAGTTATCCTCGCTGAAGTTAAACAACCAGTCTGCGTATCTGAAAGCTGAAGGTTGTAAATCTCCCTTGTGAATGTTGCCTGTGACAGGGAAGGAAAGACTTGCATAATTACCACTTGTACTTCCTCGGAGAACATGAGCTCAAGTCTAAAGCAAGGAGTTTGGTCAATAAAACATCAAGGTCTGAAAACTACAGGAAAAGACCTGTCCAGCTCATATGATAAGTATTTTTTTCTTGGTTACAAAAGCATGAATATTTCAACAGAGGCCTCTTCTTCAGACCTGAGTATTATGCAGGTATTCTTAATTCTTCTTCAAGATTACTATCAGTTATTGCAATTCATAAGTAGATTTACTGAAATATCTCACAATCTTCCTTCTGTGTGAAGCATAGTGCACTGGATATACTTATTCTGCTAAAATACAGATAACTGTTTACTGATATGACTAGAAATGTTATTATATTCATTAGTGTCCTTGAAACAGGTTAAGAATTTAAAATCAGCGAACAGGAGTAGCACCTTGCTCCCATGAGTAATACTATTGAAGTCAGAAGAAATTACTCTTAGTCCTTCTCAAGTGAGTAAGGGGTATCAGTGCTTGGCATTTTTGGCTATAATTGGCCAGACAGCTTATAGAAGAATACAACTACTCACGTGAGCAAATTTTTACAGGACTTAGATCCTGTAATCGATTATAAATACTTTCGGGGTAATGTGTATGCTCATGGTGATACTGATACCTTTTCATAGCAATCCTTGTCCACATCTGTTCTCTAAATACATCACAGGGAATGATTTCAGTTAAAATGTTTATGCTTTGCTGCTATTCTGTTTGCTCTTCTCCATTGCAGTCATAGGAGTGTACAGGACTGATTTTTCTACTTCTGCAGTGCTCTGCACATTTTTTAGCTCTAAATTCCCTCACGCAGAAGTGCCATATGCAGTCTTTGAAAACTTCGTTTTGAAGGAATCCTGTGATTCTTTGTCTGCTTTGCCATCTTCTCTGGGGGTGCACAGAGGACTTTGCATGAGGCAGAAAGCACCTAAGGTAAGACAGTCTGAAATTAAACACATGCTTCAGACTTGGATTACCTGTGGACCCTATTCTGTGCAATAGGAAAAACGCTGTCCTTCCTTTGCTTGCTGTGGGATTTGAATATAATCAGCATCTTGCACGATAAGAGACTGAAATATAGAAAACCTTATAAAATTTTCCTAATATACATTAGGTTGCCACCATTAGTGTCTCAAAGAATCAGGCAAATCAGGAAATATTAAAATAGGTTGTTTAGAAATGCTGTTTATTCAGAGTTCACTTGCCTAATCAGTTTGGCTCAATGATTGTTTTTCCTTCTCACTTTTGAAATGCCAAATACTGATGCAGGCACATTTGTTAAACTCTGAGTGATTAGTAAGAAATTGTACTGAAGGGGTATTTTCTGCAACTGATTTGTTGGACCTTGACACCATAGCAAGTTCTGAGAAGAAATTAGATTACTTAGCAACACAGACATTAAACTGCTGTCTGAAAATAAAGAAAATGAGATACTTGAATTGAGTAATTCATATGAAAGAACTGATGCCTTGATGTGTGACACCCTAGTACTTTCAGGAGGGTCAAACACCAGGGGAACGGGACAAATTTAAAAAATCAGATGTTTTTATTTTGCTAAATTTCTTCCTATTTGCATATTCAAAACATTTCAAAGTCGCTGCCTTAAACCATGTTACAAACAAAATGGCAACTGAAGAGCTAGTTTTGATGTTACGCACATCCTACTTGCACCGCAGGAATGAAGATGAAAAGGACACTTTTTTTCGAGTGCCACATCTTAGTACAGTTTTGTAATTATGATACACAGACAGTATTAACAATTCTTATTAAATACAGGATATCATCTTAAAATGAACACCAGATTTTTAGGAAGGAATATTTTTAACAACTATTTTTCAAAATCTGATTTAAATTTGAATTAGCTTTCAAAATCTAGTCCAGATATATGTAAAGAATATAAAATGTAAATATATTTTCTAAAGTACTACAGTATGTGAAATTTATAAATCATTACATACTTTGCTAATGCAGCCGAGTGAAGCTTAGTCTCAGATCAGATAGAATCTTTTAGATAAATCATTTATGACTAGATGACTTCTTATCCAAAAGTCAAATATGTGATCATTTACAGAGGTCACTGGCTGTATTCTGCTGTGTGTTCCATAATCAGCTGAAATAAACCCCAGGAGTCCCTCCTGATTGTATACTCACAGGGTCACAGTATAATAAAATACTGCTCAAATTGTATTTCAGACAAGGAATGCTTCCCCCAAAACTATTCTAGGCAGGGATAGGACTGTCAATATTCATTCCAGTGCAATTGGCAAGTATAAAGTCCAGCATTTTGAAGGGGAGCACCCTGCCTACTTAGTGGCAAAAAGCCCTGCTGTGACACACATTTAACTATTTAAGTTACCTTTACAATGTATATTCTATACTCCTTTTTTCACAGAGTCAAGCTGGGACTTTAAACTAAGGTACCTTTTTGATAAGGAGGAGAGGTACAAAGAAAATACTGAAAAACTTGGGAATATTTTCCTAAAGAACACAAGCTGGTGCTGTGGGATAGTGAAGAAATACTATCAGCTTCTATGGAAATACAGAATATCCTCATGATATCCTACCCATGATAATGCAGCCCTCACAATAAGTTCATACCACATTGTCAACCCCTCCCCCCCAAACCTCACAGGATGATGGAACTGCATGGAAATGCACTTCTGCTTGAAAAGCAGGTAGGGTATTAGCCTCTGACATTTCCATCAATCCATAGAAATCCATGTAACTGACCATGAAAACACAATAGTTGTTACCCTGTAAGCCTCAGATGTTCTGGAAGGAAGTGGTTTATGAAAATATTAGCAAAACAGCTGATTAAATAAAGAAAAGTTGCTAAAGTGGCAACCTGCAATAAAGACAATTAGCTAAACTAAGGTGCAATGACTATTATCAAGCAATTAAGTGGCTACTTCTGTAGCTGTTCCTTTGCTTGGCTGCTTTGTTAGAAGTGATATCATGGAGTCACCACTATGCTTTGAATTATAGGTTATTACTGACTGTTTGGGTGGAAGAAATGCTGTGACCAGGACAGATGCCAATGAGGCAGGGCTGGGCAATTACCATGGCTGTTCAAAGCAGCACACTAGGCAGTAATGAGTACCTGTCATGCTCTCCCAGAAGCAAAAATACAGCTACTCAACAAAAAAGCTTACAGTGTTCTGTACTATTACAAAGAACAGAAGATCATCTCCCATCTCCGTGGGATTGTCAACTCCAATAGCATGGTAAGCTGCTCAGACGGTTTTTCTCTGCCTTCGAATGAAGCAGAACAAGAGGAGTCACACATACACAGGCTATGGACTTTGATACCAGAACTCAGGTAGGTTGGACTGCAGCAGAGGCCTCGCTGCAGAAGCCCTCATCCACTGCCTTGCCAGGTCCTGCCTGGAAGCACAGTACACTTCCCACCAAATGGTCCTTGTTTCTTTCAAGATTATACTACGAGCATTTTTTGCCAGGTCACTCTGCAAAAAGTGACAGTCTACAAGCTCTAAACAGCAGAAGAGTATGAAAGGTGGTCCATGATAAATCAATTTCCAACTTTTCAAGGCTGGGTTAGTGATTTTAGCAGGGGAAGCCCTTGCTCTAAGTGCCAGGTCTACACATGTGGCCACCACACCTATTCTGCATAGAATCTTCATACATACTATTTTACCTGGTCCCACAGCTGTGCTATCAGTGTATCCTTGTGTTATTCACTGTGGGTAAACATTTACACTGTCAGTGCCGTTTTCAAAACGTTTCACAATTTTCACTTAAATTAAGGAAAATAATGTAGAACTAAAGTGGTACCTTAATCATTCCATGAAAAAAATAAAGACAATAGTATCACCAGGTTAACGAGTCACAAGGTTTGCCTAATCAAATACTTGAGAAATGAAGAGTTCAAAATTAATCTAAACCTTAAATAACTTTGTAAAATGAGTTGTCAAACAATGCCGTATTCTAAATAAACTGGTAAGAATCAAGGTCAATTCACAGACTATTATGGAGCTTGAAAGACAGAGTTAAATTTATCAGATGTGTTGCTCATGGTGTATAGATTGATAGCTATGTTCAGAATTGTATTGGCTTTAAGAAGTCATGGACAAATATACATTGGCTTAGCTGTTATGACATATCTTTAGTCCTAAGGAAATGATGAATTAGCTAAGTAGTCTTTAAGATAAGTGTCATATAAGGGCTAACCAAACTCCCTCCTCTCACTCTTAAACACACCTTACTGATGACATGTGTGTGTATATATTTTAAAGAAATGCCTGGTGATATTTCAAGTGAGAGCTTCAGACAGCATCCACCTGCATTCCTCCTTGAGCTACGCAGACTTTGAGGATCTAATATTGCTACAATTATAAACTCGAGCCTAATCTTCTAATCTTCTCAGAGGTAAGTACTGCTATTCAGGAGTGGACATGGCCCCAGGCAACCACACGTGGTTGTGACCATGTCAGGAGTGGGTGTCAGACTGGTCCGCACTCATGGGAAGTCTGTGGTACCCCTTCCTCTCTTCCCCTTCCTGCCCATTCATGGTCTGCTGGTTTGCCATCAGTAAAATCCCCCGAGAGTCCTGGTTAGCTGTGGGTCATGAGTATGGCACAGCAATCACACCAACACCATGAAAAGATGCCAGGCAGAAAATGGGATTAAAAAATTTCCTGACGTAGGCGTACCATCTTATACGGTCCAAGGAGGATGGTGAAACAAGTGTGGTGATGTATCACCCAGCACCATCTGCACAGCCCCAGACCACATCTCAGGCTGCCTGGAGTATGCTAGCAGTGTAAATGGAGCGCAATGGCAGTCTGCTTGTAGGGGTGTCTGTTTGAAGAGCAGAGATTACCCCAGCAGGATCCCTCTATAGCTGGTGCTGGGCTGCTTCTGCTCTCTCTTTGCTGCTGTGCTTGGGAACCTGAAGCACAGCCACAAGGCAGAAACCTGTGTGTGAGAAAAGGGGCTGCTAAAGGGCACAGGCGGGCTGTGGAAAAGAGCCTTGTCCTGTCCTTTCCCCATTGTCTCCTGTGTGGACCTTCTCTGCAGCTATCGCCTTCCCTGCCTCAACTGTTCTGCGGCTCCCTTAGGAAGAACCAGGAGACCGTGCTGGTCTGTAGTCGGTGTGACAAAGCTCCCTGCCTGGTCATCTCTGGAAAATAAACTCTCTGTGTGCCTCTGCGTGTGTGTACTGGGGAGAGTTATGTTCAGACCACTCAGAAGAAACATATAAGAGCCCTCCAGAGTTTATGGGAGGTGCCTTTGGCCTCAGTGAAAGAAGGAACTGGTAGCATTAGGAGAGGGAAAGTACTCTGTTGTTAAGGAGTGGTGGTGGGATTGTTTATTTTTCCTCCCATAAACGTTTTTTTTTTTAAGGTCCTAATGGAAACAAAGCAAAGTATTATTCCTCTAAAAGCACTATTCTTTAAGTAAACCAGACTCACTACTTGAAACATTCCAATGACATATGGTGGCAGCAGGGCAATGGCCAAGACGTGGACGGGAGAGGTATGACCGAGATAAAGACCCACAGCTTGTAGGCAAAGGCACGAGGTGTGAGGAGAGAGACACCTGCCCCAGAGAGAGGCAGGACAGAGGAAAAAACAGCAAACACTTCTGGGGGCATGCATAAAGTTACCCCTTTGGTAATTGCCTTCAACAACCTTGCTATTCCAGAGATAAAACTAAAATATGTCAGAAGCTCCCCTTTCACAGTCTCTATTTCTATGGAAAGCAGAGGTCTAGGCAGCTTTCCCATGCCCTGTTGGCTGGGGGGAGGGAGTCATGTCCTCCTTGAACACCTCCTTCAGGCACCTGCACCTTCAGCTCACTCACTTCAGTGTGCCAGAGCCAGGGCTGGGCACAAGCAGCTGCCTGTGGCACCAGTCTCCCGGAACAGTAAAATAATCATCACTGTGGGGCACCAAAATGCTGCCCTACCTGCTCTTGTGAGAGGGCACTTTTTGACCATCTTCCACCTGGCTGAGCTCACAGCAGTCGAGCCCCATGTTCCAACAGGCATGGCACCTGGTTAGCATCCTGGTTCGACAGCTTTTAGAGTTACTTCTCATTTTTGTAAAGAATTTTCTCGTATCTTTATTTTCCTCCATGACCCAGCAGATTTCTGCAGCGGCAGCAAGGTTTAGCAGACCTCAGTAGGAGGGGATAAAAGAACCCACCTGTGTTTTTACACATTAAAAATGAAAAGTGAGTCCCCAACTGTCTTTCTCCAGCTAATAATGCAACTGCTGAGTGTTTTGAGGGGGCTATTTGTTATGCAGTTCATTAGTAGCAATAACAAATTGGTATAGTTATCATCAACTCAAATATAAAATGGTCTATTTTTTTCTACAGACTTTGCAGGTTTGTAGACTGCTGTGTTTACCAGAATCTGTCACACTTCATTACCCTGTAAACTTTCCTCTGTTACCTGCTGCCTCTTATTTGCATCTCACTGCATCTGAAGTATGTTTTCACCTGCTAAAGATGAATGCTAATCTAGACTCTATTTCTTCCTCTCCAGTGCTTATTGCTGCTCCCAAATATCCTGGCTTCTTTCAACATTGTGAATTTGGGATTTGAGGGAGGAGAAGGGGACAGGGCAGGGGGAAGCGACAGACATCCATACTCTTTTCTTTGTCATCTAGTCTCTTAACTTGTCAAAGATTCTTCAGCAGTTAGGCAAGCTAGAAATATAAAACAATTATTTAAAAAGAGAGTTTCCCAGGCTTTCTTGCCTCTAGTGGCTAAGGATATAGGAAAGTAACAATTATTGCAAAATTTGGCATAAAATCATCATCTTTGGCATTTCTTTTGTAGTTTAGCCATCTTTTGGATGACAGGGTGGTCTGTAGAAGAAAGCAACAGAACATTTTAGGAAAGAAAACAGCCTTAGGAAAGTGCATGTATGATTTCAAGGCAGTTACATCCAAGTCCCTTGGAGCTTGAAATAAAAAGTCATCCCTGGAGTAGATGTCCTGGTGGGCAGAGGGTAGGTTACGTGTTCAAAAATAACATGACGTATTTGCTCTGTCAGTTGGTCATTATGGTACTATGTATGGCTTGCACCTAAAAAAGCACATATGCAGGTACACAAGGCATAGAAATACCAAAGCTGCAGGTGGGCTATGCCTTCACAAAGGCTCGGGGCAATATGTGTAATAGTCCCTATATTATATATATTGAAATGCCATGACAAACTAAAAGGAGAGGAAAATACCTTCTTCCCTTGAGAGTTCTGCTTCCCAAATGGGTTCTTCATGGTGGACAACTGTGCCTATCTATTGGCCTCTGCCTGCATATTTGCCATTGGCCAAGGTGTAAAGATATAAATCACACAGCGCTACACGTTAAAATGAACACATGCGTGCAGTATTTCAGTGTGGCCACTCCTTTGTTAAAATGCATTACTCTGCAGGAAAATGGCAGAAACACAGCTAAAAGACCAGAAATGATCTACTTCTGGCTTACAGAGCATTGCTGAGCTATAGCAGACCTTCATCTCTAAAATCCTGCAGTGTTGCTGTTTGGGGTTCTGCTGTTTGGACATTCAACAATATCTTCGCACTTCCTATTACGTTACTCTGAGCGTTTATTTTTTTTTCTCCAGAAAACACTTTGACATAGGCAATAAAGCACACTGGATCAACTGTCCGGTTAACTTAAGAGCTCCATCTCCAACAAATGTGGAAAACAAAAGCTTGGGCAGCATGAATGCCTGTAACGCTGGCAATGCTTCTCCCTCCTGCCCTCTCTAGCTTCACCCAGCTGTTTTAAATAGCGAGGAGAAATTATAATTCTTAAAGCCTTGCAGGATGTTTGGATTTCTGCCCTTTATTTCCACTTCTATGCGCCATAGCTTGAAAATTCGCCCGTGATTTATAAATTCTGTGTTTTCTTTTTAAAAGCAAGGACTAGGAATGCCGGCAACAAAAACGATCTGGTGTTGGCTTTGCCTATTGCCAAGCTGCTGCTAACAGCCCTGCCTGTATTGATCGTCCTGGGCTAGGCATTTTCCTGTGCCCGATGACATTATGCAATTACATGATGCTAAACATCATTCGGGAATACAAATGCGAGAGGTAAACAGCTCGGGGCTCTTTATTAGTTTATTTCAGGCGATCTTTCTTGTTTTACTGCGCGGCTCCTCCCCTTTTTACAGTTTTCTGCTATTCTTTACTAATTCTAGTGATTTGAGAAATGACCTTTAACCCACGCAGTTTGCAGACTCCTAAAGGGGATAATTGAAATGCCACAGTAAACCAAAGGCAATAAAATATTATTTACTAGGCATAAAACTAAGGTTGGTCTTCCTAAAAGGCACGAACAACCCCTTTATTCCCTCTCCCCCCCGGACCCGGTGCTGTACCTAATTTATAAATTCCTCGCCAGCCGTCCCGAGGAATGAACCGCAGCCCGGGCTGTGAGGATGCCTAATGGAAAGGCTCCTCGGATACCAGGGAGTCAATAAATCCGCCGGGAGCGATGCTGCGGCCTCGGGCCCCCTCCGGGCAGGCAGGTGCCGGCGTGGGCGCGCAGGGTCCCGGGCTGCCCGCCCGCCCCCGGGGCGAGGAGGAGGAGGAGGAGGACGGGGCGGGGGGGGGCTCCGCGCTGCCTTTGCGCCTGCCGCCGCTCGGTCGCGCAGCGCTCTCCGTTCCGCGCCTTCCCGCTCCCTGCGTGCGCGCCCGCGGCACGGGCTGCCCCCGCCTCGCCGGCCCCTCCAGCGCGTCCCCGCGCCCCGGGGGGCGGCCCTGAGCGGCGGCCCGGCCCGGCGTCGGGGGTCGCCGGAGGCACCTGCCGCACGCCGCGGGCGGGAGGCGGAGGGGGTGGCTGCTGCCTCCGACCCTGGAGACGGAGGGAGCCGAAACCCGCGAGGGCCCCAGTGCCCTCCTCAAGGAGGCGGTGGTAGCCCCGGCCGATCGGCTACCTCAGTGGGAGGCCGTGGCACGCCCGTCCCCGCTTCAGGGTGGGCGGCCTGGCGGGGCTCAAGGCTTCTGGCACGCACTTGGCTTTGCTCCCGCCAGGACCGAGGTCTTCAGGCCCACGGTGAGTCCCACCACACAGAGGGAGAGCGGGGACCGTGCTACTCCAAACCCCTGTACGAGGGGAAGGCGAGGCCTTTACCTTCCCCCTTTTTCCCTGTATGAGTGCAGGTGCGGAGAAACTGTCAAATCCCATGCAACAGGCACAACTGTCAAAGAGTCTTTCTGGGCTTTTTTACCTCTTTCTGAATTACATGGTTTTAACAGCTGCCTTGCAAGAATCTGGTAACTGACAAGTCCAAGTCTTTTCAGATCCATGTATTATTTCACTTTTCAGGGACTAGCACATCAGATAAACTGTACTTCTTTTTTAAACCAGCAGGCAAACAAGCCGCACAGTCCCTGCCTTCGCGCTTGAGAGGAAAACGAGCATCGTCCAGTGTTCCCCTTGAGCTGACCTAGGGGAAAACCTCGGTTCCGCCCCCAGATCTGGCTGCCAGTGTGACTTGAGCACCACAGCAAGACTGCACAGCCAAGCACACAAGGGGTGGGGGGTGTGGTAGGGGTGTAAAAAAAAAAAAAAAAGGAGGCATGAAAGGATAAATTCTTTCTTACCCCTCAGAGTTGACGAGCTGAATCCCTGAAGCATGTGATTTGATTAACATCATTGGCACAACACACAGCAACAGGAGTTACAAACACACTAAGGTAATGAGGGTAATTACATTTTTCCAGGGACACGTAACTGAAGAGCAAAGGATTGAAGATTTCTCTCTTCCCCTCCTCCGTGTTGCACAAAGAGACCAGGTATTTTCCCACATGTTGGATTCTGCAGTAACAACCTCCCGTACCCTATGACATATCCAATATGACAGCAATTTATGACTTTTCAACCCTTGATTAAAGAATGGAATGATTTTAAGCAGTTAAAAAAAAAGGGGGGGGGGGAAATGTCTTCTATGGAAGAAAACCAATCCAAGAAGGAAACAGATGTTGGTTTCAGGCTTCTGAGGCATCATTATAAATGGGGATTGAAAATAACATACAAGTTACAACACATTCTGACTCCATCTATTTTAAAGGGGTCTTAAGGGAAAAACAGTGTTAATAGAAATCAGCCTTTTAAAGAAAAAAAAATTTAAAAAGCAGCAAGAGAGAATCCAGTACCTGTTAAGAATGTATGAATTCAGGCAGGTTTTCTTTTTAATATCTTCACCCCTTATGGTCTTCATCATGCCACAACACCTAGAAGCATTACGCTTGCATCAGCAGATTTGCTCTGTTGTCAAACCACATGCTAAGAAGGGCAGTTGGCATTCCTGCGCTGCTGGGCATCATGGACCAGAGCCTTTCTGTGTCCCACGGATTCAATCCGGAAATTCTGCTTTGACAGTCCGCTCCCAGGCTCTGTCGAAACACATGCTTACCACACAGAGGTCAGAAGTAAGCAGAAGTTATTTTCCAGCTGAGAGCAAGCACAAAAATGAGGAGAGAGAACGGAGGGAACTTCAGCATTATAAGGAAAGGTCTGTTTTGTCATTTTCCATTGTAAAGGCCTATTTCCAAGGACTTGGCATTCACCGTAGCATTTTCCGTGCAGTTGAACTTGGTGGATACATGAGGAAAATGATTTTTCAGATTTGCTCTGTGCTCCCCTCACTTGCCAATCTAAGAATCTGCTACAAACCCTTGTACCTTCTTTGGGACCCCTGACAACCACCCCTGTCAGGGAGCTGAGCTGATGGTATGCCATCTGAATGGAAATCAGCTGGTGCAGTAGAAGCCCAGTCCTTGGGAGCAGATAATTGGTCTAGATACAAGCTAGTATTAAATTATTTTTCTGAAGTCTTTTGTTCCCAACAAGCAAAGTCTCGTGTCAGCTCCTCTTTCCCAGGCCCCACAGGATGGTGTCTGGGAGGACCAACCATCTACAATGCTGCTCCTTGGAAGGTCCCGCTGGGGCATGCAGGACAACAGAAAGTGTTCACATCCTGTATTAACAGGGCAGCACTCAGTTTAGAGAGGTCCTTGCAATTATATTTACACTATCCATTTAAAGTGTCATTTGCACAAACTGCCAAGATTAGTCACAGTGCTACGATCATTGCCATCACAGTAAAGGAGTCCAAGATTTCTCTGAAAGGACAACATCCTCCTCTCCTGTTCACAAAATAGCACAAACAGCTACGTTACGGGCTTCTAACCTAACATTCAGAATCAACTCTTTTCTAAGCTATTTTACTCAACAACATCTTAGCCCCAGCTGGTACATAACTGGTACATAATTTCATAGCACATTTTCATGTGAAATGATGCAGTATGCTCAGCTTTTTTGGGAAGAAGAGGCAAAGACATAAGTATCCAGAACTAATTTTTCAAGTAATAGCCATACCTGCAACTCTCAAACCTGTAGCATTATGTTGACTTTCCATACTGAGTTGTTAACAAGTATCATTGAAACAGGTGTGCAACAGCCTTAATGAGAATACACTTGAGCTTACCAAATATTGTCCTCTTAGATTAAAGCTGCATTTGGAAAGGAAAAAGCCCTAGGGCTAGACTGGGCCTCTGACAGGGAAGTGGAAAGAAACCCTCTATAGATGTCTGGTGCATTTGTTCCTTACTGACCCATGCCCAATCCTAAAAGGATTCCGTGCATCCAGTTGAACTCTTCTATGAAACACAAACACACACACTCCCATTACATATTTTAAAAAGCAGGAGAGGAATATGAAGCCCTGAGCTTCAGCACTTAAGCAATTTCTGGCCAACACCAAGGAAGAACAGAACTGCCCCAAATATGTTATAGTTGCCCACAATGGTATTTCTTGATCTTCTGGCCACAATGCAAAAGGGCTCTGTAGGATATGGGCCCACTGTAACAGGCCTCTGCCTTTTTTTTTTTTCCTCCTTTTTTTTTGTCCGCAGCAAAACCAAAAGTTCCTCCAGTTCCATCTGAAATTGGATTAACACCATTTGCTGTTAGCAGTTGTACATGCACAAGCCACTTCCTCATATGGATTTTGTGTCAGGAAAGCTCTTGGCATTCTTATACCCACTTGGGCTCGGCAAAACTCCCAGGCACACTCAGATTTAAGCACATGACTTCAACAGAATTTAAGCATCATCACAAACGATCTGCCCTTTGTTAAGATCTCACATAGCACTTTCACATGGTATAATACTGCAAGTCATAGTTTGGGCACTGATTTAGGACTTGAGAGACTCACTATCAATTCTCTCATGCCACAGTGTTCCTGCGTGGTCCTGGGTGAACAACCTAGTATCGTGGTGCCTGGCTTCCTGCTTGTACAAGAAAATTCTCCCACCTTGTGACGTGTGGCGCTCCTACACGGCTGGGGAAGGATCTTGGGTAAAGGCCACTGGCTGCTGCTCTGAGCATTACTCTGCCACCATCACACACACAGTGTTAGTCTTCCCATGCAGCATCAGGAAAACAACATCTGGGAGCTGCACCAGAGGAGAAGAACCTCGTTGAAATAAATCCATTTGCACTGTACTTAAATGCTACAGAGAACCGGGATGTGGGTGAGAAGGGGGTGAACAGACTGAGTGCAGGAACAAGGTCAGGAGCTCTCCTTGCACCTCTGTTCCTCCTGCAGCAATACAAACGTGTCTGCAAATTATCTGCTGGATCCCCACAAGCGCTCCTACATCTCAGACAGACAGATCTCTGCATTAGTCTGATGTTTCCACAGCCTAACAGGATGTGGTCACTTTAAGGCAGCCAAAAGTCTGCACTGCCACCCTCCTCCCTGCTCCTGCTCCGCCTGCACAGCTGAGCAGCAGAGGCAGGGGAAGGGCTCAGCTCTGTTTTGCTCTCCAAAGTCAGGTCTGCTGCTGTATTTAAGCAGGATGATCACTCAGAGATGGAGGGTGCAATTGTTCCTAGACATGTGTTTGGCTCCTGCCTCGTGAAGAAAGCTAAAGTAAATACAGTCAGCATATTCCTTAACAGTGTTTATTTGCCACTGTTGAGCATGGAAGAAAGACAAGACTGATGGCAGAATGTGCATTTATTATTTCTAATAATTTCTGATTACTTCAGGTATCTAGCATGCCCCTGGTCTCTACCTGTTGCCTATCCTCTAACTGCAGCACATAAGCATCCTGCTGTGCTTTCTTCCCCCTTACAGACTCGGTGGGAGTCAGATTAGAGCGATGTGTAAGCATCATTATGAGACTGCAGTGGTGGAAACAGGCAAAAACATACAGAGCTGTGTGAATTTGAAATAGAAGGGCAAACACAGGCCAGGAGACTGGGCAAGCGAAACACCAGAGACAGTAACTAATTATTGCTGTCACCATCTCCCCCCTCCTGCACTGCTACAGCACACAGGGTGGATTGGGGGGTGGGAGGGGAGCAGTCACCTCAGAAGATGCTTCCAGTTGCCTATCAAGTCAACGCCCTCTCAAAGTCTTCTCCCTTCTGTTTCGGTATAGTTTATTGTCACAAGGCAGAATTTATTTCATTTTTTTTCCCCAAGGGAGATTATTTTTATCTCATTAAGTTATTTTTCCTCCTAGATCTACTTGTTTAATATTTACCGGGGGGGTGGGGGGGACGGGGAATGAAACTAAATGAATCAATCCACTAATCAATGTGCTAAAGGCAGAGAGGAGAAGAGACCTTAGCAGCATGTCCTCTTATACAGACACAGGCCTCTGATTTCAAATACTATTTATTATACTTCTGCAGCCATGGGGTTAATGAACAGAGAGGCTTAGACATATGATACAATTGGAAGCTGTGAATCTGAAGCTGAAATCATAACTATTGCAGCCTTCGGCCGTGTCAACGAACAAGGAAAAAAACACTCCCTCATACATTAAGGTGTTCTTACAGTCGGTCTTAGCTAGCACCTCTCTTGCAGATGTCCATGTAACTAGTACTAGGTATTGAAAATGGGAAGAATTAAGGCAGATGACAACTAGAGAGGCCAAGCTGGGTCAAATCATTTCTGGGTACATCAGTCTAGAAATGCATCTCTGCAAAAGAGGAAGATTTCACTGACAGTGGTAAGCATTCAGCTCACTTCATTTCTTAAAGCAATGTGTTAATGGCCTGTGCAAATGCATCTCTATCTTTACCATTCCTGACAAGAGACAGACTGCAACAAAGTTTTCAGCAATTTGTCACGTAGCCCAGTGCTCCATCTAGAAACCAGATAAATCAGTAGAAAGACATGATGATTTCCACGGGCTTTGGACAAGGTTTCATGTGATGCAGTGAGGAGAGGACAAGAGGGAAGAAAAAGCCTACACTTTTTGCTGCCTTGTATCACATAAAGAGGGCCAGAGAAATCTGGGTTATTTGCTGTTAATTTGGGGTTTTAACTTTTATGTCCTGTCCTTTCCTGGAAAATACCAAGTTCTCTGATTCTGCTTTAAGTTTTCCAACAGACAAACAAAACCCTCCCATATTAGACACTTTGCACACTACGGAGCTGCTGGCTTGGCTGTGGATTCTGGACTCTGTACCAAAACAGACAGTCTATACCAACTGATGTTAAGGTACTGGAGTTAAAAAAGAAGAAAAAGAAATGAGGAAAAAAGAAAAAAAAGAATGAGCAACACCAAGTTAGTGAGAAGACAGTTCAATATTTAAATTTTCTGTTCTCAGCCCTATTCCATTTATGGGTATATATATTATCTTAAATCTCCCATGTCATTGATCTTAAATGTCCCATGTCATTAATCTTCTAAAGGAAACATGGAAAGAAAATAGAAGACATAAGAAAAGTATGTCTAGGGCTTCCTCGTGCATAGCGTAAGTATATATGAGTTTACAGTAGTCCAATCCTACCCTCCCCGCAACTCAGGACAACAGTCTTCGGACTTTAAAAGCAGTACCTTCCAGTACTCATAGTATGATGTGACTGACCATCTTTGAAGTATTCTTTTTTAATCTTAACTCCTCATTTTCCACTGACACATTTTGAAGTATGCCTGACCTTTAAAGAATTCAACAAATGGTCTCCAGGGGGTAGGATTCCTGTTATATTGAAACATCCTGTGTACCCCTCTTTAGTGTAACATCAGGTAATTGTATAAGTTGTATTTATCTAATAAGTCACAGTCATTAAAAAGATATTGATACTTAAAATGGATACTACACCAACTTCTCTTTATACACTCACTTCACCTAAATAACCTACAGCAATTAGTTATTTGTAATCCCTAGTTTTGGAGCTCTTTTTTACTTTCATCCTCAAGATTAAATTCATTGAGCTGTCATGCTAATATAAAATACCAAATTTTAATCTCAGTTGCATCAGGACATAACCTTTATTTTAACATAAGAAGATTTCATGTCCTTGGTCTTTTCGCTTCTCAGTACCTGGATAATCTTCACTTCTGCCTGGTACTATGTACAGCCGATGGGACACCAATGGATGCATGCCAGCTATGTTGCTATGTTGAAATCTATCAGCTGAAACAGAGTAATTTTGGAAAGAAACAACCAGGTCTGCTGTCCAAGGTCACAGACTTGGAAGTGAGGAGCATGGCACAAGCTAAATTATGTAGGAATCCACATCAATCCATTCTCAGTGTGCAGAGAGGAAGAAAGGGCCTATGCCTGAGCCTCTGCCAGGAACTAACAAGTCCAACACCAGTTCTAGGACCCAGATAAGATTTGGGACTGTTCTGCTAGCAAATTCCTTCTCCAAACTCAAATACATTTTTCACAGGGCCCAAAAGCCAGCAAGAGATTTCATTTTTCAAGTCACACAAAGAAAGAAATCCCATCGCTGAAGTTGCATTTAATTAGAAGCGGTGTGGAAGCACACAGCAACTAACATGCAGTTGCCACCAAGGAGGGAGCAGCACTGTAGCAGTTTTCTCTCTGGTGTTAGGGGTTAGCTCATACTCCAAAGAGAGGTGTTTTTCCCTTTCATCAGAGAAGTTATGGGGCCAAGAGCTCTGTGGGGAGAACAATGCAACACAGGGTGTCAGTAACATTTTTGGAGGAATGCTGTAAGTCTGGATTAAGTTCACGTCTGCTGGATGGAAGCTAATGGAAACAAATTAGCCTAACAGACTGTAGTCCATGTTGCTTTATGGTTAAATACAAAACATGCTATGCACTACTATATATTCCCTTACAAAAAGGGAACACTAGACTAGAACTTTGCAGAATGAAGGTCTGTGAAATAAACCAATTAAAATATCTAAATACACTAAAACATAGATGAGAATTTACAATTTGTTTTCAGGAGAACAAAGCTGGGGGAACAAAGGGTACATATATTATGGTACCAGCTTCCCTCAAGCTAGTTGGATCATCACAGGCCATGCTAAAACTGACAGATGTCCAAATTCTTCCTAGAAGATAAATCAAACAGCCATTATATACCCTTTTGCTGCAGCAATACTTGGAAACAGCAGAGAGCCAATATTCACGGACACAGGCCACAGGCTAGAAGTTTGTCTGCAAACTGAAGGGGGTTATGGGGCTCAGCTCCACGTTTCTACAAAAGGCAAAAAACCAGAGGAATTGCCAGAACAGCTCTGAAAATAAGCAGAAACACCAAGCTCTTTGGGGCACAGAATCAATGGGAGGGGCAGACTTGGAAATCCGAGTTTGTTCTGCATTCAGAAACAAAACTATCCATACTCTCCTGCAAATTTAAAACAGTATCACGTGTCATAGCTGATTCACAGGAGTTTCTTCTTCTACCAGAATATGATTCCACCAACCCCAAATTTCATCCTGCCACTCATGCAATAAAATAGAACAGCATTTTGCTTCTAATGTTTCTAGTGCCTGGTCCCACTGCAGTTTGTACCCCAATACTTAACCAACTGTACTAGCTGCTACACAGGCTGAAGAGGACAAACAAAGTTCCTCCTCTGAAGAGCACAAACCTTTGGAACATGAGGAACGAAGGCAATCCAGCAGCACATTTATCTTTGTTTAGTTTTACTAAATTTTACCTTACATACTTCATAACTGCTATAGAGACTTGCATTTACTGACAGTATTAATTCTGAAGTGGGGGGTGGTGGTTCAGATTGTATATTTTTAGATGTTTTAGTCCTTATTCTTGCTACTTCCTTGCTAAAAACTGGGATTTGACTTTTTACAATGGTTTATAATGTAAGCCTGAGGGAGGAAAAATCCATTTTTCTTTCTGTGCTTCAGTTAAAGAAGGAAATAAGTAACATGAGCCATGAAAGGACTTTGATCCAGAACTAGGGAATGTAAATGCTTTACAGATGCCAAATAAGGATGTTTCCAAAGAAAAAGAAAACAAAGCATTCTCTACCCCAGCCCCTTTTCATTTCCAAACAAGGTAATGGAAGGAGAATTTTGTAAGATTTTGATGGAAGTTCCATTTCTCCAAGAGGTTGTTCTGTTTTTAATAATTACATACATTCATCAGAATTAACAATTACATACATTCATCAGAATTAACAATTACATACATTCATCAGAATTAACAATTGATTGTTTTGACGGGGGCTTATTGTGTTCCTGAGAGGGAAAAAAAAAAAATTTCTTTAGATCAAGAGTGTCTCTTAAAGCCCTAAAGAGGCAGGAATCCATCCTTAAGTGCAATGCTGTTGGTGAAATTATAATGTCCTGCCTGATGGCGGTACTGCCTGCACAACGCATCCTAGGAAAGTCCACAGCATGTACTGACACTGGTGAAGCCCATGCAGAAAGTGCCACAAACAGGAAGATATTGTGGTTGGCCGGTGTTGTTTGTACTGGATTGCTGGATAGTATATGACCTTGTTCTGACTTATAAACATCAATATCAGTCCATCCTGCATGTTCTTTACTAAAATCCAGCCTCTGTGGATAAAAACTGCTGAGAGTCTTCAATAAAAAAACAAAAAAGATCCAACAGACTAAAATAAGAGGGGTTTCCGACTAAACAGTACTTTCCCTCTAAGAAATGAGGAGCCTGCCCTCTATTTATGAGTTGGAACAAGGTATCTGACAGGAAAGTCATGATTCCAACACTGAGTTACTGTTGCAGTCTATTAAAATCCTTTTAAATGGATTTGTCTTTCACTGTAGAAGCCTTTCAGACCTCGTACAACATGAATCTCTGCTACATGTTTATAAAAAATAACATGAAGTATCCTTTACACATGCAGAATACAATAAAGTTCTTTTGACATTGTATATTCTTAAATACGCGTTTTGCACAGTATTTTGACTCAACAATGGATGGAATAAATAATGCAGCACACATGCCTGGTCCTTAGATAAAAATCTATGGATTCCGCCCATACAGATGGGCCCTGCACTTCCATGATGCCTCAAGGACATTTGTAAGATTCTGCACGAGTGCAGATGTCTTCCCTGATCCTCTTGCAAGATCAGAAGACTGGGTCAATGGCTGTGGTCCAGATAATGTCACTATTAACATCTCCAGACATAATCAGATACAGCTACAAGAATAAAGCGGGTCAGAAATGAGCTTCTAAGCTTCTGGTACAGCTGCCTTACTCCCCTCTAATTCCCTAAATCCCAGAGCATAGTGAGAATGAAAAAAACACCTTGCCACTAGAAAAACAGTGCCATGAAGCAGCCAGTGTTCAGATATGGGAGATAACTGTTGGGAGTTCAGAAATGTCAAACCTACATCTTTGGGGAATGGCAAGGTGAGAGCTTATCCCGTTACCTCTCAAATAGAAGTGCACGAATATATTGGGATGTAACTTTTCTGATTGTTTACTTCACATTAAAAACAAGTTTGTGCTTGTATACTAGTACTAATGATTTAATAATGCAATAACATCTTAACTCTGCTGTCCAGCCACAGCAGAATTAACTAGTACAATAAATAACTTGTTACAAATCATACCCCTATCACGCACCACTTCCTGACAGGTTTTGCAGTTCCTTTAGCGCAGGAAACAACATGTTTCAGTACAGGATTTCAGCAGTTCTGTGACTGTGTTGACTACGCAGGAAACTAATTTTCCAAACAGTATATTATGGATTCAAACCCACTTACACGGAAGCAGGGAGGAGGACACAGTCAGAGAGGCAGGAAAAGCTAAGCCTATATTACCAGAATGCTCCCCACTAAACAGCAACATCTTGAAGCAGTATGCCAAGTAGGGCAGGCTGGTTTTAATCATGATGGTCTGCAATTCAGCGTGAGACTCCTTACTAAGTCCTCCATGTCACACTGCTGATTTGCTAGCAGCTTAAGATAGCTGACAGCAGGCTGTACTCTTCCTTTCCAGCATTAGGCCAGATGGCCCGAGTTCACTCCAGCAAGTCAGTTTAGCTGATATGAAAAAAGAAACACTAAGAAGCATTCTTATCACAGCAACGAGACACAGCCAAGCCCTGGAAAGGAAAGGGAACCTGCCTCCTGAAGGATGGAAAGCATTGTTCTGCCATAGTAAGTAACACCATCTGGGCTCTCGGATGTCTTTCTGTGGGCAGACCGCTGGGGAGAATCCACACTCTAAACATGCTTTGCAATAATTTACTCCAGATGCAAGTAAATGTTTAGATTTTCAACAGCTACTAAATCGCAGTATTTCTTAGACTGCTTGAATATGAGGGAGAATAAAACAGATCAATCCACTTGAACATCATTGGAAGAAGGAAGAGGAGGGGATTGCAAGCAGCTCTGGCAGACCACTCCCTCACTGCACATAGCCCAGGAGCTCGAGCCCAAAGAGCTGGGTGGCCTCAATGTCTCTTGCAAGATTTAGAGTGGATTCACCAGCTTAGTCGTGGCTTGCAGACCTACATCTCCCAGTCTTCTCAGAGGTCAGACCCTGGCACTCATTCCTGCAGGCCCTAAAACTAGCACCAAGTCCATTGTTTCCCCAGTATAAAATGCCTTTTTCCCCCACAGATACATCCTCATAGAAACTGGTGTTTGAAGTGTCAGCTTTCAGGGATACGTGGTAGTTAAAATGAAGCAGAGAACTTCACAAAGTAACTACATACAAGGCACACACAGATAAAGTGCACGAGAATAGCAGATAAAATTAATAATTTGCATGCCAAATAGATCTTCCTCCTCTTCCCTTTCTGGGACCAATGCTTTAGCTAGTGCCTCTTCTAGTCTGACGGCACCTCTTGGAAGAAGGTAACAACTGTCCTCTAATTTATTGTAAGATTCCTTTGACTCCCCTCAGACTGGTTTTCAAGAACTGATGCTAAGCGTCACAATTTCTGTTTTCCAGAAAAGTTCAACAATGGAGTCACTGAGCAAATCCTTCGGCAGAGCAGGAAGTCCCAGTACTCACCAGTATGCTTTAACCACTACGCACTGCTCCTTCTTTACACTCACACTTGCCCAATTTCAAGCATGTAAATCAAACTTTTGAAAAGACAACACACAAAGTGCGCTAGAAGTTCCACATTTTAACCTTAAAATTAAAACAGTAAAGCAAAGCTGTTTGCTTGTTAAGACCCTTACTCTACATAACACCGGACCAAGGACCCAGACCTTAACTCTTCATCCTCAGGAAATATATTCTGGGGTAAACAAGAAAGCACTTGAGCTAAATGCAGTGGTAGCGGGTACTTTAAGCAAAGTCCAGGATTACTATCTTGATTAGGATACCTGGAGTTTTGTTTTGGCGTTAAGCCATATAAAATGGATGTGATATAACAAGAAAATGATCCAGTTAAAGAGAAAAACCATACAAGTAAAACAATGTAAAAATTGAACAGATTAAATATGTCTGAAATAAAAAGTTAAAATTAATTGCTCATCAGTTTGGGTGTTAAAAGAACAGAGCGGGGTCGAGGGTTACAACTTTTGTTTATCAATGGAAAGAGCACACTTTCCTGAAACAGGGGAGAATAAATAAAAAGACCACATCTGTTTACAGAGACATGATTTGCAAGCAATAGTAACGGAAGTATTAGAATCAGATGCATGTTAATTCCTTTGGGGGGAAAAATTACAAGCCATAGCAGCAAAACTCCAGAGGCTGGTAACAAGGAGGCCCCAAGAAACCCAAAGGAAGCAAGAACAGAAGTAAAACCTTTAACAGATGTGTCAGGAAGTTGATAGCTGAACTGCACAGGAAGTCCCAAAACATCTCCCAAATACCAGTATCTATATACCACATAGGCATCCCTCACAGCAGTGCTGGCAAAGATCCTTAGTGGAGGCCTCCTCTCTGACATTGGAGAAAGCTTTATAAGACTCACTTGGAAAGTGATTAAAAATAAGCCAGTCAAAGAGGATGAGATCCAAGCAACTAGAGATACAAGCAAAAATGCAAGTGTGGTGGTGATTGGATTTCATGTTTTGTTTTGGTGAGGTTTTTGTTTTGTTTTATTTTTAAAATCACTGTATATGCACTACAGGAAAAATAAGATTTTTGAAGGGTGGACAACTGTGGTACATGGTATTATATCAGCACAAAGGATGTAGAGCTGGCAGCTGACAAGTTGTCACAAACAGCAGACTTGCATTTCTAACACCAACAGAATAACCAACTGTATTGGGTTTCTGTGGCAAGGTTTTGGTAGTGGGGGGGTTACAGGGGTGGCTTCTGTGAGAAGCTGCTGGAAG